>CM060408.1:183948572-184654844 GCA_030545235.1 Helianthus tuberosus | reverse complement strand
AGTAGTTTAGGTTTTCCGTATTAGTGCACATGTGCAGTAAAAAAAAAATTGAAAATCTTTTTTCATACATAAAAAATAGCGATTTTTTAATAAAAAATTGTAAAAAATAAAAAAAAAATTGGTATGTTTTTTAGGCTTTTTTAGTTAGTTTTTTGGTTTTCTCATTTAAACTAGTTTTCTCATGATCCATCCCCTATATATATATATATATAAATATATATACATATATATATAGAATTGTGCTAAAATAAGAACCACCTCGAGTTGTAAGAACCGCGAGAACTTTTTGATCCGGGGCGAGGTGGACCAATTTTTTTTTTTCACAAACGTAGATGCGTGTATTATAAACACATTTGAAAAAAAAAAATTCAAAAAAAAATGTCGTGTGTGTAGTTTGGAGCACCACAAGTTTGTGTTTACGGGTACCTTAAATTTTCCGGTAAGATTTACGGTACCCGTAAACACAAACTTGTGGTGCTCAAAACTACACACAAGACATTTTTTTTTTTAATTTTTTTTTTACAAATGTGTTTATAATACACGCATCTACGTTTATGAAAAAAAATTTGGTCCACCTCGCCCCGTACGGTGTAGTTCTCACGGTTCTTACAACTCGAGGTGGTTCTCATTTTAGCGGTCCCCTATATATATATATATATATATTCTATGGGTGGGGTTCCTCTACAAAGTGTGTTTTTTCTAAAAAGTGTAAGAAGTGATCATGACCATTAGATTAGATAATTGATGGATGAGATTAAATGAGTGGTAAATTTGTAATATTTGTTTGAGTTAATTACATAGTTAGTCCCTGTGGTTTGCACAAAGTAACATACTTAGGTACTAAAGTTTAAAATCACATTCTAGGGTATTAACTTTTCATTTTGTAACATTTGGAGGTATTAACGTTATTTTTAGGTTTAAAATCACATTCAATTAGTACCTAAGTATGTTATTTTGTGCAAACCACATGGACTAACTATGTTAATACCCTAGAAGCTAATACCTCCAAACGTTATAAAATGAAAAGTTAATACCCTAGAAGGTGATTTTAAACTATTAGTACCTTAGTATGTTATTTTGTGCAAACCACAGGGACTATGTAATTAACTCTATTTGTTTTAATTAAATTGATTGATTTATTGGATTAAGGGTGTAAAAGTAATTTTGTGTGCCTTAAATTTAGGAATCACATGCAACTTCCCCCCGTCTTTTTAAACATCAATAACTTTTTTATGCATAATTTGTTTTTAAAAATAATTATACCATAATAACGAGTGTTTTTTTATCTTTAATATAAGTATCATATTGCTATATGTCTACAAAATTACGATTCAAGTAATTCAGACACTAGTGTGTTTTATATAATGTTTGCGTGTTTTATAGTGTGTATTTTTGTCTAAATTGAATCAGACACTAGTGTGTTTTATATTGTGTATTTCAGACACTATTGTGATTTATATTGTGCATTTCAGACGCTATTGTGTTATATGTGTGAGAGGTGTGTTTAATTGTGAAAACCGATATAACACAATGTGAAGAAATCAGAAACTGAAAAACACAACGTCAAGAAATAATGAATGTGTTTAATGTTTTGAAATATATGAGGGGTGTGTTTAATTATGAACTTTGATATAACACGGTGTGAAGAAATCATAAACTGATAAAACACAATGTCAAGAAATGATGAATTTGTTTTATGTTTCGAACTTCAGATGAATTAATCTTGTATACGAAGGATGTAACTGCCGATTTTGAATAATTAATAGACATATAGTTTCCATAAAAATAGCCTTTTATTTTTATGATATAAAATCTTCTATAAATAATATAATTATTCAATTACCTTAATGCCCTTTAGTAAAAAAAAAACACTAGATGACACATGTCACAAGGAGATTGCTTCTTACACTTTGTAGGCAAAGTAGGCTTTGTAGCCAACTCATACCCTATATTCTATATTAAAAAGATGCCAACAACTAATATAACATTTTGTGTCATATCATACAGTATAATTTGACTCTTTGAACACAACTTTTTGTATCCACTGGTAATCTTATAATTGGAAAATTTACCATTAATTTTAATGATTTGCACCACATATAAAGTAAGAAACATGCATTTATTACCAAAATAAAATTAATTACTACTAATTATCCATGTAACATTGTTCCGTTCATAATTGGGTTGGGTCAAACTAGACAAAATAGTTGGTTCACAAATAAAACAATTGTATTTTAGACAGAATAGATGCAGTCCTGGGGTAACCTTCAAAACACATAAATATAGATATCTAGATAATGAAACAGTAGAAATAATTATGTTTTATACAGTTGTACTAATATTAAATATGTCACGTGTGACAAAGTATTATGTGTATATATGTTTTAGCTATCGTATAATATGATGTGGCTCTACTAACCATTAAATATATCTTATATATATATATATATATACACACACACTCACACACATCTATATAAACAAAGAAATCAATAACTAATATAGCATTTAATGTACACATCATTTTGTATTCATTGGTAATCTTATTATTGGTAAATTTACCTTGAATTTTAATGATTTGCACCATATATGGAGTGAGAAACATGCATTTATTACAAAATAAAATATTAATTATAATTATTTATTCCTAAAACATTATTTAGTTCACAATTCAATTGGATGAAAATAAACAAAATAGTTGGTTTAACAAAAAAATGTATTTTAGACATAATACATGAGGTAAACCGACCAATAATTTATGCTAAAAAATTTAAACATCTTTATAAATAAAAGATGCCTATAAGTGATATAACATTTTGTGTGATATCATACAATATAATTTAATTCTTTAAGCACATCTTTTTGTTTTCATTGGTAATCTTAATATTGGCAAATTTACCTTGAATTTTTGTAAATTCCACCACATATGGAGTGAGAAACATGCATTTCTGAGAAAAAAAATGTATTTTAAACGTAATTCCTAAGGTTAACCAACCATTAATTTATGTTAAACAAAATAAACATCTTTATAAATAAAAGGCGCCAATAAGTGATAATTTTTAGTGTCATATGATATTCGTTAAATTATACACGTTTAAGTCCCACATTTTACTTCCGTTTTACGCATTTCGACCGAAACCTCGTTATTTAGGTACCAAATCAGGTACTTTCCCATTTTGTGGCCTTAAACAGTGTGCCAAAAGACAAAGTTGGAGAAAACGTGGCGATTTAAGGACGTTTTTGATGAATTTTGCAGATTCGATGAACTTTCAGATGTTGCACGGCCGTGCACCCAAACTGCACGACGATGCATGACCAATGACCCCGGAAGCACTGCCAGTGCACTTATTTCCTCAGAACGCATGATTTGAAAAATGTTGTGATTTCAAGGCACTGCACGACCGTGCGACAAAGTGCATGACCGTGCACATTTGAGTGTCAGAAGTCAACTTGTCCACTTGTCTGACCCTTTCTGCAATTGACGTCACCCGACAATTGTTGGTGCACGACCGTGCACTTTAAAGTTCACGGCCGTGCGGATGCGAAAATTGCCTATAAATAGCAGCATTCGCTACTGATCAAAATGTTGGGTTTTTCTCCAAGTTTATGGGCGATTTCTGAGGTCCGAGACCCTCCTGATCAAATCGATTTCAAGCCTCAAGATTGAATAGAAGCTTAACCAATCCAATCCATCAATTACTTGCTTGTTTATGGTTGATTTCTTCTTCTTAAACAAGTATTTCTAATCATTCTTCAAGTATTGAGCTGATGTTATGTTTATGTGGTATTGTAATAGTATTAACGAACTTGTTTCATGAATGATCTTTAGTTTGTAATCTCATTTGTATGAATCTTTAGCAACTTTTTCATGTTTGAATCTTCATGATCTTATGATAAATATTTCATTGATGTTGGATTCTTGATTATGTTTGATTGTCTTGGATAATGAATCTGTGGTTAGTTAAGATTGTTAACAATTCCTTGATTAAGCACTTGTTTGTAAACTTTTAACTTGTTAATATGTTTACACCTTGAGACTCGAGAGGGGTATTGGTTTTATCAAAGATAAATCGGATTTTGATTAAGAATGCTTTCTTGCACGTAAGGGTTCTAACGAATTATATGTTGTTGTTACATTTTCTTAACGCGGTTTATGATCTTTGTTTAGTGGTTTTGGTTGAAATTGCTATCTTGGTATATGTGTGTTCAAGACTGGTAAAATGAAATAGTTTGTGATATGATCTACTTTATACTTATCTTCGTGGCTGTATTGTGACCATCGGTATTGCTTTCTTTGATTACGTGAGGTTAGAAAACTCATAGCGGATGACTAACTTATCTTTAAAGATTCACATGAGAGTATATCAATAGCTCGCTAATGAATGATTTTAGGTGGTTAACGTGTATTTATCGCATTAACTTTTTGAAGAATCATCATGTTAGAAAACTCCTAGTGGATGACTATCTGTTTTTCAATTGGAAAATTGATCTAGTGCTTTTGTGACATATCTGATGTAGATAACATGTTTAGGTTGTTTGTGAAACAAGATAATTTATATTTTTCATATTTGGAGTCTATTATGTCTTAATTATAGTTCTAGATAATTTTAGTTAAAAATCAATCAGCTCCGCCCGTGTTCCATGGATCGATATCTGGTTCTTACCCATACTTTGCTACATATATGACAGGATACACTTCTACTTTTGTGTGTGTTTTAATGTTAGGGTATAAATCATTTTTATATATATTAAAACCGAGTTCGTGTGTAAATTCACTGTAAAAACCTATGTACATAGACACGCACCAAGTTTTTGGCGCCGTTGCCGGGGACACGGCGAATTTTCGGAATGATCCGAGTAATTCTTTTACCGGTGTACATACTTGTGAATACTTCTGCTTTTGTACTTATTTGTTTTGTTCTTTATTTATTTGTTAACATACAATTGTTTATTGTTTATTCATTTATTTATGTGTTCGAAATTGAACCATTTGTTTATATTTATTTATGCCTATTTATTTATGCTTATTTATTTATTTCATTTACGTGTTCGGAATCGAACCGATTTATTAATTCCTTCATTTATTTATTTAATTCAGTTACGTGTTCGACCGAACCCATTTATTTATTTGTTTCACTTATTTCATTCATGTTTATGTTTATATTTATTTACGTGGTCGGAATTGAACCGTTTGTTTATTTATTTATGTACTTTTGTGTTTGATATCGAACCATTTGCTTATTTATTTACTTACGTGTTTGAAATCGAACCGATTGTCTATATACTTATTTATGCTTATTTATATTTTTATTTATGCTTATTTATCTTTTTTATTTACGTGTTCGGAATCGAACCGACTGTTTATATATTTATTTATGCTTATTTATTTATTTATTTCATTCGCAAAAAAATGAAAAAAAAAGAGATAATATATATATATATATATATATATATATATATATGTAGAGGATCCTGTACAAAGTCCATCTTTTGTAAGAAGTGTAAGAAATAATTTGGGAATGACAAGTGTCCCTCATCTTAATTAATTCAAAAGGGTATATTAGTAATTGTACATTCTTGTCAATTAATTGATTTCCAATATATCTGGAAAAAAAACTGGCGATGAGAATTTTTAGGGATTGATCGTTTCATCTCCATCTCCGATTCAGATCATCTTCTCCGACCATCTTGTTAACATTCCGTCATCATCATCACAGTTCACGTCATCTTCTCCGATTTGAACACCTGCATCTCCGACCACCGTCACCAATTTCTTTCGTCTCCACAAATCATTCACCGTCATCGTCTTTCATCTTCGTCATCCACATTTCTGATCGTGACTTGAATCATTTCTGATCGTGACTTGAATCCATATAAAACACCATGACTTGAATCATAGATGTTTAAAACACCACACCATGAACAATGTCTCCAGATAAAACACCATGACTTCTCCAGATAAAACACCATGACTTGAATCATAGTCATGGTGTTTTAAAATCTGGGAATGTTTTGTATTGATAAAACACTACGTCATGAACAATGTTTTCTATAGTGTTTTATCATGTAATATACTGTTCCTTTCATATTGTTTTATCCCATCAATATTGTTCATTTTCATAGTGTTTTATCCCCCATCAACAGTGTTTTATTTATGTATAGTGTCTTACAGTAAACAGATAATGTTATATCATCCTATAGTGTTTTATCATGTAATATATTGTTCTTATAGTGTTATAAAAGTTGCTGTGAAGGAAATCGAAGAATTTAATCTGTACGAGAAATTCGCTGATTTTTTGGAGATTGATGACGGTTACCATAAATTCGCTGATATTTAGGAGATTGATGGGGGTTTTGAAACGGTTACCATATTTGAAACGTTGGAAAAGTCACTATTGCCCTTCAATTTTTACATAAGGTCCTTCTAATTAAAACACAATTTACATTTTATACCCTATTGATCTCAACCATTAGATCAAATATCCAATGGTTTAAAACACTTCTTACCATTCTTACATTTTAGACACTTTTTACCATATCCCTACCCTATATATATATATATATATATATATATATATATATATATATATAATATTATATTCTTTTTCCGCATAATTCTTTTCCTTTTATTGTAGGTTGATGTCCGCAACCCCCGTGCCTGCTATTGCTGAGCCGGCCGACAAACCAGAACGTAACCTAAGGCGAAGTAGGAGGCTTCGAGAAAGGTCCCGTATCGTTGTACAAAGAATCACAGCTGCAATCGACGAACCGGTGATACTTTCTGATAGTGAGAGTTCAAGGGAAGATAGAAGAAGCACTATGGCGGAAGACGACCGGCCGTTGAATGAGATCGGCCGTCTAGGAGGAGAGGGGTTGCTACCAAGCATCGCCCGACCTACAGTAGTAGCACCGAGTTTTGAAATAAAATCCAGCATTATTTACATGTCACAAAATTCGGTGCAGTTCGATGGAAAGGATCACGAGGATCTGGGTCGGCACATCGCTTCATTTCTTGAGGTGTGCTCGACTTTCAAAATACGAGACATTTCTGAGGATGCAATCCGTTTGCAGCTCTTTCCATTTTCATTGCGAGACAAAGCCTGATCTTGGCTTTTGACACTTCTAGCAGGATCTATCACGACTTGGAATGAGATGACGGATCTTTTCATGCAAAAATATTTTCCTCCAGAAAAGACAGCGAAGTTAAAGAACCGTATCATGACATTCAAGCAGAACGAGGGAGAATCTCTACACGCAGCTTGAGAGAGATTCAGAGGTCTTTTAATTGATGTCCCATATCATGGGTTGTCCAAAAGGCAACTTGTACTGAATTTATACCAGGGACTCAACTACGACTCACAAGAGCGTTTGGACATATATGCAGGAGGCGATTTTGGAACTAAGACACCAAATGAAGCCTACGCAATTATAGAGAAAGCTACTTTGAAGTCATGTTCTCGTCATAGTGGAGTGCGAACTAAGGCATCATCCATTCCTGGAGTTCATGCTATGGATACATATATGGCTCTTACTGCACAGATTGGAGCTTTGGCGGCAAGATTTGATAAATCTCAAAACGTTTCGCGGGTTCAATCATTATGTGAGCAGTGTGGAGTTTCACACGAGCCAGGTACTTGTGAGCATGGTGTTATGTTTACAGGCTATGAAGAGGTGGACTATCTGGCAATCAAATCAAGCCCCAAAATAACCCCTACAGCAACACGTACAATCCGGGGTGGAGAAATCACCCAAAACCCACTTGGATATGCTCAGCATGCTCCCACACCACAGCAGCCTCAGGGATAGTCTTTTCAGTCTCAAAGGCAATCCTTTCAACCACGTTACCATACTCAAGGCTCTGAAAGCACTTCCCAGCCGCACGCCTCTCAAAGCAACTTAAAGCTAGAGGAGGTGATGGCACAGTATGATAAATCCATAAAACCAAGTTCATATGTATAAAATATACGTATAAAATTCATATTTGTCGGCGTTGTCAGTATTTTGTACGGTGTCAGTTCATTTTCGTTTATCGTTCTGCAATTTTTCCGAAAAGAGCCATGTGCACACCGTAAAGTCAGATAGGTGTTCCTAGCCACGCCAAAAGCCTAATAAAGTTAATTCGTGTCTTAAACACTACTTATTATCGCCTTAAATGTTTGTTATCGCGTAATTAAAAGCCGTTAAGTATCGGTTGTCACGGTGGACTAGTTATGTATACAAAACCCCACTACTGGCAATAATTATAGATTACAAAGACTTAATCCCTGTAAGTATAACTGAAAAACATTTAGGGTTTTGTAAAGAAATTTGGTAAAAAAGAAGAATGACTCACAAACTGTGAGAAAAAGAGAATGACTCACATCGTAAACTTTGGTTTTACAATATGCTTCCTGATTATATTTCCTGGTGATTTTCCTGAGTTCCTATTAAAAATATACAATGCACGCATGTTAGTATAGTAACCCAATCCAACTTTATCAATACATCACGAGATCAGAACCCCAACGTTGTTTACAAAGCATAGCCTTTATCAGGCAGCGCTTTGGCATCCGTTGTTGGGTTCAAGATCGATCGTACATGGTATCGAATCAGTGATCAGGAGTTAAAACACTTACAACAGGGCAGAGCTTTGTGATTTTAGGGGTGTTATGGCATTATTTTTCATGCATATGTTAAGAGAGAAAGAAATAATTGAGCGACTGGAAACTGTGGCTTGTCTGCTCTATTTATACGTGAAATTCGACTCTCTCGTGCCCCATGACCGACCCCATCTACTCCTCTCGCGGCCCGCGAGACACCTAGCTAGGGTTTAGGGTTGACCAGTTATCAATGTAGGTGTGACACGTGGATGTCACGTGTCCCTAGGAGTGTCCGGCAAGTTATAAGCTTCTCGCGCCCCGCGAGAGGTATCTCTCAACTCTATCGCGGCCCGCGACAGACCTATAATTATTTTTTTTCATTTTCCAAATAAAATAACGTTACGCGTGTTCGGTTTTTTCGATTACAGAGTGTGTTAGGGCCTTTTTGAGGGTTGTTATATCCTCCCTACCTTGTTTTAAATCTCGTCCTCGAGATTCACTGAAATAGGTAAGGATATTTCCTTTTCATTTTAGTTTCCAGCTCCCATGTGTATTTGTTGGTGCATACGTCTGTTGACTTCGTCTTGTATCGAGTCGTGTAATAGAATAGATGAAACAAGTCACACAGTTCGAGATTAACAGGATACAGAGGTGAACAAGCCAGTTCAAACGAAGTGGCCAGTTCAAACGAACTGGACCAGTTCGTACGAACTGGAGATGCTTGTTCAAACGGACTGGATTTAGTATAAATAGTGGACTTGTTGTTTTCATTTGTAACTTTCAGATTCCGGTAGCGAAGCTCTGCCGAAGTATCTCCAGGTCTGTAATCGTCATAAAATCAATACAAGAGATAGATTAAGTGATTCTAGTGTGTATACAGCTGAAATAACTCCGATACGTTTGATTCCGCCTCTCGTATTGGACGAGATCTCTTCTGAACGACTCGTTTGGTCGTGCAAACGATCCTACAAGTGATACAAGAGCTCAGGAGGAGGAGCTCTTGGATTTTCAGCTTTGATTTCATAAAATTTCTGCTTCTACACCTTTCTGTCACGTACTTTCAAAATTAAACTGGATTTTATGGATAAAATGGTTTGTTTTTGAAGTATATTGTGCGAAACTATGTATTAAATAATCCGTGAAAGTTTTAAATCACAAAACAGATTAAAAATCATTCTATTTGATAAAAATTTGGCCAGTTCGTTTGTAGTTTGTTTCATATCAAACGAACAGGAAGTTTGATATCAGATCTACGACGATTCAGTGGAAAATATTGAACGGAAATCAAATCATTGTGTTCGGAATTCATTGTAGAACAATCCTTGAACATATCAGATCTTAATTCATCCGAAAACTTGATCAATTTGTCAAATGATATCCCGTTCGTATGAAGTGATTCATCAGTTCGTTTGTAAAGTCATACGAAGTGAGACCAGTTCGTTTTAATTTGATCAGTTCGTTTGCGTCTACGTCGCATCAGGGTCTTCTTCGCATCAAGACCAGTTTGTTTATAGTGTTCAATTGTTTAGTTCGTTTAGAGAATCAGTTCTTCAGTCCGTTTCAGTTGATACGAAGTGATTAGCTTACAAGTTCGTTTGAATTGAACTTAGTTCGTTTGAAAGCCTCGCAGTTCGTTTGAAAAGGTTAATTCGTTTGAAAGATTTAGTCCGTTTGAAAGGTTCAATTCGTTTGAAGAACATCAGTTCGTTTGAACCCTAACTCGTGTGAACCTTAGGTCGTTTGAACCTTCTCAGTTCGTCTGAATCGCAGTTCGTGTGTACATCAGTTTGTTTGAAAATTTCCAGGTCTCGTAAATTGTTTTTCAAATTGCATGAGATCTCATAGGTGGATGTCATAAAATGTCATGAGTTAAGTGCATGTGATCATCGGCCCAAGAAATTGTTTGTCATAGGTGAATCGTTTGCAGATTTTCAATAGCTTGTGATTTGACAGAATAGCATGTGAGATATATTAAAAACAAGCATCAATTCATGTGATACTAATTGAGTATGTCGGCCATTGTTTAAAAGGAATAAGAAAGGATTGAAGTGTGCATGTTAATACATCACTGCTCAGCCCAATCAGTTGTGTTGAACAATTAAAGTTGTCGGCAATTGTACTTTTAAAATCAGATTGCATGTGATGTTGTCAGCCCAGTTAGTCTCGGTCCAATCAGAATTATAAGTCCATGTGATTTCATTTGTTTCATCAGCCCATGTGACTTGATCATTGTGAACTTCTTTAGTCCAATCAACGAGTGTTAAGGGTGGTCCAGTTCATTCTAAGGCCATATCTCGCGACCCATTTGTTCTAGTCTATTCATTCAGAGATTATACCGGAATTCATTGAAAGTATCCGCAAATCTTCGACACGAGTCTTAGATTAATTTCAACAACACACACTTTTACGTATTCAGTTTGTTTAAACTGATCATTTGTTTGATTGTCTCCAGGTGTTTCACTAGGTGAACCAGTTCATTTGAAAGCTTGTTTGAGAAATTCTTCGATACGAAATCATGAGTGAAGAATTTTATAACGCATTTGCAACATCCCCGACTAGTCCAGCTGCCATTACTCAAAACATGAACATGGAAAATGAGACCAGAACTTTGCAAAAACCCCCGAAGCTAATAAGCATTGAAGAGTATGATGGTTGGAAAGACCGGTTTGAAAATTGGGTCCAAGCAAATCATTTAAGATCTTGGGAGTGCATTGAGAAAAAGTATGTTAAACCACGCACAGAATTGGAAACTGAAAAAACTATCTTTCAATTCACAGATCAAGAACAAGAAGTGTACAAAGCTGAGAAAATGATGATTAGCTTACTCCAACAAGCCGTGAAAGAAGACAT
Source organism: Helianthus tuberosus (assembly GCA_030545235.1). Lineage (NCBI taxonomy): Eukaryota > Viridiplantae > Streptophyta > Magnoliopsida > Asterales > Asteraceae > Helianthus > Helianthus tuberosus. Next base: position 184,643,415 of record CM060408.1, on the reverse strand, counting down.
CTTCATATTGCTTCAACATGATAATACTTCAAAATCGATTTGGGAAGCACTTAAAACTAAATATAAAGGAAGTGAAAAAATGATTAGGAGTAAGAAATCATTGTTAAAGAAAGAATTTGATTTTTTTAAAAGTTTGCCAGGTGAAGGTACTAAGAAAATGATTGAAAGATATTGTCACTTAGTTCGCTCAATGAATCTGTTAGGTATAAGTAAAGACCGAGAAGAATCGGTCGACAAATTAGCTGATGCATTACCTCAGAAAGAATGGGGTACATTTTTGATGATATTGAAGAATACTGGAAGTTATGATGAGCTTACAATTTCTGAGTTCATTGAGAAGATTGAGGAACAGGATTTGGAACAACAAAAGATTGAAAGAATGACCAATCCTAGTAGTCAACAGGATGTGAAGATGTACTACAAAGGGAGTGTTCCAGAGTTTGAAACAAGTCCAAAAATTCAAACTGCTTTTAGTGCTGGAAATTCATCTGAAACTGTTGAACAAAGTCCAAGCAGCAGTAGTGGATTCTCTTCATATCCAAGTGTTAATCCTAAGAGTTCAACTTCAAGCTTTCATTCTCAAAGCTCAAAAGGTGGTAATGGTTATGTGATACAGTGCAACATTGCATTGAATCTTCCAGATGGTCAAAGTTTTTCTGAAGAAACTGCAAAAGATCACATGGCGTTACTTGCAACTGTGCTACAATCCTATGAAGGTTTGGTTGCTGGGAGGATCGGAAATCCTATGCTGACGAAAGAGGATTACGATCAGATGGACGCTGAAGAGATGGAGCTCATGGACATCAAATGGTGTCTAGCTAGTGTCTTGAGGAGAGCAGAAAAGTTTAAAATGATCACAGGGAGAAATGATTTTCTGGATGCACATATGTCTACTTTGGGTTTTGATAAATCTAAAGTTACTTGTTTTCGATGCAGGGAGAAAGGTCATTTCAAAAGAGAATGCAAAAATCAAGAGGCTAGTGGAGCAAAGAATCCATTTGGAAAAGATGACTACTATCGGAAAGCCATATATCAACAAGTTGCTCATCAACCATATCAACAAAAAGAAACACAAACTGCTCATGGGAAGATGATTGAAGATACAAATAGGAAAGCTTATTCTGGAATTATTAATCAAGATGATGAGAAAATGGCTCCAGGTTTCAATTGGAACAAATACATATCAGTTGATAGTAAAGCATGTCTAATAAATCAAGATGATGAAAAATTACCTGAAGGGTTCAGCTGGGATCAGTTTACAGATGAAAATGGAAATTTTAAAGCTTTCATTATGAAGATAGTTCAAGAATCGGATTTGTTTACAGAGTGGATGAAAGCAATTGGTGTTGATGAGAAGAAACAAGAAGAAGAATCTGTTTCATCCGATGAAAGTTCAGAAGAAGCAACTGTTGTTGATCAAACATCAACTGATTCTGGTTCTTCAGATGATAATTCTGAGAAGGAAATAGAGTTTGATCAATCACCAACTGATGACAGTGGTGATGATGAGGAAGAAAAACATATTAACATTGCAAAAGTTCATTTATCTTCTGAAAGTTTTCATTTCTATTTTGCAGATCGCTTGGAGAAGCTGAAGGAGAGACGTGCTGTAAAAGAACAAAAGAAAATGAAGAGTAAAAATGTTGATAAAAAAGAAAAGACTGTTCAAAATGAAGAAGTTAAAGCTGAGAAGGTGACTGAAGCTGAATCAGTGATTGAGGTTGAGAAGGTGATTAACGCTGAAACAAAGATTGAAAAAGTTGTTGAAGTGGAGAAGATTATTGAAGTTGAAAAGATTGTGGAAGTCATTAAGCCTTGCTTAAAATGTTTGGAAACTTGCAAGCAATGTGCAGAAAAAGATGAGAAACTGAGCGAGCAAGAAAAGATGAAAGAACAATTATTGTTCAATCTCAACTACGTGAAAGAATCTTACGATGTGCTAAACCGAACAGTAACTGGTCTTCAAAAGACGAATTCTGAGAGAGAGGATGCCTTGACTATGATGAATGCTACAATGATGGAAAAGCAAAAAGCCATAAATCATTACATCGAAGAATGTGCCAAGTTAAAACAGGAGTTGGAGATAGAAAAGATTGAAAATGAAAGAATTAGACGATTGCTGCTAAGCTATTCTAGTTCTGATTATTTGATTGACCGAATTTATTCAACTGTTGCAGGTTTTGAAGCGTTTAAAGATAATCAAAAGAAGCCAAAGGAGAAGAAGGATACTGGTAAGAAACCAAGTGTTCAGTACAATAAGTGTCCGCCTCCAATATGGGAAGGGTATTCTCCTAGAAAACTGAATGAGGAGCAAGTCGAAAAAGCAGTCAATATAAAGTTAAAGTCCGATGTAACCGATGAATTACCAGAAAACATTGACGTCGTTTTTACATCGTCTGACACTGATCATGAGTCCGAGTTAATAAAAAAGGTGGTCGATGAGGTGTTGGATACAGATGAGGAGTCGAAGTTAAAGTCTAAGTCAAAGTCCGAGTTTGGGTGTTCAAGTTCGTCTGTCAAAAGTTCGAGTTCGTCGGTCAAGAATAAAAAATCGTCGGTTAAACGGGTGTACAATAAGGAATTCCTGTTATCAAAATCTAATTTGAATGACGAAGCAGTCAAAGTGGCATATACATTGATTGATTCAGACAAATTATATTCTGATGAGAAATTTCCAATAAGAAGTGTTAATTTTGAAAAGATCAAAAAGGTTTTCAAACTAACAGAAATCAATATTTCTGAAATAAAAGATGTAAATCTTACTGAAAAATCTAAAAAATACACTTCAAGAGTTCAACAACGTTTAAACAAGAAAAAGGTTACAGTTCTGGTTCTGGTTTTCAAAAGAAACCAAACCATAACGGTAATTTCAAAAAGAAAGGTCTTGGTTTTATTCCACCAGAAAATTATAAAAATGAAAAATATGCCCAAGATTTTAAATCAAAAATAACATTTGTTTCAGGAACAAGCTCGGAAGAAGAAGCAAAAAGCCCATTCTGGAATCAATCAAACAGAGAATTCCTTGCCAAGAAGCAAGAGAATGTGAAGAATGGAGCTAAACAAAGAAAGGAGACAAGAACCTGTTACAAGTGCAATGAAGCTGGTCATATTGCATGGAATTGTTCTCAAACATCAAAAACAAAACAGGAAGTCTCTATAAAACTCAAAGAAAAGGTTATTGAGAAAAATGAGTCACCAACTAAGAAATTCAAAATTTTTGAAAATTCAACATATGAAGTTGGTGAGTGTTCAAAGACTCATTTTTATCAAAAGAAAGCTAAACATGACAATCAAGTGTGGGTTGTTAAGAAGTTTTATGAGAAACTTGGCGATGAATCTAATTCCATAAAGTTAGAGGAGCCACAGGTTGAGTTAAAAGATGAAAACTCAGTACCGCCAATGGATGATGTTCATTTTCCACCATTGAGGGCTGAGAATTTTAAATCAAAAGTTGGAAAAGTTGAAATTTCAAATCAATTTTATTCTGAAAAGAATGAATTAGATATTGAAAAAGCTTTTAATGGAAATGTTAAAAAGTTGTTTGGGAAAATGGTCGAGGGAAAGGCCAAAGGGGTAAAGGAATTTTATGAAACAAAGAAAGCAACTTTTTACCCAAGGGAAGTTGAGGAGGAAACATCCAAGTTTGGTGAAGCTTGGATGTCTGTTTTTCACAAGTAAACATCCGGACTTGCCGGAGCTCCCAGGTTGGTAAGAGTGGAGCAGGAATCGGCATCATTCTTGAAAGGTTTGGTTGGTAAAGCTGCAGGTGATATTTTTATATAGTTATATGTTGATTTACATGAGGTTATAGTTGGTGAATGAATCTGAAAGTGGTTGAAGAAATTTTCAAATGCAAGTGGTAAATCAGGGTCATTAAGTTGAACTTGATTTGACCATACTTACAAGTGATTGTTTGGAAAACAATATGATGAACCCCTAACTTTACAAGTGGTAAAATCAACAAAACTTATTTTCCGGAAAAATCATTTTGGTTAAAACAAACTTAAGTGTTTTGAAATCACAATGAGAAAATAGTTTGTTGTAAAGGGGAGTTCTGATTGTTTATGCCAAGTGGATGGCGATTTGAAGTGATTTGATATAAGTTGTCACGTTGTTTGTATAGTTTGTTTTCAAATTTCCTAAAATGTGTTTGCATTTTAGGGGGAGTAGTAAATTTTTAGAAAATCCAAAAACATTTGAAAATTTGAAAAAGTAAAAAACATGATAAAATCAAAAATGAGTTTTTGTGTCAAAGAAGAGGAAATGATAGTACATCAGTGGACTATCACAACATGCTAAAAATATGTAAAGTTAAAATGTGATAAACGGTCTCACTGATGATGTGCCAGTAGGTTTTTGCACATTTAGTAGATTGTGACGAGATATAAACCTAAATTCAAACTTGCTTATATCGTGGGTAACATCTCTCGGATATATGGGTAACCCCCGAAATCTTGTTTGAAATGTCCCTCTTTCTGAGATACTAGGTCTTTATACTCAGTGATATCTGGGGTATTATCCCGGGACTTCTGATTTTGCGGAAGCAATGGCCTAGTCCCCGGAGAATACTTTCTGCTTGCTTGAAATATAGCTCCACCCTCAGCAAAAATGATGAAACAATGAAATTGATAATCATTGATGTTGTAAAAAAGATCCTCTAAAGGGGACCCACCCAAGTCGAACCGTCATCTCTCTGCTGAACGGAAGTTCTGACCTGAGCTCTCACGGTTTCGTACTAATTCATAATTTATCCCCTTACAGATATCATCTGTGGTATACTCACCTGTAAGACTGAATATTGGGATCTGGATACGGGAGTATATTCTGAGGTGGGACACGCGATTAAGTTTAAGTGCTTAAGACATTAATCTCGTATCTCGAAGCAGTTGAACTTTGTGTAAGAATTTAAGTGGATCAGTATACTGACAATCTAAGTGAATCGTTTAGAACTTAAAATGATTAAAGCTTAACGATGTTGGTGATTTGTCTCAACAACTGATATGATCCTCTTACACAAACTCACAAAAATATTGTCTGTAAATATTTCTTTACTGCATTTCATTAAATTTAAAAAGCCAAAAAGATTTTAGTGTGTTTTAGCATAAATTTTGAAAAAATCAAAAAGATTTTCGACAACTGGTGTTGGAGAGCTAATTTTCAAAATTCCGAGTGCTAGACATGATGAACAGATGGTTTGGGAGAGTGTGTTGTTTTGATAAGAAAAATGATATTTCTTCAAGTATTTCATCAAAGATTAACGTTGTAAAATCATTCGTTGAGTGTATAATTCCTGCAAGTGTTCATTAGATGGTGAGATTGTTTTTACAAGTTATCATCAGAAAATTTATTTTTGGGTAGAGAATGTGCAGGATAAGAGCTAGGTGATCTTGGATAGATGATAGAGAGCCAGGTTCTGATACCTGAGGATTCTGTGATTTTAACAAGCCAGGATGCGATCCCAGCATATCGAAAGGGGGAGTCTGAAGACACCTAAAGGAAGGAGTGTGTTGGTGCTGGTGAAAAGAGATAGAGATTTAGGATGCTTACATTGTCAGATACTTTGGAGAGAGTTTGAAGACTGATCAAGACTGAAGATATTCTGAAGGCATACCGAAGACTCGTCAACATCCGAGGGGGAGTCTGTTGGTGCATACGTCTATCGACTTCGTCTTGTATCGATTCGTGTAATAGAATATATGAAACAAGTCACACAGTTCGAGATTAACAGGATGCAGAGGTGAACAAGCCAGTTCAAACGAAGTGGCAAGTTCAAAAGAAGTGGCCAGTTCAAACGAACTGGACCAGTGGATGCTTGTTCAAACGAACTGGATTTAGTATAAATAATGGACTTGTTGTTTTCATTTGTAACTTTCAGATTCCGGTAGTGAAGCTCTGCCGAAGTATCTCCAGGTCTGTAATCGTCATAAAATCAATACAAGAGATAGATTAAGTGATTCTAGTGTGTATACAGCTGAAATAACTCCGATACGTTTGATTCCGCCTCTCGTATTGGACGAGATCTCTTCTGAACGACTCGTTTGGTCGTGAAAACGATCCTACAGCATTTTGGTCCTCTGTTCGAATCCCATTTTACTTTGACTAGAACTAATCTCTTGTGCTTGAGATTCTTGATGTTTCTGTCTTCAATTTGTATTAGCTTCTCTACAAACTTAAGCTTTTCATTTACCTCTATATCTTGAAGAGGTATCACCAATGATTCATCAGCTAAGCATTTCTTTAGATTACATACATTGAATACATCATGTATTCCTGCCATTTCTTCTGGCAATTGTAGCTGATAAGCTACTGGCCCTATTCTTTTGATAATTTCAAAAGGTCCAACATACCTTGGGCTTACCTTTCCTCTCTTACCAAACCTTACAACTCCTTTCCATGGTGAGACTCTCAATAATACCTTGTCTCCAACTTGAAACTCCAACGGTTTACGCCTGTTATCTTCATAACTCTTTTGACGGTCTCATGTTGTTTTTAGTCTTTCCTTGAGTTGAATTATTTTGTCCATCGTTTCTTGTACAATTTCAGGACCTGACAGTTATTTTTCTCCGATTTCTACCCAACATACTGGTGTTCGGCATTTCCGTCCATAGAATGCTTCAAATGGTGCAGCATTGATGCTTGTATGATAGCTATTGTTGTAGGAAAATTCTATTAAAGGTAAATGTTCATCCCAACTTCCTCCAAAATCTATCACACAGGCTCTAAGCATATCTTCCATAGTTTGAATTGTCCGTTCATTTTGTCCATCTGTTTGAGGATGATAAGTTGTACTTAGATTTAATCTGGTTCCTATTGCGTTTTGGAAACTTGTCCAGAAATGAGAAAAAACGACTATCTCTGTTGGACACAATAGATAAAGGAATCCCATGTAATGAAACTATTTCATTTCACATATAGCTTAGCTAATTGTTCCATACTGAAATTTTCTTTCATTGGTAAGAAATGGGCAGATTTGGTCAATCTGTCTACAATTACCCAAATTGTGTCATTTCCTTTTCGTGTCTTGGGTAATTTGGTAACAAAGTCCATTGTTATCAACTCCCATTTCCAAATTGGCATTTCCAATTGCTGAAGTAATCCTGAAGGTTTCTGATGTTCAGCTTTAACCTGTGAGCAGGTTAAAGATTTAGCAACATAATTTGCTATGTCCTTTTTCAATCCTATCCACCAAAAGTTTTTCCTTAAGTCTTGCTACATCTTGTCACCTCAAGGATGTATCGTATACTTAGATTTATGAGCTTCTTCTAGAATTCGATTTCTTTGGTTTTCTTGAGTAGGTACCCAAATCCTTTTCTTATGGAATCTCCAAATTCCATCTGCTCCTTTTTCTAATTCTTTAATCATTCCTTTCAAACCTTCAGTATCATCCTTGATTGTTGTTTCCTGCATCTTCTTCAATTGTTCTTTCAAATCTACCTGCAGGTTTAATCTAAGAGCACGTACCCTTTTTGGCTTTTCATGGTACTTTCGACTTAAAGCATCAGCTACTATATTAGCTTTTCCTGCATGATATTGAATATCACAATCATAATCGCTAAGGATTTCCATCCAACGTCTTTGCCTCATGTTTAATTCTTTTTGCCCGAAAACATACCTTAAACTCTTATGATCTGTGAAGACAATGAACTTACTACCGTAAAGATAGTGTATCCAAATCTTAAGGGCAAGAATTATTGCTCCTAACTCTAGATCATGTGTTGTATAATTTTCTTCGTGCTTCTTTAATTGTCTAGAAGCATAAGCAATTACTTTTTGGCGTTGCATCAACACACATCCAAATCCTAATTTAGATGCATCACAATATATTACAAAGTCTTCAGTTCCTTCTAGTAAAGCAAGTATTGGTGCATTAGTTAATCGTAGCTTCAAAATCTTGAATGCTTACTCTTGTTTCGGTCCCCATTCAAACTTAAGTGACTTGCAAGTTAGTTTAGTTAATGGAATGGCTATTCTATAAAAATCTTGAATGAAACGTCTATAGGATCCTGCCAATCCAAGAAAACGTCTTACTTTTGTTGGTGATTCAGGGACTTTCCATTTGGTAATAGCTTCGATCTTCGTTGGATCCACATGAATTCCTTCATGATTAACTAAGTGTCCAAGAAATTGCACTTCTTGCAATCAGAATTCACATTTTGAGAATTTAGCATAAAGCTTTTCTTTTCTCAATAGTGATAAAAGTACTTGTAAATGCTCGGCATGTTCTTCTTTACTCTTGGAGTAAATTAGTATATCATCTATAAAAACAATTATGAATTTATCCAGGTATGGTTTACATATCATGTTCATCATGTCTATAAATTCGGCTAGGGCATTGGTTAAACCAAATGGCATGACTGTAAATTCATAATGGTTGTAGCTTGTTCTGAAAGTAGTTTCAGGAATGTCTTCTTCCTGTACCTTCAGTTGATGATATCCTGAGCGTAAGTCGATCTTAGAAAAGAATAGGGCTCCTTGAAGTTGATCGAATAGATCATCGATTCTCGGTAGTGGGTACTGATTTTTAATCATAACCTTATTCAATTCTCTGTAATCAATTCACATACGCATCGACCCATCTTTCTTTTTGACAAATAATACCGGTGCTCCCCATGGCGATGAACTAGGTTGTATAAAGCCTTTTTCTAATAATTCGTCTAACTGTTTCTTCAATTGCTACATCTCCGTCGGTGCTAAACGATAGAGTGCTTTGGCAATCGGTGCAGTTCCTGGTATCAGGTGAATTCTAAATTCAACCTCGCGATCTAGTGGTAATCCCGATAACTCCTCTGGAAAAAACATCTGAGAAACTAGATACTACGGGAATATCCTTTAACTCTTTTCCTTTAGTGTTAATGATTGCCGAAATCATATACACCATTTCTCCTTTTCGTGCGTAGCTTGCAGCTTTCATCACCGAGATGAACTTCTTGGACCTTGTCGTCTTGTTTCCCTTAATTGTGATCCTTTCACCAGTTTGCGTATAAACTTCTACTGACTTTTGATCACATAAAATTCATGCATGCTTGGCTGCCAACCAATCCATTCCTAGTACAACATCGAATCCGGCTAGATTCATTAGTAAGAGGTTAGCGGTAAATTTATGAACTAAAAATTCTATCTTTCCTTCTTGAAGGATTTCACTTATTTTGATAGAATTTCCATTTGCCGTCTCCACCATACAGTCTTGGTGAAGTTTAGTTAATGGTTGATTGAGAAGTTTGCAAAAAGAAGTATTTATAAAACTTTGGTTTGCACCAGAGTCAAATAATACTTTAGCATAGACATCACTAAAAACGTACCGGCAATTACATCAGGGATCATCTTAGCTTCTTCTGTCATTAGTACGAATGCTTTGGCATTCTTCTTGGGTCATTCTAATGCTTTTGCTTTGTTGTCTTCTACTGGAGCTAGTTTTAGGTAGTTTGGCTTGATATGGCCAGCTTCTCTACAGTTATAGCATATTCTTGCGTTCATTTTCTTCCTACAGTCTTCTTCCTTACGTCCTGGCATCTTGCAGAAGTTACAGAATACCCAACACCTTCCTGTATGTTTCTTTTTACAGGACTTACATAGAGGTGAAGAAGATGAACATGTTCCTTTTCCATGATAAGAATTACCAGAACGTAGTTCCTGGGTAATCCTTTGAGCTAGATTCTTTTTCTGTTTTTCTTCTTGTGTACGTATCAGTCCATCTGTCAGAGAATTAGCAAATTCCACTGTTTCTTCAATGGTTTGTGGCCTCGCTGCTTTGACCATGTCTCTAATCTCACTGATTAATCCCCAGATGTAACGGGAGATTAATACTGGTTCTGGTGATGCTAGTGTTGGTACTATCCTAGAGTTTCAAACCATTCGAAGGTTTCTCGCCACGAACTTCTAGAACTTCACCAGACAAAAGAGGAATACGAACAATCTTATCAAAACAAATCACCTCAGCATGATGTTTAGTTAACCAATCCATCCCAACGATAATGTCGAAACTCCCAAGTTACATCGGTGTGAGGTCAATAGGAAAAAGATGGTTATCGAGGTTCAATTGACAATCGCGAATAACAAAATCGAGTACAATAGGTTTACCAGCAGCAACTTCGACAGATAAGGGTTTCCTCAATTTAGTTCTAGGTATCGCAAGTAAAGGCTCAAATGATAACGATACAAAACTTCTATCAGCACCAGAATCGAAAAGAACAGATGCGGTTGATGGTTAACAAGGAACGTACCATTATCACTCACCGTTAATTTATGTTTATATATATATTAAAAAGATGCCAACACCTAATATAACATTTTGTGTCATATCATACACTATAATTTCACTCTTTGAACACAACTTTTTGTATTCACGAGTAATCTTATAATTGGAAATTTTAGCATTAATTTTAATGATTTGCACCACATATGAAGTAAGAAACACGGATTTATTACAAAAATAGAAGTAATTACTACAAATTAATCATGTAACATTGTTCCGTTCATAATTGGTTTGGGTCAAACTAGACAAAATAGTTGGTTCACAAATAAAATATTGTATTTTAGACAGAATAGATGTAGTCCTGGGGTAACCTTCAAAACACATAACTATAGATATCTAGATAACGAAACGGTAGAAATAACTATTGTTTATACAGTGGTACTAATATTAAATATGTCACGTGTGACAAAGTATTATGTGTATATATGTTTTAGCTATCATATAATATGATGTGGCTCTACTAACAATTAAATATATGCTAATATATATATATATATATATACACACACTCACACACATCTATATAAACAAAGAAATCAATAACTAATATAGCATTTAATGTACACATCATTTTGTATTCATTGGTAATCTTATTATTGGTAAATTTACCTTGAATTTTAATGATTTGCACCATATATGAAGTGAGAAACATGCGTTTATTACAAAATAAAACATTCATTACAATTATTTATTCCTAAAACGTTATATAGTTCACAATTCATTTAGATGAAAATAGACAAAATAGTTGGTTTAACAAAAAAATGTATTTTAGACATAATACCTGAGGTAAACCGACTAATAATTTATGTTAAAAAATTTAAACATCTTTATAAATAAAAGATACCTATAAGTGATATGACATTTGGTGTGATATCATACAATATAATTTAATTCTTTAAGCACATCTTTTTGTTTTCATTGGTAATCTTAATATTGGTAAATTAACCTTGATTTTTTTTTTAAATTCCACCACATATGGAGTGAGAAACATGCATTTCTAAGAAAAAAATGTATTTTAAACGTAATTCCTAAGGTTAACCAACCATTAATTTATTTTAAACGAAATAAACATATTTATAAATAAAAGGCGCCAATAAGTGATAATTTTTAGTGTCATATGATATTCGTTAAATTATACATGTTTAAGTCTCACATTTTACTTTCGTTTTACGCGTTTTGACCGAAACTTCGTTATTTAGGTACCAAATCAGTTACTTTTCCATTTTTGGTCTTAAACAGTGTGCCAAAGACAAAGTTGGAGAAAACGAGGCGATTTAAGGACGTTTCTTATGAATTGTGCAGATTCTGATGAACTTCCAAATGTTGCACGGCCGTGCACCCAAACTGCACGACCGTGCATGACCAACGACGCCGGAAGCACTGCCAGTGCACAAGCCAGTGCACTGATTTCCTCGGAACGCACGACCATGCGACCCAAGTGCACTCCCGTGCATTACCTGAACATAAAAAATGTTGTGATTTCAAGGCACTGCATGATCTTGCGACAAAGTGCACGACCTTGCACATCTGAGAGTCAGAAGTCAACTTGTCCACTTGTCTGACCCTTTCTACAACTGACGTCACCCGACAATTGTTGGTGCACGATCGTGCACTTTAAAGTGCACGGCCGTGCGGATGTGAAAATTTCCTATAAATAGCAGCATTCGCTACTGATCAAAATGTTGGGGTTTTCTCCAAGTTTCTGGGCGATTTCTGAGGTCCAAGACCCTCCTGATCAAATCAATTTCAAGCCTCAAGATTGGATAGAAGCTTAACCAATCCAATCTATCAAATTAATTGCTTGTTTATGGTTTGATTTCTTGTTCTTAAACATGTATTTCTAATCATTCTTCAAGTATTGAGCTGATGTTATGTTTATGTGGCATTGTAATAGTATTAATGAACTTGTTTCATGAATGATCTTTAGTTTGTAATCTCATTTGTATGAATCTTTAGCAACTTTTTCATGTTTGAATCTTCATGATCTTATGATAAATGTTTCATTAATGTTGGATTCTTGATTATGTTTGATTGTCTTGGATGATGAATTTGTGCTTAGTTAAGATTGTTAACAAATCCTTGATTAATCACTTGTTTGTAAACTTTTAACTTGTTAATATGTTTACACCATGAGACTCGAGAGGGGTATTGGTTTTATCAAAGATAAATTGGATTTTGATTAAGAATGCTTTCTTATACGTAAGGGTTCTAACAAATTATATGCTGTTGTTACATGTTCTTGACGTGGTTTATGATCTTTGTTTAGTGGTTTTGGTTGAAATTACTATCTTGGTAGATGTGTGTTCAAGACTGCTAAAATGAAATTGTTTGTGATATGATCTACTTTAAGCTTATCTTCGTGGTTGTATTGTGACCATCGGTATTGCTTTCTTTGATTAAGTGAGGTTAGAAAACTCCTAGCGGATGACTAACTTATCTTTAAAGATTCACATGAGAGTATATCAATAGCTCGCTAATGAATGATTTTAGGTGGTTAACGTGTGTTTATCGCGTTAACTTTCCGAAGAATCATCATGTTAGAAGACTCCTAGCGGATGACTAACTGTTTTTCAATTGGAAAATTGATCAAGTGCTTTTGTGACATATCTAATGTAGATAACATGTTTAGGTTGTTTGCGAAACAAGATAATATATATTTTTTATATTTGGAGTCTACTATGTCTTAATTATAGTTTTAGATAATTTTAGTTTAAAACCTATTCACTTATCTTCCTACCGGTAAATCAATGACAAAAATTTAGTACTCAGTTTCGCCCGTGTTCCATGGATCGATATCTGGTTCTTACCCATACTTTGCTACATATATGACAGGATACACTTGTCATTTTGTGTGTGTTTTAATGTTAAGGTATAAATCACTTATATATATATATATATATATATATATATTAAAACCGAGTTCGTGTGTAAATTCACTGTAAAAACCTATGTACATAGACACGCACCAAGTTTTTTAGCGCCGTTGCCGGGGACACGGCGAATTTTCGGAACGATCCGAGTTATTCTTTCACCGTGTACATACTTATGAATACTTGTGCATTTGTACTTATTTGTTTTGTTCTTTATTTATTTGTTAATATACAATTGTTTATTGTTTATTCATTTATTTATGTGTTCGGAATCGAACCATTTGTTTATATTTATTTATGCTTATTTATGCTTATTTATTTATTTATTTCATTTACGTGTTCGGAATCGAACCGATTTATTTATTATTTCATTTATATATTTAGTTCAGTTACGTGTTCGGAATCGAACCGATTTTTTTATTTGTTTCATTTATTTCATTCATGTTTTTGTTTATATTTATTTACGTGTTCGGATTCGAACCGTTTGTTTATTTATTTATTTATATACTTATGTGTTTGGAATCGAACCATTTGCTTATTTATTTACTTACGTGTTCGAAATCGAACCGATTGTCTATATACTTATTTATGCTTATTTATATTTTTATTTATGCTTATTTATCTTTTTTATTTACGTGTTCGGAATCGAACCGACTGTTTATTTATTTATTTATGCTTATTTATTTATTTATTTCATTTGCAAAAAAAAAAAGGAAAAAAAGTGTAAGTCCCAAAACTTCAATCGGATATCACAAAACACTAACCAAAGTGCGGAAAACTGAGAAAAGTGTAGAAGAACAAGAACAAACTCGATTGTATTAACCAAAGTGCACACGGTTTCTAGAGAACCGTCTGGTACACCAACAAAGAATTCAAAAATACTAAGAAGAATAATGAAAAGAACAACAATGTCTACATGGACTAGGCTCACCCAATTTATAGTTACATAGGGTGACCTAATTACAAGTTGGGCCAAGCCCACATGCATACTACTAACCAAACAGGCCCAACTCACTTAATTAGCCCACATGGCTTATCCAATATCATCTAACTCACTAGAAAACTAAGCCCAATAGCTTGTAATTACGTTTGATAAAGATAAGCGTAAACCTACTAAATTATATGGCCTTACAATATCCCCCTAGGTTTATGCTGTCTTTATCAAACTGCTGTCTTTGTCATGTCTCTGTGGGAAGATACTTCATCTTTTAATCTTCAAACTTAGGCTTTTCATTCTTCTTAATCACGATCAGCTTTTGCTTGAAAATATTGTTGAAAAGAATGCAAGAGGAAGATTCTAAGCAACTCTTTTCTTTGTCAATGTTCTCTTTCAAGCAGGTTCACAGGTACTTCTTTAAATGTACTATCACTGTCAAATGATGACTCGTATCTGGTTCAGAAGAACGAGATACAACTCATTGATTTGAATCAAATCTTGCACATGCTCAGAAATTCATAAGCGAACATTTATGTGCAACAGAGGAAAGTACCACATGAACACTTGGTACATCCAAGTATTTGTACCCGGATTTCACAATTCAAATTTCTTTCAACTTATGATGATCAATCAAATCTTCAAGAACGGTTAAATTTTTAATAAAACAATTGAACACTCTATTTTTTGATATTATAAACATAAAAAAACTATTTTAGTTTTTTTTAACTGAAACACAAATAAACAAAGAAACTAATATACAATTACAGTTGCAATGGGATCAAATCACAGTGTTTCAAGCTAGACTACACTTATCAACACTAATTTACTTTGGGTGATCCGAGCGATTGCCAGTATGTTTGTCCACTTAAACTTATCTCCTTAGGCATTTTTCATATAATGGTCTGCAACTGATTTATCATGTTTTTAAATTTAATTAATATGAACACTCAATTTAATCACAATCAAATCCCGAAATTTTTAATCAGAACACACTATCATACATGCAGTTTCCCTACCACATATTTCACAACCCTATTCTAGGATTCTGAAACCTTGACTGGTACTGGATTGAGAAAAGAACAGAATATATCATTTACAAAGATATGGATATAATATACAGATCAAATGAGTTTTCTCAGTTTGATATAGGTTTTTCGGGTTTCTTTTGGGCACTTGAGGGCCTCTTTCGGGTGTAATTGATCTATAGCGCAAGAACATACAGCTAGGTCTTTGCTCACGCAAAACAGAAGCTGACGTTGCCTAGCACCTCTAGGTCTTTGCTCACGCAAAACAAAGGAGATACACGAGTTGGAAAGAAAAGATTTCAAAACTAGAACTAGTTTGTGTGTATCGGGACGTCACACACGCATTCAAATAGCCATGTCCTAATTTCAAGTGACGTTCTTTCCTGGGGTCATATAATAATTTAGTGTTCTACACAGAACCAGTCAAAGAATCCAGCCATCAGGATAAAGCCTACCAACATATCACTCTAGAGTCAAACCATTTCAATATTGGTCTTACATGAGTCAGCCTTAATCCACAAAGTGAAAATTTATTTCATTTCCCATGTATGCGACAAAATATTTTTGTTTTTTCTGTTTTTGTATTCTTCTCATTTTCTAATTTTTTTAATATATTTACAGACAGATATCTCTAGATATCCCCCTAAATTTGTGCTTAAATCTTATGCGCAAATTTACCTAACAACGAAAACGTATATACAAAGAGAAACACAAAAGAGAATGAAAATATTTTTGTTGTTTTTGCCTAACTGATGCGTGCGAAGTGTTACTTATTTTAGGTGTATATTTTAAGCCCTTTTTAACACTTATTTTAGCCAAGTTTTAAATTTATAAAACACGATATTTCACTAACACTAAACACACATATGGGCAAGTGCACCCATCGTTGAGTGTAGTATAGCGTTGGTAAGATACCGAGGTCGTCCAAGGACACAAGAGCTTTTAGTACCGGTTTATCCTCAACGTCTAACCAAAATAAAAGTTTAGAAAAATGTTTTAAACTAAGAAAATTAAAAACTAACTAAAATGCTGAAAATAAAAATAAAAGAAAAACAGATAGACAAGATGAATCACTTGGTTCCGACTCGTATCTAGTATAACCTTTGATTATTTCCGCACTTTTGCACATAATTAAGAGATTATCTAAGTTATTGTAGTAGGCCCCTCTTTTGAAGGTGACGTTACCCTCACCCCAGTAGTTTGAGTCAGCAGGGATACAATCCTAAAAGGGTGGATTATTGGAAGATAATGAATTAAGTTATTAATGCAGTATTGTGGTAGGCCTCGCTTTTGGCGGTGACGTTACCCTCGGCTAAGTAGTCTGAGTCAGCAGGGATACGGTCCTAAATAGCCGGGTTATAGTATTAATAGTAGTTAACTTATGAGGGGATCAAAGAGTTTGGACCCCCGCCATCCAATACCGTGAAGTATTGAAGGAGGTCCTACTAAATTTGACCCAGGTCCATTGCAGGACCTCTAAACGCTGAACAATGGCAAGACCTTTACCAAACCGTTCCCTTAACCCCCGACCAGGTAGCCAACATACCTCCATATAGACCGTGGAGATATGAATGGTGAAAATCCTTTATTTTATATAGACAGTAAAATAATGCCAAGACACCACGGACAAACGATAAGGAAAGATCACCTTCAACATAAGTAACTAGTTATTAAAGTCATTAATACAAAACCAAATAAAAAGTGCAAAAGATTAGAAATAAAAAGTATTATACTAGACACTTTGTCTTCACCAAGTGATGTAAGAGACTTAGGCAAACATGGCCTTGATTGTCAAGAACTCTTACGATCAATCTTGGATCCCGAGACGACTTACACACTCTACGATGGACAATGGATGATGGTGGTGGATGATGGTGTTGTGATGGTGGTGGGTGGTGGATGAAGTGTGAGAGAGGTGGTGTGCCAAGGGATGAGTTGAAATGAATCCAAGCACTCCTATTTATAGGCTGAACAGAGAGCTGGGCACGGCCTCGTGTCCGCTGGGCACGGCCCCGTGTCCGTCTGACAATCTCTCTCCTCATTAATTGTAATTCGCAATTACAATAAATGCGCCTGCTGTACTTTCGACACGCCCCCGTGTCCGCTGAGCACGGCCCGTGGTGGGCAATAGAAGCTTCTATAGGTTTGTCTTTTCTGCTGCTTCTTGGGCACGGCCCCGTGCTGGCTGAGCACGGGGCGTGTTCAGTCTTCTGATTTCTCTATTTTGCTTTGGAAGGTGCCGTTGAGGGGTCGGGCAGTCCACTAATATTCCTTTTCTTGTATTTTTGTTGGATTTAGCTGTCTTTTTGCTTCTTTTGCGTTTTTGAGCTCATTTAATCCTGAAAATACAAAAGGAAGACAAAAACACTCTTTTTCCAATATTAGTACTCAAAAAGGGTTAGTTTTATGCCTCATTTGATGTAATTTATATGTTGCATTTTACACACATCAAATACCCCCACACTTGAACTTTTGCTTGTCCTCAAGCAAAACTCTTTAATATGTGGCTTACACTCCCAAATGGAATAGGTAGAAGAGAAGGTTTTGGGCTTGTCGTAGAGTGTCGGGATTTCCCAGATCTTTTTGGGTTTTATTTTTATTTATTTACACTCCTATTCGTAATGATTTATTTAGAACTTTTCATAGGAGAAATTACTTATTTGGGCATAACATGCCTTTTTAAAATTCCATTTATATACAAGTTCACATACCTCACGGGAGAAGTCACTCACACTCGGCCGAAGGTGTATTTTTAGTGAATCACTCGAGAGCGGCATGGAACTTATTCCTACCATAGGCTTGTCAAGCAATCAATCCTCCTCATTTTTAACTTTTATACCTTTGTAAATATCAAGAGGACTTTGTGGGTTAAGGGTTAGGCTAGGGTTAAGGGTAGGTGGTTGGGTTAGTGGTTAGTAGAAAAAGGGCTAAAAGCGTAACAAGTGTCGGTTTTCGTATTTTTGCAACTTTTTATTTTGATGAAGCTTTTATTCAAACCAAGTTATTTTTGATTAACTTGTTTGTTTATTTTCTTTTTGCTTCATCATTATCACACATTTTTTTTTTACGAAGAACCGATCTTGTTACTAAAATAAAGGGTTAAAAATGAAAAAGGTTTTGGTGGGTAAAAGGGTTTTTGTTTGGGTGATGAAACGAAAAGGTTTAGGCTCAAAGGGGCTAACTAGGGGGATTTTTGGGTAGGTGGTAAAAGAAAAAGAAAAATAATGGTGTAGAAATAAAAAGGGTTAGTCCTAATGCCTTTATCATTTACTTACTCAGGTTTAAGTTGATAAGGACCGGGAATGTTTCATCATGGCAAGTTCTAGAGTCGTAAGAACCAAGCGGCTATTCACACAAGAAACGAAAAATGAGCATTTAGTAAAATGATATGTAATTGTGTGCTCAATAAAGGCTCAAAACTCACTTTTGTGGGAATGGGTTTTTATGTGATCAAGTATATATAATCAAATTTTAAATAAGTTTGCTATGCCTTTTCATAATTTTCTTATGTTGGTTCTTTTTATCACTACGCTATCGGTTGTAAATTTATGAAAATATAACCTTTTTGAGAACTTGAATTTCCTGAGTTAAACCTAGACAAGTAAAAAAAATGAAATTTTTGAAAAAAATTTGGGGTGATTAGCGGTTCCAATAGAGTTTTGTGTAAGGCTTGTATTTAGGACTTGCAAAGTTCAAGGTTTTAGCATCCCCCCCACACTTAAATTACACATTGTCCTCAATGTGTCCCAAAAATAAATTTTTAGGTTGATTAGATGTGTAAAATAGTGTTTAAAAAGCAAAAAATTGTGTTACTGGGCACTGAACACGGCCCCGTGTTGTCCGGGCACGGCCCCGTGTTCAAGTGCCAGTAACAGAATTAAAACAAGAGAAACAGAAGCCTGGACACGGGGGCGTGTTGGGTGAACACGGCCCGTGTCCAGTTACCTGTACTGGGCGTTTTCTGCAGGGTGCTCAGCACGGGGCCGTGTTGGTTGGGCACGGCCCGTGTTGAACCTTCTGAAATGGAGAGAATTGTCGGGTTGTCTTGTTCTTGTGCATGGGTTCATTTTTCTCGTTCCCCTTTTCATCCTTTACCACCATGAGTGTGTTTTATTCATTACAAACCATCCAAACCTTAAAACCATCATTTCATTTCATCATAGAGAGAACTTACATAATCCTAAATTAAACTAGATAGAATAAGGAAATAATAACCCATGGAGTCCTAGCCTTTACTTTATTTTAATTAGCAAAATTTCCAAGAAGCAATTAATCTTGGTTAACCAAGGCCTTTTTGAACTCCATCTTCCGCGTGCGGTTCTCCTCAAATGTCGGCGAGCCATTCTTCCACCTCCCTTGGAAGGAGAAAGGAAGGTTCATTGGCATTAGTTTGAGGAGTTTCAACTTCCACCGGGATCTCTTGTAGGTGTTCCACAGGAGGTTCTGCTGGCGAGTCTTCCCACCCGGTAGGGTTGTTGATTCCGAGTGCTAGGTTCCAGTCCTGCTGTGGAAGGACTGGTTCCATCGGAGGTGCTACAAGAATATTTAACCTCTGGTGCAAGAGGTTAATTTCTTGGAAGCTGCTTTCAAGTCCCATCGTAAGATCGTTAATACGGTCAATTATGACCTCCTCCACTGAAGTCATTTCATCGAGAGCCTCCCTTAATGCTACCACATAGTGCACAAGTGTAGCTTCAATAGAGGGTCTTCTTCCTCTTCGGCTGTTTGACGAATGCACAGAAGATGTTTCGCTGTTTTCACTCGACATTCTACGAAAAATAAACTGAAAGAGTTTATTTAATGAAACAGTTATCGGACACGGCCCCGTGCTCAATGAGCACGGCCCCGTGTTCATCTTTCTGCAGAATTTCGGAATAAGGAAACTTGGATTTCTAAGTTATTTTCTAAGCTTGTGGGGTCTTTAAATAACTTAAAACAAGGTTACAACATGTTTTTACCAAGATTCCTTGAACAAAACTCATAATTCCCTACCACAAAGTTGAAAAAATTTCAAACTTTCAATGGTAGTTCTTGGAGAAAGATGAAGAAGAAGGAAATGGCTAAAAGAGGAAAGGACAAGATGGGTTGTTGGAACCTTCTTTTAGACTTACCTAGGATAGTTTGAGAGAAGATTCCTGCAAATCTCTGCCCCAAGTTGGTCCAAATGTGCAGGATTCTTGGCTGCATTTATAGAAAATAACAGCATCCTGGACACGGCCCCGTGTCTAGTGGACACGGCCCCGTGTTCGGGTGGAATTCTGACACAGTTTGTCCGCATTCTGACGTACTGATCAGAATGGAATCTTTTGATGGACACGGGGGCGTGTTGGCTAGACACGACCCCGTGTCGAGGGACTGTTTTATGAATTTGTCTAGTTTTTTAAGGAACTTGTTAGTATCGGGTGGCTCCTGACTGGTTGGAACAACCCCAAAGTGCCTAAGATACCTTAATTATCCTAGACTAAGGCGAGAACGCAAGAGGTTGTCGGTGAGGGTAATTCCTATTTTCATTCTAGGTGGACAAGTCCAACCCTTTTCCGGGCTCTTGTTAAAGAAGGTGTATGCCGAATCGCTCAGGTCTATGTATGCACCGAACGAAGTCGATGGAGAGTCCTTCACGGCACAATCGACACAGGGACGACTATCGTCCAAGTCTTTGCTAGGTACGAAGGTATTTTCGGGAGCAACGAGGTTGTCGGAATGCGGTTCCAACAATTCTTCATGGTTATCGTCTTGGGGTGGATCAATAAAATCCTTCCTAAGCTCTTCTAACCAATTCTGAACAAGCTTTTCTAGTTGAAATAACTCATCAAGGAGCATTTCTCCTAGAATATCTGGCTGGGCGCATTCGAGAGAGAAATAGTGCTTATTTTTACTTTCGCCCCTCTTAAGGTTGTAAGAAGTCGGTGGGTCCATGTAGTGGGGCCTATAATTTAGAAAGCAGCATTTTACTTCTTCATGTTTGCCACCACATAATTGACACCACATACCATAAGAGTGCCGAAAGTAAAAACAATTACTATCACTCATGTTTATGTCAGAAATTACCAACCGTCGGGATCTAACGGTTCGGTTTTCAGTAACTGAATCTTGGGCACGGGGGCGTGTTGGGTGAGCACGGCCCTGTGTTCAGCTTACTGTCTGACGTAAAACAGGTTTGCCAGTTCCAATGATTGAGCACGGGGGCGTGTTCAGCGGGCACGGCCCGTGCTGAGCTCTGCAGAAGCTGAAAAACTAAGAAAAATCCTAAAAAATTAAAAAGAAAAATAAAAGATGATTAGGCCGTTGATTCCTAACTTTCTTAAAATCCTTGTGTCCCCGGCAGCGGCGCCAAAAACTTGATGCGTGCGAAGTGTTACTTATTTTAGGTGTATATTTTAAGCCCTTTTTAACACTTATTTTAGCCAAGTTTTAAATTTATAAAACACGATATTTCACTAACACTAAACACACATATGGGCAAGTGCACCCATCGTTGAGTGTAGTATAGCGTTGGTAAGATACCGAGGTCGTCCAAGGACACAAGAGCTTTTAGTACCGGTTTATCCTCAACATCTAACCAAAATAAAAGTTTAGAAAAATGTTTTAAACTAAGAAAATTAAAAACTAACTAAAATGCTGAAAATAAAAATAAAAGAAAAACAGATAGACAAGATGAATCACTTGGTTCCGACTCGTATCTAGTATAACCTTTGATTATTTCCGCACTTTTGCACATAATTAAGAGATTATCTTAGTTATTGTAGTAGGCCCCTCTTTTGAAGGTGACGTTACCCTCACCCCAGTAGTTTGAGTCAGCAGGGATACAATCCTAAAAGGGTGGATTATTGGAAGATAATGAATTAAGTTATTAATGCAGTATTGTGGTAGGCCCCGCTTTTGGCGGTGACGTTACCCTCGGCTAAGTAGTCTGAGTCAGCAGGGATACAGTCCTAAATAGCCGGGTTATAGTATTAATAGTAGTTAACTTATGAGGGGATCAAAGAGTTTGGACCCCCGCCATCCAATACCGTGAAGTATTGAAGGAGGTCCTACTAAATTTGACCCAGGTCCATTGCAGGACCTCTAAACGCTGAACAATGGCAAGACCTTTACCAAACCGTTCCCTTAACCCCCGACCAGGTAGCCAACATACCTCCATATAGACCGTGGAGATATGAATGGTGAAAATCCTTTATTTTATATAGACAGTAAAATAATGCCAAGACACCACGGACAAACGATAAGGAAAGATCACCTTCAACATAAGTAACTAGTTATTAAAGTCATTAATACAAAACCAAATAAAAAGTGCAAAAGATTAGAAATAAAAAGTATTATACTAGACACTTTGTCTTCACCAAGTGATGTAAGAGACTTAGGCAAACATGGCCTTGATTGTCAAGAACTCTTACGATCAATCTTGGATCCCGAGACGACTCACACACTCTACGATGGACAATGGATGATGGTGGTGGATGATGGTGTTGTGATGGTGGTGGGTGGTGGATGAAGTGTGAGAGAGGTGGTGTGCCAAGGGATGAGTTGAAATGAATCCAAGCAC
The DNA here is from genome assembly GCA_030545235.1 of Helianthus tuberosus. Lineage (NCBI taxonomy): Eukaryota > Viridiplantae > Streptophyta > Magnoliopsida > Asterales > Asteraceae > Helianthus > Helianthus tuberosus. Next base: position 184,620,788 of record CM060408.1, on the reverse strand, counting down.
TCCTATTTATAGGCTGAACAGAGAGCTGGGCACGGCCTCGTGTCCGCTGGGCACGGCCCCGTGTCCGTCTGACAATCTCTCTCCTCATTAATTGTAATTCGCAATTACAATAAATGCGCTTGCTGTACTTTCGACACGCCCCCGTGTCCGCTGAGCACGGCCCGTGGTGGGCAATAGAAGCTTCTATAGGTTTGTCTTTTCTGCTGCTTCTTGGGCACGGCCCCGTGCTGGCTGAGCACGGGGCGTGTTCAGTCTTCTGATTTCTCTATTTTGCTTTGGAAGGTGCCGTTGAGGGGTCGGGCAGTCCACTAATATTCCTTTTCTTGTATTTTTGTTGGATTTAGCTGTCTTTTTGCTTCTTTTGCGTTTTTGAGCTCATTTAATCCTGAAAATACAAAAGGAAGACAAAAACACTCTTTTTCCAATATTAGTACTCAAAAAAGGGTTAGTTTTATGCCTCATTTGATGTAATTTATATGTTGCATTTTACACACATCACTAACTGTTCCATCATAAGATTTAAGAGTAATCAATATCGAAATTAGAATACGAAATTCAAATTTGTACCTTTTCGCTGATCCTGTCTTACCTCTCTTATCTCCTTCAAATGAAACATATCAACTGTAAAGAAATATACATTTAGCAACAGTGAAATGTTACCCGTTATGTCTCTGGAACAACCGCTATCAACATCCAAGGATTGTCAACCGCTCCTCCTTGGTTGTCCCTGAAAAGTAAGGAGATCAGTAAGACATTGGTACCCAGGCCATCGTGGTCCTGGGTATTCCTGAAGCATCAACATAAGACACTTCTCGAAAGCACACGTTCCTTTTTGATTCAAGGACTGGTGATGTCGCTGTGTAACGCCCGTCTCAATTTATCAAGATTTTAATAATAAAATACACATTTTCATGCTAAAATGTGACTTTACAAAAACTTGTCATACCAACATTCCCATATGTTTACAACATTTTAAAAACATATTTGTAAATGTTTAAATAATTCACTTATAACAAAACAAATCAATATTTGACGCGGAAGCTTCATTTAACGTGTGTTCGGTTCTTGCTCGTCGCTTGATCTTCATCCGAGACTCTCAACATTCACCTATGATCAAAACCAACTTAGAAGTCAGTTTTGATAGTTAAATAACAAGTACAACAAGGTAATTGGGTCAAATAATCGAAATAAACAAAATTTTCAAGAATTCACCCTGTCGCCACGCGCCACGGCAAACTCCTACGGCCGTGGCGCGACGCCACGGTCCCATTTTGACATAATGTGTTGATGCTGGTGCTGCATATTCGCCCAACTAAGTTCTAATCAAACCCAAACTTCAACATGGCATAACTTTTGATCTAGACCTCCGTTTTACGCGATTCTTTTTCCTACGCGTCCGTAATTTGATTCTCCATCACATGGAGTTAAAATCCGACATCCGGATTACAAATTTTCTAGATTTTAAGCTCTCGGACTTATCTTAACTATTGAACCTTTAGCAAAACTTTTGACCCGTTTCATACTTTCGTCAAACTAACTAGTTTGGTACACTTAATTACTACGGACATCATATATAAAAGTGTTTTCTATCACACGAGGTTCATTCACGGGTTATTATACATCGTTGACCCATTAATACTTATGCGCTTATTTTTGACCCGTTAAGGGTATTTAAGCGCTTTAATGCATAAGCCACACTTAATCGCTTCTAACTTCATATTTTCACATTGCTTTTTGAGGGGTCTTCCACCACAACTACTATTGTGGTGGATTTTATGTGTATCTATTGTTTCTCCCAAATTTACCCCTTTCGAATTTTCAATTTACAGCAAAGGCCATTTTGATTCATTTGACCCAAAAAAGCTTATGCCTATAACTGTTATACTTCTCTATAACTTACATGATCACGACATATGTTCTTAAACCATCCCTAAAGGCTATTTTCCCGATTTACCCAACAAGGGCGTTTTTGGTCAACTTAGCCCCTCATTTTGCGACGAAGGACCTTCGCCACTTATTTGACCAAATTTATACGTTAACTACAATCATATTTGTACGCACCTGGATCAGATCCACACACTAACCCGTTTTAATACTTTGTCACGATATTTTGGCTAATTCATAGCAACGCTAAATCATAAGCCACTTTATCCTGTAAGCATAAAACTCGGCAAGTGCTTGTTAGTCATTATTTGTCAAATGGTATCTCATTACCATTTGACCCGTTTGGTCTAGATGACCAAACATTTTGCGGTTAAATGAATTTATTTAACATTCAGATTTCTTACCATTTAGTCACGTCTACTACTCCGTCTCTTACGCGTTTAACCCAATATAGCTTAAGCCATTTGGGTATCGTTTTTAAGCCCCGACTTTTATCCATTTATACGTGACTAAATCACCCCTTTTTACCCATTTTTATTCGTTTAGGCTTACTTATAAAGTAGCCATTCGAAAAACGCCTTTTATTTATGTCACTTCATGACCAAATTACAATTTCATGACCAAATTACAATTTTGCCTCTTTTATCATTAAATATGGTTTTTCGTCATTAGATGTGCTCCGACCCGTATCGTTTCGGATCGGAACCATGTCTTGAATATCATCTTAATTGTATAAGAAACTTTTAGAATAAACACGTATTCTACAAAAAGTGTAAGTTCCACTTACCTCGCATCCGGTTTACGCTTCCCTTCTCGTACTTGATTTATTTGACCGCTTCTTTCCCAAGCTTCCACCTAGCTCGTTTAAGCGTCAAACTATTGTCAATCATTTACAAGGCAGTTAAATTAGTCATTAACAATCACGACTATTCCACCTCACTTATTTTCTATGTCGAAGCTACTATTCGACTTCATGATTGGTTAACTTAGTTTATCAAAGTTAACTATTTTCAATCACATGGTTTACAACATTAAGTCTAAATCAACATAATATTTAGAACCCTAATCACTTCATATTACACGTAATTGACATACCATTCAAATACACGTTTTCACTCTAAATTTCAACACTTTAGTTCTCATTTAGGCATTTTAACAAACACCTAATGTGCATAATTTGTATTCTTCTATTATCAAGTTCATGGTTATTGTTTTAACCAAGTTTTAACATCAATTAACATGTTCATATCAATTTTTCGCATCTACTACATCAGAATTTACTTACGAAAATTCAAATTACACTAAAACAACTATAAATTTCTAGTGTTTAACATGTCCATACAAAACCCACTTATCACCTTCAATGGTGATCATGAATTCACAAGAATTAGGCCTTACTTCATCATATACTTGTCTAGGTTTTACTCCTAGACACTACAATGTTCCTATTTCATCATATAACAAGCGTGCAACCATCTAATTCGGATTCTCTAGGTTTGCTCAGAAATTCAACTGGAGATTTCTCATGAAATTTACATACCTCGTGACTCCTTTTTCAGTGGAGATCACTAATTCGTATTCGGATTTTGATTTAGGCTTGATTTGGACCTTCAATTTGAGAGATTTGTGAGAGTTTAGGGTTTGGCTCCTGGTGTCGCCCCTTCGATCGCAGAACACACATTTCAAGTGTGTGTTTTGGTTTTGATTTTTCTTTTATTAAATAACTTTATTAAGTTATCCAAATTTAACCCCTCATGTTTGATTTGTTATTAAGTAGGCCACATCCTACTTGTTTTTAACAAGATTCTCAATTATTAACTAGGTTCAATATTCCTAGTTAACTTAGTGGGTTCCGGGGGTTATAACCCGTTCCATTCTAAATCTTGTTAACTCGGGCCTCTCATAATTTTATTTTCTCGTAAACATTCCTTCTCTCTTTTTTTTAGTTAACATTTGATCTATTTTTTTTTTTAAAAAAACTTAATATGCACCGGGTAAATTTTACCTCTAACGGTACTTTACCCGTCTTTTAGTATTAACGTGGTTTGATTACCAAACCTGTTTTCGGGGTGTTACAAGTCTACCCCCCTTAAAGTGGTTTCGTCCCCGAAACCTTTCTCACGTACTTTATCAGCTTAGATCATTCGAATCTTAGTCTCGGTGATCACTTGAGCATTGCTCACACATAATACTCTTACCAGGGAAGTATGGTAATGTCTTTTTGGTTTCATAGCATATGCGTCTTTTACGTGTATGGCCTCATAGGTCGATACTTTCATCTTGTATTTCTTAACCTGGTCACTTATTCGACCGAGTTTTCATCTGATCACTCGGTTATATTTATTTTCAACATGCTTACTTCAAGCTAACCAAAAATTGAATTTTTTTAGTTTAACGTTTTCTTTTTAGCTCATGTCAATTCCAAGGAATTTACATCCAAGGATTTATCCCCTTCCGTTGTCATTTCGGTAATGACTTCACCCACTTTTGTGACGCAACACAATTTAAATAATTGTGAACTCTTTTGTCATTTTTGCCCGTTTACATGTTTTAGTGAAATTTTTCACTTTTGTCAACCAGACCTTTCACAATCTCTTCGCTTTTAACCCATTTAATTAACTTAGCGAAACCTATCGCTTTTATACTAACTTTAACTCCCGTTATTATTTTACGCGGGAAGTTACAACCAGTTTCCTTTTTTTATTTTATTGACCCGTAGGTTCTTTCTTTTAGCCTCGTAAGCTATTTCTTTATATTTTCACCTTTTTACCTTATTAAGGTGAGACCTCAACAATTCGTTTCTTTCTATTTGTGACCCGAAGGTCTTTTTGGTCCCGTAGACCTTAGCATCATTTATAATCTCGTAGGGTATGATAATCCCGTAGATCATCTTTTATTTAAGTCTTTATTCAAAGGTATATACATTTATATATGTATATGGCATTAAGGCACCCTTTTTTTTCAAAATCATTTATTTTCGCCTTGGTATTTCCTTTGACCTTGACCGTAGTCTAAGGCTACATTTGTTTTCTTTCGGACATATTTTCCGACTTTATGACTTCTCACGTCATTTATGCGTCTGTTCATCTTACGCTCACCATTATTCAGTTTACATATATTCGTATTTGATTATGTTCCATTACCGGGCTCATTATTCTTTTGCTTTTAACGCTACCGTTATCCCGCTTACGCTTACTCATGCCATCCGGCATTATATTATATTCGACCCGTTTGAGTTATTCATGTGAAATTTTATCATTTATGGATGTCAACTTCATTCTTTGTTCGACCCGTTCAACTTTAAAATAGTTGAACATAATTTATCAAAATTTCTATTTACATCATCTTGTCGTCTTTTAGTCACGACTCAAAACCTGAGTCTTTTAACTTTCCATCCGAGTTCCCGTTTCTCGATCTACGCATGTGTTTAAATCCTTACCCATCAACCGGGTGTTTTACCGAAGTCGTTATTATTGCAACCCTTCCGGTATGCATTAAGACTTCGCTTCACTTTTATATTCCGACTTTGTCCTCAAGTTTGACGTTTTACAAAAACGGCCCGTTAAAAGACATATTTGCATTCTCCGGGTTCGAGTGTAAGTACACCCCCCCAATGCATATCTTAATCATTTTACATGTTTGCATTCTCCGGGTTCGAGTGTAAGTACACCCCCTCCCAATGCATATCTTAATCATTTTACATGTTTGCATTCTCCGGGTTCGAGTGTAAGTACACCCCCTCCCAATGCATATCTTAATCATTTTACATTAATCTTTCTCCCTTCACTCGGGCTCATTATCCTAATGTAATACGTTTCCGTCACCTGGCTGTGCATTTACATTATTATCAAATATTTTGCTCATTTGATTCATTTGGGTACTTTTTAATTTGTCCCACTCACCCCGTCCTTACTACATCGGATGCAAACATGTCCATCATAAAAAGTTCATGGTACCACGTGCTCACCACTTACTTGGCCAGAGTAAGCGATCAATACCTGGTATACATGACCTTTTTATAATTTTCACATTACACCCCATGTAAGTAATGCCTCTATTTGTTTCTCTAGGAAACAATATCCCGGATATGTTTTCTATTCGGGTTTTTCCAAGTTTTTAATCTACATATGCAACTTTCAATCTCTACGTATTTGTTGCATATTACTATTTGTGCAATTAAATTTAAAATGTGCACCTGGTAATGCTTGCCCTAACGGGCTTCTCTTGCCATTAGCCTTGTTCGCGATCGCTACGCGATTTAGGTCCTTGATGAGCATACTCTTTGGACCGTTCCTCTATCAAATCCGCGATTTGTTAAACTCTCGCTATCTTCATATGCGAGTGTCCATCAACTAAAATATTTACAACAGTTGGTAATTTCAACATTAATGGATGCCCGTATTATAATACAAGGCTTTTCTACTATACGCATCAACGCGTGTAATTTCGTTGACTATATCTACTCGATATCGTTTTTATTGGTCTAACGTGTATTACACAATAACCATATGTGTTGTTCTCAACACTTTAATCATACTAAACCATTGATATACCTGTACTTACCGGATTTGCGATCAAGCCTCGAACCGAACACTTTATTCTTTTAACCTTGAGCTCTGATTACCAACTTGTAACGCCCGTCTCAATTTATCAAGATTTTAATAATAAAATACACATTTTAATGCTAAAATGTGACTTTACAAAAACTTGTCATACCAACATTCCCATATGTTTACAACATTTCAAAAACATATTTGTAAATGTTTACATAATTCACTTATAACAAAACAAATCAAGATTTGACGCGGAAGCTTCATTTAACGTGTGTTCGGTTCTTGCTCGTCGCTTGATCTTCATCCGGGACTCTCAACATTCACCTATGATCAAAACCAACTTAGAAGTCAGTTTTGATAGTTAAATAATAAGTACAACAAGGTAATTGGGTCAAATAATCGAAATAAACAAAATTTTCAAGAATTCACCCCGTCGCCACGCGCCACGGAAAACTCCTTTGGCCGTGGCGCGACGCCACGGTCCCATTTTGACAGAATGTGTTGATGTTGGTGCTGCATATTCGCCCAGCTAAGTTCTAATCAAAACCAAACTTCAACATGGCATAACTTTTGATCTAGACCTCCGTTTTACGCGATTCTTTTTCCTACGCGTCCGTAATTTCATTCTCCATCACATGGAGTTAAAATCCGACATCCGGATTACAAATTTTCTAGATTTTAAGCTCTCGGCCTTATCTTAACTATTGAACCTTTAGCAAAACTTTTGACCCGTTTCATACTTTCGTCAAACTAACTAGTTTGGTACACTTAATTACTACGGACATCATATATAAAAGTGTTTTCTATCACACGAGGTTCATTCACGAGTTATTATACATCGTTGACCCATTTATACTTATGCGCTTATTTTTGACCCGTTAAGGGTATTTAAGCGCTTTAATGCATAAGACACACTTATTCGCTTCTAACTTTATATTTTCACATTGCTTTTTGAGGGGTCTTCCACCACAACTACTATTGTGGTGGATTTTATGTGTATCTATTGTTTCTCCCAAATTTACCCCTTTCGGATTTTCAATTTACGGCAAAGGCCATTTTGATACATTTGACCCAAAAAGGCTTATGCCTATAACTTTTATACTTCTCTATAACTTACATGATCACTACATATGTTCTTAAACCATCCCTAAAGGCTGTTTTCCCGATTTACCCAACAAGGGCGTTTTTGGTCAACTTAGCCCCTCATTTTACGACGAAGGACCTTCGCCACTTATTTGACCAAATTTATACGTTAACTACAATCATATTTGTACGCACCTGGCTCGGATCATCACACTGACCCGTTTTAATACTTTGTCACGATATTTTGGCTAATTCATAGCAACGCTAAATCATAAGCCACTTTATCCTGTAAGCATAAGACTCGGCAAGTGCTTGTTAGTCATTATTTGTCAAATGGTATCTCATTACCATTTGACCCGTTTGGTCTAGACAACCAAACATTTTGCGCTTAAATGAATTTATTTAACGTTCAGATTTCTTACCATTTAGTCACGTCTACTACTCCGTCTCTTACGCGTTTAACCCAATATAGCTTAAGCCATTTGGGTATCGTTTTTAAGCCCCGACTTTTATCCATTTATACGTGACTAAATCACCCCTTTTTACCCATTTTTATTCGTTTAGGCTTACTTATAAAGTAGCCATTCGAAAAACGCCTTTTATTTATGTCACTTGATGACGAAATTACCATTTTGCCTCTTTTATCATTAAATATGGTTTTTCATCATAAGATGTGCTCTGACCCGACTCGTATCGTTTCGGATCGGAACCATGTCTTGAATATTATCTTAATTGTATAAGAAACTTTTAGAATAAACACGTATTCTACAAAAAAGTGTAAGTTCCACTTACCTCGCATCCGGTTTACGCTCCCCTTCTCGTACTTGATTTATTTGTCCGCTTCTTTCCCAAGCCTCCACCTAGCTCGTTTAAGCGTCAAACTATTGTCAATCATTTACAAGGCAGTTAAATTAGTCATTAACAATCACGACTATTCCACCTCACTTATTTTCTATGTCGAAGCTACTATTCGACTTCATGATTGGTTAACTTAGTTTATCAAAGTTAACTATTTTCAATCACATGGTTTACAACGTTAAGTCTAAATCAACTTAATATTTAGAACCCTTATCACTTCATATTACGCGTAATTGACATATCATTCAAATAAGCGTTTTCACTCTAAATTTCAACACTTTAGTTCTCATTTAGGCATTTTAACAAACACCTAATGTCCATAATTTGTATTCTTCTATTATCAAGTTCATGGTTATTGTTTTAACCAAGTTTTAACATCAATTAACATGTTCATATCAATTTTTCGCATCTACTACATCAGAATTTACTTACGAAAATTCAAATTACACTAGAACAACTATAAGTTTCTAGTGTTTAACATCTTCATACAAAAACCCACATATCACCTTCAATGGTGATCATGAATTCACAAGAATTAGGCCTTACTTCATCATATACTTGTCTAGGGTTTACTCCTAGACACTACAATGTTCCTATTTCATCATATAACAAGCATGCAACCATCTAATTTGGATTCTGTAGGTTTGCTCAGAAATTCAACTGGAGATTTCTCATGAAATTTACATACCTCGTGACTCCTTTTTCAGTGGAGATCACTAATTCGTATTGGGATTTTGATTTAGGCTTGATTTAGACCTTCAATTTGAGAGATTTGTGAGAGTTTAGGGTTTGGCTCCTGGTGTCGCCCCTGTTCGATCGCAGAACACACACTTCAAGTGTGTGTTTTGTTTTTGATTTTTCTTTTATTAAATAACTTTATTAAGTTATCCAAATTTAACCCCTCATGTTTGATTCGTTATTAAGTAGGCCACATCCTACTTGTTTTTAACAAAATTCTCAATTATTAACTAGGTTCAATATTCCTAGTTAACTTGGTGTGTTCCGGGGGTTATAACCCGTTCCATTCTAAATCCCGTTAACTCGGGCCTCTCATAATTTTATTTTCTCGTAAACATTCCTTCTCCCTTTTTTTATTTAACATTTGATCTATTTTTAAAAAAAAAAACTTAATATGCACCGGGTAAATTTTACCTCTAACGGTACTTTACCCATCTTTTAGTATTAACGTGGTTTGATTACCAAACCCGTTTTCGGGGTATTACACGCTGCATTATGTTTTGCCTTCCAAACTTGTTTAGGCTTTTCTAATTTCTTAGGTGCCTTGGGCAAAACAGTTTGCTTTTCAACCTTTTTTTTTTCAAAACTTGTTTTGGTTTCAAAGCTTGTTTCCTTTTTGCTTTTGCAGCATTCCAATCCCTATCAGATGGTTTAACCTGGGGATGCTTATTCATCATTGCCTTATGCTTTTCAACCTTCATCGACTTTGAGTAAGATCTATCCCTAGATGTAACCTTCTGATGTTGTGTATAGTATGGCATACAGGGACGATGTGTGCAATTCCTTGCAATGTGACCGGGTATGCCGCAGTTGTAGCATGTTTGCTTCTTTATGAAAGGAGCATATCCCAATCCATTAGACCCAACTGATGATGGATTTGAGTTATAAGATTTGTTGGATGATTTGTTTGCAAACCGTTCAAACTTTCTCCCCTGCTTCTTATGTCCCTTTTTACAATAGTTAGAACATTCACAGTTAGGGTTAGTATTTTCATTTCTAACTGTTGGCTTTGGAGGCACATATTTGTTTGAATGGCCTCTCAAAGCTGGCTCAGAGACAGCCTTTCTCACATATGGAGGAGCATCAACAGACAAATTCGCTTTTTTAGAACAAACATCGTCAGCCTTTTGGCAAACAAAATCACCCCCCTCAACCCAATCCTCAATTTTTACCTCATCTGCACATGAAGTAGAAGCATCAGTAACGTTCACTTGTTTATAAACGGTGTCAGGCGATGCCGTAGTAGCGCTTTCAGTTTCGAGTGACACTGTTGGCTCATAAGTTTCAGAATCATTATCATTCGAAAGTGTAGCATGGGCTTCTGTAGTCGTATCACCATTAAACTCAAAAGAAGCTCCTGATGTCGATTCTGATTCTTCGTTGGTTTGTTCTGATTCAACTGTTTCAGACAGTTTGTTGCTAGATTCTACTGAATCAACTAACTCTGAATTTTCACAGATAGCTGTTTCTGAGGAATCACATGTCGAATCAGATGAAATGGGTGATCCAGTCTATTTGTTAGACTCGAGTTCAATATTTGGTGATTCAGCCTTTTCAGATGATTCAGTTTTGGACTCGACTGATTCAACTATTTCTGATTTCTCACAATTAGTTGTTTCAAAAGAGTCACATGATGAATCAGATGAAGAAGCTGATTCACTTTGTTTACCCAACCCAAACCCTTTGAGAAATTTAGGAAATTCCTTCATTATGGCAAACTTGAAGTTTTTTGAATTTAGTTTAGATTCTTCATGATTTGGCTATTCAGGTGTGTTTTGAGAAAAAAATTGACTCAGTATTATCTAATACTTGAAAATGTTTGTTAATGTTCGCATTATTCTCAAAACTTAGAGTCTTAGTCTATTTGGAAACATCAGCAGGTTTGATAAATGTTTTCTTGTAGGCAAGTTTTTCCAAAATGATTTCTGTTTTATCAGGACTTGTGATCTTTACTTTCCTAGATTTAACAGGCTCTACCTTTCTATCCCCAAGTTTCCCATATTCCATGTCAGGAAAATCGGCTATCTCCTCATCAGTCATAGGAATTGAGGTGTAATTGTGACTGTATGGTAGAGGTATGCATACAAATCCCAATCCTTTATTCCTCACTTCCTTTTTGCTATATTTCAACTGTTGATTAATCATTTTCTCAACTTTTTCACTAGACACATCAAATTTCTTGAAATTAAATTCTGTGTTTTCAAAAGTTTGTTTTAAATTATCAAGTTCAACAGTTAGTTTTTCAGAGAGTTCCTTGAAATGGAGATATCTACATTGTGCCTCATTCAGATCGTTATGCAACTTGCGGATATCACGCTTCTGCGCCTCCACCATATCCTTATATCCATTTATTTTCTTTTTGGTCTGATATTCATCAGGTTTGGATATTTTAAGTTGCATAACGAGTGAGTCTGCCTGCTCTTTGTACCCACTAAGTTTTTCCCTACAAGCAGAAGTACAACATATATTGTCTACACATACCTCAGTGGGAATGGGTGTGAAGTCGTGAATTTGAAACGACAATTCTAAGTAGCAAAACCGTGATCCCCTGGGAAATGTGATCCCCCGAAAATGTACGTTTTGCCAAACCAGAGTGTTAAAACTGTGGCCGCACACTAGTATAGGTCACACACGTAGGATCGTGTACACTATTTCCTCAACACAAACACAAACCCAAAGCGAGAACCCGTGTACTTGCTAACTCAAACTCTTTGCAACACGGCGCCTCCAAACTTATCAAGACTTATCACCAAACAATAACCAAAACCCCTTTTTTATTTATTTTAATAACCCCCCCCCCTTTTATAGAATAATAAGAACTGTTATTATTATTATAACTATAATTATTATTATTAATATTTATTATATTATTATTAATAATTAGGTAACGATTACCTTATGATTATGATTATTATAATTTTATAAATATTAATTATGAATATATATATATATATATATATATATAGAAAACCCTATATATATAGAAAACCCTATATATATAGAAAACCCTAGAAAACCCAACCTCCCGACATTTTTTTTTTGAAAAAAATAACACATGTAATATACATGTTTTTAAGAGTTTTGGACCAAAAAAATCAAAAAAGCGCCGAAGGAATGATTTAAAAAAAAATTCAGCAATTTCTGTCTTTTGTGCCTAACACGTGTTAGGCGACCGGACATTGCTGAAATTTGTTTATTTTTTTAAAAAAAATCCCTTCGGCGCTTTTTTGTTTTTTTTTTTTGCCCAAAACACTTTAAAACATGTATATTACACGTGTTATTTTTTTCAAAAAAAAAAAGTCGGGAGGTTGGGTAAAAATGGGGGGAGATTTGAGTTTCCAGAGTTTTCTAAAAATTTAAGGGTTTTCTGTCTAGCCTTCCCTTATATATATATATATATATATATATATAGGGGACCACTAAAATGAAAACCACCTCCAGTTGTAAGAACCATGAGAACTTTTTGATCCGGGGTGAGTTGGACCAAATTTTTTTTCATAAACGTAGATGCGTGTATTATAAACACATCTGTAAAAAAAATTCAAAAAAAAATGTCGTGTGTGTAGTTTTGAGCACCACAAGTTTGTGTTTACGGGTACCGTAAATTTTATTTATTGTATTTCTCTTTTGCAGATGGGTTTAACCATCCGGATTATCTGTTGTCGAATTTGTATCCTGCTGTGCATAAAGAGCTGAAGGGGTTGTTGTGGGATGATGAGAATGATGGTTCCAATTCGAACAAGTGTTCGGTTGATGCTCAACTGGTGGTTGAGATAGATTCGGGGGTTAATGGTCAACAGTGTGTTGATCAGCAGGAACGGTATCCAGTTAAGGAGTTTGAAACGAATGGGAATAAGAAGAGGAGTAAGAGTTCGAGGGGTTGGAGCCGAGGGGCGTCGAAGAGGCCGTTTATGAAGTCGAGCTCTTTATTCACTGATGCATTTTTATATTGACTTAATGGATACTTTGGTAGGTGTTCTATAAGGCATCAAAACAAAGATTTGATGGTGATGCTAAATTGAAAGAGAGATCCCAATGAGTAGTCAGTATTCAGTCTTTAAAAAAAGAGATGTGGTACTGGTTCAATGTGTTCATGGGCTAAATGAAGTTGGATTCATGTGTAGTTGAGTTGGACTTCAAGGGGATATGGGATTGTGTTGCTTCAAGACCAAGAAAAAGAAAACAAGTTAAGGTTTTCATTAACAAACATCATTGGAAGTCTACTTGGTTTTTGTGGCTGCTGCAGTATTCTAAGTTACAGGTAAGTACCTATTTTTTTTGTTATGAATCCATGTTTTTTTCTAACGTTGGGCATGGAGTTCAAGCAACGTATAAAATTGACTTGCTTGTAACCAAAATGATGAAAGACTACTACTTTAATATCTTAGGAGAAGGATGTTTCTCTAATGTTTCATTTTTTATTTTTTTGTTTTCTAACTTTTTTCAATATTATTTCAGATTACTAAATTCATCAATGGATTTCATGCGACAACAAAATTCTAGGCGTCCATTCACCCGAGGTATAAACTTTATCTTTTTAGATGAGCTCATCAGAAGTCACATTTGTTGGCTCGAAGGTTGGGCTGGTACATTCTTCACCAAGGTTGGGCTTCTTCTTCCATGGAGATATGCAATATGAAGTTTTAGGTACCTTGCACACGTGTTGAATGGGTCAACCAAGAGTAGTTATCAAAGCAGGTAACTTGGAGCAGGTTTGACCCATTTCTTATAGATGGACCCACTTTAGCTGGGTTTTTTTTTTTTTTTTTGTAATTTTAGACGGGGTTGAATGGGTCAACCAAGAATATATTAGCTAAATGGGAATGGCCCATTTCTGATTGTTTGTATTTTTGATGCGGGCAGAAAAGTGGTAAGGAACAGAATAGCTCAGATGGTGGCAGTGATCTTCCATCATCAATCGTTTCCTGCATCAGACCCGACACATCAATGGCTTCCCACAACTTCACTTCGCCCTTTACTATTGAATGCCTCAACCCAAAGGTATTTTTCTTATCTGTTTTACTTGGGTTAATTGATTTTTAGAATTATGTAGGAAAGGTTGTTTTGGAGCTGAGATTATATTGATTTATGTTGGTGGACTTGAGATTGAGCAAAGTCAAATGCCATCAACACAACAAATTGGTGTTTCAGTACCGGATTTGTATTGGAATGTGACAACATAAATTATGTCCTAACATAATTTGCTTGATTTGACACGAAACCATTTGGACCTGAGATTACATGTTTTGACCCGAAACTATCTGGTGCCGCTACCAGGAGTTACATGCTTTGACCCGAAATCCTATGGACCCTCTACTACAGTTGTGCCAAAATTTGCTTGATTTGACACGAAACCATTTGGACCTGTTACCTCAACTATACCAAAAGTTACATGCCTTAACCAGAAACCATGTGGACCTGTTACCTAACCCATATGAACCGTCCATATTTCCGCCTTTAGTGAATGGTCTCGGTCTTTTCCAAATTCCAATCGTTGTTTGTGTAATCTTGATTGTGGCAGGCAATCACATCTCGAGCTAGGCACGCATGATGGAATATGGGTTCATGAACCTGTGTAAGGTGGTTGTTGGGTGATGTGGATCACATTTAGATCCGTTCGTTGCACTTATTAAACCTTAAATTTAATATAAGATGCTAAGTTATTGTCTTTTTGTGTTAGTTGTAGGAGCCTAAAGATTACATTTGAAGCCAACTAGCTAAGGTTTGCTTCTTTCTTTCTTTCTCTATGATCATTTTGATTATGATACTTATCTTAGCTACCTAAATATTATTTATATAATTTGAACATCAAAAGTAACTGATATATATGGTTTTAACAAGTGTTTACTTAATATATTTCTTGCTGTGAGCTTAATGCCCAATAATAATAGCCATGAATTGTTTTTACAGGTAACCAAATGAGTGAAACTGCATGGAGCTATGAGGATCATCTGCACTTCAAATTTGTTAGTTTATTGTATATCAAGTCTTTGCTACTTTCATTTGGGTTGAAGTTTGCAAGTATGCCAAATAATGGGCCTAGACAAGATGAAAAGCAAACTGTTTTTTTAATATATCTAGTTCTGACGATGTGGATGAAATCCATGGCATCAATTTAAATAAGCGTCCGACCCGTTTCGCCCTATTTTAGTGTTTGGGTACTTTTTTGTGCTTTGTCATGTTTACATTTTGGCTTTGTCATGGAGAACTTAAATATTTAAATTCAGTTAAATTGTTATTAATTAATTTGGGTAGTATTAATATTCCAAAAATAGATAAATTCCATGAATCAGACCCAATAACAACATTAACCCTATAATTACCAATAACAAATTCCTAATATCTTCGTAATACAAACATTTATTATATTCTTGTAATTATTACCAAGATAATAAGTTAAGAACTAAAAGATTTTGGTGCTACGATTATTACTATCAACATCTGAATTTTTAACACTAATTATTATGGTGACAATTTGAATGGAAGTAGTATGACTATGATACAAAGTGACTCAAGTATGTGTATATAACAGATGCATTGCTTAATACGGTAGATTTATTTAAGATTTTTAAATGTATCTTATATTTAGGTAAAGCAACCAAATGAAATAAGTTGTGTTAAATGTTGTAATGTGCAATGTTTTTTTTCCTTAATCCAAGTACTTGCAATATATTTATATATATAGAACATGTGGCATCTCTATGCCCCATCTTATCATTATCTGGATCATAAAAGGGTTTAGTTCCTTTTGCAGGTAATTTGAACTCGATTTAGTTCAATTTGTGAAAAATTAAGATATGATTTCGAAAAGAATCATTCAAAATCAAAAAAGAAGTTAAAGAGGAGAAGATATAAAAGAAAGTCATTTTTCATAAGCTATAGCCGTGAAACAGTACTTGCAATATATTAATAGAGTTAATTGCCAAAATCGTCCCTGAGGTTTGAGCGCATTTGTCATTTTCGTCCAAAATGACACTTTTGTACCAAATTACCCCCAACGTTTGCAAATTTTTTCCATTTTCATCCAAACCACTAACTTAGTTTATTTTTTATGTTAAGTTGAGGATATTTGGATGAAACTGACAAATAAAACCACAGGAACGATTTTGGCAATTTACTCAAATCCTTTTTAATTTCTTTTATTTAATTATTTTTGTTACATATATAATAAAAAAGAATATACATGGAGTTTTTAGAAGAAGAAAAAAAGTTAATAGTTTTGTTACATAATTTTAATAAATTTTTTCATCCAAATGACTAACTCAGTTTATTTTTTCTGTTAAGGTGAAGGATGTTTTAAATTTTATAAATTAAGTCAGAAATTAATTTACAGCTTCTTTGTATAAATCAGTTTTATAAAGAGAAAACGTCATTGGTTTGCAACACATAACAACCGATTACAACTTTTAGTATTTATCAGTCGTAGAGATAGAAAAAAATTGTAAAACGTTACATATTTTTTAAATGTGTTGAGCACCAAGGAAATATGTTGGTGGAAATAAAATATTTATTTAATTAAGATTATGAGGGTAAATAACTAATACTTATTCTGAGTGGCTTGAGTAAAGATACTTTTGGTTCATAGCATTATAATTACAATTTGGTGGGTAATTTTAAGGTTTGGTAACGATACGTAATTTGATTGGGGGGAGGGCACTGGCTTTTGTTTTTCCTTATGAGCGAATTTAAAAGAGTAGAAGATGAATTACAAATTTGGTACATATGATAAGATTTTTTTATTTGACCTTTTTCAATAAGGTCACGAGCATTTTAGTTTTATAAAACTTAGAAATTTAAGTAGATTTTATTTTTATAAAACTGATCTATATAAAAAATTAGAAAATAGTTTCTGTCTTAGTTTATAAACATCATTCGCCCTAATAGAAAAATTAACTTAGTTAGTGGTTGAATGAAAATTTATAAAATTTATTTGACAAAGCTATTATTTTTTTTCTTGCAAAAATTGCATGTATATTCTTTTTTGTTATATATGTAACAAAATTAATTAAATAAAAGAAATTTAAAAGAGTTTGAGTAAATTGCCAAAATCGTCCCTGTGGTTTCATATTTGCCAGTTTCATCCAAATATCCTCAAATTAACAGAAAAAATAAACTAAGTTAGTGGTTTGGATGAAAATGACAAAAAGTTACAAACGATGGGGGCAATTTGGTACAAAAGTGTCATTTTGGACGAAAACGGCAAACCTGCCCAAACCTCAGGGACGATTTTGGCAATTAACTCATATTAATATTATAGAACATGTAGCAGTTAAAAATGGGAAGATATAAAATAGTCATCTTTTATAAGCAGTAGCCGTGAAACAGAAACAAATACAAAAAACTTCCATATCGATTTTGATGAAGAATGGGGACCAAACCATGTAGAAAAACTAAAACAATGCTACAAATAAGAAAACTAATAGACGTACAATACAATATATTATGAGAGGATTGAATAACTAACAGAAACCAATATTACGATCAATATTGCGATGTAAATTGTTGCCACCGCAGCATCGCTTGGGTTTCGTACTGGTTATAATTATAAGTAAAAAGAAACCTAATCGACAATGTCTGTTCTTCTTCGTTACACAGATAGTTTTCCCGACGTTTTCAAAGTGTCACAAAAGAGAAACCCAGCTTCTTCTTCGTTACACAAACACACCGAACCAAAACCCTAGTTTGACAAAGTGTCGTAAAACACTTCATTACTGATGAACCCGATGATGATTTGATGAGATGGTTAACAGTGGTGAGTGACGGTAGTCGTAGACGGTGAGGATGGTGATGAACAAAGATTTGTTGATGTCGATGTACGGGTTGTCGGAGTACACAGTTGCACGGTGATAGTCGAAAGGTGATGAAAATGATTGATGAAAGGACGTAGGTGATTACAACCGGTGATCGAAGATGAATGTTGCAGGTGATAAACGTGTTGGTTTCCGACGGTAAGGGTGGCCGGAGATTATGAAGACCAGTAGCGGACCTAGGATTTTTATTCAATGGGGTCCAAAATTTTCGGGTCGTCGTCGTTTGGGTTGGGTCGGGACGAGGAACATAATAAAATACAATACCATAACAAAATTATATAATCATTACTCATTACAAACCTTTTAGAGTTAAAAAAATACCTTTAAAATCAGATTTAAAAAGAAAAAAAAGGAAAACACAAAAAACAGAACTAACAAGTATTGAACCCAGGACCTTTTGTGTGTTTAACAGGGGGTTTAACATTGCACCAGGCTCACTTTCATTGTTATGGGGTCCAACTAAATTATTTTATGGGGTCCATAGAAATTTTTATATACCGCTTCTACTACTTTTTTAAAAAAGATTGTGGTCCGGGGACCCCGTTCCGCTCAACGTGGGTCCGCCCCTGAATTGAAGATGATGGTGGTCGCGGAGTGTGCGGTGGTGATGGTGTGCGAGGTCGGTGTACGGTTCCGGTGTGCGGGTTCGGTGTGCGGAATGTGGTGTTTGGTGTTCGTAGTAATATGGTGGTTGATGAAAGACGACGATGCTGGCTTAGACCGATGTCGATGTTGTTGTATGATGAGTGATGTTCGAAGGAGGTGAACTGTGGTGTTTATGGTGACGATGATTGACGTGGGTGATCGGAAAGTGATCTGTAGTAATTGGAGGGTGTCGGAGGAGGATGGAGAAGATGAAGATGATATGTGGTCGGAGAGTGCAGCGAAGATGAAGATGATATGTGGTTGGAAACTCTTTTGTCGTACACTTCAAGGATGTAGCCGTACAATTGCAATTGAATAGTCGCACACTTAATTAAAATCCCACAATGTCGCACACTACCTTTTAATTTCAGCCGTAATTCTAGATCCCACTTCAGAGACACATTTAAATTGATCCACCACTTGTTTCCTTGAGAAAAAACTCAACAATTAAATCTCGAAAATCAAGGATAAATTCGAAATTCAATTTTGAGAGATTATTTCCACCAATAATCTCCTAAAAATCAGGAAACACAAAGTTCAAGCCACCAAAACAGATCAAAACGAGGATTTTGAACTGTTCTTCGAATCTTCAAGCATGTTATTCGTGTTCTTCGAATTTGCAAACAATTTCTTCGTTCTTTGATCTTCAAATAATATCCGATTCAAACTGAGCCTTTCGAAAGACTTCTTAGGCTCTGATACCAACTATAAGTCCCAAAACTTCAATCGGATATCACAAAACACTAATCAAAGTGCGGAAAATTGAGAAAAGTGTAGAAGAACAAGAACAAACTCGATTGTATTAACCAAAGTGCACACGTTTTCTAGAGAACCGTCTGGTACACCAATAAAGAATTCCAAAATACTAAGAAGAACAATGAAAAGAACAGCAACCTCTAAATGGACTAGGCTCACCCTATTTATAGTTACATAGGGTGACCTAATTACAAGTTGGGCCAAGCCCACATGCATACTACTAACCAAACAGGCCCAACTCACTTATGTCACACCCCAACCAATGACAGAAACATCGGGTCGCGGCACTGAGCGAAACAGATTGTCTAAGAGAAATTCCATAACAACTAAATTACAGGATAGTTAACATTATGTCCCATACCATAACCCATCAAGAAAATCAATTATTATAGACATAGTTATCTCTAGGCAAATCATTGTTCCGACAACTCAGATTCAAATAAAATAAATTGTCTTTGTTTCTAGACTCTCCTACTTGATTCCACAAAAGAAAGAGCATAGCATCCTAAGCATTCAAACACCTGTCACATACGTTAAAGTAGACTCAATACACATAGTGTAAAGGTGAGCATACAAGTTTGATACATACTATAATAGAGTTCGAAATTGTTTACGCATAACCAGCATGTAACATGTAGCAAAGTGAAAACTAGTAGGTTATCGACAGAGAAATATGCACAGACATGACCGCGAGTTGTAGAATGCGCAACACATATCACCACTGTGACACGTGAAGAAATAACCTTAACAACCCCTGTCCACGAAAAGTGTTGAGTCCAAACTATAGTACTATCGTTGCTAAGGCGTCAGGCAACAATCACTATGTAAACATAACATACAAGCATTCATCGAATAACACGTAAGATGCAATAACTGTCAGCGTATAAATAGTGTTTGCGTTGTGTGTCGATTGTGATTTGAATAAGTAACGTATGTAACACCCAAAAGTGCGTAAAGTAAAAAAGGATCGAGTATACTCACAGATAGCGTTTAAGTTAATAAACACTCTCTTAGATTGAAGGGAGCGCTGAGAGAGATTAGCCTGAACAGTTAACGATAGCATAAGCGATAGAACGGCGCGATAAACGGTGCAAGTGGTCTAAGTGTCGATTGGTAATCCGATTAGATGGCAATCCGATCAGATGGTCATTCGATCGGATCTCAATCTGTTCGGGTGGTCATCAGATCGGATGGCCATTCGGTCGGATTGACATTCATTTGGTAAGGATGTGTTTGTGTATGATGGCTTTGAAGTTTTCGTTGTAGCATTTAGAAAATAGAGAAGTATCTCTACCTTTCAGGTCGTTCGATCGAACGGCAGTTCGATCGGATGGCGATCCGATTGGCGAGACATTTCAGTTTGAGAACAATTTCACAGCAGGATGGTCATTCGATCGGATGGTCTTCCGATCGGATGGCAATCCGTTGGAAACTGATGATCCTTGAAATTAGTAAAAGTTTAAGTGTTGGAGTCCAAGTGCAATCCGATCGGATTGCGGTTCGATCGGATGGCAATCCGATCGGACGGCAATCCGTCCCTCGATCTGATCGTTTTGCAACTTGAAAGTTTGTTAAGTTTTGAAAGTTTTGCGATTTGCTTGAAATGGTATGACAATGTGCCAAACAACAGAAACCCTATCAAGACCCAAGTTATCCGACCGAACATGAATCACCCTAGTCCGATCAGTTAACTGTTCGTAACGGTTGTTCACGTTTAACCCGAAATCAGTTGTCTCTTATATAGAATTCAGAACTTGAACCAACACATCACTAAGAATGAGTAGAAGATCAGAACGAGCTCCGATTCTATCAATTTTGAGTGCATTGAGTGTAAAAGAGTTGAAAGAAAGTTGGAAATCTATCTTTCAATCTCTTTAACTTTGAAAATGTTTAGATCTAGGTGAAAATAGTGTTAAATCATGTGGAAATCCTTTAGAGAATGAGGCCAAAACTTGAAGTTCATAAGAACTCCATGATGACATCACCCTAGAACACATTAAATCCACTGATTTCATGGTTAAAAGTTAAGATTCAAAGGTGAAAATGATGAAGAAGTGTGCATAGATCATAGAAGTACAAGATTTGAGTTGAAAACTTACAAGAATCGCGAGAAATCGAGAGAAAAGTGGGTTGGAGCACGCTGGTCGAACGAGGGAGCTGTCACATCACTTGTGATGTGACAGAGGGGTATTTATAGGTTGCCAGAAAAGGAAAGTAGGGCACAAGCATCGGATCGGATGAAAATCCAGATGGTCATTCGATCGAAGTGGCTTGGCGAGTTGAGTTTCGGCGTTTCGTTTCGTGTTTTGAGCGTTGCGATGCGTTCAAGCGAGTATCGAATAGGCGATGCGATAGATTAACAATAAACACAAATACTATATCTAACATACAATCATCTTAGTTAACTTGCGTTTAGTGTTTGTGATTGAATTGCGATAGAGTTGCGATTGCGTTTCGATTAATCACCACAAACGTAAAGTAAACATGCACAAGTAACACATAAATAGCACACACACGTAAAACAATATTCAGAACGCATAATTCGAGTTGCGGATGCGATTGCGATGCGATTAGCGATAATGTGATAAAACATGCGATTAAACCTAGATTATTAATAGATACTCCACATAATACAACTAAAGCGATTAAATAAAAAGATTCGATTGCAAGTCATTGACGTACAATCAATAGTTAAGCAAGGAGTGACAGATCGCAAGTAGCAATCTTTTATTCCTTTGACTTTGACTTTAACTTGTACTTTAACTTTGTAACACGGGGTGTTACAGCCTCCCATACTTAAGGGAATTTCGTCCCGAAATTATGCTTTGGCCATAACAAACAACTGCTGGTACTTCGCCTTCATGTCACTTTCGAGTTCCCAGGTGAACTCTGCGCCGCGTTTGCCTTCCCAGCGAACCTTCACAATGGCAATGCGTGAGCGCCTGAGCTTCTTGGTTTCTCGGTCCATGATCTCGACAGGATTCTCCACGAAGTGTAATGTTTCGTCCACTTGTAGATCCTCAAGTGGAACTTGCAAATCATGCTCAGCCAGACACTTTTGAGGTTCGAAACATGGAAAGTCGGGTGGACGTTGCTAAGTTCCTCCGGTAGTTCGAGTCTGTAGGCCACTTTGCCGATCCTTTCCAGAATCTTAAAGGGTCCAACATATCAAGGAGCGAGCTTTCCTTTCTTGTTGAATCTGATCACACCCTTCCAAGATGATACCTTTAGGAGTACGTGATCGCCAACATCAAATTCAAGGGGCTTGCGGCATATATCGGCGTAACTTTTCTGACGACTCCGAGCTTTCAGTAGATTGTCTCGAATTTGGAGGATCTTGTCAGTCGTTTCTTGCAGTAGCTCCGGACCGGTTAATTGCTTATCTCCGATCTCATGCCACACAATAGGCGATCGACATTTTCTTCCGTATAATGCCTCAAATGGTGCCATTTGTATGCTAGAATGATAACTGTTATTGTACGAGAATTCGACTAAAGGTAAGTGCGCGTCCCAATTACCACCGAAATCTATGACACATGAGCGAAGCATGTCTTCAAGGGTATGAATCGTTCTTTCAGTCTGACCGTCGGTTTGGGGATGGAAAGTGGTACTAGATTAAGAGTAGTACCGAGAGTAGGTTGAAACGTTTCCCAAAGACGCGAGGTAAACCGACCATCGTGGTCAGAGATGATGTCACGAGGCGTCCCATGTCAACAAATGATCTCATCGGTGTAGATTCGGGCTAATTTTTCTACCTTAAAGTTTTCTCGTATCGGCAGAAAATGAGCAGATTTTGTCAAACGGTCAACGACAACCCAGATGATTTCGTGACCTGATGGCGTGAACGGAAGTTTCGTTATAAAGTCCATGGCTATGCTCTCCCATTTCCACATCGGGATCTCGGGTTGCACGATCAAGCCAGAGGGTCTTTGGTGCTCGGCCTTGACTTTCAAGCAAGTCAGTAACTTCGAAACATAGAGAGCGATATCTTTCTTCATGCCCGGCCACTAGTACTTGTAGTGAAGGTCCTGGTACATTTTATCGGCACCAGGATGAATAGAATATCGAGATTTGTGGGCTTCGTCTAGCAGAATCTGTCGTAAATTGGTACGCTTGGGAATCCAAATTCGGTCTAGATAATGGAATATCCCGTTCGATTTATTCACTAGTTAGGCGCCATCGTTAAGAATCCTTTCCTTCTTCAAAGTGCGTTCGGTAAAACAAGCATGTTGAGCGTCACGGATAAGAGCTTCGATATTGTGCTGGGCTTGGACATTACGAACGCTATGAAAATAGCTTCGTCTGCTTAGAGCGTCGGCAACGACATTTGCTTTGCAAGGATGATAACGAATCTCACAGTCGTAATCATTAAGGAGTTCAACCCATCGGCATTGGCGCATATTCAGTTCCTTTTGGCTGAGGATGTGTTGCAGTCTCTGATGATCTGTGAAGATCGTACACTTGGTACCGTAAAGGTAGTGTTGCCAAATCTTCAACGCAAAAACAATTGTGCCTAGCTCGAGGTCATGGGTTGTATAGTTCTTCTCGTGGATCTTGAGCTGACGAGATGCGTAAGCGATAACCTTGTCCCGTTGCATAAGAACACAACCAAGACCGAGGCTCGAGGCATCACAATAGACAACGAAGTCATCGTTTCCGTCGGGTAAAGCGAGTACAGGAGCATTGCAGAGCATATGCTTGAGAGTTTGAAAGGCAGTCTCTTGTTCAATTCCCCAAACAAAAGGCTTGTCTTTATGCGTGAGAGAAGTAAGAGGCACAACGATTTTAGAGAATCCTTTGATAAATCGACGATAATAGCCCGCTAGTCCGAGAAAAGAACAGACTTCAGACGGGTTCTTGGGTGTAACCCAACTCTTAACAGCTTCGATCTTCGCTTGGTCGACGTGAATACCTTGACTATTGACAATGTGACTGAGGAATTGAACCTCCTCTAGCCAGAATTCGCACTTGGAGACCTTGGTATAGAGTCGATTCCCTTGGAGTAATTCGAGAACCAAACGTAGATGTTGCGCGTGTTCGGTTTTTGACTTGGAATAAATCAGGATATCATCGATGAACACGATGACGAAGCGGTCGAGAAAAGGTTTACACACGCGATTCATCAGATCCATGAAAACCGCAAGTGCGTTGGTCAAACAAAAGGCATAACAATGAATTCATAGTGGTCGTATCGAGTGCGAAATGTAGTTTTGGGTATATGCTCCTCTTGGATGCGTAACTTGTGATAGCCTGAGTGTAGATCGATCTTTGAAAAACACGTAGCACCTTGCGGAACGACCCGTAGTCGATCAAACAAATCATCAATACGAGGCAGGGGATATCGGTTTTTGATAGTCAGCTTATTCAATTCCCTGTAGTCGATGCACATCCGGAACGACCCGTCCTTCTTTTTGAGGAAAAGAACTCGCACGCCCCAAGGAGAGGTGCTAGGGCGAATGAAGCCTTTGTCAAGCAATTCCTGGAGTTGACTCGAGAGTTCGCGCATTTCGGACGGAGCGAGTAGATAAGGAGCTCTAGCAACAGGATTGGCTCCAGGAATGAGATCAATACGGAAGTCGATATCACGACTCGGGGGTAAACCAGGTACTACAATGTTAGCCAAGAAAGCTCTGTATTCCTTGCGGAGATACTTGCTCGCTTGGACACACGACATGAGTTTGAGAACTTTCGAAGGAGTTTCGGTATACACACAAAGTTGATCACCATTAGCAAGCGAGAATCGAATAATCTTATCGAAGCAAACGACTTCAGCATGATTTTCATGAAGAAAATCCACGCCTACTATGATGTCAAAACTACCGAGCTGCATCGGAATAAGGTCGATAGGAAAGACGTGATTGTTGAGTTCAAGCGTACAATCACGTAGAACAGAATTGACAACGGCGGTTCTTCCAGTGGCAACTTCAACATCGAACGTCGAGGGGAGATGGGTGTGCTTACGATTAAGGAGCTTTTCGAATTCAAATGATAAAAAAAAAGTTATCGGCTCCAGTATCAAATATACACGAAGCATATATACCATTTACAAGGAACGTACCATTAACCACATTGTTGTCTGCTTGAGCCTGGCAGGCGTTGATGTTGAAAGCACGTCCGCGGGCTGCTGGCTGTTGCTGCGGCTGCTGCTATTGTGGCTCTTGCTTCACCACTCTGTTGGGGCACATGTTTGCGAAGTGGTTGGGATCACCACACGCAAAGCAAGCTCTAGTGTGGATCGCGGGTGCAGGAGCCGCTTGTTGGCCTTGAGGAGCAGGAAGTAGAGCTTATTGAGCAGGAGCTTTACCTTGAGCTGGAGCTGGAGCTTGGCGTGGACCAGTACGGCAGTTGGCGGTGAAGTGGTCGTACATGTTGCAGTGAACACAGAATCTGCAGGCAATACCAGTAGGATGATGGTAGGTGCAGGTAGGGCAGAGCGGGTGAGGACCAATATATGCACGCTTGGCTGGTGGTGCATTGGTCACTGGAGCTACTGCCTGGCGGTTCTGGGGTTGCGGTGGAGCTGGAACAGCTTGGAGCGGAGCGGCAGTTACTGCACAGTTCTTGTTGCTGGAGTTGTTGTTCTTTCTCTTGCGGCAGGAGGACTTTGAAGATTGCGGTGCGGTGGCGGTTTCAGCGGTAGGGGCAGCGGTAACTTGGTGAAGATTCTTGGAGGCTATATCAAAGTAACCAGCCCTGACTCGCTTATCGTTGATCTCAGCAGCGAGCAGGTAGGTTTCCTCAATAGTTTTCGTCTTCGCAGCTTGCACAAAGTCTGCCACACAATCCAGAAGAGCACGGATGTATTTCTTGATGGTAACCTCAGGCGTAGTAACTTGGCCTGGATAGATTATACTCAGCTGCTTGAAACGAGCAGTTAAACCAGCGTTGTCGCCACCCTCCTGTTTGATATGCTAGAACTCGTGGGGAGGGCAGAACTCTCGCATCATGATGTCCTTCAACTCATCCCACATTAGCCCGTAAGCTGCATCATTCCCGCGCTTGTTTCTTTCGGCCGTCCACCAGTCCAGAGCCCTAGACTGGAAAACGCTAGTGGCGTTAACAGTACGGAGATTATCAGGACAGCCACTCTGGCGCAGGGTGACTTCGATTGAAGCAAACCATTGGAACATGGCCATAGGCCCATCTTTGCCAGTAAATTCTTTCGGGCCGCAGGCTTTGAACTGCTTGAAGCTAAAAGTAGGCTTAGGAGCATCAGTCCTGGACTCTTCAGAAGACTTGCTAGCGTTTTCGTTCAGCTCGCTAACAATTTGCAGAATGACTTTTGCCATTTGCTTAGCAACGAGAGCAGCGATACGCTTGTCTTCATGGTTTCGGCAAGCAGAGCGGGAGTGAAATGATGCAAATGACGACATTGTCAACAACAGACATCGCCATAGGACTCAAACACAATTTCGATTAATCCTAGCATAGTCTAGCGAATTCACCAAAAGCTACTTTATAAAGCACAGGAACACATCAAGCACGTATTCACGTAGGCACATAATCCACAAAAACACATAAGCACATAGAGTACAGAAGCACGTAAGCCACATAAACTACCCCATATTTTGCACGTTTTCACCTACATATATTGCACGTATTCACCTACATTTGTCCTACAGATTCACCTATCATTCAAAGTTTGCTCGTTCGAGAATAGCGATTGCGATTAGCGAGTACACAGCGAGTAGCATAGCGAGCGATTACCACAAGCAAGCGATTTGTTAGCATGTTGAGATAGATGTGCAGTGCGAGTTGTGCGTGTTGATCGAAGCGAAAAGCGAATAAATCACCAAAAATCAAATCACATAAACAAGTAAAACCACATAAAACACATAAAATTCCATATAAAAGCGATAAATCTCAGAGTTAGCGGCGGCAATTCGAGAATCGAAACACATAAAATCGAGAATAGATTGTCTTGGCTAAATAGACGTTGACTACCCAAAGTGGTTCGACTATTCACAAGGATGCACTCAAAGTCCTTTTTGGCCTACTAGACTGTACTCTATCACTGGTATACGGCGAATGGCACACGTCTCTTCGGTTGTTTTAGCACTTGAGTCATTGGAACCCATCGAGACTTTAGTGAGAGTTTTGTAAAAAAACTAAAAATTGAGAACGGAACAAGTCATCAAGGTTTGGGTTTCACCACTGAGTTAACGACTCTATTCTTGTTTGTGCGATATAATCACGAGATAGCGAGAGAATTGCATCGAAGTGCGGATTTCACTCCTGATTCTACGCAAATTCTCTTGTTTATAGTAAAAATGCTGGTCGAAAAAGCGATCTGATTGAGAGTTTGCGGTTTTCACACCTAATCTAGATCTAATCACTCGCTCATTTTTGAAAATAGTGCAGTGATAGTGTTCAGCGAGTGCGAGCAAGAATAACAAGTAAGCTCGTACAAACCCCTATAGGGTATGCACAAGGCGATCTGTTGGTACTTAGACTATAGACGAGGTCGTTTCTAAGACATCGACCCGGACTAGGTCGAATCTTGTCTAATTCCCTATAGTTATGGCTCTGATACCAATCTGTCACACCCCAACCGATGACGGAAACATCAGGGCGTGGCACTGAGCGAAACAGATTGTCCAAGAGAAATTCCAAAACAACTAAATTACCGGATAGTTAACATTATGTCCCATACCATAACCCATCAAGCAAATCAATTATTACAGACATAGTTATCTCTAGGCAAATCATTGTTCTGATAACTCAGATTCAAATAAGATAAATTGTCTTTGTTTCTAGACTCTCCTACTTGATTCCAAAAAAGCAAGAGCACAGCATCCTAAGCATTCAAACACCTGTCACATACGTTAAAGTAGAGTCAATACACATAGTGTAAAGGTGAGTATACAAGTTTGATACTATAATAGAGTTCGAAATCGCTTACACATAACCAGCATGTAACATGTAGGAAAGTGAAAACTAGTAGGTTATCGACAGAGAAATATGCACAGACATGACTGCGAGTTGTAGAACGCGCAACACATATCACCACTGTGACACGTGAAGAAATAACCTTAACAACCCCTATCCACGACAGGTGCTGAGTCCAAACTATAGTACTATCGTTGCTAAGGCTTCAGGCAACAATCACTGTGTAAACATAACATACAAGCATTCATCGAATAACATGTAACATGCAATAACGCTCAGCGTATAAATAGTGTTTGTGTTGTGTGTCGATTGTGATTTGAATAAGTAACATATGTAACACCCAAAAGTGCGTAAAGCAAAAAGTGATCGAGTATACTCACAGATAGCATTTAAGTTAATAAACAATCTCTTGGATTGAAGGGAGCGCTGAGAGAGATTAGCCTGAACAGTTAACGATAGCATAAGCAATTGAACGGCGCGATAAACGGTGCAAGTGGTCTAAGTGTCGATTGGTAATCCGATCGGATGGAAATCCGATCGGATGGCAATCCATTCAGATGGTCATCCGATCGGATGGCCATTCGGTCGGATTGACATTCGTTTGGTAAGGTTGTGTTTGTGTATGATGGCTTTGAATTTTTTGTTGTAGCATTTAGAAAATAGAGAAGTATCTCTACCTTTCAGGTCGTTCGATCGAACGGCAGTTCGATCGGATGGCGAAACATTTCAGTTTGAGAACAAGTTCACAACAGGATGGTCATTCGATCGGATGGTCTTCTAATCGGATGGCAATCCGTTGGAAACTGATGATCCTTGAAAATTAGTAAAAGAATAAGTGTTGGAGTCCAAGTGCAATCCAATCGGATTGCGGTTCGATCGGATGGCAATCCGATCGGACGGCAATCCGTCCCGCGATTTGATCGTTTTGCAACTTGAAAGTTTGTTAAGTTTTGAAAGTGTTGCGATTTGCTCGAGACGGTATGACAACGTGCCAAACAACAGAAACCCCATCAAGACCCAAGTTATCCGACCGAACAGGAATCACCCTAGTCCGATCAGTTAACTGTTCATGATGGTTGTTCACATTTAACCCGAAATCAGTTGTCTCTTAGATAGAATTCAGATCTTGAACCAACACATCACTAAGAATGAGTATAAAAATCAGAACGAGCTCCGATTCTATCGGTTTTGAGTGCATTAAGTGTAAAAGAGTTGAAAGAAAGTTGGAAATCCATCTTTTAATCCCTTTAACTTTGAAAATGTTTAGAACTAGGTGAAAATAGTGTTAAATCATGTGGAAATCCTTTAGATCTAAGTTGTTCTTGGTGGAATGAGGCCAAAACTTGAAGTTCATAAGAACTCCATGATGACATCACCCTAGAACACCTCAAATCCACTGATTTCATGGTTAAAAGTTAAGATTCAATGGTGAAAATGAAGAAGAAGTGTGCATAGATCATAGAAGTACAAGATTTGAGTTGAAAACTTACAAGAATCGCGAGAAATCGAGAGAAAAGTGGGTTGGAGCACGCTGGTCGAACGAGGGAGCTGTCACATCACTTGTGATGTGACAGAGGGGTATTTATAGGTTGCCAGAAAAGGAAAGTAGGGCACAAGCGTCAGATTGGATGACAATCTGATCGGATGACAATCCGATCGGATGGCCATCCGATCGGATGGCCATCCGCTCGAATGGTCATTCGATCGAAGTGGCTTGGCGATTTGATTTTCGGTGTTTCATTTCGTGTTTTGAGCATTGCGATGCGTTCAAGCGAGTATCGAAAAGGCGATGCGATAGATTAATAATAACCACACAAATACTATATCTAACATACAATCATCTTAATTAACCTGCGTTTAGCGTTTGCGATTGAATTGCGATAGAGTTGCGATTGCGTTTTGATTAATCACCACAAACGTAAAGTAAACATGCACAAGTAACACATAAATAGCACACACACACGTAAAACAATATTCAGAACACATAATTCGAGTTGCGGATGCGATTTGCAATGAAGCGATAAAACATGCGATTAAACCTCGATTATTAATAGATACTCCACATAATACAACTAAAGCGATTAAATAAAAAGATTCGATTACAAGTCATTGACGTACAATTAATAGTTAAGCAAGGAGTGACAGATCGCAAGTAGCAATCTTTTCTTCC
The DNA here is from genome assembly GCA_030545235.1 of Helianthus tuberosus. Lineage (NCBI taxonomy): Eukaryota > Viridiplantae > Streptophyta > Magnoliopsida > Asterales > Asteraceae > Helianthus > Helianthus tuberosus. The sequence goes on along the minus strand of CM060408.1, from coordinate 184,590,402 downwards.
TTTGACTTTGACTTTGACTTGTACTTTGACTTTCTTAACACGGGGTGTTACAACTTAATTAGCCCACATTGCTTATCCAATATCATCTAACTCACTAGAAAACTAAGCCCAATAGCTTGTAATTGCGTTTGATAAAGATAAGCGTAAACCTACTAAATTATATGGCCTTACAAAAAGAGATAATAAATAAATAAATAGATAATTATATATATGTGTATAATATTATATTCTTTTTCCGCATAATTCTTTTCCTTTTATTGTAGGTTGATTTCCACAACCCCCGTGCTCGCTATTGCTGAGCTGGCCGACGAACCAGAATGTAACCTAAGGTGAAGTAGGAGGCTTCGAGAATGATCCTGTATCATTGCACAAAGAATCGCGGCCGCAATCGACGAACCGGTGATACTTTCTGATAGTGAGAGTTCATGGGACGATAGAAGAAGCACTATGTCAGAAGATGACTAGCCGTTGAATGAGATCGGCCGTCCAGGAGGAGAGGGGTTGCTACCAAGCATCGCCCGACTTAAAATAGTAGCACCGATTTTGAAATAAAATCCAGCATTATTAACATCTTACAAAATTCGGTGCAGTTCGATGGAAAGGATCACGAGGATCCGGGTCGGCACATCACTTCGTTTCTTGAGGTGCGCTCGACTTTCAAAATACGAGACGTTTCTGAGGATGCAATCCGTTTGCGGCTCTTTCCATTTTCATTACGAGACAAAGCCTGATCTTGGCTTTTGTCACTTTTGGCAGGATCTATCACGACTTGGAACGAGATGGCGGATCTTTTCGTGCAAAAATATTTCCCTCTAGAAAAGACAGCGAAGTTGAAGAACCGTATCATGACATTCAAGCAGGATAAGGGAGAATCTCTACACGCAGCTTGGGAGAGATTCAGATCTTCTAATTGATGTCCCACATCATGGGTTTTCCAAAAGCCAACTTATACTGAATTTATACCAGGGACTCAACTGCGACTCACAAGAGCGTTTGGACGTATATGCAGGGGCGATCTTGGAACTAAGAAACCAAATGAAGCCTACGCAATTATAGAGAAAGCTACTTTGATGTCAAGTTCTCGTCATAGTGGGGTGTGATCTAAGGCATCATCCATTCCTGAAGTTCATGCTATGGATACATATATGGCTCTTACTACACAGATTGGAGCTTTGGTGGCAAGATTTAATAAATCTCAAAACGTTTCGCAGGTTCAATCATCATGTGAGCAGTGTGGAGTTTCACACGAGCCAGGTACTTGTGAGCAGGGTGTTATGTTTACAGGCCATGAAGAGGTGGACTATCTGGGCAATCAAATCAAGCCCCAAAATAACCCCTACAGCAACACGTACAATCCAGGGTGGAGAAATCACCCAAACTTTGGGTGGAAATCTGGTTCTGGGAACTAAAACCCACTCGGATATGCTCAGCGTGCTCCCGTGCCACAGCAGCCTCAGGGACAGTCTTTTCATTCTTAAAGGCAATCCTTTCAACCACGTTACCATACTCAGGGCTCTGGAAGCACGTCCCAGCCGCACGCCTCTCAAAGCAACTCAAAACTAGAGGAGATGATGGCACAGCTATTAAAAACTCCAGTAGTGCCAATCAGATAGTTGAAAAACGATATCAGCAGCATGAGGAGCGTTTCATGGAGCAAGAAGGGGAGATGCAAAGCTAGAAAGCTTCCATTCAGACCATTGAGAATCAAGTTGGCCAGTTGGCTAAGATGTTGTCTGAGAGACTTCAAGGTGGTCTTCTAGGTAACACAGAACCAAATCCAAGAGGGCATGTTAATTCCGTGATGACAAGGAGTGGTAAAACCACGGGACCTGATATATCAGACTCACCACCGATCACTGAGATGGTCCATACTGATGCTTCAGACGAGGTGCACGCTAGGCGAGGCCCAGCAAGTACAGCACAGCTCCAGGAGCCAGTTACAGATTATACTCCTCCAGTTCCATATCCAGGCAGACTGAAGAAACAGAAGAACGAAGAACAACATGGTAAGTTTCTTGAAATGTTTAAACAATTACATATAAACATACCATTTGTTGAAGTGTTGGCTCAAATGCCTAAATACGCAAAGTTTCTAAAAGACATCCTCACAAACAAGCAAAAACTCAAAAGCTTATCTTGTGTGTTGATGAATGAGAACTGTTCAGCTCTTCTCCAAAATCGTTTACTTGAGAAGATGGGAGATCCGGGCAGTTTCACTCTTCCCTGCCTCATTGGCAGCATGTCTGTCGGTCACGCATTGGCTGATTTAGGAGCAAGAATAAACCTTCAGCCTTATAAGGTTTTTGCTAAATTAGATCTGGGTGAACCTTTACCCACTAGAATGAGCATTCGACTTGCTGACCATTCAATCAAGTATTAGCACTGGTTCGTTGAGAATTTGCTTGTTAAAATCGACAAATTCGTATTTCCCATGGACTTTGTTATTTTGGACATGGATGAGGACTCAAAAGTGCCTTTGATACTTGGACGCCTGTTCCTCAATACAGCGAGGACGATTGTTGTAGTGGCCGCAGGCCAAATTACGCTCCGAGTAGATGATGAGCAAGTAACCTTCGACATTAAAAGGTCAATGCATCATCCGCAGAGTCTGGATGACACGCTCTACTATGTTGACATTGTCGATACTTGTGTGAGTTCTCATTTCTGAGGCACGATTAAGGAAATCGATACGGACACACAACTGCTGTGTGGGAACCTAAATGGCATTACGCAAGAAGGACACAGAGTCAAGCAGTCGGTTTATCAAATCGGTGATGATGGTTCCCAGAGTCCAGATCGATTTATGGAGATTGATCGGGAGGTTGAAGAAAAGTCAAAACCTTCGGTTGAAGATCCACCATCATTGGAGTTAAAAGAACTCCCACTGCATCTCGAGTATGCATTTCTAGACGAGGAGTGTCGCTTACCGGTCATTATTTTAGCATCTTTGACAAACGAGGAAAAGAGACAACTTCTTGAGGTTCTGAAGCTTCATAAGAAAGCCATGGCATGGAAAATTATGGATATCAAAGGCATAAATCCTTCTTTTTGTACTCACAAAATTCTGATGGAGGACTACTACAAGCCTAGTGTGCAGCATCAAAGGCGCTTGAATCCAAATATGCAAGACGTGGTGAAGAAAGAGGTAATTAGGTTGTTAGATGCAGGGCTGATTTATCCTATATCTGATTCAGTTTGGGTAAGTCCAGTGCAAGTAGTGCCCAAAAAAGGTGGCATTACTGTAGTCCCAAACGATAGGAATGAACTTATTCTGACCCGTACCGTCACCGGATGGCGAGTTGGCATTGATTATCTCAAACTCAACGATGCCACTCGCAAGGACCACTTCCTTCTTCCATTCATCGATCAGATGTTGGAACGTCTGTCGGGGAGGTCATTTTTTCTATTTTCTGGATGGGTTCTCTGGTTATTTTCAGATTCCTATTGCTCCTGAGGACCAGGAGAAGACTACTTTCACATGTCCCTTTGGTACATTCGCCTAACGGCGTATGCCGTTTGGGCTGTGTAATGCACCGGCTACATTTCAGCACTGCATGTATCCATTTTCCATGATATGATTGAGGACTCCATGTGTCGCAGCCACCGACCCCACCCTGGGAGTGGGTGTCGTGGACATGACTGGTGGTATCGGTATTTATTAAATTTGCAGCGGAATTAAAACATCAGGATCGTAGTTAGGAAATAATTTCAGAGTTTGTAAAACACCAAACTTTTTATATTAAACAAATGGGCTAAAACCCATATTTCATTTATAAAGTATAGGGATAAACCCTAGTTGCTGAAAACATAATTTCCTTCTTTTATTCAGGTAACTATAACCACTTTAATTAAGCCTTCAATGCTCCATAGCTGGCTTCTAATAGCTTCACATCAAGTTACCTGAAATGCGTTTTAAAAATATTTTATCATCAAGAAATACTGACGAGTACATTCCATTTTATAAAAAGACACATTGTTATTACTTTACAGTATTAAGGGGAATTACCGTGTATATTTCTATCAATTATTCAACACAATATGCGACTGGGGACACTCCCATGTGCTCGTGGTCATATTACTTTGGCTCCTACCACCCAACAGTAACGGTTCCTATCACACCCTTGGTGACTGTGGACTAGTTATGTATACAAAACCCCACTACTAGCAATAATTATAGATTACAAAGACTTAATCCATGTAAGTATAACTGAAAACATTTAGGGTTTTGTAAAGTAATTTGGTAAAAGAAGAATGACTCACAAACTATGAGAAAAAGAGAATGACTCACATTGTAAACTTAGGTTTTACTATATGCTTCCTAATAATATTTTTCTGGTAACCAGTCATCAATGTAGGTGTGACACATGGACGACACCTAGCTAGGGTTTAGGGTTGACCAGTCATCAATGTATGTGTGACACATGGACGACACGTGTCCCTAGGAGTGTCCAGCAAGTTATAAGCCTCTCGTGACTCGCGAGAGGTATCTCTCAAGTCTGTCGCAGCCCGCGACAGACCTATAATTATTTTTTTTCATTTTCCAAATAAAATAACGTTACGCGTGTTCGGTTTTTTTATTACGGAGTGTGTTAGGGCCTTTTTTAGGGTTGTCATATCCTCCCTATCTTGTTTTAAATCTCATCCTCGAGATTCACTGAAATAGGTAAGAATATTTCCTTTTCATTTCAGTTTCCAGCTCCCATGTGTATTCTGGTCCTCTTTTCGAATCCCATTTTACTTTGACCAGAACTAATCTCTTGTGTTTGAGATTCTTGATCTTTCTGTCTTCAATTTGTATTGGCTTCTCTACAAACTTAAGCTTTTCATTTACCTCTATATCTTGAAGAGGTATCACCAATGATTCATCAACTAAGCATTTCTTTAGATTACATACATGGAATACATCATGTATTCCTGCCATTTCTTCTGGAAATTGTAGCTGATAAGCTACTGGCCCTATTCTTTTGATAATTTCAAAAGGTCCAACATACCTTGGGCTTAGCTTTCCTCTCTTACCAAACCTTACAACTCCTTTCCATGGTGAGACTCTCAATAGTACCTTGTCCCCAACTTGAAACTCCAACGGCTTACGCCTGTTATCTGCATAACTCTTTTGACGGTCTTGTGCTGTTTTTAGTCTTTCCTTGACTTGAATTATTTTGTCCATCGTTTCTTGTACAATTTCAGGACCTGACAGTTGAATTTCTGCCCAACATACTGGTGTTCAGCATTTCCGTCCATAGATTGCTTCAAATGGTGCATCATTGATGCTTGTATGATAGCTATTGTTGTAGGAAAATTCTATTAAAGGTAAATGTTCATGCCAACTTCCTGCAAAATCTATCACACAGGCTCTAAGCATATCTTCCATAGTTTGAATTGTCCGTTCACTTTGTCCATTTGTTTGAGGATGATAAGTTGTACTTAGATTTAATCTGGTTCCCATTGCCTTTTGGAAACTTGTCCAGAAATGAGAAGTAAAACGACTATCTCTGTCGAACACAATAGATAAAGGAATCCCATGTAATGAAACTATTTCATTCACATATAGCTTAGGTAATTGTTTCATACCAAAATTTTCTTTCATTGGTAAGAAATGGGCAGATTTAGTCAATCTGTCTACAATTACCCAAATTGTGTCATTTCCTTTTCGTGTCTTGGGTAATTTGGTAACATAGTCCATTGTTATCAACTCCCATTTCTAAATTGGCATTTCCAATTGCTGAAGTAATCCTGAAGGTTTCTGATGTTCAGCTTTAACCTGTGAGCAGGTTAAACATTTAGCAACATAATTTTCTGTGTCCTTTTTCAATCCTATCCACCAAAAGTTTTTCCTTAAGTCTTGATAGATCTTGTCACTTCCAGGATGTATCGTATACTTAGATTTCTGAGCTTCTTCTAGAATTCGATTTCTTAGGTTTTCTTGAGTAGGTACCCAAATCCTTTTCATATGGAATCTCCAAATTCTATCTGCTCCTTTTTCTAATTCTTTAATCATTCCTTTCAAACATTTAGTATCATCCTTGATTGTTGTTTCCTGTATCTTCTTCAAGTGTTCGTTTAAATCTACCTGCAGGTTTAATCTGAGAGAATGTACCTTTTTTCGCTTTTCATGGTACTTTTGACTTAAAGCATTAGCTACTACATTAGCTTTTCCTGCATGATATTGAATATCAAAATCATAATTCCTTTTGCCCGAAAACATACCTTAAACTCTTATGATCTATGAAAACAATGAACTTATTACCGTAAAAATAGTGTCTCCAAATCTTAAGGGCAAAAATTATTGCTCCTAACTCTAGATCATGTGTTGTATAATTTTCTTCATGCTTCTTTAATTGTCTAGAGGCATAAGCAACTACTTTTTTGGTGTTGCATCAACACACATCCAAATCCTAATTTAGATGCATCACAATATATTACAAAGTCTTTGGTTCCTTCTAGTAAAGCAAGTATTAGTGCATTAGTTAATCTTTGCTTCAAAATCTTGAATGCTTCCTCTTGTTTCAGTCCCCATTCAAACTTAACTGACTTGCAAGTTAGTTTGGTTAATGGAATGACTGTTCTATAAAAATCTTGAATGAAACGTCTATAGTATCCTGCCAATCCAAGAAAACTTCTTACTTCTGTTGGTGATTTAGGGACTTTCCATTTGGTAATACGTTCGATCTTCGTTGGATCCACGTGAATTCCTTCATGATTAACTAAGTGTCCAAGAAATTGCACTTCTTGCAACCAGAATTCACATTTTGAGAATTTAGCATAAAACTTTTCTTTTCTCAATAGTGATAAAAGTACTTGTAAATGTTCGGCATTTTCTTCTTTACTCTTGGAGTAAATTAGTATATCATCTATAAAAACAATTATGAATTTATCCAGGTATGGTTTACATATCATGTTCATCATGTTCATAAATACTGCTGGGGCATTGATTAAACCAAATGGCATGATTGTAAATTCATAATGGCCGTACCATGTTCTGAAAGCTGTTTCAGGAATGTCTTCTTCCTGTACCTTCAGTTGATGATATCCCGAGCATAAGTCGATCTTAGAAAAGAATCGGGTTCCTTGAAGTTGATCGAATTGATCATTGATTCTTGGTATTGGGTACCGAATTTTAATCGTAACCTTATTCAATTCTCTATAATCAATGCACATACGCATCGACCCATCTTTCTTTTTGACAAATAATACCGGTGCTCCCCATGGCGATGAACTAGGTTATATAAATCCTTTTTCTAATAATTCGTCTAACTGTTTCTTCAATTCCTGCATCTCCGTCAGTTCTAAACGATAAAGTGCTTTGGCAATCGGTGCAGTTCCTAGTATCAGGTGAATTCTAAATTCAACCTCGCGACCTGGCGGTAATCCTGATAACTCCTCTGGAAAAACATCTGAGAAATTAGATACTACGGGAATATCCTTTAACTCTTTTCCTTTAGTGTTAATGATTGCCGAAATCATATACACCATTTCTCCTTTTCGTGCGTAGCTTGCAGCTTTCATCACCGAGATGAACTTCGTGGACCTTGTCGGCTTGTTTCCCTTAATTGTGATCCTTTCGCCAGGTGGCGTATAAACTTCTGCAGACTTTTGATCGCATAAAATCCGTGCATGATTGGCTACCAACCAATCCATTTCTAGTACAACATCGAATCCGGCTAGATTCATTGGTAAGAGATTAGCGGTGAATTTATGACCTAAAAATTCTATCTTTCCTTCTTGAAGGATTTCGCTTATTTTGATAGAATTTCCATTTGCCGTCTCCATCGTACAGTCTTGATGAAGTTTAGTTAATGGTTGATTGAGAAGTTTGCATAAAAAAGTGTTTATAAAACTTTGGTTTGCACCAGAGTCAAATAATACTTTAGCATAGAAATCATTAACTAAAAACGTACAGGCAATTATATCAGGGATCATCTTAGCTTCTTATGTCATCAGTATGAATGCTCTGGCATTCTTCTTGGGTCCTTCTGATGCTTTTGCTTTGTTGTCTACTACTGGAGCTAGTTTTGGGTAGTTTGGCTTGATATAGCTCGCTTCTCTGCAGTTATAACATATTCTTGCATTCACTTTCTTCCTACAGTCTTCTTCCTTATATCCTAGTATCTTGCAGAAGTTACAGAATACCCGACACCTTCCTGCATGTTTCTTTTTACAGGACTTACATAGAGGAGAAGAAGATGAACCTATTCCTTTTCCACAATAAGAATTACCAGAACGTAGTTCCTGGGTAATCATTTGAGCTAGAGTTTTTTCTGGTTTTCTTCTTGTGTACGTATCAGTCCATCTGTCAGAGTATTAGCAAGTTCCATTGTTTCTTCAATGGTTTGTGGCCTAGCTGCTTTGACCATGTCTCTAATCTCACTGATTAATCCCCATATGTAACGGGAGATAATACTGGTTCTGGTGAGGCTAGTGTTGGTACTATCCTAGCATACTCAAAGAATTTGGTAGTAAATTCCCTACAATTTACCCCAATCATTCTATGGTGTTGGTGCATATGTTTGTCGACTTCGTCTTGTATCGAGTCTTGTATCTAGATAGGATAGATCAGAGCTTGGTAGTCAAAGAAATAGGATTTTAGTGTTGATTGACCAGTTCATGCGAAGTGGCCCCTTCGCACGAAGTGGCAATGGCAGTTTCATGGGGACTGGTTCATCTATAAATAGGAGCTTGGTCATTTCATTTGTAACATTGCTGATTCCGGAGCAGAGGTGCTGCCGAAGTGTCAAGTGGTCTGTAAAGCTTTTAAATCAATATACAAGACAGTTAAAGTGAATCCTATTGTGAATCAAGCTGTAATCAAGTCCGAATCATTGAATTCCGCCTTTGGTTTGGATTAGAACTCTTATGATCGACTCATTTAGGTCGAATCTCGATCCTACAAGTGGTATCAGAGCTCAGGAGGAAGAGTTCTTACCATTTCAGCTTGTTTTCACCGAAATTTCTGACTTCTACTCATTCTTTTACACGTTTTCATCAAATTAGAAAGATTTCACGGTTAAAATGACTTGATTTTCACAAATTACATGCGAAACATAGTTTTAATCAATCCTTGAAAGAATCAGACCCTAATTCGACCTAAATCTTGATCTATTTTGTTAAAAACATATCCGATAGTGTGACATCAGCATCAGTTCGCACGTATTGCTCACCAGTTCGTGTGAAAAAGGTCCAATTCGTATGAGAAACCACCACTTCGCATGAAATTGACTCCCAGTTCGCATGGAATGAACCAGTTCGCATGAAACTTACAACCAGTTCGCACGAATTCGTTTAAAAGTTCTTAACTTCGCTTGAAATTAACCCAGGTCGTGTGGTTTGAACCCAGGTCGCACCAAAGTCCTCCACTTCGCACGGTTTGGTCATTTTGAAAAGGTTTAATTCGTTTCAAAGGGTTTCAGTTTGCATTAAGGTGTCCAGGCCGTGTTAATATTGTTCCAATTCACAAGAAGTGAACTCCCAATTCGCATGAGAATGTCCAGGTCGTATGAAAAGGTTGTTCAAGTCATTTGTAGGAGTTCAGTTCGTTTGAAAGGGTGCAGACCGTGTGAAACATCAACTCAGTTCGCGCGAAGTGTCTGGGTATCTTGTAATTGAACCAGGTCGTGTAGAAAGTAACCAGTTCGTATGGGGTGTCTTTGAACCAGTTCGCTTGAAGTGACTTAGGGGTTCAGGTCGTTTAGAATTTCAGTCAATTCGCATCAAGGTCACTTCGCACCAAGGTCACTTCGCATCAAATTCAGATCGTTTGGATATCACATCAGTTTGTTTGAAACTTCAGTTCGTTTGAACCTTGTGATTTTGTGAACTTTCAACATCGAAACATGGAAGAAGAGTTTTACAATGCTTTTGCTACTGAACAGGTCATTCCAGCTACCGTTGCTGAAACTGTTAATAGTGAGAATGAAACAGGAACTTTCCAAAAACCGTCGAAGCTTATGTACATTGAGGATTTTAAAGGATGGCAAAACCGTTTTAAAAATTGGGTACAAGCTTATAAGTTTGATGCATGGGTTTCGTTAGATAAAGATTACATTAAACCGAAAGATGAACGTGGAAATGAAAAACCTTTAAGTGAATATTCAGCGAATGAGAAATTAAAATACACCAGTGAAAAAATGATGATTAGCATTCTTCAACAAGCGGTAAAAGAAGATATTTTTGTTTTGCTTCAACATGAAGAAACTGCTAGATCAATTTGGTTAGCGTTGCTTAACAAGTTTAAGGGAAGTGCTGATATGATAAAAAATAAACATGCATTACTAAAGAAATCTTTTGATATGTTTACAGCTTGTAAAGGTGAGATGACTAAGAAGACTATCGATAGATATTGTCATCTTGTCCAGGAAATGAAAAGATTGGACATAAAAAAGGAAGATGATGAATGGGTTGATAAGCTAGCTGATGCATTACCACAAGATAAATGGGGAACATTTCTGTTGATTTTAAAGCATACCCGAAAACATGAAGATGTGAATTTGAGTAAATTCATTCAGAAGCTTGAAGAACATGAATTGGATGTTCAGAAAACTGCTATCATGAATAATCCAAGTGCTCAACAAGATATTAGTTTATACTATAGAGAAAGCAAAGTTGAGACTACACCAAGTCCGAAGATTCAGTCTGCTTTCAGTGCTGATGGTACTTCTGGAACAAATGCTAGCACTACAACTCAGATTGGTGGATATTCTTCAACTTATTCAAGTTTTGAACCAAATTTTTCACCAGGTTCTCAAACAAAAACTTCAACAAACTTTAATGGTCAAATTTGGCAATGCAATGTTACATTGAACATTCAAAATGGTCAAAATTTGTCTCCAGAAATTGCAAAACAACACATGGCATCACTTGCTACTGTGTTAGAGTCGTACGAAAGTTTGGTTGCTGGACGAATCGGGAATCCAATGCTCACCAAAGAGGATTATGACCAAATTGATTCTGAAGAACTTGAGTTGATGGACATCAAGTGGTATTTAGCTAGTGTTTTGAGAAGAGCAGAAAAATTTGAACAAATCACCGGAAGAAATGATCTTCGTGATGCTACTACATCTCGACTAGGTTTTGACAAATTAAAGGTTACTTGTTTTCGTTGCCGAGAAAAAGGGCATTTTAAACGAGAGTGTATAAACAGAGAAGCCACCGGAAGACAAGATCCGTTCGGAAACAATGATTATCATATAAAAGCAATTTATCATCAGGTTGCTGAAAAATCAAAGGAGAGAGCTTGTTATGGTCTGTTAGAACAAAAGAATGAAACGTCTCCGAATGGTGGTTTGATAGACCAAGAAGATGAAAGATTACCAGAGGGATTTAGCTGGGATAAATACATTCCGGATAAAAATTACTTAAAGAATAAAGCCTTTGTTGCTCGAATCTTGGAAGAAGAATTAGTCAAATATAAGCCAAAAAGGAAGAAGATTTTAAAGTCATCAGAAAGTGATGAAGACACTGATGATGAGGAAGAGTATATTAATAACGCTAGATTAGAATTGGATCCTTATAGTTTTAATTTGTTTTTTGCAGATAAGATCGAGATGTTGAATGAGAAAAAGGCTGCTAGACTGATGAAAGAATTGGAATCAAGAAGGATTGTAGAAGGGGAAATTGAAGCAAGAAGGGTTGCTGAAGAAAAGGCAAAAATGGAAGCTGAAAAAGAAAAAGTTGAAGAAAAATTGACAGAGAAGATTGAAGTTGAAGAGAATGAAGTAAAGATAGTATTTGATGAAGAACCGACGGTGACTGAAAAGGTAGTTGAAAAAATCGTCGAAGTTGAAAAAATTGTCGAAGTTGAAAAGATAGTCGAAGTTGAAAAGATGATCGAAGTTGAAAAGATTATCAAAGTTGAAAAGATTGTAGAGGTCACGAAACCTTGTCTGAAATGTTTGGAACCATGCAAACATTGTGAAGAAAAAGACAAAAAGTATAGTGAACTAGACAAGTTGAAGGAAAAACTGTTGTTCGATGTTAAGTACGTAAAAGAATTGTATGATGTGCTGAACAGAACGGTTATTAGTTTGAATAAGACAAACTTAGAAGTAGAAGTTGCTTCAATGATGATGAGTTCAACATTAATGACTAAGCAGAAAGCCATCAATCACTATATTGATGAGTGTGCAAAGATGAAGCAAGAATTAGAAACCTAAAAGATTGAGAATGAAAGAATCAGACGATTGCTGCTGAGTTATTCAAGTTCTGATTATTTGATTGATAGAGTTTATCCTACTATTGCAGGTCTTGAAGCATTTCAAGATAAGAAGTCGGAAGATACAGATACTGGTAAGAAACAAAGTGTCAAGTATAACAAGTGTCCGCCTCCGATCTGGGAAGGTTATTATCCCAGAACACAAGATTCATAACAATTTAAAAAGGTAGTCAATATAAAGTTAAAGTTTGAAACAACTGATGAATTACCTGACAACATTGACGTCACATTTTCAGCGTCTGACACTGATCATGAGTCTGAGTTAATTAAGAAAGTGGTCGATCAGGTGTTGGATACAGATGAAGAGTCAAAGTCAGAGTCTAAATCTGAAATGTCGAGTTCGTCAGACAACAGTCCGAGTTCACCGGTTAAAAGGGTTTACAATAAAGAATTTCTGATGTCAAAAAATAATTTGAATGACGAAACATTCAAAGTAGCATATACTCTGAATGATTCTGACAAATTATTTTCTGATGAGGAATTTCCAATAAGAGTGTTAAAACTGAAATGATTAACAAGGTTTTCAAATTAACAGGAATTAATATTTCTGAAATAAAAGATGTAAATCTTACTGAAAAACCAAAAAAAATACACTTCAAGAGTTCAACAAAGATCGAACAAGAAAAAAGGTTACAGTTCTGGTCCTGGTTTTCAAAAGAAACCAAACCATAACATTAATTTTAAAAAGAATGGTTTAGGTTTTATTCCACCAGAAAATCATAAAAATGAGAAAAATTATAAACCAAAAATTAAATTTGTTTCAGGAGGAAGTTCGGAAGAAGAAAATGAGAAACCATTCTGGAGACAGTCAAACAAGGAGTTTCTCGCTGAAAAGAAAAAGAATATGTTGAAAGAATCTGAACAAAGAGTTGAAAGAAGAACATGTTTCAAATGTCAAGAAGTTGGACACATTGCTTGGAACTGCCCAAAGCCCAACAACACAAAACAGGGAGTTGCTTCTAACTCTAAACTGAAAGAAAAATGTGTTGAGGAAAAGAAACAACCAACAGAAAAATTCAAAAGTGTTCAAAAACTCGACTTTTGAAGTTGGTGAAAGATCGAAACATTTTTACAAAAGAAGAATCAATTTAAACAAACAGAAATGGGTTGTTAAATCTGAAACTAGTTCTGACAATGAATCTGACTCGTCAAAGTCAGAGGAGTCATCTGTTTTGTCAAGTGGTGAGAATTTCATTCCAGAAATGAACGATGAAAACTTTCCACCATTGTCAAAAGAAAACTTGAATTTAAAAGTTGGAAAGATTGAGATCTCAGATCAATTCTTCCCTCGTAAAGAAGAATTTGATGTTGAAAAGGCTTTCAATGGGAAAGTGAAACATATCTTTGGCAAGATGGTTGATGGTAGAGCCAAAGGAGTAAAAGAATTTTATGAATCAAAGAGGTGGAGTTACCCACCGAGTGAAAATAACTCGGGTGCACCCAAGGCTAGTCAGGCTTGGGTGACAGCGTTCTCTATCTAAAATCCTGACTTGCCAGAGCTCCCTAGTTGGTAATAGTGGAGCATGAATCGGCATCATTATTGAAAAATGTTTTTGTGAAAAACCTAAAAGTGTTAGATTTTACAAGTGGGGAAAGAAAAAGGAAAAAGTGAACATACAAGTGATATTGAGAAAACAATGTGATGAAACCCCACAAACTAATTTTTCCGGAAAAACATTTTGATTAAAACAAACTTAAGTGTTTTGAAATCATAATGGGAAAATAGTTTGTTGTCAGGGGGAGTTCTGATTGTTTATGCCAAGTGGATGGCGAATTGAAGCAATTTATATCAGTTTGTCAGTTTATTTGTACAGTTTATTGCTTTCATTTTTCAAATTTTCCCAGAAAATCAAAAACTGAAACATATTTTTGATTTTAGGGGGAGTAAAAAATTTAGAAATTTTGAAAATTTGAAAAATCCAAAAACATGATAAAATCTAAAAAGCCAAAAACATTGAAAAATCCAAAATGAGTTTTGTTTTGAAAAGAGGAAATGATAGTACATCAGTGGACTATCACAGCACGCTAAAGAATTGGAAAGTCAAATGTGATAAACGATCTCACTGAGGATATGCCAATAGGTTTTTATACATTCAGTAGATTGCTTTCGAGATATAAACCTAAATATCAAATACTTACTTATTTCGTGGGGAACATGTCTCGGATATATAGGTAACCCCTGAAATCTTGTTTGAAGGGTTTTCTATTTCTTACATACTAGGTCTTTGTGCGTGATGATATCTGGGGTATTATACCAAGACTTATGATTTTGCGGAAGCAATAGCCTAGTCCTCGTATAATGCTCTGCACTGCTTTTATCTTAAAGCTCACTCTCAGCATAAAAAATGATGAAACATTGCAAAATGCTAATCATGTGCTGTTGAAGAAAAGATCCCCAAACGGGACACACCTAAAGACGAGCCATCATCTCTTTGTCTGAACGGAAGTTCTAACCTGAGCTCTCATGGTCTCGCATTACCCGTTTACAGATATCATTAGTGTACATTCACCTGTAAGACTGAATATAGGAGTCTGGATACGGGAGTATATTCTGAGGTGGGACACGCGAATAAGTTTAAGTCCTTAAAACACTAAATTCGTATCTCGGAACAATTGAACTTTGTGTGAAAATTTAAGTGGATCAGTATACTGACAATCTAAGTGAATCGTTTAGAACTTAAAATGGTTAAAGCTTAACGGTGTTGATGATTTGTCTCAAAAACTGATATGATCCTCTTACACAAACTCACAAAAACATTGTCTGTAAATATTTCTTTATTGCTTTTCATTAAAGTCAAAATCCAAAAAGATTTTCAGAGTGTTTTAGCATAAAATTTTGAAAAATCAAAAAGATTTTGTTTATTCTTATTTTCGACAACTGATGTTGAAAAGCTGATTTTCAAAATTCCAAGTGCTAAACAAGATGAACAACTGGTTGGGTGATTGTTTAGAAAAAATGAAAAATGATCAATGATGGTATTGATTTGTTATATCGATAAGCCTACAAGTGGTTAATCAAGGTCATTAATTTGGACTTGATTTAACTATTGTTGATGATTGAATGGTATTCTTACAAGTGGTTTTTAAATTTGTTAAATCTTACTGTTGGGTAGAGATTTGTGCAGATCCCTGTATCTAAGCCTGAGCAGAGTTTGAGCCAGGTTTCGATTCTAGAACGAGAGCTATGTCAGATTACAATCCCGGAACAGTTTAAGGGGGAGTCTGTTAGCAAAAGGGGAGTCTGAAGATGTAAGAGCCAGTTTCTAATCCTAGAATTTTGTTAAAGACAGAAGCTGATGGAAGAAAATAGAGATTGAAGGCTTACAGTGTCAGATACTTTGGAAAGAGTGTGAAGACTGATCAAGACTGAAGACTTGTCATACTGAAGACCCGACACCGAAGACTTCGTCAACATCCAAGGGGGAGTCTGTTGGTGCATATGTCTGTCGACTTCGTCTTGTATCGAGTCTTGTATCTAGATAGGATAAACCAGAGCTCGGTAGTCAAAGAAATAGGATTTTAGTGTTGATTAACCAGTTCACACGAACTGGCAGAGCCAGTTCATGCGAAGTGGCCACTTCGCACGAAGTGGCAATGGCAGTTTCATGGGGACTGGTTCATCTATAAATAGGAGCTTGGTCATTTCATTTGTAACATTGCTGATTCCGGAGTAGAGGTGCTACCAAAGTGTCAAGTGGTCTGTAAAGCTTTCAAATCAATATACAAGACAGTTAAAGTGAATCCTAGTGTGAATCAAGCTGTAATTGTGACAACCCTCACTTTCACAGGTATCCGTACAACTAATTAATATTTAATTAGTGCTTAATTACTGTGCTTGATTACAATTGTGATTAAACTGCTTTCTGTTTTCTGATACATACATACTCATGCATCACATTTTATTATTGTCACTCCATTTATTACACACAAACAATAGTGACAAACTTGATGCACAAAGCACAGTTAGCACACTAAACGGATAACCCAGAAAACATGATGACAATGCCAGCACCTAGGCAGACAATATTATTGAGGCCCAGTATGAACTGGGAATAAAGTACTACACTGGTAGGGAGTGTAGGATGGTGAAGACCATAAAACTGCGTCACTAGGTGATAGTTATAGTGCCCGGAAGTGCCTATAACATACTTAAAGTGCAGAATTCTGCACTAGTTAACCAAAATTCAGCATTTAACAATGCTAGTAAAGTGCAAAAACTTGGTAAAATAGTCCTAGATACTTTCCAAAGTGTTGGGAATTTATTGTGTCACTAAAAGTAATATAAAGGACACTTTATGGATTAATTTAGCACTTTAACGAACAACACCCAACCGAACAACCGGACTTTACCCGGAACACAAAAATATTGGCAAACATATTGTTTTTGTTTCTTTCTGAGCTAGTTAGGATCCCCGAACACCCTAACACACTTTATATTATATGACACATCATAATACACTAACTTAACATTTGAAACCCAACTAGAATGTAACTAATACTTACAACCCAACCCTATACCCCCCCCCCATCTTCTTACGGTTTCAAGGGTGGTACCCCACCCTTGATTTCCTTCATTTGTTTAATATATTTGCCTTGTACTTAGGAAGCACTTAAACTAATGGACCATAACTTGTTTGAGGTTTTCTATTTAACCCATTAGATCATCCTCATTCTTATCTTCAACACATAACACACTCCAAGTTCTCTCCCTCTTGTCACGGCTTCAAACCACCAACACCATACCACTACCTTCAACTCATTTTCATACATTTCATACATATACAAGGGTGTTAGAAGGTGTGCAACGAAGCTTGGTGCTCTCGAAAGTGGAAGGACCACCTCTATTTGCTATTAACCACCACTTTTCTACACTTGAACTCCCCTAGCCTTGTGCCAGTAGTAAGTGCCTTAAATCTTCATCTTGTTCTTATTTTTGGTGGTTAATAGTTGAGAGAATGATAAAAACTTAAGAAACTCTAAGGAACTTAAACAAGTCTTGAACATAAAGGGATAAAGAGAAGATATATGGTTAAATCATGTAGATCTTGTGTTGATATGATTACTACATGTTGTTTGTTAGTAGAAGCAAGATGGATCATCATCTAGACATACTCGTTCATGTTTAAGAACATAAACTAGTAAGATGTAAAAGTTAGAAATATGAAAGATGATGAATCCATCCATACATGAACCTTGAACTTGAATAAATATATTTTTTCTTGAAAAATAAGATTCTAAACTTGTAGATCTAAAGATCTACAAGTGGTTTTTCGGAAGAACCAAGTGAAAGATACTAGTCTCGTTAAAACCCGGATCTTGTATGAACTAAAAGCATTTTTAGTAAGTAAACAAGTGTGTGAACACTTGTGTAACAAGAAAATTTAACAAAGAAATATTTTTGTAAATCATGACTAGAAGTTGTTAAATTCCAAATTCTTTAAAAATAAAGTTTTTAAGAAACTAATTTTATTTTTAAAGATAACAAGACCTACTAAGCATGATAGTAACTCACTACATATTTTTACACACTTTCAAGTTCATGAGTTTATGATTTAGGTTTATTTTTGGTCAAGTTTGATGATTAAAGATTGTATATTGTTGATTGAAGATTGCTTGAGTAAATTTTGAAAAGAAAATGATACGCTAGTAAGCGTGGACACCTCCATTTACAGAGGAAACTTTGGCAAAATTTTTCCAGAATTTCAACACTTAGAAATATTTTTCTAACAAATGTTTACAAATATATTTTTAACTTGGATTTCAAAATAAACTTCGCCATGATTTTTATTTCAAAAATTACCAAGTACCGGAGGTGGATTTTCGTAAATAAAACTTGATAAATATATATTTAGAATATATATTTTATAATAAAACGATGGTGTGATTGTTTGTTATTAGGTGAACTAAATATATTATTTTTAGGGTAAAATTAATGTAACTGGAAAATATTATGAAATTACGATTCCAAAATAATACCAACGCTCTCACAAAATGATTATTTAAGTTACACAAGAAATGTTATATTACGAAACGCTGGAACGTAACTTACGTAGTATTTCGGAAGAATACTCTTATACGTATATTTTTGGTAGAATATTATTTTGGGAATGAAAGGGAGTGAAAATACGATTTCGTAAATATTACCAAATATATCATATTTTTGACAACAAGAAAATATATTATTTTTGGGAGTTAAAAATATATTTTCCTAGTATATTTAGAAGATATATAATTTTTGAGAAAAATGTATATTTTCTGGGACGATGCATGATTGAACAAAATAAGTTTGTATATATTTAAATGAGACTTGAAATATATGGTTTTGGAAATGTATATTGGGAATATATTAACATATTTTTAGTTGGAACGATACACCAAAATACGACACCACTACTTGGCAAGATATACAAATGCAAATACGAATCCACAAGTATGAGATACTCCCATCCTTGGGAAGGAAATACGAATAACAACACTTGAGAAAATATTATCACAAATATTGAAGACACTTTAAAACGTAAGGCACTAATCAATACTAAGACAAGGCACGGCCCGTTCGTCTAACAGACCATAGTATGCCTGTAGGTAGTCGTGCATTCTAGAGGAGGCTTCGAGTTACATTGGATACGAAGACGCAAAACAGTGAGTTCATGTCCCCCTTTTCTCTTAACTGTTTTCAGTTTTATACTTCGGGGGTGAAATACATGTTACATACTGCTTACAAACAATTACCATGGTATGATTAGCTAAGGAAAGTTACTGCTAGATCACGTGAATGGGTAGGCCATTAGCTTAAGACCATTAATCCTTGTATAAGGACCGAGGGGCATGAGTGATAGATCTATTGGGTGTTGCGAGCCCCACCCATGGGCCTGCGAGTGGCCGCATGTGGTGACTATGTCGTTCCGCCGGAGGGGCCGGTACGAAATACGCATACAGGTTTGAGTACTTCCTATGCCATGTCACTTTTTAATGTATTAGCTACACATTAATTGATCTATTTTTCCTTATTGCTTCATACCAGTTTACACAGACATACTTACAAAAGTTTTCAAGAACGACACGTGCATACATACTAAACACATGAACTCGCTCAACTTTTGTTGATGTTTTTAAACTACATGTATTTCAGGGAATTAGTAAATGGATCTGGCGGGCATTGGAGTTTTTAAGCTGCGTTGTGAATAAAGATGTCATCCAAGTCATTAGGGCTTAGGAGACGTATCTTAATCCTGGACGAGATACGTGGTCCTAAACTCAGGTTTGTTTTAAAATCTTTTGTTGAGTCTTTTTGAACTCCTTAAAATATGTTATGGTTTGTAACTTGAATTTGGTATCGACATTTCAAATAATTATGTTGTACCACTTTTAAACTTAAATTAATGGATGTACATCTACTGGTTTTATCATATAGTGTTGTTATGATCGTATGCAATGGTATTAAGAAGTCACACCAATAATCACGCTTCCGCAAAAGTCAGGGTGTGACAGCTTGGTATCAGAGCTTCGGTTGTAGTGAACTAGGATTCTTTCTTGAGTCTAGACTACAATCATTAGGGCTCTCACGAAAATGTTTTCACAACATGTTTTCATTGCATACACAAAACGTCCAGATCCAGGGAACAAACATTTTTACAAACAAAAGGCACACATACACATTTCCAAATTTATGTTTATAATTCAGCCTTAGAGACTGAGGGAGGATCAGCCTTAGAGACTGAGGGAGGATCAGTCTTAGAGACTGAGGGAGGATCAGTCTTAGAGACTGAGGGAGGATTGGTCTTAGAGACCAGGGATTTAGTCTTAGAGACTGGGAGGATGGTCTTAGAGACCAGGGATTTAGTCTTAGAGACTGGGAGGATGGTCTTAGAAACCAGGGATTTAGTCTTAGAGACTGGGAGGATGGTCTTAGAGACCAGGGATTTAGTCTTAGAGACTGGGAGGATGGTCTTAGAGACCAGGGATTTAGTCTTAGAGGCTGGGAAATTGGTCTTAGAGACCAGGGAGTTAGTCTGAGAGACTAGGGAGTTAGTCTGAAAGACTAGGGAGTTTAGTCTGAGAGACTGGGTAGGATAGTCTGGGGAAGACTAGGATGATTACATGCTTACATTGTTATTACTTACACGCTTAATTGCTGATTATTGATATACGTGCATATGTGGTGAATATTTGCATACACTAATTGCTAATAATTACTATGGGTATACATGCTATGACTATTATGAACCGACACACACGTCACACTATTTAGAAGGCGGGTTATCAGACATTGATAACCCTACGGCCGTCGTCACAGATGATGAGACTGCATCTGCGCCAGAGACATTTACGTCAGACCATGAGAGTGATCCAGATATGCTGACCAAGGACGAGGACGACTTCCAACAGTCCGCGCTACCAGATTTTGGTGATACTTTACCTTTGCGGGTGGTTTCTCTGACAAGAATCCTTCTGTCACTCTTATTTCAGTCCATGACCCCTTCGTCACTGGACATCCCGATGATGAGCACACCATGGCTCCGATCCTCGACAATGCGCCTCCTGTGGACATTCCTTCCGACGGTTGGCTACTCGACGGACAATTAACGATGACGTTGACATGTTTATTGATGGTCCTCCTACTGACGCCCATGATAATAGAAAGTTAGACGAGAACATTATTACACATTTCACTTTTGAGACCCCTGTTGTCAAGCTACCCTTTGATTCTAGTATACCCCCGATTTCAAACTCCTTTGAGTCTGTGATATTTACAGCCTTATAGACGGCCGAATTACATGTTTCTACTACTGACACAGACGACGACGCCGTTATGACTGCTGCACTAACACCTGCTCGAGGCACCACACCGTTACACGACCCAGGGCCTGCTCCTGAGCTAGCTTCTGCACCTTTTGGGTCAGCTTGATGTTGCACCTACTGAACCTGCACCTTTACTTGATCATGACCCTATTTCTTTTGATTTACCCGACAATGCATCCCTTATACCCGACCCAGCACCCGCATCTAATGATCTTCCTACCAGTTGAGACGTTTGATATTGCACCCACAACCGCTGACATTACTCCTTTCCCCTATGAAGACCGACGTCCATTGCGCCAACGTGCCTATCGCTTTCTTTCAAGACATACCCGCACCCTGGAAATGTACTCCAGGTCAGCACCCGCATAACGATTCACTTGCTACAGCAGTATTTTCCCGACTTCACAGGTCGCACCGTTTGCTACATTCGCCTCTGCAACGCCGAACGAGCCATTTCAATGGTTCCTATAATACACTATGCTAATTTTAGACCCTTACCATCCCTCACATTATGGAGGCCACACACGAGATGAGTTGCTCCTGTAACAACAACTGCAGTTTGAAGATATGAGTCGCAGAATGTTGGAGCTTGAGCTAACACCACATTTGGTAACTTCAAATGCAAAACATTACATAGCTGAAAACATGATTTAAGTGTCTACATCACAAGACAGCATATTGTCTGAAAAGCTTATGTAAGACACCCCGTCCTCCACTCTGTCTATTGCCAGCATACTTTGATCCGCCACATACATCAAGGTTCCCTTTTTGCGCTCTTGACTGTTGCTATTACACCGTTCCCAGGATTCTGATGCTCATTTCTTTACTATCAAGCAGCAGAACAGCTAATTGTTTTGACGTATATACAAGCTTGAGGAGGAGTTCACGCATGTTAACAGCTTGCCTTTCTTTCCTCCTCCACCTCAGTCACCAGCATAGTTGATTTCTGGATTATGCGGATTGCATTACATTTGGGTAAAGACACTAATGATAAACCGGGATTGTGGAGACTTTTGAAGACCACTTTTGACTACGTAATTTTGATACACTAGTATACTTTCTGGACAAGGGTAGGGTGACCATGTGTCCCTTCTGATGTGATACATTTTATAAGAACAAAGTGATTGTGGCCGGAGGATAACGAAAGCCCAATCATCCTTAAACATGCGACAATACTTATGACTAATAACTAATGAAAAACTCAGTCGCTATGTTCTCACTAAGCACGTTGTTGATCTACATATTTGTGCTATAACTATAATGCTACATGCTTACTTGCTACGTTCCTATTTACAAGTTGTGCTATAATTATGATGATATGTGATTGATGGTTAAAACGACTGCGTATATACATATATGTAATACACCTCCGAGGTCTTATTCATTAAGTAGAGGCTTGTGTGCTTGTGTCCTTAACAAGACCTGACCTAACCGACCTTCATCTAGGAAGATGTCGACTCAAGGGAACACCGATACCAACCACCCTTTGCCAATGACAGAGGCGGAATTTCAAGAACGCATCTTACAGGTCATCGCATAGTACGAGGCGCATCGCTCCGAGTGCAACGGAGGTACCTTAGGAAATAACCCACCCAACGGCTGCACCTACAAGCAGTTCTTGGGCTGCCAGCCCCTGCATTTCGACAGCACTGGGGGTACCGTAGTCTTCGTGTGCTGGGTTGAGAAGACGGATTCTATTTTACGTGTGAGCAAATGCGCCCCAGAGCATCAGGTTACGTACGTTTCTGGACTATTCCAAAATGGGGCTTTGTCATGGTGGAAACTCCAGGTTCAGACAATGGGCGAGGTTGCTGCGTATGCTTTGACATGGGATCAACTGAAAGAACTAATGCATAAGAAATACTGTTCAAGAGCAGAAAGCCAGAAGGTGGAAACTGAGTTCTGGAACTTGAAGATGGAAGGATCAAAAATAGCTGAATACATGGAGAAATTCCATGTTCTATCGCGTATTGTTCCCTACATGGTAGATCCAGAGTTTAAGAAGATTGAGCGTTTCATTTGGGGATTGGCACCCCAAATCATGAGCATGGTAACGACATCAAAGCCTGCGACGATCGCTGAAGCCATTGATCTAAGTGTGACCTTGACTGAAGAGGCAATCAGGTTGAACAAATTTTCAACCTCTGAGGAGAAGAAGGAGACTCATGTAGAGTCATCTGGAGACAACAAGAGGAAGTTCGCAAACTTCAAGCAGGCTACTCAGACGAATAGCAACAACAAGGTCAAAAAGGGAAAAGAGTACATGGGTAAATTACCTCAATGCGACAAGTGTCGACGACATCATACCGGGCGATGTAAAAATGGGAAGTGTGACAACTGTGGCAAAGTGGGGCACAGCAGGGAAACATGTTGGCATGAGACGAAACGTGGAAAGAAAGGTAAGGGATGTTATAACTGCGGTGATATGGGGCACTTTAGGAAAGATTTCCCAAGAGAGATTAAACAAAATCGTGGGGAGAATGTCTAACACCGGAGTTAGGGAAGCACGCAAGGATCCAAACATGGTCATCGGTACGCCTCATAATGGTCAATGTTATGCGTCTGTGCTATTTGATATTGTTGTCAAATTTTAGCTTCAGGATATACTTGTTTTAGTAGTAAGTAAGATAGATTATCCGCACACGAAAGTACTAGCTAGTGGAAGCCAACGAAGTAACCAGAAATGGCAAGAGAGAACCCGGAGAGCGTAAGTTTACGCTTGACCTACTACCAGTTGAATTGGGGAGCTTCGGCAAGGTGATGGGATGGATGGGTTGTCAAGTGATCAAGCGGATATTGATATCCGCGTCCCGATGACGAGCAAAGAAACAATCTCGACTCATGAAGCAGAGCACGCCTTTACAAATTACAAATTGCGTGAAGGCAAAGTTGTTGCAAATAGGATGTGTTGTTGACTCATGTCGGGGACAAGGGAGCCGAAGAACTAAACCTCGAAGATATTCCAGTGATAGGGAAATATCCTGAAGTCTCTCTCGAAGACTTGCCAGGATTATCTCCCCAATGACAAGTCGAATTTTTGCACCAATTCGATTTCAGGCATCGCGCCTGCAACCAACGCACCCTAACGGATTACACCTTCAGAAACGCAAGGATTGTCAGTGTAATTTCAGTAGTGGATAGAGAAGGAAGATAACAGACCAAAATTTCCGTTTTGGAAAAACCCAGTTCTGCTCATCAGAAGGAAGGACGATGATTTTCAAATGAACATCAAACTACCAGGAGCCGAACGAGCTAGCCAACAAGAGTCAGCAACTCTTGTTAGGAACTGACGACTTACTTATTTGATTAACTGCGAGGATCCAACAAGTATTTCTCGACTGATCGATGATCGAGTAGCTGTGAATCCAGGAAGAAAGTATACCGGAAAATTGTGGGACAATAATTTGTTTTAACGTACACAAGAGTGGTGATTCCTACACGAAGCACAGAACAATTCTACACCGAATGCAAAACCCTGAGAATCTAGGGAACATGAAACTTAAGACCATCGGGAACCCAGGACCATATTCACTAAGGTTGATACTTAGGAACCACATTTGTTAACTCAAACCGACATCATTAACCTGACATATATGCTAGTTCCATTGACCAAACCGAAAGTACTTGAATTTCCTTTACTTCTAGCGAGTAGATGTTTGCATCTCTACTCCCCTTAATGATAGTTGCATCACAATAATTTTCTCGCTGAGAGCAAACACACATTTGCTTCGATATCTGGTCATTTCTTCACTTTAGCAGATACTCATTATTCCTTTTCTTGAAAATTTATACGTTATACATGCACCTTTTACTACGCATGCGGTTTCATTTCAAACGCTTCATTGAAGTTCAAATATTATGTTGCTAAATCTGATTACTGAATTGTGATTCGAATGACCTACATTATTGTAATTGTTGGCGCTTTTGCTGTCAAGTCAAAACACTCTCTTGAAACTTCTTTTATTCCAAATTACATTCATGGTTTATTTTGTACCATGCCGAGATTTCCTTTGTTGATACATACGTTTATTGTCAAGTTACGTAGAAACTACGTTCAATTTCTTGAACTTATCCATTTCGTATATTAAGTTTAAGACGTCATATGATGTATTGAGAGCATCATATTCAGATCATTGGCAAAAGTTCTTTTGTTTCGAGTCGTAGTGGACTTGGTTGGTCTACGACCCCACTAAATCATTTGTTCACGAAATTGGAGCTTGCGCTAATTTGGTTACTCACTTCATGCACGGATTCAAATTATTTGCTAATCTGCTCTAAATCCGTCTTGTTTATTTCAATTAAAGCAGTCTCTACACAGTTGTGTGTTAAGGCAATGGTACATAAATTCATTTCATAGCACGGTGTACCACCTAAACGGTTCTTTCGTTACAAACTAAATACCTTGTAGTATTTATAGTGTTCCACTTTCAAACAGAGACAGTAACACCTCGACGTTCCGTATTCAATTGAAAGCTCTATAACATTGTGTAAATCAAAATTTCAGGCTTGTCTCGGTACCTCTTCGTTTGACTTCAAACACGGTGAAATTGTTCGGTCACCACTAATATTGAATTATGTCGTTGCGACACCTTGTGGTGTCATTACAAACTTGTAGCTTGTGCTAATCAGGATCAACCATTTCATACAAAACTGCATATACTTTCGTTTGACTTGCCATTAAAACATTTCTGATGCAACTACGAATCAAGACAATGATACCCCAAGTACGCTGGTATTTCATTCGGCGTACTTTCGCAATTCAAAAAAAATGACAACACACTAAACCTTACCAGCCACTTATTCAGGAGTTGACAGATCATTTTACTATTAAATTTGAGTTGTTGATTTTGAATTCATATAGCGGATGCTATGGTTTGTGAAAACTCGTTTGCATATTGCAATCGATCGTTTGAGGATCTTGTTAGTCAAAACTCCTCTTTTGTGGAACCCCTGCTAGCTGGGTTTCACTAGACTATACGTCAAATACGTCTTGTACCTTTGACATTAAATGCTATGAGCACACACCTTTTAACCCTAGGATTCGGGTTGTTATATATTCTTGGACTCACTTATTGTGACTTTTGATTCGGGTTGGTGATTATCTACCTCAGTATTATTCATATACATACACATGTAACAGAATCATAAGGAGTTAAGGTAGTACAAATTTCAAGGACGAAATTTTCTTAACGGGGGGAGAATGTGACAACCCTCACTTTTACAGGTATCCGTACAACTAATTAATATTTAATTAGTGTTTAATTATTGTGCTTGATTACAATTGTGATTAAACTGCTTTCTGTTTTCTGATAGATACATACATACTCATGCATCACATTTTATTACTGTCACTCCATTCATTACACACAAACAATAGTGACAAACTTGATGCACAAAGCACAGTT
Organism: Helianthus tuberosus; assembly: GCA_030545235.1. Lineage (NCBI taxonomy): Eukaryota > Viridiplantae > Streptophyta > Magnoliopsida > Asterales > Asteraceae > Helianthus > Helianthus tuberosus. The sequence continues at coordinate 184,563,987 of CM060408.1, read as the reverse complement.
AGCACACTAAACGGATAACCCAGAAAACATGCTGACAATGCCAGCACCTAGGCAGACAATATTATTGAGGCCCAGTATGAGCCGGGAATAAAGTACTACACTGGTAGGGAGTATAGGAAGGTGAGGACCATAAAACTGCGTCACTAGGTGATAGTTATAGTGCCCGGAAGTGCCTAAAACATACTTAAAGTGCAGAATTCTGCACTAGTTAACCAAAATTCAGCATTTAACAATGCTAGTAAAGTGCAAAAACTTGGTAAAATAGTCCTAGATACTTTCCAAAGTGTTGGGAATTTATTGTGTCACTAAAAGTAATATAAAGGACACTTTATGGATTAATTTAGCACTTTAACGAACAACACCCAACCGAACAACCGGACTTTACCCGGAACACAAAAATATTGGCAAACATATTGTTTTTGTTTCTTTCTGAGCTAGTTAGGATCCCCGAACACCCTACCACACTTTATACTATATGACACATCATAATACACTAACTTAACATTTGAAACCTAACTAGAATGTAACTAATACTTACAACCCAACCCAACCCAACCCTATACCCCCCCCCCCTCTTCTTACGGTTTCAAGGGTGGTACCCCACCCTTGATTTCCTTCATTTGTTTAATATATTTGCCTTGTACTTAGGAAGCACATAAACTAATGGACCATAACTTGTTGGAGGGTTTTCTATTTAACCCATTAGATCATCCTCGTTCTTATCTTCAACACATAACACACTCCAAGCTCTCTCCTCTCTCCCTCTTGTCACGGCTTCAAACCACCAACACCATACCACCACCTTCAACTCATTTTCATACATTTCATACATATACAAGGGTGTTAGAAGGTGTGCAACGAAGCTTGGTGCTCTCGAAAGTGGAAGGACCACCTCTATTTGCTATTAACCACCACTTTTCTACACTTGAACTCCCCTAGCCTTGTGCTAGTAGTAAGTGCCTTAAATCTTCATCTTGTTCTTATTTTTGGTGGTTAATAGTTGACAGAATGATAAAAACTTAAGAAACTCTAAGGAACTTAAACAAGTCTTGAACATAAAGGCATAAAGAGTGGATAAAGAGAAGATATATGGTTAAATCATGTAGATCTTGTGTTGATATGATTACTACATGTTGTTTGTTAGTAGAAGCAAGATGGATCATCATCTAGACATACTAGTTCATGTTTAAGAACATAAACTAGTAAGATGTAAAAGTTAGAAATATGAAAGATGATGAATCCATCCATACATGAACCTTGAACTTGAATAAATATATTTTTTATTGAAAAATAAAATTCTAAACTTGTAGATCTAAAGATCTACAAGTGGTTTTTCGGAAGAACCTAGTGAAAGATACTAGTCTCGTTAAAACCCGGATCTTGTATGAACTAAAAGCATTTTTAGTAAGTAAACAAGTGTGTGAACACTTGTGTAACAAGAAAATTTAACAAAGAAATATTTTTGTAAATCATGACTAGAAGTTGTTAAATTCCAAATTCTTTAAAAATAAAGTTTTTAAGAAACTAATTTTATTTTTAAAGATAACAAGACCTACTAAGCATGATAGTAACTCACTACATATTTTTACACACTTTCAAGATCATGAGTTTATGATTTAGGTTTATTTTTGGTCAAGTTTGATGATTAAAGATTGTATATTGTTGATTGAAGATTGCTTGAGTAAATTTTGAAAAGAAAATGATACGCTAGTAAGCGTGGACACCTCCATTTACAAAGGAAACTCTGGCGAATTTTTTCCAGAATTTCAACACTTAGAAATATTTTTCTAACAAATGTTTACAAATATATTTTTAACTTGGATTTCAAAATAAACTTCGCCATGATTTTTATTTCAAAAATTACCAAGTACCGGAGGTGGATTTTCGTAAATAAAACTTGATAAATATATATTTAGAATATATATTTTATAATAAAACGATGGTGTGATTGTTTGTTATTATGTGAACTAAATATATTATTTTTAGGGTAAAAATAATGTAACTGGAAAATATTATGAAATTACGATTCCAAAATAATACCAACGCTCTCACAAAATGATTATTTAAGTTACACAAGAAATGTTATATTACGAAACGCTGGAACGTAACTTACGTAGTATTTCGAAAGAATACTCTTATACGTATATTTTTGGTAGAATATTATTTTGGGAATGAAAGGGAGTGAAAATACGATTTCGTAAATATTACCAAATATATCATATTTTTTACAACAAGAAAATATATTATTTTTGGGAGTTAAAAATATATTTTCCTAGTATATTTAGAAGATATATAATTTTTGAGAAAAAATGTATATTTTCTGGGACGATGCATGATTGAACAAAATAAGTTTGTATATATTTAAGTGAGACTTGAAATATATGGTTTTGGAAATGTATATTGGGAATATATTAACATATTTTTAGTTGGAACAATACACCGAAATACGACGCCACTACTTGGCAAGATATACAAATGCAAATGCAAATACGAATCCACAAGTATGAGATACTCCCATCCTTGGGAAGGAAATACGAATAACAACACTTGAGAAAATATTATCACAAATATTGAAGTCACTTTAAAACGTAAGGCACTAATCAATACTAAGACAAGGCACGACCCGTTCGTCTAACAGACCATAGTACGCCTGTAGGTAGTCGTGCGTTCTAGAGGAGGCTTCGAGTTACATTGGATACGAAGACGCAAAACAGTGAGTTCATGTCCCCCTTTTCTCTTAACTGTTTTCAGTTTTATACTTCGGGGGTGAAATACATGTTACATACTGCTTACAAACAATTACCATGGTATGATTAGCTAAGGAAAGTTACTGCTAGATCACGTGAATGGGTAGGCCATTAGCTTAAGACCATTAATCATTGTATAAGGACCGAGGGGCATGAGTGATAGATCTATTGGGTGTTGCGAGCCCCACCCATGGGCCTGCGAGTGGCCGCATGCGGTGACTATGTCGTTCCGCCGGAGGGGCCGGTACGAAATACGCATACAGGTTTGAGTACTTCCTATGCCATGTCACTTTTTAATGTATTAGTTACACATTAATTGATCTATTTTTCCTTATTGCTTCATACCAGTTTACACAGACATACTTACAAAAGTTTTCAAGAACGACACATGCATACATACTAAACACATGAACTCGCTCAACTTTTGTTGATGTTTTTAAACTACATGTATTTCAGGGAATTAGTAAATGGATCTGGCGGGCGTTGGAGTTTTTTAGCTGCGTTGTGAATAAAGATGTCATCCAAGTCATTAGGGCTTAGGAGACGTATCTTAATCCTGGACGAGATACATGGTCCTAAACTCGGGTTTGTTTTAAAATCTTTTGTTGAATCTTTTTGAACTCCTTAAAATATGTTATGGTCTGTAACTTGAATTTGGTATCGACATTTCAAATAATTATGTTGTACCACTTTTAAACTTAAATTAATGGATGTACATCTACTGGTTTTATCATATAGTGTTGTTATGATAGTATGCAATGGTATTAAGAAGTCACACCAATAATCACGTTTCCGCAAAAGTCAGGGTGTGACAGTAATCAAGTCCGAATCATTGAATTCCGCCTTTGGTTTGGATTAGAACTCTTCTGATCGACTCGTTTAGGTCGAATCTCGATCCTACATATGGTTCAGGAATTTATTGGCAATCTCTTCCTTTTCATGAGGAGGACAGAATTTCCTTTCAACTATTTCCTTAAAGTTGTTCCATTCCATGTTGTAGACCATGTCACTTCCCCATACATGATCTTATCCTCATCTGCATATTTACTTATCTTTAAGACTGCTTCAGTCTTTTCCATCCAGCGTAAGGCTGAAATGGCTCCTTCATTGCCTGAGAATTCTATTGGTTTGCATGATAAGAATTCCTTGTAAGAACAACCATAACAGATGGTTCTCTTTCTTTTTCGAATTGGAGCTTTGATAAGAAGTCCGTTATCACCATTCACACTGTGACTTGGCTCAGTGTGCGTACGTTTACTGCCTATAATGTTATTATCATTTTCTGCCTTTTTATTGAGAGTGTCGATAATAAATGGCATGGCATCTATTATTCCTTGAGCCACTATGTGTTCTATAGCCCTCTTATCTACTTGGTTCTCGTTATTATTATTCTGGACTTCCTGATTTACTTTGTTGGACATCTGAATTGCAAACATTATTAGTTGTTAATATCACAGAATAAATTAAACAACAGATATTCAAGCATATGGAACTAAAATCATTGAACATTGTGAGGTTCTACTCTTTTTCATATATTTTATGCATCAGTATAAACTACAACTGAAATTTTAAACATTATGGATTGCACCAAGCACCACGAGCATGGTATGCTACTCTGACTGAGCATCTTCTGGCTTATGGTTATACTCATGGCACAATCGATCAGACTCTGTTTATCAAGAGAGTTGGCAAGGATCTTATCTTGGATTAAATTTATTTTGATGATATTATCTTCGGTTCGACGAGTGAGGATCTATGCAAGGAGTTTGAGGGAGTGATGAAGAAGAAGTTCGAGATGAGTGCTCTCGGGGAGTGACTATGTTCTTGGGTCTGCAAGTTCACTGACGCAAAATCGGTCGAAACACCAATGGCAGAAAGACCTTTGCTGACTGAAGATGCAGCAGGATCCCCTGTTGATCAACGCCTTTATCGGTCTATGATCGGGTCTTTGATTTATCTGACTACGAGCCATCCAGACATCATGTTCAAACATTGCAATTGCGTGCGATATCAGGCTAATCCTAAACAAATTTTTGGTATCTTAGAGGCTGACCTCGGTTTAGCTTGTGGTATCCAAGAGATTCAAATTTTGACCTGTTTGTGTTTTCTGATAGCAATTTTGGAGGTACTGACAGTGACAGGAAATCTACATCAGCTGGATATCAATTTTTGGGTGACAGACTCATTTCTTGGCAATGCAAAAAACAGCAAACAGTGGTGATCTCCACAGCTGAGGCAGAATACGTTGCTGCTTCTGCATCTTGCTCACAAGTGGTGTGGATGCGAAATGAATTGCAGGATTACGGTTTGACCTAGCTTAACACTACCATTTACTGTGATAATGATGTTGCTATTCAAATTGTGAAAAATCTTGTTTTCCACTCCAAAACCAAGCACATTGATATTAAAGTCCATTTTATATGAGACTGCTTTGACAGAGGTCATATTAAACTAGAGCAAATCGACACAGATGCAAATGCCGCAGATTTGTTCACAAAACCTGTCAGCGGTTCAAAATTTCAGGTGCTTGTGAATTTTCGGAAAATGACCCGATACACCGACTGAGCATGTTTTTATTTTTGTTAGGTAAATTTGTTCATAAAGTTTTCTTTTCTTACGTAGTTTTTTATTTATGCACAAATTTAGGGGGATAAATTTTGAAAAATACAAAAACATTGAAAATTTTAAAAAATAAAAAACACTAAAAAAATTGAAAAATACAAAAAGAAACATTGCATGACATGGGAAACGAAATAAATTTTCACATTGTGGTATAGGGCTGACTCATGTAAAACCAGTATCGAAATAGTTTGACTATAGAATGATATGTTGGTAGGCTCTATCCTTAAGGCTGGAAACATTGGTTGTTTCTGTATAGAACCTAAATTAGTCTATAACCTTATGAAAGAACGTCACTTAGAATTAGCTCATTTCTATTTGACTGCTTGTGTGATGTCCCGAGACACACAATTTTGGTCTAGTTCTGAAATCTTTTCAGAAAAAAGTCGTGTATCTCCTTTGTTTTGCGTGAGCAAAGACCTTGAGGTGCTAGGCAGCGTTAGCTTCTATTTTGCATGAGCAAAGACCTAGTTGTACGTCTGTCGTCTTATAGATCAATTTACACCCGAAAGAGGCCCTCAAGTGCCCAAAAGAAACCCAAAAACCTATATCAAACTGAGAAAAACTCATTTGATCTGTACATTATATCATCATCTATGCTTATGATCTATTTTGTTCTCTTCTCAACCTAGTCCCAGTCAAGGTTTCAGAAATCTAGAACAGACTTGTGGAAATATGTGGTAGGGAAACTGCTTGCATGATAGGGTGTGCTGATTAAATTCCAGGATTTGATTAGTATTTGTTTGGGTGTTCATTGTTAAAATATCAAAACATGATAAAATTAGCTACAGGCAGTCATATGGTAAAGGTCTAGGGAGGTGAGTTTAGATGGACAAATATACTGGCAATCGTTCAGATCACTCAGTAGTAGGTTAGTGTTGATAAGTGAAGTCAAGCCCGAAACCTCGTGATTTGATCCCTGAGCAATTACGATATTTCCTATTTTTATTTTTGTAAATAATTGTTAGATATTATTTATTTTTGTGTTTGTAGGTTTTAATTTTGTAAAACGTGCTAGGGAGGCTAAGGGTTATCTATGAAATAAAATATTTTTAAAAAAACCTGAACATTAATTGAGAAATGATTTAAAAAACAGGAAATTGAATGCAGATGTGGTCTCAACTCGAGATCATGGTCTCGGCCCAAATTCAAAAGGCCCAGCCCATGACTGTTAGGGTATTAAAGCATGTCTCGAGTTGAAACCTCATTTCATACTCGAAACCTCTTCACTGTTCACTATTTTTTCTCTCAATTCTTTGACTCGAGAACTCTAATTCTGACGTGTTATCTCCAATCTTGACTCATAAACATCTACTGTTTGAAGGTATTATTGATCAATTAGTTGTATTTGTTTGAAGATTTGTTTGAATGTTTGAAGATTTGAAGATCAATTAAGAACCCTAATTTTATTCATAAGTTGCTCTTCAATGGAATTAAAGGGTGTTTGTGGATTTTAATCCGTAAGTTTATAATGATGTTGATCAGAAAGTGTTTGAAAGGCTTCGACTCTGGTTGCGAGTGAAGACATCAAAGGGACTCGAGATCTCCCGGTTGCGAGTCGCAATCTCGTTGGTTTCGACTTAAACTGGACTCGAGATATTGAGGTTTCGACTGGAGATTCTGACTCGAAACCATCCAAAATTTGACTCGAAATCAATTGATTTCAACTCAAAATTTTGTGGTTCCGACTCAAAACCTTGGTTGTTTTTAATAAAATATTATTATCTTGTCCACTCGTAACCAAGTCAAATTGCTTTGTCTCGACTGATTCATCCATGTTGACCAAGTTGACTTTTGCTTGGTGGATTATCAAAATTAACTAAGTTAATTATTGATCAATTGTTGAAAATTTTATACTTAACTTTATATGTTTTGTGTAGGAACATGGATCTTAAAGTTATTTCAGGACACAATCAAGTGGGTTATCTGGCACCACCTCCAGAGAAGCATAAGAAGCTATACACTTCATTGATCAAAGGTCTCAATAGTTGTAGAAACGTTCACGCTCTTCAAGAAAATCCAGTGGTTTATGAAGATCTTGTGAAGGAATTTTGGAAGACTGCAAGGTTTGATGCACTGGGAGGAGATGGAAAAGGTTTGATTGAAGCTGTTATTCAGAAGAAAACCGTTACTGTGACTGAACAGATTATTAGGGAGGTTTTACAATTCGATGATCAAGAGACAGACCCAGTTGATCTTCCGTCTGGAGTTATTGAAGCCATATTACCGCGTTTGAGCTATGAAGGAACGTATCCCTCGTGTTTGAGCTATGAAGGAACATATCCCTCGCTTATATGTGATTTTTATGCTTGTTACCTCGTTCATTTCAAAACCGTTACATGATTCGCACGTCTCTAATAATAAAAAAAATTCTCGTGAACAAACTATATTTATACTCTTTTTACGCATTCTTACGTGTTTATACTTGTTGAATACTTGTCGAAATCATGCTAATTATGTGAAACATACGTGATACGTCATGCTTACATGCTTATACATGCAAAAACTTATTTTAAATTTATGATCAAGTCTCATCCTTTCCTTTTTCTTTCGAACTCCTAGATGGCATCTCCAAGCTCATCCAAGAAGACTAAGTCCAAGAAAGGATCCAACAGCGACTCCGTCTCCAAACAAGAGTTAGTTGGTCTCATCGCTGAATAGATGGCCGATCAGATGGCCTGAGTTATACCTAACATCGTTAGCCGAATCCAAACCAACTCGGATTCGCCCCATGGTTCTGTTGATTCCAAGGTGGAGAAATCAAAGACACCATTCTTTTCAAGCAATTCATGGCTTGTAAACCCTTTGAGTTTACTGGAAAGGATGGTGCCACCGCACTACTAACCTGGTTCGACGCCATGGAGATCACGTTCCGTCAAAGCGGTTGTCCTGACGACTTGCGCACCCAAAACGCTATAGGGGTGTTCCGCTCGAGAGCTCTCGAGTGGTGGACCGTTGAGCGAAACAAGAGGTGAGGATGCCGCCCACGCTTTACCATGGGCTGAACTTAAGAAAATCATGAGGGAAGAATTATGCCCGCCTCACGGACTTAGGAAGTTGGAACACGAGTTCTGACACCTTAAGCAAATCGACGATGACAACGATAGCTTAACCCTTCGCTTCAAGCAACTCAGCATCCTTTGTCCTAGCCAAGTTGATACCCCTGAAAAAGCCATTAATAAGTACATCCACTGTCTACCCGATTCTTTCATGAACCTCGTGGAAGCTGCTCTTCCAGCAACTATCGAGGAAACCCACTGTTTAGCCGCTCGCCTTAACAGCAACGTCGTCCTTCGTAGGAAATCTGAAAAGGCTCCCTCGAAGTGCGCACACCAAGTCACCGTTGAACCTACTGTCAAACCCTCACCATCTCAATCAACCAAGAAAAACCGAGGCAAGAAGCGGAAGGCTTCAAGCCAAAATTACGCGGTTGTTACTCTGCCAAACCCTCAACCTTTGCAATCTATCCCTGCTGCACCCAATGCCGAACCTCCAAGTAGGGCTTACACTGGGACTCAACCCAAGTGTAACCAATGTCAGTACCATCATCCTACCACCGTTTCATGCCGCAAGTGCTCTAATTGCAATCGATATGGGCACTTCTCTCAGCAATGCCACAAGCCACCCATGGCCAATTAGAACCAAGCTGTGGTAGCCCAGAACCCTGTACCAAACCAGGCTCATGTTGCTCCTGTGCGAGCATGTTTTAAATGTGGGGATCTCAACCATCTCGCAAACGTCTGTCCCCAACGAAGCCAGCCTCAGCAGCAGCCACCGCAACAACAACAGCAACAATAGCAGCAGCAGCAACCAGCTCGAGGCAGAGCCTTTCTCCTTACCACTGCTCAGTCTCAAAACGCTAATGACGTTATTACTGGTACATTCCTTGTGAACCATGTTTATGCTTCGTGTTTATTTGATACTAGCGCCGATAAAAGTTTTGTATCGTTAGAATTCGAACCTTTGCTTAAGTGTAAACGCTCTAAGTTGCCAAGATCTTTCGCTCTCGAAGTCGCTGATGGCAAATCCGTCGCTGTCGATTTTGTCCTTCCTAAGTGTTCCTTGATTCTTAACGATCATACGTTTCGCATTGAGCTCATACCTATGCAAATGGGTAGTTTCGACGTCATAATAGGTATGGACTATGTTAGGCGAGTTCGTGCTGAAGTGGTTTGTTCTGAAAAGTCCGTTCGTCTTCCTCTTCCAAAGGGTGATTCTCTACACGTGTATGGCGAGAAACCTTCTCAAGGTCTTATGCTTATGTTGTAACATCCGTCAAATTGGGCTTCAAAAAAATCCGACCCGTTTTAAATTTTGGATCCTCATCCTTGAAACTCGGAAATTTTTCGTGAATTAAATAACCGTCGAAAGAGTTTTTTTAAAACAAATATCGATATGGTTAATTATTTAATGTAATTAATTTAAAGATTTAATGTAATTAATTTAAAGATTCATGGATATAATCTAGTTATTCCGTTAGTTGTAGAAAGAGTGTTAAGGTTATATAATTTAACCAAGTCATTATAGCTAGTTAGTTAACTCATCAAAGTTAGAGGGTTAAAACTGCCATTATTAAAGGTTAAAGCACAGGGACCGTTTGAGCAAATTTTGAAACTGTAAAAATAATCAACACAAAAATGGGCAGTGGCCAGACTCAAACCCGGGTCATCCGCTAAACCAAGCTACATACAAACCGCCCCACCACTTGATCCATATCTGACTAACATCATTTCCATTATAATTTAAGTAAGCGAAAGTTTCGCTGATTGTTTCAAAGTTGCCGCCAAACCGGTCATTGACCACCATTTCTTTTTAAGTTTTTGCTGATTTTGCTGATTTTTGAACTTAAACCCATTCTAATCACAAATACAAATCAATCACCACTCTCTTTCCAAATGTACGAGACTTGTATGCTATAAAACCGAAGCTTCATCACCGATTACCGGTACACAACCTCAACCTCTTACACCTTCTCTGGACACCCTCATCACCACAACATTTTCCCATTGCCTTTACACCTTGGCGGAGAAGTCGAGTCGTCGCCGGAAAAACGTGAAGTCGCCGGAGTTTAGAGGTTTCACAAGAGCCGCTCATCGGAGTTCACGACGGAAGCCATTCCTTTTTCTTGTTTCGAAACTCGCCGGAGCTCGGGAAGACGACGGAGAAACTTACGGCCTTTTGTCAATTCGGTATAACCTCTTATCAATTCACTCGTTCATATATATATATATATATATATATATATATACACTAGTTAATACGCGATGTTTCTGTTTAATAAAAGAAAACGGTAATACACGGTGAATACACGATGTTCAGTTTAATGTCCAGTTGTTTTTTTTAAAAGAAGATAACCAGATTACATATAAGAACAAGTTGGAAGCCGCATATCTACTGTTTCGGTATATATTTTCTTTATAAAACAAATCAATTCTTTTTTTTATATAAAAGGAAAAACATCATCTAATGATTTATGAAAATCAAGTTGTAACAGTGGAGTTCGTGGGTTTTGTTTTTGCCATTTTGACCGATTTTTGGGGTGTCAAATGTAACCACTGCGCCAATTGGAGTTATTATTGAACGGATTCGTGGGACCCCTATTGGCTATGAACTCTACCTGCTCAAGGGTAAGTGTAGGACAATCTATCGTATCGTGGCCTCCTCTACAAACCTCACACCTATCAACTTTCTTCTTAATCTCATTCAACTCTTGTTTCAGACTCTCGAAAGCAGCAGCTACCGATGGATCCAAGCTAACTTGGTTTACCCCTCGAGCGGCCGAGGATGTACGCACAGGAATGGAAGTCCTGCTGGTAGTGCTGTAATCCATATCAGAATGGGCGAAACTCTCAAACAAATCATTACACTCATTCACTGTCTTTTTACCCATAAGTTGCCCTCCAGCTGAAGTATTGAAACGAGCTTTGATCTCAGGGGTGAGACCATTGTAGAACTTTTCAACTAGTGCCCAATCCGATAAACCATGCTGAGAACAACAAGAAATCAAGGTCTGAAAACACTCCCAAGCCAAGTGGTAAGGCTCATCAGGCTTCATGCGGAAGGAGTGAATCTAATCACGAAGGCGGGATGCCTTGGCTGGGAGAAAGTATTTTTATGTATATTTTTAGCCATTTTTAACCACTTTACTCAAGTTTTAAATTTATAAAACACGATATTTTACTAACACCAAACACACGTATGGGCAAGTGCACCCATCGTGAGCGTAGTATAGCGTTGGTAAGATACCGAGGTCGTCCAAAGACACAAGAGCTTTTAGTACCGATTTATCCTCAACGTCTAATCAAATCAAAAGTTTAGAAAAAGGTTTTAAACTAGAAAATAAAAACTAAAATGCTGAAAATAAAAATAAAAATAAAACAGATAGACAAGATGAATCACTTGGATCCGACTCGCCTTTAGTGTAACCTTTGATTATTTCCGCACTTTTGCACTTTTTAAGAGATTATCTTAGTTATAGTAGTAGGCCCCTCTTTTCAAGGTGACGTTACCCTCAACTCAGTAGTTTGAGTCAGCAAGGATACAATCCTAAAGGGTTGGATTATTGAAAGATAATTAATTAAGTTATTAATGCGTAATGTGGTAGGCCCTCTTTTGAAGGTGACGTTACCCTCGGCTAAGTAGTTTGAGTCAGCAAGGATATAATCCTAAATAGCCGGGTTAATGTTTTAATAGTAGTTTACATATGAGGGGGTCAAGGAGTTCGGACCCTCGCCATCCAATACCAGTGGGTATTAAAGGAGGTCCTACTAAACTTGACCCAGGTCCTTGCAGGATCTATACACTGAACAAGGCAAGACTCTTACCAAACTATTCCCTTAACCCCCGACCAGGTAGCCAACATATCTCCATTTAGACCGTGGAGATATGAATGGTGTAAATCTTTTATTTTATATAGACAGTAAAATAACGCCAAGACACCACGGACAAATGATAAGGAAGATTCACCTTCAACATAAGAAACTAGTTATTAAAGTCATTAATACATAACCAAATAAAAAGTGCGAAAAGATTAAAAATAAAAAGTATTACACTAAATGCTTGTCTTCACCAAGTGATGTAAGAGACTTAGGCAAACATGGCCTTTGATTGTCAAGAACTCTTACGATCAATCTTGGATCCCGAGACTACTACACACACTCTATGATGGATGATGGATAATGGTGGTGGTGGGTGGGTGTAGTGTGAGAGAGGTGGTTTGCCAAGGGATGAGTTGCAAGTGAGCCAAGCACCCCTATTTATAGCCTGCACAGAAGCCAGGACACGGCCTCGTGTCCATTGGGCACGGCCCCGTGTCCACCCATCTTCTCTTTCTTCATTAAATGCAGTTTGTCTGCATTAGTTGACCACGCCTCCGTATCCGCTGGGCACGACCCCGTGTGCAGAAGCGTATCTGTACTATCAAGATTTGCCTAGATTGTGCGAATATTAGCGTTGACCACGGCCCCGTGTCCGCTGGGCACGCCCCCGTGGTGGGTGATAGATGTAACACCCCGAAAACGGGTTTGGTAATTAAACCCCGTTAATACAAAATAGCGGGTCAACTATAACACCCCGAAAACGGGTTTGGTAATCAAACCCCGTTAATACCAAAAGACGGGTAAACTACCGTTAGAGGTAAAAAGAAAAATTAGTTAACCCGGTGAATATTATGATTTGAATAAATAATCTTGTATTAATCAAAAAGAGGAATAAATTCTTTGAGAAAACACGGTTTATTAGGAGCCCGAGTTAACGGGACTTAATAAAATAAAACGGGTTATGATTCCCCACACCCACCAAGTTAACTAGGAATAGTTAACCTAGTTAGTAATGGGTAATTAAATGAAAAGCTATGAGATATAGCTTCTTTTGTAATAAATGAAACAAGAGGGACTAAAAGAGGAAAAAGGGAAAATGTTTTAATTAAATAAAATACTAACACCAAAACACACACTCTAAGTGTGTGTTCTGGTCGAGATTTCCAGAAGAGCCAGGGAGCTCTCATCTTCAAACCCTAACATGCTCAAATCCATCAATTGAAAGGCCAAATCAGTCCCAAATCGAAATCCAAGCTTATATTAGTGATCAACTAAGTAAAGGGATCACGAGGTATGTCGAATTTTGTCTTTTGATTACATCTTGAAATTTTGATGAATATTAGAAATCGAAATCTGAGCTTGATTGACTGATGCTTAGATGAAATTAGCAATGAAAACATGTCAAGTAGTAAACCCTAGTCAATAACTTGTTGAATTAGTGTTTAAATTATGAAGTTCATGATCATTCATTATGGGTGTTTAATGGGTTTTGTAGAAACATGATGAGCACTAGAATCATGATTGTCAAACTAGTGTTATTTGAACTCTATGAAGTTAATCTTGACATAAACCATGAATTTGATGATTATTTAGTAAAAGATGTTGAAATTGGTAAGATATGTAGCCATGAAGTTTGATTGTTAATTTTATAAAATCATGCACATTAGGTGTTTGTTAAAATGCCTAAATGAAAACTAAAGTGCTGAAATTTAGAATGAAAACGCGTATTTGAATGGTACGGAAATTATGCGTAAAATGAAGTGATAAGAGTTCTAAATGTCATGTTGATTTAGTCTCAATTGTGTAAACCATGCGATTGAAAATAGTTAACTTTGATAAACTAAGTTAATTAATCATGAAGTCGAATAGTAGCTTCGACATAGAAAATAAGTGAGGTGGAATAGTCGTGATTTTAAATGACTAATTTAACCGCCTTGTAAATGATTGACAATAGTTTGACGCCTAACGAGCTAGGTGGAGGCTTGGCAAAGAAGCGGTCAAACGAATCAATCACGAGAAGAAAAGCGTATTCGGGATGCGATGTAAGTATAGCTTACACTAGTCATACATTTTGGAATATTCTTTGTCGTATTGATTACGAATAAGACAAATACCTAATTGAGATATGGTGTTCCGGCGTGTAGCCGTACGGAACAAGATAATCAAATATGATAAGAAACCATAGTGATGGCTAAAAATGAGTTAAATCGGTAATTCGATCATATTATGACGAATGAAACATGTACTTTTAAGGGTTACCATATAAGGTAAATCATAATAACCAATAAGGGTAAAATTGTAATTTGGTCACTCGTTGACAATAATTGTTGGTTTTGAAAGATACTTTATTTCGAAAGCCTTGATAGGCCAAAAAGCGTTAAGAAGCGATTAATAATTAAAATGACCGCACGATGTAAACTGGAGCGAGTCGTGTAGGCGAGATGGCAATATGCTTCATCTCGCCAATATAATCAGTCAATTAAAACAAACGGGTCAAAAGGGTGAAAATATCACCCTTTGACAATATCGACTAATGGTTTATCAAGTTATATGATTTCAGGAATAAATATCAAATGGATACTTACATCGCTATTACTTAGCGGTTACTAAGGCAAGGTATCGAAACGAGTCAATATATATATATATATACATATATTGATCCAAGCCAGGTATGTATAATATAGATTAACTACTCAATAGGAACTAGAGGCTCCTTGATAGTTAAATGCAGTCACATGGACATTTGGTTACTTTAAATACGTTCTAAGTTACGTATGACTAATCAAACTCATGTTTTATGAGTTTCAGGTAAAATTCTAGCACCGGAGGATGATCAAGCACAATGAAGAACCGAACACGATCAAGAAATAAGCTTTCGCACGACGTTTCTTTGTTACTTTTAAATAACGAACTTAATTACATTATGTTCTAAACTTTTAAATTGTAAAAGGTTTTAATAAGCCGTATTTCCGATGTATATGTAATCTTAATTACATGATTGTTTTCGTAAATTATACGTTAAACTTTGATTTATAAGTACGGGCGTTACAAGTTGGTAATCAGAGCTCAAGGTTAAAAGAATAAAGTGTTCGGTTCGAGGCTTGATCGTAAATCCGGTAAGTACATGTATGTTAATAGTTTAGCATGCTAAAGTGTTGTAAACAACACATAGGGCTATCGTGTGATACACGTTACCCCAATTAAAATGATTGATATAGTTGACGAAAATACGCGCGTTGATGCGTATAGTAGAAAAAGCCTTGTATTATAATACGGGCGATTATTGAAGTTGACATTACTAACTTTTGTGAATGTTTTAATTGAAGGACACTTGCGTCTGAAGATGACGAGAGTTGAACGAATTGTGGATATGATGATGGAACGGTCCGAGGTATGACAAGAAGAGCATACTCATCAAGGACCTAAATCGCGTAACGATCGCAAATACGTAATGGAAAGGAAAGCCCGTTAAGGCAAGCATTTCCCAGGTGCACGTTTAAATTTAATTGCTTAAATAGTAATATGCAACAAATACGTAGAGATTGAAAGTTGCATATGTAGATTGAAAACTTGGAAAAACCCAAATAGAAAACCTATCCGAGATATTGTTTCCAAGAGAAACAAATAGAGGCATTACTTACATGGGGCGTAATGTGAAAATTATAAAAAGGTCATGTATACCATGTATTGATCGCTTACTCTGGCCAAGTAAGTGGTGAGCACTTGGCACCATGAACTTTTTTATGATGGACATGCTTACATCCGATGTAGTAAGGACGGGGTGAGTGGGACAAATTAAAAAGTACCCAACTGAATCAAATGAGCAAAATACTTGATAATAATGTAAACGCACAGCCGGGTGACGGAAGCGTATTACATTAGGATAATGAGCCCGAGTGAAGGGAAAAAGAAACATGTAAAATGATTAAAGTATGCACTGGGAGAGGGTGTACTTACACTCGAACCCGGAGAATGCAAACATGTAAAACGATTAAAGTACGCACTGGGAGGGGGTGTACTTACACTCGAACCCGGAGAATGCAAACATTTAAAACGATTAAAGTACGCACTGGGAGGGGGTGTACTTACACTCGAACCCGGAGAATGCAAACATGTAAAACGATTAAAGTATGCACTGGAAGGGGGTGTACTCACACTCGAACCCGGAAAATGCAAATATGCCTCTTAACAGGCCGTTTTTGGTAAAACGTCAAACTTGAGGACAAAGTCGGAATATAAAAATGAAGCGAGGTCTTAATGTGTACCGGGAGGGTTGCAATAATAACGACTTCAGTAAAACACCCGGATGATGGGTAAGAATTAAACACATGCGTAGACCGAGAAACGGGAACTCAGATGGAAAGTTAAAAAGACTCGGGTTTTGAGTCATAACTAAAAGATGACAAGATAATGTAAATAGAAATTTTGAATAAATTATGTTCAAGTATTTTAAATTTGAACGGGTCGAATATAATATCATGCCGGACGGCATGAGTAAACGCAAGCGGGATAATGGTAGCGTTAAAAGCAAAAGAATAATGAGCCCGGTAATGGGACATAATCAAATACGAATATATGTAAACTGGACAGTGGTGAGCATAAGATGAACCGACGCATAAATGAAGTAAGAAGTCATAAAGTCGGAAAATTTGTCCGAAAGAAAACGAATGTAGCCTTAGACTACGGTCAAGGTCAAAGGAAATACCAAGGAGAAAATAAACAATTTTGAACATAAAAAGGGTGCCTTAATGCCATATACGTATATAAATATATATATACCTTTGAATAAAGACTTGAATAAAAGATGATCTACGGGATTATCATACCCTACGAGATTATAAATGATGCTAAGGTCTACAGGACCAAAAAGACCTTCGGGTGACAAATAGAAAGAAACGAATTGTTGAGGTCTCACCTTAATCAGGTAAAAAGGTGAAAATATAAAGGAATAGCCTATGAGGCTAAGTGAAAGAACCTACGGGTCAATAGGAGAAAGCGAGGGAACTTGCTACGATTCCTCGCGTAAAATGAGAACGGAAAGGAATAAATTATGGATTGTCAAATGTTGGATCTGAGTTTGTTTCTGATTGTATTTTATGTTTGAGATTAAGATGGAAATGAAAGAGTTGTGCAGCGGAATTAATATGAAAACAAACTTTGCATACAATCAAACGAGAGTATTGCTTTGATCAAGACATTTTCAACAAGAAACCGAATGATTGAATTAACTTTCAACAACGATTACAAGTTATGCTTGAATACAAACTCCCCCTCAGCCAGAGCTCAGCGTTTGTTCGTGCAAAGAAGACGGTATTGCAAGAGCTAATAGAACAGTACAAAGTACTGAACTATTTATAGGCACTAGCAAACCACTGAGCATCTTAGCTGACATCACCATGAAAGTGACATCTAACCTCCTAACAAACTCTAACCTCTGATCTATACAAACACTGATGTACTAACTACTGCTATTACATTTATTACATAAAAGACACTTAAACAGCTGCTGCATCCTTCCACTGCTGTGAACCCAGCAGTGCTTGTCCGGATCAGCAGTACTAGACTCAAGGCAGAAGATTGAATCAGCAGAGCTTTGGTCTTCCATCAGTCTTTGACATTGGGCAGTAGATGCAAGGCAGCAGTTGTAGGTCAGCACTTAGTAAGATCAGCAGATAGGAGGTCAGTAGATATGAAACCACTTTCAAGGGGAGAGGTTTGTATGTAAACATTTGCTTATTCTGGATCCACTGCTCTGATCCAGTTTTGGCTTTAATTATCTGTTCCTCTGATAGGGTTCAATCCCAACAATCTCCCCCTGGAACAGATAATGCCAAAACTCTTCATTATTGTGGAAATCTTTATTGCCTCATCAACAGTTCCCTTATCTGGCCTTTAAATTGTAATTCAAAGTGTAGGGCATCTGTATCTTCATCATCCCTGCTAAGTGGAAGATCAAGGAGATCCTGCAAATCTTCAAGACTCAGGCCAAGAGCTTGTTCCCTTGATATTTTCTCCACTTCTCCACCAGACCTGAGCAAAGTCAATACGCAGGTCTGTTTGTCAGTTTCCCACTTTTGTATTTTTGAGCCTGGTGGGTTTCTTGGGAGATGTTTATTTGCAGAAGTATTTGGTGAGGCTGGCCTATTCATAGCTGGCTGAGCAGCATTTGCAGATTGTTCCAATTCAAGATCTTCTTTTATCATTACTTTCGTGCCTGCTTTTACAATAGCATCTCCAGCTAATAGATCTTGAATTGTTTCAATACTCAGCTGGTTTTTGCTCCTTCTTTTGTAGATGGCAGCACCAGCTGGAGCAGTGGTTCTTTTAACTTGCAGCTTTGGTGGTCTTTTTGAGACCTCTGCTTTGGAATAGTCAGGCTTTTGTGGAACTCTTGGATCTTTCTTTCTAAGTTCCTCTAGGCTTTTATAGGTTGCCCTGACTCTATCTTCTCCCCACTTTGTCACAGAGTTCTTTGACCCATAATCAGCTGCAATCAGCTCCTCTTTCATTCTCCTCAACTCTAACATCTTCTCAGCTTCAAATTGTTTGAATTTTTCAGGAGGAGTCTGCTTGACCTTATTTTTTATCATGTCTTGAATCCTGGCTGCTTCTTTTTCAAGCTCGGGAATGGTCCAGTTCTTGTACATGTGTTTCTCCCCCTTGTATTTCTTGTAGGTCATGATGTTCTCAATGTAGTCTTTCCTCAAGGACTCATCTGCCCTTTCTGAAATTTGCTGACATACATTTTTAGCAAAACGCTCCATAGCATTGACCTGTGAGAGTAAAAACTGATAGTTTTGTTGAAATTCTCTATCAGATTTCCCTTTTCTGTTTTTTATTGCAATATCCTCTGCTTGTTTGGCCTTGAGTTTCAAGTATTCTTCAATATTGTTAGGCCTGGGATATCCTGCAATTGATGGCAAACTCCTTTTGGCTGGGTCATCCTCATAATAAAAGGATTTTATTTCTTCCCTAACTGCAATGAGTTCTAGAGGAAATGAGACACCAGCAGGAGGTAGTGGTTTTAAAATTTGAGCTGAAGAGAGAGGTATGGGTTTTGGAATAGTGACAAGTGATAGGAAATTTGAAGATGTTGGTGGTGGTGAAGGTGAATCATCATCTGATATATAAATCCTTCTCCTTTTTGTTTTAGAAGAAGCAGATGAAGTTTTGGGTGGAACAGTGGTGGTAGATGGTATGGCAGTGGTTTGTGATTGACTAACAGCTGTTGAAACAACTGGTGTTTCAACCACTGTTGCCATTACAACAGATGTTATAACATCTATTGTCTTCTGCTTTTTGTCAGCAGGTGGAAGTGGTGGTGAAATGGTTTTTGATGGTGACAGTGGTGGTAAAATAGTGGTTGTGGTGTGTGTTGAGGTGGTGTGTGTTGAAGAGAGAACAGATGTTGAAACCACTGAGGTACCAGCAGTAGTTGATACAGCAGGAGTTACAACAGCTGTTTGGATGGAGGTTTGATGCTGATGACTTTTGGAGGGTGGTTTTGGAGGCTTTGGAAATCTGGATGGGATGGACTTAGGTTTCCTTTTTGTCTTTGGATTTTTGGAATCCTTTGATCCAGAACAACCTTGTTCATACAGTTCCATGAAAGCTCTTTTCTCCTCATTCCATCTTGAAATATCCTTTGCCATTCTATCTCTTTTAACACTTGCTACTCCTTCATCAAGTGCTTCTTGAGTAGCATCAACCTTTTTACTACCATCTGGCACAGGAATTTTTCTGGTCATAGCATCCTTTTCAGGTTCAATGTAGAGACCATCATCTATTCCTTTCTTCTTCCACTCCTGAATTTTCTCCCCCTTTTTGGCATTATCGTCTGGGAGTTGATCAATGAAAAGTACTGTTGGAGGAGCAGTGCCAGTGGTGTGCAGGATCTGAGTTTTGAGAGCCTTTAAATCAGCCTGAGTGTTTTTGAACCTTGACTCCATTGCATTTCTCAGCTGTTGGACATGTTTTTCATGTTGCTGATCTGCTAATTGTGCTTGTTGATGGAGAAAAGGTTGAAACAAGTTCCAGAGCTCATTTGTAGCAGGTGCCCTTTGTGGAGCAGGTGCTTGAGATGGAACAGCAGTTGATTGTACCTTTTTGTACTTGTAACACCTGTTGTAGCATATCTTTGAGTTCTGCAACAGAGTTATCAAGCTTTTCAATACGATCCGTCAATTTCTGGTACTTTAAACCATCACCCAAATTAATGGGATCATCTGATTTCCCACTAGCAGTGGTTTTATCAATAGTTGATGTAGGGAGTGTACTCCAAACATTAACCACTGATGCCCCTTTGTCTTGGTACTGGGGTCTTCTTCCTTCAACACTTGACAACCTTTTGATGTTGCCAGTAGGATAAATAAATCCACTAGTGGTTGGCAGAGGTGCTATAAAAAGAATTGCCTCCAAGGAAGTCTTATTAATGTAACCACTGTCCAACTGTAAACCAGTGGGTTCAACAGTTGTAGTGGCTGCTTCACTTGGACTACCACCAAGAGTTACTTGTAACTCAAGGGGTGTAACCTCCTCAGGTTGTGTTGGTGGGTTAGCAAGGATTGATACATCAGACCCAGTTAGTTGTTGAGGTATATTCTCATTGATAGGTGATTGAGAAGGACTGGTTAGTGCCTGGTTCAAATCGATTGCATCCAACAGCAGTTTAGTTGGTGGGGGAATTGTGGATGTGATGGGTGGTGTAGAAAATGGATTTGCTCCGGGTATTGAGCTGTGGATGATAGAAACAAGTGTTTCCAGAGCATCATGATGTGGAGACCCTATTTGTACAACCTGTTCTTTTTGTGAAGAAGCAGGAGGAGTTTCGGTTATGGGTTGAGATATTTGTACCAACTGCTGTGAGGAAGAAGCAGCAGTGGTTTCTTATGACATTTGTGTTGTCACAGGCAGGGGCTCTGGTATCTCATCCTCCAGAGTTGCCTTTTTGATGGGTTTTGGGGGTTTTCGAGTTTTTCTTTTTGGCTTTTTGGAGATTTTAGGTGTGGGTTTCAAAGCAGTTGTGCTGCTTCTTTAATCACCTTGAGCAGTGGGCTCAGCAGCAGATACCTGAGGAGCAGTTGTAACTGCTAAAATCTGCTCAGGCACCTCTGCTTGTGTTTTGCAAGGTGCTAACATTCTAGAAAAAGTTTCAGTTGTTAAACTGTTTATTTGAGTAGAATCACCTTGGTTTATTACAGCTAAATCATCCTTACTGAATTTCTTTGCAAAATAGTAACTTAAAAACCTTGGAAACAGTAAGAATGATTTTGTTTCAACATTATTAACCAAATCTTTAAAAATTTCTCGAGAATAGTTAAAATTTTCTCCTTGAAGAATTGCATATCCCAGATTTTGAATATTTAAAGGGATTTCATTGAAAGAAGTGGTTTTGTTTGAAACACATAGTAGGAGGGTATGAAATAAAAACCTGGTTGCAGAAGGAAAATAACCTTTTTCTAAGGTAATTTTCTTCATCATTGTGGCTTCATACCCTCTTTCAATGAAGTCAGTTTGCAACTCGTTTTTAGTGAAAGAAAATTTACCTTCTTGATCATCGAGTTGAAAGACCTCTGAAATGGATTGTGGCGTGATTTGGACAGCTTTACCCTTTATGGAAGAGTGTATGATGGTTGCAATGTCTCCTTGTTTTTCAAGGGTTGCATTCTTCCAAAACTCCCTTTGGGTCTCCAAATAGATTGGTGCATCGACGGTGAACAAAGTTTTGTACTTTGATTTTGCCATGGTGTCAATGATGGAATCGAAAACATTGGTGGTTCCTGGTTTTGTAAGAAGACCCAGGAGATTGTGAGATGGTTTATGTGGGATTTCTGTGGAAATTGCCTTTTGAGAGGCTGTTTTCGATGAAGATTTGGATGAGGGTTTTGAAGTTGACTTCGATTTTGTCATTTTGAAGATGATGATCGAAGAAATTTGTGAAGAATTGAGATGAAAAACTGCTTTGAGAAGAGAATTTTTAAGAATTCAATTCGACAGTAAAACCCTGTTTTGGTGGTTTAGGGCAGGGTTTTATTTAGGAAAAAATGATTGCTGATGTGGCAGCGGTTATTACGATCTGAGGGCTAAAAACTGACCACGTGTCAAACACTGATGAAATGGATGAAGTATGGAGAACAGTTGCTTTAAGGGCCACTGACGTATCAAGCATCAGTGGTTACAACGGTAAAAAATTGTGGGCAGTGGATGATATTTGCTATCAGTGGATAGCATATCAGTGGATAAGACACTGATTTTGAACATCAGTGCTTTTCAAGAAAATGAGGGATCAGTGGTTAACTTTCAGCAGTGGACAGTGTTTTGAGATCAGACGTTGGAACAAAACAGTGGTTAGGGTAAATGGTACAGATCTGAAGAACAAGTATACCAGCAACAGTTTTGATAATTTTCATTCAAGGTTTTGCCACATGTCAATTTTGGAGGACAGTGGTTTAGTACCCCAGATGATGAAAACTTTTTGCTAAGGCAACTCATTTTCGTTTAATATTCAATTAAAACATGAGTACCCTAGTAATTCTATCATAGTTTGCAATCAACCTTTGATAAAATTCTAGGAACAAACCTGAGTATGACATGA
The DNA here is from genome assembly GCA_030545235.1 of Helianthus tuberosus. NCBI lineage: Eukaryota > Viridiplantae > Streptophyta > Magnoliopsida > Asterales > Asteraceae > Helianthus > Helianthus tuberosus. The sequence goes on along the minus strand of CM060408.1, from coordinate 184,541,209 downwards.
TCTTGACATATATACCATTCCCTTTTGACCAATATAAGAGTACAATAATACCAACAAAAATAAGGTATTACATCCTGACAGGAACTGAAATTATTGCCAACAAAAACAAGCAAAGTTCCAAATATATTATTCCAAAAAAATAATATATCCTGATTATTCGAGAAAAATCCTTTGAACAAAAAAAATGATTAAAGGATTTTCTGAGAATAGCATCAAAAAGAAACTGGTATAATTTCAATAGAGTACATAATCACATCATTCTCAAGTTATTGAAAATGGTCAGTGGTTTGACAACAGTGGTAGGAAGATACATTTTGACCACTGTTTGGTACCATTTTCTTTGTCAGTTGATTGCAAACATGAGGACACATGGAAGAATTTTTGAACATTTGCCTAGTCCTCTTGAAGGTTCAATCACTTGGAACACTAATGTCACCTGAACTTTCTTGAACCAATGAGCACAAACAGTTGCATAATGACCATTATTACCCCAAGTTCTGACTCTTAAGTGTTTTAAGTTTATACTCTTTTCTTCTGAATTCAAGAGTTTTTTTTTTTTTTTTTTTTTTGTGAATTCAAAAGTTTTGAGACAAACACACTTATGAGTTTGTGAATTTTCTTAATGTATTTTAACATAGTTGATTTTGTCCTTTAGAGGAACTCAACCTGTTTTCAACACATAAGATCTGAATGACTAAAGTTTTAATTTCCCTCTTTTTAAATTACCAAAAACACTAATGTTTAGTGAACATAGGTTTTTGTAAATCTGAGGTTCATACTCAAGCATTCAAAAGGTTGACAACACAATTTTCGTAACAGCAATTGAAATCAATTTTGAAAATATGGAATGATCCCACAGTTTTAGCAGATATGTCTTCAGATCTGAAAACTATGAGTGACTTATGCATGATATCACTTGTTGTGTGAGATTTATGTGTCATATGACATCTTGGTTGATGTACAGAGTTTTTGAATAACCATTTTGATCATGGTTTACCCGATACTCTGTTTTTCAACTAAATACAACCAACCTTAGTATCAATGAATTTTGAGCCGAACTGTTATGTCAATTTGACTGTTAAATCGAAATTGACTGTCCAGGCTCTGATACCAATTGTTGGATCTGAGTTTGTTTCTGATTGTATTTTACGTTTGAGATTAAGATGGAAATGAAAGAGTTGTGCAGCGGAATTAATATGAAAACAAACTTTGCATACAATCAAACGAGAGTATTGCTTTGATCAAGACATTTTCAACAAGAAACCGAATGATTGAATTAACTTTCAACAACGATTACAAGTTATGCTTGAATACAAACTCCCCCTCAGCCAGAGTTCAGCGTTTGTTCGTGCAAAGAAGACGGTATTGCAAGAGCTAATAGAACAGTACAAAGTACTGAACTATTTATAGGCACTAGCAAACCACTGAGCATCTTAGCTGACATCACCATGAAAGTGACATCTAACCTCCTAACAAACTCTAACCTCTGATCTATACAAACACTGATGTACTAACTACTGCTATTACATTTATTACATAAAAGACACTTAAACAGCTGCTGCATCCTTCCACTGCTGTGAACCCAGCAGTGCTTGTCCGGATTAGCAGTACTAGACTCAAGGCAGAAGATTGAATCAGCAGAGCTTTGGTCTTCCATCAGTCTTTGACATTGGGCAGTAGATGCAAGGCAGCAGTTGTAGGTCAGCACTTAGTAAGATCAGCAGATAGGAGGTCAGTAGATATGAAACCACTTTCAAGGGGAGAGGTTTGTATGTAAACATCTGCTTATTCTGGATCCACTGCTCTGATCCAGTTTTGGCTTTAATTATCTGTTCCTCTGATAGGGTTCAATCCCAACAATCTCCCCCTGGAACAGATAATGCCAAAACTCTTCATTATTGTGGAAATCTTTATTGCCTCATCAACAGTTCCCTTATCTGGCCTTTAAATTGTAATTCAAAGTCTAGGGCATCTGTATCTTCATCATCCCTGCTAAGTGGAAGATCAAGGAGATCCTGCAAATCTTCAAGACTCAGGCCAAGAGCTTGTTCCCTTGATATTTTCTCCACTTCTCCACCAGACCTGAGCAAAGTCAATACGCAGGTCTGTTTGTCAGTTTCCCACTTTTGTATTTTTGAGCCTGGTGGGTTTCTTGGGAGATGTTTATTTGCAGAAGTATTTGGTGAGGCTGGCCTATTCATAGCTGGCTGAGCAGCATTTGCAGATTGTTCCAATTCAAGATCTTCTTTTATCATTACTTTCGTGCCTGCTTTTACAATATCATCTCCAGCTAATAGATCTTGAATTGTTTCAATACTCAGCTGGTTTTTGCTCCTTCTTTTGTAGATGGCAGCACCAGCTGGAGCAGTGGTTCTTTTAACTTGCAGCTTTGGTGGTCTTTTTGAGACCTCTGCTTTGGAATAGTCAGGCTTTTGTGGAACTCTTGGATCTTTCTTTCTAAGTTCCTCTAGGCTTTTATAGGTTGCCCTGACTCTATCTTCTCCCCACTTTGTCACAGAGTTCTTTGACCCATAATCAGCTGCAATCAGCTCCTCTTTCATTCTCCTCAACTCTAACATCTTCTCAGCTTCAAATTGTTTGAATTTTTCAGGAGGAGTCTGCTTGACCTTATTTTTTATCATGTCTTGAATCCTGGCTGCTTCTTTTTCAAGCTCGGGAATGGTCCAGTTCTTGTACATGTGTTTCTCCCCCTTGTATTTCTTGTAGGTCATGATGTTCTCAATGTAGTCTTTCCTCAAGGACTCATCTGCCCTTTCTGAAATTTGCTGACATACATTTTTAGCAAAACGCTCCATAGCATTGACCTGTGAGAGTAAAAACTGATAGTTTTGTTGAAATTCTCTATCAGATTTCCCTTTTCTGTTTTTTATTGCAATATCCTCTGCTTGTTTGGCCTTGAGTTTCAAGTATTCTTCAATATTGTTAGGCCTGGGATATCCTGCAATTGATGGCAAACTCCTTTTGGCTGGGTCATCCTCATAATAAAAGGATTTTATTTCTTCCCTAACTGCAATGAGTTCTAGAGGAAATGAGACACCAGCAGGAGGTAGTGGTTTTAAAATTTGAGCTGAAGAGAGAGGTATGGGTTTTGGAATAGTGACAAGTGATAGGAAATTTGAAGATGTTGGTGGTGGTGAAGGTGAATCATCATCTGATATATAAATCCTTCTCCTTTTTGTTTTAGAAGAAGCAGATGAAGTTTTGGGTGGAACAGTGGTGGTAGATGGTATGGCAGTGGTTTGTGATTGACTAACAGCTGTTGAAACAACTGGTGTTTCAACCACTGTTGTCATTACAACAGATGTTATAACATCTATTGTCTTCTGCTTTTTGTCAGCAGGTGGAAGTGGTGGTGAAATGGTTTTTGATGGTGACAGTGGTGGTAAAATAGTGGTTGTGGTGTGTGTTGAGGTGGTGTGTGTTGAAGAAACGCGTGATTCGAACCTAATATGATAGTCAATATTGAAATGATCAATCTCATGAGTTTATAGATCAAATAAACTTGTTTGTTTGATAAAAAACACGAACGGGTCAAAATTTGGTAAAAAGGGTAATAAGTCAAAGACTTAAAAGTCTGAAATTTTATTAATCCGGATGTTGGATTTTAACTCCATAAGATGGAGAATTAAATTACGGACGCGTAGGAAAAAGAATCAGGTAAAACGGATTAAAAAACGAGAGAGTTATGCTCGTTTCGGTGAAATCGGGTTATTCTGGGAATATGCAGCAACCAGCTACAACAATCTGATGAAATAAGGCCGTGGCGTCGCGCGACGGGGAAGGCCCCAGGTCGTGGCGTGACGCGACGGGTGCCAGTTTCGCGAAAATCGCTTATTTTAACCGTTGATGTATTGTGAACCCGTTTATATACGTTCTAAGTGACGTATGACTAATCAAACTCATGTTTTATGAGTTTCAGGTAAAATTCTAGCACCGGAGGACGATCAAGCACAATGAAGAACCGAACACGATCAAGAAATAATCTTCCGCACGACGTTTCTTTGTTACTTTTAAATAACGAACTTAATTACATTATGTTCTAAACTTTTAAATTGTAAAAGGTTTTAATAAGCCGTATTTCCGATGTATATGTAATCTTAATTACATGATTGTTTTCGTAAATTATACGTTAAACTTTGATTTATAAGTACGGGCGTTACAATAGAAGCTTCTACAACTTTGTCTTTTCTGCAGACACTTGGGCACGCCCCCATGCTCATTGAGCACGGGGCGTGTTCAGCCTTCTGTTCTCTTGTTTTTGCTTATGGAGATGCTGTCGAGGGGTCGGGCATGCCACATTTATTCCTTTTCTTGTATTATTGTTAGTTTTAGCTGCATTTTTGCTTCTTTTGTTCATTTAAGCTCTTTTAACCCTGAAAATACAAAAGGAAGACAAAAACACACTTTTTCCAACATTAGTACTAAAAAAGGGTTAGTTTTATGCCACATTTGATGTAATTTATATGTTGTATTTTGCACACATCAAAATGAGAAGACGAAGAAGAGCTAGAAGCACTTACCTCGGACGCAGAAGACGAGAAGGAAGACTTGATCGTAAGCGGATTCGACGGAGGTCCCTGCGAGCGCGTATGGGGCATCAACTGAAAAACCAAATACAATCAAGTAAGAAGACTCTAATAACTCGACGAAAAATAAATATTTTTTTGATTTTTTTGAATTTTTATATAATTAGACTCCTACGACTCAAACAAACGAACAAATAGCACGTAATATGTCAAACAAAGTCCAAACAAAGTAATTAACGCAATCGCCAAAGAGTCCCCGGCAACGGCGCCAAAAACTTGATGTGCTAAAAGTAGTTTAATAAAAACAACTAAAATTAACCTAAATCTAGACTCAAAGTAATACTCTAGACTCTCTAAACTCGACTAAACTACTAACCGGCAAGCGAACCGATCGACTCTAGTAAAGCTAAGTAAGTTCGGATATCGAACCCACGAGACTCAATTAAATTACGTTAAGACTCTATCTAGACTAAGACTAACACGACTTACTAATTGTTTATTTGTTTGGGGGGAGGTTTCTAAAAAATCCTAAATTTGCAAATAAGGATTAAACTAAATTAATTAAAATAACTAAACACGAACTTGGACGAAGACTTAAACCAGTGGCGATGAAGACTACCTAGGCTAGACGCAAGCTTAACTTGGAGTGGATTTCTATTCGAAGCTAATGTGGTATGGAACCGGGATCTTTAAATGCTAAACCCTAAGAAATCCCTACTAAGACCTCCCGACCCTTCTCAGGAAGAAACTTGTGAGACTCTACAAGGCTGTTACGATTACCGGTTGTTAGATTTCCTTACAGTCCTCTAACTTCTTGAAAAGTGCCTTAATATGACAATCTACCTTACAGTGCGAAAGTCTAAGGCAACTATGGATTCTAACTTGGTTTAATACACAAGAGAATGATTAGGGAACTAAGACCGATTTCTTACAAAACCTAATCCTAGCTATATATCAAACCGATACCTATTAATAACCCCGAGCTTTACAGCGACAAGATTAGTAGAACACTTGATTTTATAAGATTAACGAATATTACTTCTAAGGTTATTCGCGCGATTTCACCCTAAAGAATTAAAGATTTATTACGTGATATAGACACTCACCAAAATCTAAAACCCTAGCACGACTCTATTATGTGATAAAGACCGTCACCAAGAATCATACGAAGCAATAATCAATGATCAAACAATATCAAGCACGCATATACACCAAATCACAATACCATAATCGTTTACTTTTAAAGAAAACCCATAAACCACATTAATAACGAATAAAAATCCAAACTTTATTAAACCATTGTCGTTAGCCTAAGTAGTTTAAAGTATTTAGCCGCTAAACATGGTTAAAAACATAATAACAATCATAATCAAATCTGAGTTCATCTTGTAACAATTAAAAACAAACGAAAACTAAAGAAACGGGAAGAATAAACCCGAATGCTTCACTCCCTAGTGCTCCCGATCGTTACCCGATGATTCCTAGCAACTGAAAGCTTCAAGAACCTTCAATCAGCCTCTAGCAAGCTCCAAGAACTCCAAAATTCGTAATGTCCTCGGCTGTTGACGATCATGATGAATATATAAGCTTTCAAAACCCTATAGCCGTTGAGATTCAAAGTCGGTGCACGATTTACCATCCTTGCGGCCCGCGTAAGAAATAGCATTAAGTGTACGCGGCCTGTGTAGCGCCTAACTCCAAAAATCAATTTTTAATTCTTTGGCGGGGCGCGTAAGATTAAGTTGATGTCTACACGGCCCGCCTGAAAACTTCAGAACCATTTTTCCGATCCGTTTCAGCTCCCGAGCTTTCGTTTTCCGATCCGACACTTTGCTTTGCCAAATTTTACTCGTTTCTGCATATTTTGGCTACAAAGACCTGGAAAACACAAATAAATCAATAGTATGTACAGTCTACGCTAAAACGAAACTAAAACGATTAATAACGACTAAAAACAGACGCGAATAAAGATGTATTTTACAATACATCAAAATGGCACCCCCAACTTTCCGTAAACTTGAAGCTTTTAACAAGGTCATTGAAGGTCTCTTCCGACTACTTCAATGGAAGTAAGGATGAAGACATCTCTTCTGTGGTATTTTCTGGTTGATCAATCTTCTTCACCAAAGAACATTGCATAAACAAATAGAACCCCAGTGAACAATGTAACTGGTAGAATACCCGGAATCGGTCAACTAATGGTTCAATACCCATGGATTGACAAAGAAATTCGAAATGGCGTATTCGAACCATCCCCATAGGGTGTAACTGAGATAAGTGAAATTTGTAATAACCCAGAACTTCAAGAACAAATTTGGTGGTCGGCAATCGGAAGTTCCCATTGGCAAAGTAATCACAGAACAAGGTGATGTAGCCAGGCGGAGCCTGTGCCGCCGTTTGCCCTTCTTTTGGGTAAATGGCACCCCAACTTTCCGGGAACTTGAAGCTTTTAACAAGGTCATTGAAGGTCTCTTCCGACCACTTCAATGGAAGTAAGGATGAAGGCATCTCTTCTGCGGTATTTTCTGGTTGATCACCGGTGGACATGGGGTTTATAAAACACAGTTACAGACCTATTTAAAAGAAAAAGAAGTTTGAGGAAGATGAAAGGATTTTTGAAGACAAATGCTTAAAGAGGAAGTAGGATTGGGGTATATATACTCATCGCCATTATTGGCCTGGAGAACCGTACAGCCCTTTTTTTTCAGGAAAACATGGCATCCAAGGCAATAAGGGCGAGTGGTGGAAGGGCAAGGGCTTCACGCACGCGTGGAAACTATGACTGACGACGCCCAATTAATGCTTGACGTCTGACACAGTTGACAGCCTGTCACACAACCGTCAGACGTCAACATCAGCATAGTACCTTTTACCAACTTGTCTGCCACAAAACAAGCATTTTCAAAATTCAAATCATGAAAACCTCATCTTGAAGAAAAAGAAATATCTTCTGCAAAAAGTTGTTCATACCCTGCGCCAAGCAATTTGTTTACTTCTCAAACAACAAAAGCGCACACTCCATTTTTATAGTCCAGTGCTCCACCTACTTGCCATTTGCGCATAGGAGCACCATTGGACTGGGGGGACTTGAAGGGGTATGGTCCCAGAAACCCTGCGCAAGCGAAGAGGACCATACCATAATCATACTCCAAAATCAGCCTAAACAGACCTTGCGCGGCTGCGCAACGAGTTCAAATAGGATTTGGAGAAATCAGTCTTTGATAACCATGCGCCGGAGAAAGGAAAGGCAAATATTCAAGTAACCCTGTGCGGGCCCATGCAAGGGTACAGTTAAACTTGAAGATTAGACAAACAGAAGACAAGTCTTGAACTTATTCGCACGCATAAAAATAAAGACTTAAACAAAAGGAATCTTTTCTGTTATAACAAAATGGACACATGGCAAAGGATCAATGGCTCACGGCTGTAAACCTTCTAGAAGGCATTAAATGTCCATCGTGCACAACCTCATTCGGTTATAACCGAATGTGACGTGGCAATATCTAGAACCTTCATCTAAGTCACGATGATAGCAACAATTTACATGCAAATCTAGATCACACCACTTTCCACGTGGCATCTCCCCAGCCGTTGATGAAAATCGTGATCCGTGTGCATGGATGGGGAGATAACTGTAGACGAAAAAGAAAGATTCTGTTATTTCCTCCGTCATATTTTTGGCGCCAAACTTCGGTTATAAATAGGAGAATTCAGGTACAAGTCTTGCATTCACTTTCACTCATTTTTACTTCATACTACTTCATCTTCTTTTTGAGATCACTATACTTATTCTCACGCCGGAGGGTGGTCACGGAGAGAACCCCCATTCTCCCCGTGGCGAGGCAAACGGCGTTTCTGTTTTGCAGTAAATTCCGGCGAAGTAGTATCCAGCAGTTATCGGCGAGAGGATTAACCCTTTATGCAGAAACCCTACCCCTGGATCTGAACTTATTCCTGTCATTTAGATCTGGTGTTTCTTCAGGTTTTTAATTAGTATACGCAAGTTATATAAGTATGAAATGCACAAGTCCATGAAATTTAATAGCTCACTCGAAAAATATTTATCGTTTCACTAGTCGGGTCGGTTTGAGCTCGGTTTCGCGTTTAATTAGTATGTATATAAACATTATATTATATTTTGTGTCGATAAAGATTTACCAAGTCTCGTGTCGACTCGTTGACCAAGCTTGACCGTAGTTGACCATGTTGACCGGCATATGACCGCGTTGACTGTGTTTGACCGAGTTTGACCCGAGCTCCAAATCTGACCGCGTTGACTTCTTGACCCCAAATCTGACCGGCTTGACTGCTTTTGACCAAATCCGAACCCGAACCCGAACCAAATCTGGATCTAAACCGCGCTGACTCGATGCCCCGAACCGAAATAAGACCCGAACCCAAACTGAGAAGGAAAGAAAAAAATGACAAAACCACCACCATTGCCGCCACTGGCTGCTATCGCGCGGCGGCTCCGTTTTTCCCCGCCGGTAACCACCGCCACCTGATCACACTGTCGCCGTCGGTGTTGCTTTTGCTATCCCCACCCGTGTCCATCTTCAATGACCCAACCCAACACAGACCAAACCCATCACCTCCATTGCCGTCGGCCGGCCACCGTCAAGCCTCCCCATTACCTGAAACAACAAGCACTAGCCGGGAGAACCGTGGATCTACAAAGATTTGAAAAAGAAGAGGGGCTAGAGGGCTTACCGGGGTGAAACCCTTGATTTCGTGGCTGCCGGAGTTCGAACTACCACTTCCGTCCCTCAAACCCAAAAACCAACCTTGGAATCTTGTTCAGAAGGTTTGGTTTACGGGTATGTCGTCGCTCCGCTGGAAAATTTCATCATCGCCGCCATGTGCGGCGGCTTCGGCGGCGACGCCACCATGTTCCACCACTAGAAGTCGCCGGCTCCGCCGTGTTCCGTTGTCGCCTCCATCGTGCTCCGTCGGGTCGTCGCCGGCCGGAGTTTTAGAGAGAGCAGGTGGTGTGTGGGAGTGAAGGGAGAGAGAGTGTGTGTGTTTATTTAGAGAGAGCAGGTGGTGTGTGGAAGTGAAGAGAGAGAGAGTGTGTGTGTTTATGTGTGAGAATGGTGTGAGTTTGTGTGTAGTAACCCTTATATAGCTAAGGTTTAAGGTGAGGGTTGGGCTTTTGGGTGGGTTGGGCCCAAGGCCTATTAGCTCGTTTCTACTCGTTTACACGGCCCAAATACGTTTCCAAGGCCTGTTTTTGCACCCGAATTTCGTGGAATGTCATAAAACATTATTTTAGGGTCAAAAATACGTAAAATGATGTCAGTGGTGGATGTTTGATGCGTACGTTTATCGGTTGCGTTAAATGCTTCGGTCGTCGTTTCTAGTCCGTTTTCGATCTGATTTCGACTGTGAATATTAAAATTCGATTACGTAGCTAAATATATCATAATATTTTAGTTTTCAAGATAATAAACAAGTCCAATGCTTCCGTTTCGTTGTCGGTGCGTTCTTACCGTCGCGTTTTTCGTTCACGTGTGCGTTTTGTGATGTTCGGAAGCAGGATAATTTAGTAAAACCAATTCATGTATTTAAAATACACATATAAAACTTGTATTTTTCGGTGTTGTCAGTATTTCATCCGGTGTCAGTTCGTTACCGTTTAACGCTCGTCAGCTTTCCCGCAAATCACCATTCGAGTACTGTACAGCCAAAAAGATGTTCCTAGGCATTCCAGAGGCCTGTTTAAGTTAATTTGCGCCGTAAAACACTACTTATTATTGTCTTAATGTTCAATATGTGTGTAATTAGAAACTGAAAATTAATGGTTGTCACATTGATAGTTTGATTGGGTTATAAGTGAATAAGTGGTTAAAGAGTAATTATATAAATTGTGTTATATACTTATATATGAATAAAAAGCAGTGTTTACAATTTAATTTTTTTTATAAATTCATAATATTTTTTTTCCTAAGGAAGGCAGTTGAAAATTTCCAAGAGGTGCGGTCGGGATTTTCGGCGGAAAATAACACTAAATTTTTTAAAGAGTGGGTCCGCCCCTGTTCATTATCCCTGTGCATTATCTCGTATAATGGTGTGTTAAAGAGCATTCACATCTCACTTATATACTCTTTATTTCTAGATTTTAGAGAATAATTTAAAGAAGTCATTCAAAACATCACTCCATCCTACTCTTTATAATAGAGAAAAATTTTGAGAAGACAAAAGCAAACCTATATATTTAAAGGCTCAAATCCAAGCCTCTATATGTGAGCGTATAAGAAAAAAATAAGTGTTTGTGAGTAAGATAAAGGTAGAGATGATGAATGGGATGTGTCAAGTTTTTAAAAAGTAAACAAATATATTAGAAAATTGTGTTTTTAGTTAAATTATGTAGATAGAAAAGAAGAATGGGATGTGAATGCTCTAAAGCCTTTATAGTGGTGCCTCTATAATCAGAAGAATAGGATGTGAATGCTCTAAAAGCATTTATAGTGGTGCCTCTATAATCATAAATTCTATATAATACAAAGAAAAAAAAAGGAAACAACAAAAACAATACTATACTGGAATCTTTATAACATAGTAGAATTAATAGAAACTAAAATACACCTATATATTTAGAGACTCATATTCAACCTTCTTTTTTTATCGTGAGTATGTAAAAAAGACGAATAAATAACAGGGTAAATTACTTTTTGAGTCCCAGTGTTTTAGGGGTTTTAACCAATTGAGTCCAAAATCAAAATGTATAACGCCCTAAGTCCCTATAGCCACTTTTCTTAACCATTTGAGTCCAGTTTTCTAACACTGTTAGAATTATTTTGTTAAAATTTGTTAAATGACCAAATTACCCCTACCTAATATTTTTCTCTTCCTTATCTTCCTCTCTCTCTATCATATCAGACTAACCCTAACCCTAACCCCCAAATTTCAATTTCACACAAATTCACTTGCATATAATCAGTATCTTACAAATTTCACCACAATTTGTATCCATAACTGCACATTATAATCAAATACGTTGTCAATTAACCAGGTGGATTAGCAGAAGATGTAAACGAAACGATACCCCCATGGATTTTCTCTCAAACACACAGCCTACATACCAGCAATCACAGCAACATCTCTTGTTGTTCTGGTCCTCTATGTATACAATCGACAGCAAGAGGGGAAGAAGGCGAAGAAGCATCATCCGATCACCGGGACCATGTTTAATCAGCTCCTTAACTTCCACAGGTTGCATGATTACATGACTGATCTTGCTACAAAACACAGCTTACAGATTAATTACTCCTTTCCGCAACGATCAGGCAACGCAGAAGCACCGGTCGGTGGTGGTAGTGGTGTAGCGGCGGTGGTGGTTTATAGTGGTGTGGTGGTTGGTGATGATGGTGCGGATGGTGCGGGTGCAACGGTCGACCTCCGGTTGATCTTGTTGCAACGGTGGGGATGATGGTGGGGAGGGTGGTGATGGTGCGGTGCGGTGGTGGTAACGGTGGTATCTAGGAGTGAGAGAGAGAAGAGAGAGACACAGTGTATGCAGGTAATGGGCATATGTGTTTATTATATATAATTTAATTTTATATATAATATTAAAATCATGCACTAAAGACTTGTTCTTTGTATTTTGTGCATTAAATAGTTGTATCTTATGTGTAAATGACTAAAATTCCTTTGTAGTTAACAGACTTTGTAGATGACGTTAGAAAATTGGACTCAAATGGTTAAGAAAAGTGGCTATAGAGACTCAGGGCATTAAACATTTTGATTTTGAACTCAAGTGGTTAAAACCACTAAAACACAGAGACTCAAAAAGTAATTTACCCTAAATAATAAAATAACTGTTTGTAAGTAAGAAGAAGAGTTGGATGTTTGAGATTTTTAAAAAATAAATAAATTATTAAAAAAATATCTTTTTTAATTAAATTATATCAACCAAAAAATATAGTCAAGAATTCACAGCATAACAATAGTTAGCAGCATTTTAGGACATATGAGCTAAAATAAAAGAAACAAAAAGCTTCCCATACACTTTAGTAAAAACTGGACTGAAAACAAAATTTTAATCTAACCACATGATCAAAAACCGTAACACACGTTTTTTCACTTTTTTGTCAAACAAAAATCATACGCACAGTAAGATTGTAAAAATATGGTAGGTAATAAAACAGATGCCATTGACTTGAAAAGTACATAAAAGCATAATAAGAAAAAAAAAAAAAGAAAAAAAAAGGAGAATGCGTACGGTTACAAAATCACATGGTAAAAACACGATTCTCCTAGTTTTAATCTATAGATCCAGCAAAAATCATCACAAACAAAAAGTCTAAAACAGAAACAGTCAGCAACTAAAGACAGATGTAGACAACATGGTTAAAAACCATAGAAGTTTCAAGGACTAATATCTCCATAAGAAACCAGACCCCTTTGACCACCAGGTGAACTTGACTTTGACCTGGACCTAGACCGGGACCTGGAGGTAGACCGTCTGGGTGAGGTCATCCTCGGACCAAGACGAGATTTCAGTTTGTCACTAATATTTGGACGTCTTTCAACGGGGCTTGGGCTGGGTGTAGGACTTCGGCCCCGACGCCCATTTCTGTTGCGAGTAATGCTCCGGCTACGACTCCTTTGCCTGTACCTGCAAAAGGGCAAAGTCGTAATTCCTTCTTTTCACATTCAGTTATTAAAATCTTCACTTGTGTTGATATTTAATCATTCCATGTCCTTAGAAGTGGTTGTATTATGATTTTTTCATAACAGGTCAAATGGGTTGAATTCGTTATTATAATAATATAGTTAGTGTAATCATATTTATAAGCTTAATTGTCAATGAAATTAAAAAAAACGGATTTAAAATTGTTTGTGGAGTCGGTTCGACCTGGTTCCGCCTATTTTCACATGTTTTGACATGTTACCCAACCTCCCATTTCACTTGGATTTCAATAGTAGAACTTCTGGAATACGTAAGAATCACAATATTTAGTGTGTGTGTGCGTGTGTGTGTGAGAGAGAGAGAGAACCTGGCGGGGCTCCTGCCTCTTGGTGGACTTCTGTTCCGTGGTGGCGGAGAGCGATCAGAATATCTTCTATAATTTGGATATCTGCTACAATTCAAGTTTTATCAAGTTATTGAAAAATGCAGATTTACTTTTGTAAACATATGTTACATCATATACATGGAAAATGCGGGGGGGTTGTATGTGCAACGAGTCAAATCTGGGTCAGGTAAAAACTGGTAAGTTTTAATGCGGGTCAGTATGAGTTGACTAGCCCGCAAACATAACTTATCCATATTTTTCTAAAATAAATAATATGCTATATATATATGATCATTATCACAAAAGTAACTTAACCTGTTTTAATAACCTGCTAAATACGATTACGACTTCAGATGACTTTCAAGCCATTTGACCCATTTCAATCGTCCCCATTTTAACATAGAACAAATACAAAAAAAAACATCGAGTCTTTGCTAAATGCTAACTTTGCGCATGTCTGTGAAAAGGTCCTCCAGACTTTTTCATCAAATATGTCCTTTTCACATGATCAAGTCCTGAACTTTATAAAAAATGCCTTTCTGTTGAGCTTTTGTAACTTTATAGACTAACATTCTCCATTTTTTAATTTAAAGCATTAAGCCAAACCTATTTGACAAATTATGGGTAAAAACATGAGCAAATTTGACCCATTGATGTGTGTGTATATATAGTGAGAGAGAGATTAAAAAATGCAACTTGTAGTGCAATACATCAAGCTTAATTACCTATCATGATACCTTCCCCGAGCATAGCCAAACTGATTCGACCTACGTGGTGACCGCTCAGGGCTAGGTGTACGGTATCTTCGCGCAAAAGAATATTCCTTAGTGAAACCACGCCCTTTTCTAATTCGTTTCGGAGTCCCATTTGGAGATCGGCTTCTCGATACACTTCTTCTCTTTACTTGATCACTATTTTTCGGCGGGGATTTAGCATCTTTCGGAACACTTGGGCTCCTTGTAACCCTATTTGAAATTGGACTTGCACTTCTTTTAGATCGGCTCCGTATAGGACTTCGGTCACTCCTGTGCAAAACAATATTAGAAAAAAAAAAAACAATCATGTATATAAAGAAAGAGTAAAGTACACGGATGGTCCCTGTGGTTTACCAAAACTCTGGATTTGGTCCCTAGCTTTCCAAAAGTACATGGATGGTCCCTGAGGTTTGCACTTCGGAACGCATTTGGTTTCCGGCCAACAAATCTAAATCCAAGTTAGGGACTAAATGTATTACAAAGTGCAAACCACAGGGACCATCCATGTACTTTTAGAAAAAAGTTGGGGACTATGTGTTACAAAGTGCAAACCACAGAAACCATCTGTGTAATTTTGGAAAGCTAGGGACTAAATCCAAATTTTGATAAACCACAAGGACCATTCGTGTACTTTACTCTAAAAAAATATAATCATTCTGATTACAGGTTTAATCATCAGTTTCTTACCAGCCGAAAAAATATAAAGAAAAAAATATACTGATTGTTTAAGGAAAAACTAATTATTCATTCCTGTTATTTTGACCTATATGAAATGTTTTTATATCTAAGTTACTCATTGTTAGTATAGTGAAAAGTAATAAATATTGAAATATAATCATTTTTAAAAGAATACATAAAAAATAGTTTATATGAAAACCATTATTAATGGTTGGTTAGAAACACATTGTCTATTTTAAATTTATTATTTATTAATTAAAAAATGTCTTTTTTAGTCATCCAAATCTTCAAATTATCAGTTACTTACAAAACTGAAATTAGCAAGCATCTTATTTCTAGTTTAACAACGCACACCCAAAAAGTTTTGCCTACAGCTTGTCATATTACCAGCAATCAGTGTTGTAAGAATCGGTAGGCGCTAGCTGGTCGGTGAGGTACCGACGAGCTATTAATCGGGATTAATTGGATTGGGATTTTTTATATGTAAAGTACACAAATGGTCCTGTGGTTTACCAAAATTTTGAATTTGGCCCCTAGCTTTCCAAAAGTACACGGATGGTCCGTGTGGTTTGCACTTCGCAACGCATTTAGTCCCCAGCCAACAAATCTAAAGGTTTTAGCATGTCCAAGTTATGGACTAAATGTGTTACAAGGTGCAAACCACAAGGACCATCCACGTACTTTTGGAAAAAGTTGGGGACTAAATGCGTTACAAAGTGCAAACCACAGGGACCATCTGTGTAATTCTGGAAAGCTGTATTAAAAATAGTTTATATGAAATCCAAAATTTTAGTAAACCATAGAAACCATCCGTGTACTTTACTCTAATCATTTTTTAAAGATGTATTAAAAATAGTTTATATGAAAAACATTATAAACCTGGATTTGCTCGAATCATCTGAATGCTGGTGTGGATTGTTAGAAGGCTTTTCGGATTTAGCTTCCTTATCATTGCCATTGGTAACAAGCTTGTCGTCCTTCAACGTAGCCTCTAGTTTTTCATCAGACGGCTCGTATTTCTTTGAGTCCTTATCCTTCTGCATCTTTGCTTCAGGTCCTTCTTTCCTGACTACATATGTAACGCCAAAAAGTCAGTACCACAACTTATTAATTGGATTATTCAAAAAAAAATGCCCCACTCGAGATTAACAATATTTATTAAATATAAATAAAAAATTGGGACACCGGACACCTGAACTACTTGGAGGTTTAGTTTTAGCCTTCACAACACGGCGACGATTTGCTTTCCGATCATCAGAGCTGCTGCTATTGCTGGAACTCCCACTTTCTGATTCACTTGAACTCTCTGAACTCCTAAGTATGTAAACGTAAAAGTTTGAATTGTATCAAACTATCAATGATACAAGAAGAAAGATTAAAGATGCATATAAAGCATACCGTTTTGACTTCCGTTTTGACCTTCTGGCAGTCAAACCTCTACGTTTGTTCTTATTCTGTTTGCCATTTCTCTTTTTTGACCTCTTCCTACGACGTGTCCCATCACGAGAGCTTGAAGAGTCTGAATCAGACTCTGAGAAGGAATCACTATCTGAAGAATCTGACTCTGAATCTGAATCAGAGCTGGATGATTCAGATGACGAGTACTTCCTACGTTTCTTCCTTTTATCGTTGACAGATGATCCCCGCCGATTTTTTACTCGCCCATCGGAACTCTCATCAGATGATATAGCTTTCTTCCCAGCTTTTTTCTTTTTACCTAAAAAGATGGTCAAAATGGGTTGCGTAACGAGGGCTGCAAACGAACAGAACAAACACGCCTTGTTCATGTTCGTTCGTTAAAGAAATTACGTGTTCATGAACACTTACTAAACGAGATTTTTTGTCCGTGTTTGTTCACTGAGAAAATCAACGCGTTCGTGTTCGTTTGTGTTTGTTCGTTAAGTTTAGGTAACGAACGTTCATGAACATAAATGAGCACAAACACAGCCCAAAGAAGCATGTATTAAACTTTGAATAAAGTCAGTATCTTTCTTCATAAATATTACATAGATCCACCCATACTATACCAACCTAATATTTTATTAAAGAGTAAATTACAAAGTTCGTCCTTTATGTATGCCTAATATATCAAAGTATGTCCTTTGTCTTTAATAACCTCAGAAAACATACTCAATGTTTGCAAATCTCTTCACGTTATGTCCTTTATGCCTAACTTAGTTATTTTTCTGTGTTAAATATGGCCAAATGAACCCAATGCTTGTGAAATTACTAAAGTACCCTTTAATATTATAAACTTAAAATACAAAACTATATTATTATACAATTTAGATTGGGCACATATTCAGATCTGATAGGTATTGTTTTGTTGAATTAAGATTGTCCCTCTCTCTCGATTTCTACTGGACACAAAGGAGGTGCTTCTCCTTCACCCCACTCGACCTCCCTCTCCCTTGAAAGAAATCTGGCGACACAAGGGGAGTCGGCTGCCGGAGCGACCGTTCACCGGTCACACCACCCACAACCTGCCTGCTTGTTGTAAACCCCCCCCCCCCTTTCGATCGACAAAACGGAAGACCACCACCACCCTGGTGGTGGTGTGCGGTGGCTCTAACACAGCAAGAGAGAGAGAGACCGAAGAGAGAGGATGGAGACGAGAAAGAGGTGACAGAGAGAAAAAGATGGAGAGAGAGAGATGAGGCGGAGCAGCGCCGCCGCTCATGGCGGCGGCAGTGGAGACGAGCGGCGGCGTTGGCACGGGTGTTCTGACCGGCAAGAATCACCGGTAAAAACCTCTCTCTAATTTCTTCCATTTTTGTTTTTCCTTCCGAAAATTTGATGAAGATGGGGATAGTGTTTGACGATGTTGATGATGATGTAATGAAGGTATAGTAGGTTGCAGCCGCTGATGTTGTCCTTGTCTTGAATCGGGTTTTAATTTCAGGTCTCGTGGTTTCAGTGCTTGATGATAAACGGTGGTGGATGAGATGAGTGATAATGAAATTAGTCCTCGTGAAGATGCTTCTCGTCAGGCGCAGCTGTAAAAGAGGAGATTGTAGAGAGAGATTGAGAGAGAGCAGGTAGAGTAAGAGAGTGGTGGTGGTGGCAGATCGGTGGTGGTGGTGGTTATGGTGGTGGCAGATCGGTGGTGGTGGTGGTGGTGATGGTGGTGGCAGGTGAGTTGTGGTGGTGGGGGTAGGTGAGAGAGAGAAGGAGGAGGGGTTAATAATGATGTCTGTATGTATATATATATATATATATATATATAATTTTTTAATATTTCTTTTAATATTTATGATAAAATGACCAAAATACCCTTATGTGGGGCTGACTTAGTCAAATTTAACCATGAAAAGTAACTGGATTAGGACTAAAGGACGTAACATGTAAGGATTTGCAAACATTAAGGATGTTTTCTGAGGTTATTAAAGACAAAGGACATACTTTGATATATTAGACATACATAAAGGACGAACTTTGAAATTTACTCTTTATTAAATATTTTATTAGTGGGAACTTTGAAGTATTTAAATGCAAAATATAAATAAATAAAACCCCAAGGAATTATCGAACCCAAAGGAACATAAACAAACACGTTACTGCACGTTCACAAACATAAACAAATGAACGCAACCGATGTTCATGTTCCATTTAACTAAACACACGAAATTTCTTGTTCGTGTACGTTCAATTATTAAACGAACTAACACAAACGAACTTCCCGCCGAACAGTTCATGAAGTGTTCGCTGAACGTTCGGTTCATTTGCAACCCTAGACTAATGAGTCAAAATGAGTTTGGATCAAAATGGTACATTTTAGTAAAGATTGGAACGCGTTCGCATACACTTTTTCTTCATTTTTCTAGCTTTTATATAAATAATGAATGTGTTAACATGATTGCATAAACTATATTAATACAAATATTCAATACCTTTACCAGACTCCATCACATTGTTCTTTTTATCTTCAGAAATTTCACCGCAGTCTGTAATTTTTACCAGCCCAGAAGGTTTTCCGTCCCGTGTTCCCAACTGCTCGATCTTTTTAACAGTTTCCATCCCTTTTATTACCTTTCCAAAGACAACATGTTTCCTGACATAAAACCAGTAAAACAAGGGTTAATACAAACGAACCGTTAAACAAGAGCTAGCAAAATTAATCAGTCCTAATTATGAATGATCTGTCCATAAATTATAATCAGTCTTTATGAATTACCCATCAAGATGTGGTTGCCGTTTGAAGATTATAAAGAACTGAGATCCGTTTGTATTTGGGCCGCTATTTGCCATAGATAGCATACCGGGCCCACTATGATCCAGTTTAAAATTCTCATCTACAAAAAAAGATGAAAGTATCAGTACTAACATTAATAATAATAGATAATAAATGAAAAATCATAAATCTTAAAGATTAAACAATTAAAGCGAACATTTTTTATAACGTACCTGCAAACTTTCCTCCATAAATACTTTCTCCACCGGTGCCTGCAAACCGTCAAAAGACCACGCCTTACAAATCTGGCATGTGGTAAATGACTTTTTCACTCTTACCAAAAACAAGATTTAAATAAAAATGCATACCGTTTTGTTTTGAAAAATCACCTCCCTGCAGCAATGAGAAAAGTTATTTTACAGGTTTTACATAAAACATGCGTACGACCACGGGTGTAAACAAGCCGAGCTGCTCATGAACTGCTCGAAATCGACTCGCTAAAGCTCAAATCGATCCAAGTTCATGTCGCGCTTAAGATTTAGACATACGTCTAGAAACGGGGCCAAGCTCGAACAGTAGAACCTGGCTCAGCTCGCAGCTCGTTTACCCCTCTTCAAGCCAATATAATGCCAATAATGAGGTAAATTTATTATCTTTTTAAACGTATCCTGTATCTAAATAAACTATAGTGCTTTACGTCTTTACTTCCAAAAGCAATCTTACGGTATAAACTATGAATGTGCGTAAAAAAATTAATGGCACAAGTTTGAACAAAAGGTTGCAAGTGTGAAGTTATTTGATAGAGATAAGCATATAAACATACTTGAGCCATGAAACCTTCAATAATACGATGGAATACAACTCCTTTGTAGTGCAGTGGTTTTCCAGTAGTGCTTCCATTTCCCTTTTCCCCTACACACACATTAACGTAATCACAACGTACAACACAAACACACGTCTTTCTAATATCTTATATTCATTAAAGCCCCAAACTCAACACACACCTGTGCAAAGTGCTCGAAAATTCTCCGCCGTTTTAGGCACAACATCCGCAAAAAGCTGCAGTTTTCAGACCATTCATTTCCATTAACATCTCAAATCCATAATGCAAACTGAACAAACAAAAATAACATATACAACATACCGACCTCGATTACTAGTCTTTCAACCGGACTTCCATCCACCGATAAATCGAAAAACACACAAGGATTCTTCTTCTTACTCATTTCTTCACAATGCAGATCCTAAACCACACAATCAACATAAATCAAATAATATCTTAAATATTACAGGTTAACAATAAACATGACATTGCTAAATCTACTATCCGTGCGAAATGATTTAACTAAATTTTAAAACCCTAAACCCTAGCAATCGAATATTACGACAATCATTTCGTCGAACAAGTGGTGTGCAATAAAACGTGTGTGAGGATGTGAATTTAGTGAACAAATTACAGATGTGAAACGGAAAATGGAAGATCTGATCGGTTAATTGGAAGTTTGAAGTGAAATTCGTTATGGTGAATGCGTCGATTGAGATTTAATATGACGTAATGGTTGAACAGAAGTAAGATTAACAGAGGAATATGCAGTGAAAAAGTGATGAGAGAATAAGAGCGAGAAGAAACTCACCGGCGACGGCGGACGACGGTGACGAGTGAGAGAGGTTCTTCGTGTTTTTTACTTTTTCTTTTTGCCTTCGTTGCCTTGTTTGTGTTTATCTTTATACTCATTTTCAGACGTTGTCCTTTATATTTAAAATTGACGAGTTTTGTACTTTATGTTTTCAAATCCATCACGTTTTGTCTTTTATGTCTAACCCAGTAGATTTTTCTGTTAAATCATATTACACAAGGGTGGTTTAGTCTTTTTACCTATTTATTTAAAGACAAAAATAAATTTAAATATAACATTATAATATATATGATGTGTGTGTATGTAATTTATATATATAAACAAGAACCAGCTCTTTATCTCTCTAGCTCTCTCTCTTGACTTTCTCCCGCTACAACCAACTACCACCTCTGGCCACCACCCTCAACCACCTCCAGCCACCACCCTCTAACACTCTGTTTTTCTAGCTCTCACTCTCTCCCACGAGTGTTCCAACCTTCCAGCCACCACCAATAACCACCTTCAGCCACCACCCTCCAGTGCTTTCAACATCGCCACCAGCCACCTACACCCTCTTTCTCTAACCCACAGAGCACCACCACCACCTCCTTTTTACAACCATCACCATCTAAACGAGTCAATTCGAAAACCCATTTCATAACAAATCAAATTAAACACCACCACCAATCCACATCACCTGCCACCGTGGTTGGCCCTTTATCATCTACAACCCCACAACCAATAATCAACAAACAAAATCCCCAAATCAACTCAAGAACCCAGAAATCCCCAAATCAATTCAATGATCCAACTACTGATTTCGTTTCTACGTCAACAACGACAGCAATTGAGTTCAAGACACTCAAAACCTACCCAATCTAAACCTAACCCCATCTGGCGCCTCTGGATCCGTCGTATAAAACCACTAAGAATCTAAACCCAACCTGCAAAACCACCGCTGTCTTCGTCCTTGTGCCCCTTTTCATTGCAATTTGTACACAGAACCAGTACCACATGTGGTGGTGACGGCTAGGGAAAGAAAGGGGTAGTGAGACCGGTAGAGAAAGAGGGGGATGAGAGAGAATAGGGGAAAAGAGGGTGGTGGCGGCGGTGGCTGGTAGGTAAGAAGAGGGTGGTGGTGGTGGTGGACTAGTAGCGGTGGATTGGTGGTGGTTGGTGGGTAAGGCTAGAGAGAGAGAAAGAGGGTGAGAAGAAAGAGAGAGTATGTCTGATATGTATGAATTATTATGTTTTTAATTTGTTTTCAAAAAAGAAAATTAAGTTTTTAAATTTTGTTTTCTTTTATTTATTATAATATTTTTAAATAAATTGATGAAAAGACTAAATTACCCTTTTGTTATCTGATTTAACAAAAAAAATTAACTGGGTTAGGCCAAAAGGACAAACCGTGCAATATTCTGAAACATAAAGTACAAAACTCGTCAATTTTAAAGGTAAAGGACATCGCTTGAAATTAGGTATAAAGATAAAGGACAAAATTTGAAATTCACTCTAACAAATATTACACCGATGGTTAGTAGTCGCTACAAAGTAGACTGCCGATGCGACTGTTTTCAACTCTAAATAAATACCCGGAATCGATCAAATGCGGTCAATATTGGCAAAATTAGATCTAGTAGATCAACTCAGACCGAGTTTGACTTAAAATAAAATAAAACATAACTTATATGCCTATCATATTAAATAATGAATATCAATTTCACGTATTTTGTTATAAATATTAGTAAATTTATGTTATTTGAGATATATTTAATTTGCGAAAACTAATTTCTTTATAATTTGGCATCTCCGAGTACTCCCCGTGTACTCTCCGCCTAAGCCGAATACTCTCAACTCCCCGGTCGACCGACTAGGGAGCGCCTAGTGACTTTTACAACCATGATTATACCAATAGGAAAACTAACACACACCAACCACGATGCAAAGTGTGTCTTCATCATATCGTGCATGCAACCTGCTAGTATATATATACATAAAGCAGAAACGTCGAACCACACACACGTTGCATCGTGTTAACTCGCAAAATATAGAACAAAACGTAAAACGAAAATTCGAGAAAGATGAAAAGTATAGGGGACCAAAAGTGAAAGTAAAAAAGTTGTGATACTAAATTACAAATAATGAAAAGTTTTGCGTTAGAATAAAAAAATTGTGGGGGTAAAATTACAAAAGATGAAAAGCTTTTGGTTTAAAAGTAAAAAACTTTTTTTTAAAAGGCCCAAAGCATGAGTTATAACACCCATATGCACGTTGTTAATTAATGGTGTATAAATATAAATGGTATATAAATTAGGATGTCCATCCATCACTCGAAATCCAATTTTAAATTTCCCCTATATTAATTAGCAAATACACTTGCCCTCACATTAGTACTGTTCAATTTTCTCTATTATGATTGGTCATATGATGCACACATGGACCACAAATACAAAACCCAACTCTATACCCCAGACACACAACTATTACAACCGGTACACCACCACCTCCGACATAAAGCGCTCGATTCTTCAACCCCGCAAAAACGACTCCCGGCCCCTGGTTATATCAGCACCTTCATCACTCGCCGGTTTAAACACCACCATCCGAAAAACCAGTGCCGCTACTAATCAGACCCATCTCCTCTTGAATCTTTTGATATAACCTGCGTTTAGGATGGAACCGGATGCTATTATACTTATTGAAGAAAAGGTTCCTTTGATTCTCCACGTTTCAGGCAGCGGCGGTAGTCACGGTGGGCTGAAGTAGATGGAGAAATATATTGAGATAGGTGGTTGTGGTGTGGTCGCAAGGTAGATTAGATGGCGGTGGGCATGGATCTGGACTGAGGACATGGCTTTGGCAGTGGTGGTGTGGAGTTGGATATGGGTTGATTGATGTCTGGGTGAAGCAAATGTGAATCAGAAAGAGGATTTCTTTGGTGTGTGAGAGAAAACGAAGAGTGGTTTTTACTTTTTAGTTTTGAATAGGTGGTTTGATGGTTTCTGAGTTGGTGTCTGTCAGGTGGTTTCAAATAAATGGTGAATTTAAACAATGAAAATAATAATTGATTGATTTCTTGGTGAAGAAAAATTGCAGCTTCTTCGATATCCAACCATCCTACTCTTTTTAATATATATATATTCTTTTTATAAATAAATACTAAAACACAAAACTTATATAATAAAATAACTTAGAAACCATAACTTATACTAGAGGGTAATTAGATATACTATATTTTATTTGTAAGACTAGAGGTTATGTTTTTAACAAACTTTGTTATTTTAGTTAGAGTCATTATATTTTAATGATCAGCTATTAAACACTTATAATGTTAGCTTTTCGTTTTTTATAAAGATTCGAACATATGTGTATATTTGTATTAACGTTTCGACGCCACTTTCTTTTCATGCGTAATGCACTACTTTTTTCACACGCAACGAGTAACTTTTTTCATTTACTACATGTTCATGGTTCAATGGTCTTACACATATTGTTTGTTCGGTTTAACAATCCCGCCGTAACACGCGGGTCCTAAAAACTCGTTTATTATAATAACCAAAGTGAAATCTAAAATATTCATCACAAATGTAAAAATTCTATAATCGTAACAATTTTAAGTTCCTTGCACATTCAGCATATTTTTAATTATATATATCTTAGATTATAAATATATCAGTTTATTCAATTTTGATGCAAGTAAACGAGTTCAAGTTACGGAGATGCATCACCTAATACGACACTCTGCCCAAACCCACAATATTTTTTGAAAGTAATCTCGCTCCTAGATACCGGTCCCATTATCCATTCAGGTTGTTTTGGGTTTTCCATTCGACTTTGGGTTCATTTGCCACCTATATTACATTGATACCTTACGAATGTGACATGCTAGAGGAGTTTGATGGTCAAATGAGCGCTAGAAATAGAATAATGTTTAGGGATGATTGCATGTCACAAAAACATGTTTGGAGACTACCTTTGTTTCATAATGTCGTAAAGAAGTTATCCTCTTAACAAGTGTAAACAACGTAGGATGTCTGGTTTAAGTTGGATGCTCATCAAAAATACATATAGTCATGAGTATCAAGTTCAACAGTTGTTTATGGTTTCATAGTTGGAAAGATGTGATTGTGTTGAGCCTTAATGTCGCAACCCCCGATCCCAAATCCCCGGGAACGGGCGGCCGCGAGCCAGTTTTGGTGGTATCGCGTATTGTCTAATTTGGCAGCGGAATTTTCATCAGGACCGTAGTTAGGAAATATTGAATCAGAGTAAAATACCACATTTTCATAATATTAAACACATGGGATAAAACCCAAGTTTGAAGTACACACATTTTCATAGGAAAAAATCCTATTTTATTAAATAAAAACATCTATTTTATTTTAGGTAACTTTATTGCCACTTTTCCAAACCTTCAGTGTTGTCCAGCTGTCTTCTATTTGGCTTTCACATTTTGTTACTTGAAACGCGTTTTAAAAACATTTGTCAGTGGGAAATACTGGTGAGTGAATCCCAGTTTAATCAAGTTTAAATAAAAACCATTGTACAGTATTGAGGGCGATCTCGCAATTACATTTGTTTCCAAGTTATACCAATTAACATCCATGAACTGTCAGACCCGACTTGTGGAAATGTTACTCCTTGACCAGGTGGTAACAAATTTTGTATACAAAACCCCAACATACTCATGATAATTGTATTCTTACAAATTCTGTAGGATCGATTTGGGACCCGAATTAGTCGATCAGAAGAGTTTATCTCAGTTTCAGAGGCGGAAACTAAGAAACCGAGTTCAATTCAGCAAACAATACACTTTAAACTATTGTTTCTATTGATTGAATGACGTTTACAAGCACGAGAAATACCGGCAGCACTTCGGTACAATATTCTGATTCCCCACCAAATGACATGATGACTCTCCTATTTATAGTGTTTCTGATTCCCCATGAAAGTGCTATTTTCTGATTCCCCACGAAATGACAATTTTCTGATTCCCCACGAAATGAAAGTTTTCTAATTCCCCACGAAAATGTCATGTCTATTTCGTGGGAAATCAACATTTCGTGCCCTAATCCAAACAATTATATACAAGACTCGATACAAGACGAAGACGACAGACGGATGCACCAACAAACTCCCCCTCGGATGTTGACGGAGTCTTCAGTGTCGAGTCTTCGCACTTTCAGTCTTTATCAGCCTTTGGGCTTTTTTTCTTTGAAATGTTTGACGCTGTAAGTATCCTTCAATCTTTATCTTCTCTTTTCTCTATCATCAACAAACTCCTCACGAACAATCTCTACTCGGATATCTTCAGACTCCCCATTTCAATATACCGGGATCGCAGTCTGGCATGTTGAAATCACACAGTCCTCAGGTATCGGAACCTGACTCTCTATCATTCAAATAACCTGCACATTCTCTACCCAAAAATAAATTTTCTGATGATAACTTGTAAAACAATCTCACCATCTAAAAAACCTCTTGCAGGAATAATACAATCAAAGAATGATTTTACCATGTTAATCATTGATGAACCACTTGAAGATATATCACTTTTATGTTAAAAAACAACACACTCTCCCAAACCATCTGTTCATCATGTTTAGCACTTGGAATTTTGAAAATCAGCTCTCCAACACCAGTTGTCGAAAATCTTTTTGTATTTTAAAAAAATTATGCTAAAACACACTGAAAATCTTTTTGGATTTTTGAATAGAATGAAATGCAGTAAAGAAATATTTACATACAATATTTTTGTGAGTTTGTATAAGAGGATCATATCAGTTGTTGAGACAAATCACCAACACCGTTAAGCTTTAAACATTTTAAGTTCTAAACGATTCACTTAGATTGTCAGTATACTGGTCCACTTAAATTCTCACACAAAGTTCAACTGCTTCGAGATACGATATTAATGTTTTAAGCACTTAAACTTAATCGCGTGTCCCACCTCAGAATATACTCCCGTATCCAGATCCCAATATTCAGTCTTACAGGTGAGTATACCACAGATGATATCTGTAAGGGGTTATAATGCGAGGGCCGTGATAGCTCAGGTCGATACTTCCGTATACGCAGAGAGATGACGACTTCGACTTTTGGTGTGTCCCCTTTAGAGGATCTTTTGTTTCAACAACAATGACTATCAATTTTATTGTTTCATCAATTTGCTGAGGGCGGCACTATATTTCAAGCAAGCAGAAAGTATTCTCCGGGGACTAGGCCATTGCTTCCGCAAAATCAGAAGTCCCGGGATAATACCCCAGATATCACTGAGTATAAAGACCTAGTATCTCAGAAAGAGGGACCTTTCAAACAAGATTTCGGGGGTTACCCATATATCCGAGAGATGTTTCCCCACGATATAAGCAAGTTTGAATTTAGGTTTATATCTCGTCACAATCTACTAAATGTGCAAAAACCTACTGACACATCCACAGTGAGATCGTTTATCACATTTTTACTTTCCATTTCTTTAGCATGTTGTGATAGTCCACTGATGTACTATCATTTCCTCTTTTATACAACAAAATTCATTTTTCATTTTATCATGTTTTTTACTTTTTCAAATTTTCTAATGTTTTTTGATTTTCTGAAAATTTTTCTCCCCCTAAAATGCAAACACATTTTAGGAAATTTGAAAACCAATGAGCTCTTGACCCACTTAGTAAGAACAATTTAAAAATAACCATTGTAGTTCACTAATTTAAAAATTGTTAAAACAACCTTTGTACTTTCACTTTTATAACAGTTACAATCCACCCTCACTAATGTCATCCAAGTATTTTGTTAGTTTATTTGAAATTACCATAATGCCACTGTTATTAAAACTACAATACAAATAAATAAAGGGTTAATTACGCTTTCCGTCCCTGGGCTTTGTTGAAAATAACTATCATAGTCCATTAGTTTAAAAATTACCAAAACAGTACCAGTACTTTCACAACTTCCACCTTCAACTCACCAACAATGGTGGTTAACAGCGTCATCTATCTATTAACCTTCGTTCTCTTTTTCTTCAGATCCAGCCGAAACATCACCTGCTCCAGCTTTACACCCTCTCCACTTCATACATCTTCAACATCTCTGTCGCAACCCCCGCCACCTATTTGTCCCGAGAACGGGCGGCCGCGAGACCAGTTTTAGTGGTATCGATGTTTATCATTATTTGGCAGCGAAAATTTCACCAGGACCGTAGTTATGAAATATTTTATCAGAGTAAATACCACGCTTTTATAATATTAAACATATTGGGATAAAACCCAGGTTTTCATTACAAACTGATTTATAGAGATAATCTTCATTTTATTGAATAAAACATCTTCTTTTATTTAGATAACTTTTATAGCCACTTTTCAATGCCTTCAGTGCTGTCCAGCTGGCGTCTATGTTGGCTTTCACATTTTGTTACCTGAAACGCGTTTAAAAACATTTTGTCAGTGGAAAATACTGGTGAGTGAATCCCAATTTAATCAAGAAGAGTTTTATCAATTTACAGTATTGAGAGCGATTACAATGTTTATATCTACACAATTACTCGTTCAGTACTGTCGATCCTAACTGGTGGGTCATATTACCCATTGGCTAACTCTTTGTCCAATGGTAACGTGTTCCACATTTTGTATACAAAACCCCAACATACCGGTAGTAATTGAAGAATTACAAAGACTCAATCACAATCACTGCTTAATCACATTGTAAAATATTTAAGGTTTTATAAAAACAATTTATAAAAAGGAGATTACTCACATTGTTGTCTTAGGTTTTTCTTTAAGGGTTTCCTGGTGATTATCTATAAATTACACAAAGGCACACGCGTTAGCATAATAACCCAATATTTACATTAGTAATACTCTCCCCGAGACGGCATTCCAACGACTACGTCGGGTAGAACCACGACAGCGTATCTAATACGTAATCGGGGTTATGATACTTACAACGGAGCATAACTTCATTATTTAGGGGGTATTATATCCGAAACTTGCTTATACTATGTGAGAATTCGAGAGAAAAGAAAAAGATGAGCGAGTTCGACTGAAGACTGAAGGCCTCTATTAATAGGTGACCTTTCGGCTTCCCTCGCGGCCCGCGTAGACTACACAGGGGTCCTTCACGGCCTGCGTAGTAGGTGTGTAGGGCTTAGCTTCGTCTATTCAACAAACTTGCTTCTCCGGGTGGCCTGCCACGTGGTTGGCTAGGGTTTCGTCTGGTGGCACTAGGTCGCGGCCCGCGTAGGAAGTAGCCAAAGGCTACGCGCCCCGCGACAGCCCTTTGAAATTTGTTTTTAATTAAATTTAATAAAAATAAAGGTATTCGGGGTCCGATTTTGCATACGGGGTGTATTTAGGAGCGTCTAGGGTTATGTTTAAAGGTTCCGGGAGGGTTATTACATTTGTGGAGGTAAAGAAGTACATGACTTTAAATTTTATGTTAGATTTGTTGTCACATCTATGATTAGTTATCTTCAAACATGTATATATACATAAGTGTATTTTATGACATATTAGGGCATTCTAAATATATTAGGGGTGTCAAAAAAAATTTAGGAGGGTTGTTATATCCTCCCCACCTTGTTTTAGAACTCGTCCTCGAGGTCTACTGGAATAAGTGTGGATATTTCCTTTGAATTTTTGATTCAAGCTCCCATGTGTATTTTGGTCCTCTTTTGGAGTCCCATTTTACTTTGACCAGAACTAATCTCTTGTGCTTAAGGTTTTTAACTTTCCTGTCTTCAATTTGTAGATGTCTCTCTACAAATTTAAGTTGTTCATTTACCTCTATATCTTTAAGAGGTACTACCAGTGATTCATCAGCTAAGCATTTCTTGAGATTAGATACATGAAATAGATCATGTATTCACGCCATTTCCTCTGGCAGTTGTAGCTGATAGGCTACATGTCCTATTCTTCTAGTAATCTCAAAAGGTCCAACATACCTGGGGCTTAGCTTTCCCCTTTTGATGAATCTGACTACTCTTTTCCAAAGAGAGACTTTCAATAATACTTTGTCTCCTACCTGAAATTCCAACGACTTTCGCTTGTTATCAACATAACTCTTCTGTCGATCACGTGCTGCTTTTAGTCGTTCCTTTACTTGAATGATCTTGTCTGTTATTTCTTGTACTATTTCTGGTCCAGATAATTGCTTCTCTCCAATTTCTGCCCAACAGACTGGGGTTCGACACTTTCGTCCATAAAGTGCTTCGAATGGTGCCGCATTGATACTGGTGTGATAATTGTTATTATAAGAAAATTCTATTAACGGTAAATGATCGTCCCAATTACCTCCGAAATCAATTACACAAGCTCTAAGCATGTCTTCCATTGTCTGAACTGTCCTTTCGCTTTGTCCGTCCGTTTGTGGATGATAGGCTGTGCTTAGATTTAACTTGGTTCCCATGGCTTTTTGGAAACTTGTCCAAAAATGAGAGGTAAAACGGCTATCCCTATCAGAAACAATTGATAAAGGAATTCCATGTAATGAAACTATTTCATTTACATACAATTTAGCTAGTTGTTCCATACTGAAAGTTTCCTTCATTGGTAGGAATTGAGCTGACTTAGTTAGCCTATCTACAATCACCCAGATTGTATCATTACCTTTCCCTGTCTTGGGTAATTTGGTAACAAAATCCATTGTTATCAATTCCCACTTCCAAACTGGCATTTCTAATTGCTGCAACAAACCTGAGGGTTTCTGGTGTTCAGCTTTAACTTGTGAACAGGTTAAACACTTAGAAACATAAGCTGCTATGTCCTTTTTCATTCTTATCAACCAGAAATTCTTTCTTAAATCCTGATACATCTTATCACTTCCAGGATGCATCGTATATTTAGACTTATGGGCTTCCTCTAATATACGGTGGCGTAGGTTTCCTAATTTAGGTATCCACTTTCTTTTCTTTTGGAATCTCCAAATTCCATCTATTCCTTGTTCTAATTCCTTAATCATTCCTTTTAATTTCTCAGTATCATCCTTGATTACTGATTCTTGTGCTTCTCTAATCTGTTCATTTAAATCTACTCGTATGTTTAATTTAGGAGAACGTACCCTTTTTGGTTTTTCATGATACTTCCGACTTAAAGCATCAGCCACTACATTTGCCTTTCCTACATGATACTGGATATTACAGTCATAATCACTAAGAATCTCCATCCATCGTCTTTGCCTCATATTCAACTTCTTTTTCCCGAAAACATACCTTAGACTCTTATGATCTGTAAAAATGGTAAACTTACTACCGTAAAGGTAATGTCTCCAAATTTTCAGGGCAAAAATTATAGCTCCTAATTCTAAATCATGGGTTGAATAATTCTCTTCATGATTCTTAAGTTGTCTTGATGCATAAGCTATAACATTTTGGCGTTGCATCAATACACATCCATAACCTAACTTAGAAGCATCACAATATACTACAAAGTCTTCAGTTCCTTCTAGTAATGCTAAAATGGGTGCATTGGTTAATCTTTGCTTAAGAATTTTAAATGCTTCTTCTTGTTTTGATCCCCATTCAAACTTAACAGATTTACAGGTTAGCTTAGTTAAAGGAATGGCTATTCTAGAAAAACCTCGAATATATCTTCTGTAATAACCGGCCAATCCTAAGAAACTTCTAACCTCGGTTGGTGACTCAAGGGTTTTCTATTTGGTAATTGCCTCGATCTTGGTGGGATCCACATGAATTCCTTCATGTTTGACTAGATGTCCAAGAATCTGTACCTGTTCTAACCCAAACTCGCACTTTGAAAACTTAGCATAAAGCTTTTCTTTTCTTAATAAACTTAAAAGTGCGTGCAATTGCTGTGCATGTTCTTCTTTACTCTTGGAGTAAATGAGAATATCATCTATAAAGACAATTATGAATTTATCCAAATATGGCTTACATTTTCGGTTGATCATATCCATAAATGCTGCTGGGGCATTGGTTAAACCAAATGGCATGACAGTAAATTCATAATGGCCATACCTTGTTCTAAATGCGGTTTTAGGAATGTCCTCTTCATGTACCTTTAATTGATGATATCCTGACCGTAGATCGACTTTTGAGAAAAATCGAGCTCCTTGCAATTGATCGAACATATCATCGATTCTTGGTAATGGATACCGATTCTTAATCGTGACCTTGTTCAATTCACGGTAGTCAATGCACATACGCATCGATCCGTCTTTCTTTTTAACGAATAAGATTGGCGCTCCCCATGGCGATGAACTTGGCTGTATGAATCCTTTTTCCAACAACTCCTCTAACTGTTTCTTCAGTTCCTGCATTTCTGCGGGTGCCAAATGGTAAGGTGCTTTGGCAATTGGTGCTGTCCCTGGTAACAGGTGGATTCTGAATTCAACTTCTCTGTCTGGAGGTAATCCTGGTAATTCTTCTGGGAATACATCTGGAAACTGAGATGCGACTGGAATATCTTTTAGTTCTTTTCCTTTAGTGTTAGTGATTATGGAAATCAAATACACTAATGATCCTTTTCTTATATAACTTGCCATTTTCATCACAGAGATGAATTTTGTGGATCTAGATGGTTTTTCTCCTTTAATTGTGATCTTTTCACCCTTTGGTGAATTTACTTGTATTGACTTTTGATCATATAAAATATTGGCTTTGTTGGCTATTAACCAATCCATTCCTATTACAACATCAAATCCTGCCAGATTCATTGGGTAAAGGTTTGCAATAAACTTTTGATTTAAAAACTCTATTCTTGCTCCCTGCAAGATTTCAGAAATCTTAGTGTTTTCTCCATTTACGGTTTCAACTAAACATTCTTGTGGGAGTTTAGTTAATGGTTGATTGAGTATTTTGCAAAATGAAGTATTAATAAAACTTTGGTTCGCACCAGAGTCAAATAATACTTTAGCAAAAACATCATTAACTAAAAACGTATCGGCTATCACGTCTGGAATCATCTTTGCTTATTCTGCAGTTAGAACAAATGCTCTAGCATTTTTGGTATTCTTGTTGTTCGTAGCTGGAGCTAATTTCGGACAGTTTGGCTTGATGTGGCCTTGTTCTCCGCAGTTGTAGCATACCCTGTTGTTAGGTTTCTTCCTGCAGTCTTCTTCCTTGTGTCTAGATATTTTGCAGAAGTTGCAATATATGGAGCGTCTTCCAGAATGCTTCCTTTTGTAATACTTGCAGTAGGGTGCAGAAGTAGAACCTATGTTTCTCCCACGATTGGAATTTTCGGAGCGAAATTCCTGGGTAAGCCTTTGAGCTAGGTTCATCCTCTGATCTTCTTCCCGTGTACGTACTAATTCATCAGTCAAGGTGTTTGCTAGTTCTACAGCTTCTTCTATAGTTTGAGGTCTAGCTGCCTTGACTACATGTCTAATTTCACTGATTAATCCCCAGATGTAACGAGAGATTAATACTGGTTCAGGTGATGCAAGGGTTGGCACTATTCTGGTATATTCAAAGAATAATATAGTGTATCCCTTACTATCTACTCCAGTCATCCTAAGGTTTAGGAACTTATTTGCTATTTGTTCTTTTTCATTGGGAGGGCATAATTTCCTTTCTACCATGTTTTTAAATTCCTCTCACTCCATATTGTAAACTCTGTCACTTCCTCTAGTTTGGAGGATAGTGTTCCACCGTTCTAAAGTTGAATTCTTAAACAAATTAGAAGCAAACATTATCTAATCCTCTTCCGCGCACTTGCTTATTTTTAAGACAACCTCAGTCTTTTCTATCCAGCGTAGAGCTGCAACGGCCCTTTCATTGCCCGAGAATTCCATTGGTTTACAAGACCAGAATTCTTTATAAGAACAACCATAGGACATGGTTCTTCTTCTTTTGGGAATGGGCACTTGGGGGCACTTGAAGTATGGGTCCATTGTTCACGCTGTTTTCAGGTTCAGTCGGTCGTTTACTATCACGGTTACTTTTATTATCAGCTTCCTAACTGTTTGAATAATATATGGCATTGCATCTATTATTCCTTGTGCCACTATGTGTTGAATGGCACTGTTATCCACTGGGTTTCCATTGTTATCGTTGTTCGGGTTATCGTTATTCAGATTATGGTCATTCTGGTTTTCCGGGTTATTATCCGGGTTCTCTTGATTCACTTGGTTGTCCATCTGAATTTTAAACATTTGCCACGTATTAATATCACAAGATAATATTTAATACAACCAATCACACAACGCGCATATTGATAAAAAACGTCGAACATTGCGACTTACTCTTTCTTATATACAATATGTGTCTAATACAAACCAGAACTGGAAATTTAAAATTACAATACAACTGAAATAAAAATTATACTAGTAGGCATCCATAGCTATAAATTTTTTTTATCAAACATACACACATATTATTATCTTATATTATTATTACTACCTCTATCATCACCTTCACTGATATGGATTCATCCAGAAATCCATATTACGCTCGCCATACTTCCAGACGAGTCATTCTCCTACCTGCCTCATCCTCTCGTTACTTTCTAAAATTTCTTCTTCGAAAGTTCGGAGCTCTTGCACATTTTCTGCACTCATTTGGGGTGCAGGTGCTGGGACTGGGTTTGGGAACTGGGATGCGGGTTCCTGGTATGGGTAAGGATTCTCTAAAATTTCCCTAATGTATTGATCACTATCATAGTAGGGATCTAGAGGGTCCAAACCTGGGTAGGCTGCTAGATTTGGCATGGGCATGTCTTCTGGTATTGGGTAACGTTGCACATAGTCCCTATTATCATCTAACCACGGGTCGTAGTCTGGGTCTAAGGGATTGGGTGCTGGTACCCTAGGTATCTCCTCTGGGTTGAAATCATGCATTTGAACTTGATTTTCTGGGTTATTTTCTATTTCCATTGGCTGAGCAGGGAATAGTGGTAATGGTTGGGGTGCTATCAGTTGTTCCAGGTTAGGGTCGGCAGCTGTGGTTGCTAAGATATGAAAGTTTGCTAAACCCCTATTAAGCATATCCTGAGCGTGGGCATCTGTCTCTCTTTTCGCGACTGCTAGGGCTCGCTGTTGTTGTAACTTTTTCATTCGTTTCCTACGTTCATGCGCTCCTCCTCTCTTTTTAGGAGGGAATGGCTCTTCAGACTGAGC
Source organism: Helianthus tuberosus (assembly GCA_030545235.1). Taxonomy (NCBI): domain Eukaryota; kingdom Viridiplantae; phylum Streptophyta; class Magnoliopsida; order Asterales; family Asteraceae; genus Helianthus; species Helianthus tuberosus. The sequence goes on along the minus strand of CM060408.1, from coordinate 184,506,358 downwards.
CTTAAACAAGAATATCCCATCATCATTATCAGCTGAATACCCTGAGAGGGCAGGCTATGAAGAGGTGTCTTCGCTCCTAGGTGAGCTGGACAACTGATGGTAGGCGTCGGAAGGTCCTTGGTCACTCATACTGTAAACTGACAAATAGTCAAATAACACACAATAATAATATACAATTATGCACGTATTTCCGTAATTAATTTCCTAACATATGATATTTTGGTGTTAGCAGAACACTTCTGGGGCTGAATCAGTGGCTTAGCTCTGATACCACCTCCTGTCGCAACCCCCACCCCCTATCTGTCCCGCGAACGGGCGGCCGTGAGACCAGTTTTGGTGGTATCGATGTTTATCATTATTTGGCAGCGGAAATTTCATCAGGACCGTAGTTAGTAAATATTTCATCAGAGTAAATACCACACTTTTATAATATTAAACATATTGGGATAAAACCCAAGTTTTCATTACAAACTGATTTATAGAGATAATCTTCATTTTATTGAATAAAACATCTTCTTTTATTTAGGTAACTTTTATAGCCACTTTTCCAAGCCTTCAGTGCTATCCAGCTAGCTTCTATGTTGGCTTTCATATTTTGTTACCTGAAACGCGTTTAAAAACATTTTGTCAGTGGGAAATACTGGTGAGTGAATCCTAATTTAATCAAGAAGAGTTTTATCAATTTACAGTATTGAGAACGATTACAATGTTTATATCTACACAATTACTCATTCAGTACTGTCAATCCTGACTGGTGGGTCATATTACCCATTGGCTAACTCTTTGTCCAATGTTAACGTGTTCCACATTTTGTATAAAAAACCCCAACATACCGGCAGTAATTGAAGAATTACAAAGACTCAATCACAATCACTGCTTAATCACATTGTAAAATATTTAAGGTTTTATAAAAACAGTTTATAAAAAGGAGATTACCCACATTGTTGTCTTAGGTTTTTCTTTAAGGGTTTCCTGGTGATTATCTATAAATTACACAAAGGCACACGCGTTAGCATAATAACCCAATATTTACATTAGTAATACTCTCCCCGAGACGGCATTCCAACGACTACGTCGGGTAGAACCACGACAGCCGTTATGGAACCCTGGATCAATCAGGCAGCGTATCTAATACGTAACCGGGGTTATGATACTTACAACGGAGCAGAACTTCGTTATTTAGGGGGGGGGTATTATACCCGAAAATAGCTTATACTATGTGAGAATTCGAGAGAAAAGAAAGAGATGAGCGAGTTCGACTGAAGACTGAAGGCCTCTATTTATAGGTGACCTTTCGGCTTCCCTCGCAGCCCGCGTAGACTACACAGGGATCCTTCGCGGCCCGCGTAGTAGGTGTGTAGGGCTTAGCTTCGTCTATTCAACAAACTAGCTTCTCCGGGTGGCCTACCACGTGGCGGGCTAGGGATTCGCCTGGTGGCACTAGGTCGCGGCCCGCGTAGGAAGTAGCCAAAGGCTATGCGCCCCGCGACAGCCCTTTGAAATTTGTTTTTAATTAAATTTAATAAAAATAAAGGTATTCGGGGTCCGATTTTGCATACGGGTTTTATTTAGGAGCGTCTAGGGTTATGTTTAAAGGTTCTGGGAGGGTTATTACATTTGTGGAGGTAAAGAAGTACATGACTTTAAATTTTATGTTAGATTTGTTGTCATGTCTATGATTAGTTATCTTCAAACATGTATATATACATAAGTGTATTTTAGGACATATTAGGGCATTCTAAATATATTAGGGGTGTCAAAAAAAAAATTTAGGAGGGTTGTTATAATCTCCCACCACCACACACACATACCTAAACGATGACCATTTCCACCACCCATTCTGGCCACCACCATCATCAAACTACCACAGTACCACATACCCCTACCTCCACACCCATGGACATTCTTTTCAAACAAAGCATCACCTAACTCCTTTTCTATCGATGAACACTACCAATTTCGACCGCTACACAGGGCCCAGCCTGTGACATCCAGCTATTTTAAGCCTTTTGTACCGTACTAGTGTGACATGTGTTATGAATAAATAAAGGAAACACATTATCAAATATGATGTTAATATATAGTATATGAAGTGTTGGTAAATCCAAACTTTGTTAAAAAAATTGTTGGCAATAATAAGATAAACGCTTATCGCGTAACGAACAAAATGCGAAACGAACGTCGGCGATCGCCCGGTTAATGTTAAAATCCTAAAAATATTCCATTATGATTAAAATTCTGTTTTAATTATATTCGTAAAAGAAAATTAATTAAAACGCTTAAAATCTCTGTTTTGCGAATTTAAGCGTATACTGCGCAATACCGCGCGTATACTGCAAAATACAGACAATGCAGCCAGTCAAGACAAATAGAATATTGTGGAGCAGTATTATGGTGAGATAAATTTTATAGAGTGATAAAAATAATTAAACGTATTGAAACGCAATAAAAACGTGAGATAAAATACTCGGTAGTCAGTTAAATACTTGTTTTTGCTTGAATATACATATGTATATGCATGTAAAAGAAAATGTGTGTGTGCAGGCATATGTGGCAGTCCCATGGGGTACCAACCATTTTTCTTTTGTGCCAAGTGTTGTCTTTCTCTCTCTCTCTCTCTCTCTCTCTCTCTTCGGCCGAACACCACCACTACCACCACCATTACCATTTTTTGTTCAAGTTTTGAAGAACCAAGTATAATCCAAGCTAGTTTCAAGTTCGTTTAAAGATTCAAGAAGGTTTTCAAAGGTGAATCCAACGAAGAACAAGCTCCATGTCATCAATTTTTATCAAAACCCATCAAAATTTTGAAAGGTATAAATTTACTTTTAAAAATCTTGTTCTTGAATTCTTGATGATGATGGAAGGTTTCACATAAACTTGGAGTTCTTTACAAAAACTAGGAAATTTAAACAAGGAAATGGTTTTAATCAAAATAAAAATGGAAGTATGTGTGTGTATGTGTGTGTGTATAGCCATGAGTATGTGATGATGTGTGTTAGTAATGGTATCTTGTTAATGTGTTAAGTTTTGAAAGAAAGGATGCTTGAAAATGATTGGGATTAAAGTGGGTTGAGGAAAAGTTTATGATTGAGTATGTATATATGGCTGAAAATGTGTGTAGTATGGACTAATAGATTGTGTTTTGATGTTAAGTGAGTTTTGATTAACATGATTCTAGAAAGATGATTTTATGATTAAAAAGGGGATTTGAAATAAAGACGATATGATGGATGATGAACATATAAAAAGTGAAATTTTGAAAGGATATGTATATGTGTGTGTCGTGTACATGTATACATATGTTTAAACTTGTAGGTTTTTTTTGAATGTTCATAAATGTGAAGAATGTTACATACATTGATGATATGATGATTTGATGAATGATTTGAACAAAGATTATATATGATAGATGTATTTAAGTCTTGGATGATGATGATGTGATAAACATGCATTAGATACTTGTACATAAGTATATGTGATGATTAAATGATCATAATTTGGTGAACTTGAAATGATATGATGAAACTAAGTTGAAATAGAATATGAACATTTAAATTGATGATATATGATGTGTTATGATGATATAAAATCATGTCATAAGTTTGGTAGCTTTACATGTTGTACATGAAGCTTAAAAAGTAGTAAGTTTGGTGAAATTGTGTGATTTACATGGCATGCATGAAATCTGCACTATCATGAGTATAACCATCATTTTATTCAGTAAATAACATAAGTTTTCATAAAACATGAAGTCGTCACGACTTGGGATGGTTTTGGTAAAGTTCGTACAAGACTATGCGTTAAATACGATAAAAATCGACTTTTAAAGCAAGTTTTTGCAAAATTGTTTTAAATCAGATTAAAAACTGACATTTTATGATAAATATAAGTATTTTAACTTATATTAAGTAACTTTGGTGTTTGGGTAGTCATACGTGACTTCCGACACCTGAAAACGTTACTGAAAATGTCAAAATACGCATATTTCAACGTACGCGAAAACAGGATGTTCAAGGGTGAACTTTATGTGTTACAATGTGATATGTGAATATGAATATGTGATGTGATATATTAGGTGTTAACATGATAGTAGGAGTTAAGACTATGCATGTATACTTGTACGGTTAAAACGGTAATATCATTACATATCACGTCAAATATATAACTTGTTTGTCGAGCATGAAAATAATACATAGGTTAACTTGATGAGTTATTTTGTGTTTAAATGCTTTAAAAATGATAAAATGTATAAGTTTATGAAATACGTGAATTACGATATATGTCGAATATGTCTGTATTTATGTAAATATATTACGAAGCGCAAATCGTAGATATATTGTATATAAATGGACGTGATAACGGATATAACATCTTAATGGTCACCAATAAAATTGTTCAAATCACGAAAATATTAATAAATATATATATATATATATATATACATGAATACATATATATAAATATGCCAACATAATCAAAACAAAGACTTTTCGAGAAAATTCTCGAAGTTATGTGAAAGTTCTAAGTATTTGAGAAACTTAGTTATTCGTAGAATAATTTGTTATTAAATCATTCCTATTTAAATTAGGACATGTAGATCAATTTGAAGGATTGCGATAATATAAACGCACCCAAAGGTGAGTGTCACTAAACCCCTCTTTTACTGTTTTATATAACATTTTGGAGGAAGAACACGCCATAAAAAGGATAATTATACGTTTTTGTATAAAACATACCTTTGAATAAATATAACAACCCTCCTAAAACCCTTTAACACAACCCTAAATGTTCCGATTATACCCCATATACTCGTTAACGGACCTAAAATATCTTTATATTAATAAAAATCAAATAAAACAAAAATAATAGTGCCCTCGTGGGGCGCGACACCCTTGGGTGTGCAAGTCGCGGGCCGCGACCCGGTGTCACCAGGAGGCACACCTTTGTGCCACGTTTCCTTGAACGTGTTAAACCTAGGTCAATGACTGGCCAAGGCTAAGCCCTAGCCAGCCTAGCTCGCGGGCCGCGAAAGAAGAAAAAGAGGGCGTCGCGAGGCGCGAGCCGCCTCTCGTCAGGCCTATATAAAGAGGCTTCGGCCTGATTTGTCAAAAGTTCAAAACTTTCTTTTCTCTCTGATCTATAGTGGGCTAATATAATTAGGAATTATACCCCTAAAAAGTAAAGCTCTGCCTCGTTGTAAGTATTATAACCCCGGTCACGTATTTGTTACCCTATCCGATTGATCTAGGGCTCCGTAACGCATGTCATGGCTCTGCCTAACTCAGTTCGTTGGAGTTCTGTCTCATGTTGTACGGCTAATGTGATTTGGGTTATCTTACTAACACGTGTGCATTGTATAATTTTAATAGCTAATAACTAGGAGAAACACCAGGAAGCTATACTATTATCTAAGTCAGCTATGTGAGGACATTCTCTTTTTGTAAACCCTTTTTGTGGATCATTCAAAATGTTTTACCAAAACCTCAAACGTTTTAAATTATACTTAACAGTGATTGAGTCTATGTATTTTACAATTACTGCTGGTATGTTGGGGTTTTGTATACATTACTTGACACTCATTACTATTGCGAATAGTAGCATGACCACAAGTCAGGATTGACAGTACCGAATGAGTAATTGGGTAGATATAAACCTTGTAAATCTCAATACTGTAAAGTTATAAAACTATTTTGATTAAACTGGGATGCACTCGCCAGTATTTCTTGCTGATAAAACCTTTTTAAAATGCGTTTCAGGTAACTTAATGTGAAGCTAATACCAGCTGAAGAGCACTGAAGGTTTAAAAATGTGGCTATAAAAGTTACCTAAACATAAAGGAGATTTTGAATTCAATAAATTAGGGTTTATCCCTACCAATGTATTGTAATTGAAAACTTGGATTTTATCCCATCTACTTATCATATATATAGGGGTCCGCTAAAATGAAAACCACCTCCAGTTGTAAGAACCATGAGAACTACACCGTACGGGGCTAGTTGGATCAAATTTTTTTTCATAAACGTAGATGTTTGTATTATAAACACATTTGTAAAAAAAATTCAAAAAAAAATGTCGTGTGTGTAGTTTTGAGCACCACAAGTTTGGGTTTACGGGTACCGTAAATTTTGTTTATACTCGTAAACCCAAACTTGTGGTGCTCAAAACTACACACACGACATTTTTTTTAATTTTTTCTTTACAAATGTGTTTATAATACACGCATCTACGTTTATGAAAAAAAAATTTGGTCCAACTCGCCCAGGATCAAAAAGTTCTCATGGTTCTTACAACTAGAGGTGGTTTTCATTTTAGCGGTCCCCTATATATATATATATATATATATATATAAAGTTTGGTGTTTTAACTCTGATAAATATTTCCTAACTACGGTCCTGATGTCTCATTTCCGCTGCCAAATTAATAAACACCGATACCACTCGCTAGGAGTAACCGCGGCCGCCCGCTCCTGGGGCAAGGGTCCGGAGTTGCGACAGAAGGTGGTATCCGAGCTACAACCACTGGTTTAAGCCAATGAAGTGTTCTGCTGACACTTAAATTTTAATCAATTTGTGTTAGGAAATAATCAATGTGATTATGTGTAAATATGTATATTATTTTGTATTATTTGACAATTTGTTAGTTTACAGTATGAGTGAGCAAGGTACATCCGGCGCTTATCATCAATTAGCTAGTTCCCCAAAAGATGAAGGAACCTCATCTCAGCCAAATCCCTCAGGATACTCAACTGATACTGAGGAAGGAATATTTATCTTTAAGGCACAATCTGAGGAGCCATTTCCTTCTACAAATAGAGGATGGTTTAGTAGAGGAGTTTGATAGGCAATTAGTAGATTTCCACATGTTAGCCACTACAGCAGTAGACTCTAATCTGAACCAAATAGCTGAACCACCATTGTTACCCTTATTCCCAGACCACCAAATGCTAGAACCAAACCAGGAAGACCAGTTCCCAATTCCAGACGTCAACCCCTATGAGATCCCCAGAATTCCCCCACTAAACCCCATAGCTCAGTATACCGACCTGAACCCTTTAGACCCATTCTGGAATGGTGACTGGTATAAGCAGAGTATAATATGTAACTCATACCCTTACGAACACCCCATACCTCGATACCCTGACCCAGTACCAGCACCATTACCTCCCATGAGTGAAGAAAATATGCAGGACTTCGCCAATGGAGCGATGAGTTAGTTGAAGAAGGAGATAAAATTCGTTAAATATGAGAGAAGCTCGTGTGGAAGCATGTCGAGCGTGAGACACGTGATTAGATACATGACACCTAGAATAATATATAGATATGTGTGTAACTTTGTATTTTGATAATATATATATATATATATATATATATATATATAGGGAGAAGATCATGCGAGAACCACCCTTATTGCGAGAACTGCGAGAACCAATGTGAACACAACCTAAAAGAGCTAAAAAAACCTAACCCCCCCCCCCCCAAAAAAAAAACCTAAACCCCCCACCCCCCCCCCCAAAAAAAACCTAACCCCCCAAGCTAAATGCTAAAAACTAAAACCCCCAAAAAACCTAACCCCCCCCCCCCCAAAACCTAAACCCCCCTCTTGGCTTCGAAAAGTAGCGATTTTTATATAAAAAATATTAAAAAAAATTATTTTTTGTGTGATTTTTAGCTATTTTTAGGCATTTTTGGTTGTGTTCACATTGGTTCTCGCGGTTCTCGCAATAAGAGGTGGTTCTCGCATGATCTTCTCCCTATATATATATATATATATAGGGTCAGGATTTAGAGAGAATGGTGGAAAGTGTGAGAACGGAGAGAACGCTTATGGATCGTCAGATCAAAACAATCTATGGACTAGATGATGTGGTGGCGTTTTCGTAAATAACATCACTTTTATTAGTGTGGCGCGCTTCATTAAGGGTAAAAGGGTCTTTTGACTTCTCTACACAAAACATCAAACTCATGAATAAAACGCTATTAAAATCCCGCCTTAACCCACATAGCACACTTCACCCTAATCTAAACGTCATTAGATATAAAACGCCAAACTTTGTTTTTAACCGATAAAGCTGAACAAACAGTACTGAAATGACGGAACTTAATTACTAGAATTTACTATAATAAAAATCAAGCCTAAAATACGCGCCAGAAACTTCCTATATAAACAACCTCTTAGACCTACTAAAATCCACACTAAAACCCCAAACGCCATATTTTCCTCTATACCATTCATCTTAGAAACGCCAAAAAAACCCAAATATCAAAGATTCCAATCCATGTTTCTTTGAGATACACTATTTTCCCAGTAAACTTTCGCTCGATGTAATGGGCAAGATCCTCAATATAAACGCCAAAGCATACAAAAACCACAAAATTTCAAAAGCGTCATTTCATGGAGATTCAGTTTTGTTCTTAATAAAGTTTAGCTAAACGGGGTGGACAACATTGTTAGACATCTTTCTTGACTGAGGATTAACAATGTTATCCATCTCATTCAGCAAAAGATTATTGAGTTTAGCATGACCAAAATTAGAGGTTTATGGTACTTTTATTTAGTGGCGTTGTTTTTTTTTGGCGTTTGATTTGGTTGTCCGATCTTATATTATTTGTTATGTAACTTCGAAGTAACAAGTTATGAACAAATAGGTTGAAAAAAAAGATGGAAAAAAATCATGTATAAAGAATGATGTAAAACGCCAAACTGAGATCTGTGTGTTTTGTAGGAATGAAATATACAAAACACCAAACTACTCTTCACTGGCTCTCGAAGACCATCTATGTGTGTTCTGTAAGAATGAAAAATACAAAACGCCAAACTACTCTTCACTAGCTCTCGAAGACCTTATCGATCTTCTTTTAATTACGGCATGTTTGCATGTCGATGCGTAGTATCCATAGCCTTTGCAGTTCTGACACTGTCTTTCTTTGGCCCCGGGTTTCGACTTTGATTTCTTTTTCTCGATTGCTATCTCCTGTTTAGATTTTAGACGCTTCCGAGAACCAGAACCTTTGGATTTATACCCAACAGGGACTCTTATCGGATTCTTGTCGTTTTTATATTGACCGGTTATCTCGGCAAATCTATCCCTAGTACTAGCGGGAGGAGCAACAATCTGCATATCTTGAACCTTCTTCATATAAGATTGAACATGATCCTTGTATAAGGATAACACCTCTTTATTACCAGATAAACGGTTCAAAGTATACTCCGTTGAAAAAATAATATCTCGCATCATACTTTGCACATCGGGATCAAGCTCGGTCATATATTCACGACAAATTGAATATTCAGGAGAGCAGTTTGGGGAAGCCTCTTTGCGCCATCTATTCAGAATGTATTGTTTTCGAAATTCCCTAATGTCCATAATTCTTAAAACATAGAATATATGTCTACATAGCAAACCAAACTGTTCAAAACGCATGCATGAGCAACTGCATGAGCAATCAGACTTACGAAACATTACCTGAAAAAACGCCAAAAACAATATCTCTATAACGCCATGCGGAGAATGTTTGTCTAAAAAAACAAAAAAAAAAACACATTGGATATGATAAAACGCCATTTACAGAAAACGCCATATAAAAACAAAATGCCATTGTTTACCTCAATAAGGATGTACAAGGCTGCTGGAAGTCATTTATGTAAAACCAAACAAACCCATCGTGCTGATCTTCGTAACGATGATTTATGCAATCCACAATTCCAATTAGCTCAGCTTGAACGTCACAAAAATACTTTTTGTGTATATATCAACAACTTGGCCTTCCAACAATTGGTAATTACTCTTCAACTGGGGCCGTTTGTATCGAGATTCATGATCATTTTTCCGGTGTGTGTGACACTGTGCTTCTATTGCACTCTCCGACCTCGATGTCATTCGCATAAGAACCGACATCTCTTCCATTATATAGTATGCAGGGATCCAAGATTCCCTGAGTGCAAAAATATCAGATAGCCAGTCATTATCTGCTAAATTGAACTCTCCGATAACCGCTTTCCATTTTGATTCAAACTCTTCAGGTGTGAGAATATCCGTCCAAACAACACCACAAATACATTCTTTAAAATTGGTGGAATTGCATAGCCTAACACCAACCTATGTATAACACGAAAACGCCATGCATAAAAACATATATATTACATAAAGACAAAACTTAATTAAAAAAACAGTAACAAGGTACAAAACGCCATGCATTTTAAAACGCAGTGTATCCTAAAACGCCAAAGGTAAAAATAAGCATACCAACCTTCAGAGAAAGTTTATGCATCACATGCCACATGCGTAACCGATGCCTCGTGTCAACATATACAGCAGAAATAGCCTTCTTCATTGCTGGATCTTGGTCAGTGACAACAACTTTTGGTTGAGAACCAACAGCTTTTTGAAAAACTCTCAACAACCAAATATACGTATCAGCAGTTTCCGACGCCAATAATGCAGCACCAAATGTAACATTGCAGTGATGATTGTCTATACCAGTGAGCGGTACAAACACCATAACGTATTTGCATATGCAAACGCCATGAGAACTGAAACAATAATAAAAACGCCATTGCATGTAAACTAATAAAACACCATTGCATGTAAACTAATAAAACGCCATTGCATGTAAACTAATAAAACACCATTGCATGTAAACTAATAAAACGCCATTGCATGTAAACTCATAAAAACGCCATTGCATGTAAACTCATAAAACGCCAAAAAACAGAAGAAGTTGAATTATAAAATATTACTTGTTGGAACGATAGGTGGTGTCAAACAAAATCACATCGCCAAATACGTGGTAATTACGTTTGGCTTGATCGTCACACCAAAAAAGTCTCTTCAAACGATTCTCTTCGTCTGTGAAGTAATCGTACGAGATAGGGATGGGATTGGTACAGTACCCGTACCTATACCCGTACCAGTACCGAAAATACCGGTACCGAATTTGAACAAAACTAGGTACCAAATACCGTACCAGATATATAGGTACGGTACGGGTACGAGTACGGGTACTTGTACGGGTATTTTCGGTACAGTACCCGCTTGGTACCATTTTGTTTTTATTTACTTTTTGAGCACTTGTACGAGTACTAAATAGGTAAAATTGACATAAGTACCAATATAGTACGAGTACCAAATAGGTAAAATTGGTACGAGTACCAATACGATACGGGTACCATATAGGTAAAATCAATACAAGTACACTATAAATACCATAATATGAAATAAAACATAATACAAAAAAACTTTTAAAGGTATACATAGAATTCGGTACCAGTACCCGTTTTTAGCCGTACCCTTACCCGTACCAATACCAAAAGTACCGAATACCAAAATCAATAAAACTGGGTACCGATACAGGTACCAAATACCTAAAATCGGTACGCGTACAGGTACGGGTACGGGTACGGGTACGGGTACGAGTACGGGTATTTGGGAAAAAAAGCCCATCCCTAGTACGAGAAATTAGACTGGGAATGTTTTTTTCATTCAAATGTCTCACAACCATATCGGCGTCATATTCCCCTATAAACAAGTTAATTTGCATCTTATAGTTCTTAAATTCAACTTTACTTGCACCCACATCTTTAAAACTGTAACACCCCGTGTTTCGAAATGAGAACTGAAACAATAATAAAAACGCCATTGCATGTAAACTAATAAAACACCATTGCATGTAAACTAATAAAATGCCATTGCATGTAAACTAATAAAACGCCATTGCATGTAAACTCATAAAAACGCCATTGCATGTAAACTCATAAAACGCCAAAAAACAGAAGAAGTTGAATTATAAAATATTACTTGTTGGAACGATACATGGCGTCAAACAAAATCACATCGCCAAATACGTGGTAATTACGTTTGGCTTGATCGTCACACCAAAAAAGTCTCTTCAAACGATTCTCTTTATCTGTGAAGTAATCGTACGAGAAATTAGGCTGGGAATGTTTTTTTTCATTCAAATGTCTCACAACCATATCGGCGTCATATTCCCCTATAAACAAGTTAATTTTCATCTTATAGTTCTTGAATTCAACTTTACTTGCACCCACATCTTTAAAACTGTAACACCCCGTGTTTCGAAAGTCATAATCAAAGTCAAGTTTGACTATTTTGACTTCTTTGACTTGTAGATGATCAATTTTATATTACTACGTTAGCTGTATTATGTGGAGTACTTATTAATAATCGATGTTTAATCGCTATTTATCGCGTGTTTATTGCTTATCACATCGCACTCGCAACTCAAATTTACGCGCTTTGGTTATGATTTTATGTGTGTGTGCCTTTTATGTGTTACTTGTGCATGTTTATCTATGTTATAAATGGTGTGGTAATAAATCGAAACACAATCGCACCGCTATCGCAATCAAATCGCAAACGCTAAACGTAAGTTATCTATGATGATTGTATGTTAGATATAGTAGTTGGGATTAAAAGTAATTTGAATAAGAAACACTATCGCATCGCTCGCTCGAATCGTATCGCAACACCCTACACGCGAACCGAAACAACAAAACTCATCGCGCCGAGCACTTGAACCAAGTGACCAGCCGACCGAGCTGCCACCCGACCGGGTTGCCACCCGATCGAGGTGTCACTCGACCGAGCTGTCACCTGGACGGGTTACCACCCGACCGACCAGCCCTATCCTACCCTTTCTACTTTGGGAAACCCAATAAATACCCTCTTCGTTACCATTTTGGGAAAGTATCAGTTTTCTCTTCCTCTCCACTCGTTCCAGCCACTATTTCTTCAGATTTCTCGCGATTCTTGTAAGTTTTCCACCTAAATCTTGTACTTTCTTGATCTACACGCACTCCTACACCTTTCTATCTTTTAAATCTTAACTTTAAACCGTGAAATCATCAAGATTCAAGGTGTTCTAGGATGATGTCATCATGGTGTTCTTGAGAACTTCAAGTTTTGGCTTCAATCCACCAAGAACAACTTAGATCTAACCGATTTCCACATAAATAAGCAAAGATCTTTCATAGATCTGAACATATTCATGGTGAAAAGGATTGAAAGATGGTTTCTAACTTTCTTTCTTCTATTTTACACTCAATGCACTCAAAACCGATAGAATCGGACCTTGTTCTAACCTTCTACTCCTTCTTAGTGATGCGTTGGTTCAAGATCTGGATTCTATCCACGAGACTACCGATTTCGGGCTAACCAAGAACGACCATCTTGAACCGGTTAGCTGGTTGAACTTGGGTGATTCCTGTTCGACCAGGTCACTAGGGTCAAGATGGGATTCTGTTGTTTGGCACAATGTCACACCGTCTCGATAAAACTACAAACCTACCAAAACAACCAAGGAAGAAGACGATCAGGTCGACCGGGCTGGAGCGTCGTCCGATCGGACTACTGTTTGAACGGATTACCACCCGATCGGGTTGCCACCCGATCGGATTGCACCTTGGATCCCTCATCTAACCTTTCATTCCAAACAACCGAGGTTTGAACATTGAACGAACGGCTGACCGATCTGATAACCATCCGATCGGGTTACCACTCGACCATGAGATGTTCTAACTTCAACATTTAAACAATTTTCAACATGTTCAATGCACAAGGGATGCCACCCGATCGGATTGCCATCCGATCGAGTGGCCGTCCTGCGGTGAACTTGTTCTCCACTTGAGAAGCCTCGCCAATCGGATTGCTGTCCGATCGAACTACCGTTCGATCGACCAACCTGAAAGGTAGAGATACTTCTCTATTTTCAAAATGCTATAACAAAAACTTCAAAAGTCAAGCCATCATACACAAACACATCCATCCCAAACGAGGTAACAATCCACTCGCATGGTCATCTGATCGGATGACCATTCGAACGGATTGCCACCCGCTCGACCGGCCATCCGACCGGATTGCTGTTCGACTCCCTGACACTTTGTTTCTTTTTACGCGACACTTACCATTTATGCTATCGTACTATTCAGGCTAAACTCGCTCTAAGCACTCCCTTCAATCCATCATCGCTGTGAGTATACTCGAACCCTTTTTGCTTTACGCACTTTTGGGTGTTACATACGTTACTTATTCTAAATCACATCGAACACACTACTCAATACTTTAACGCTAACCGTTACTGTCACACCCCCAAAATACCACAAGCGGAAAACCCCCGCTAGGCGTGTGACATACCAGGATCTAGCCACCAATCACATTGAACTCATAAGTATATATAAATAAAACTTTCATTGATTTAACATTAAGTATTACACGTTACAAATAATTCACAGCATACAGCGGAAGCATAATTCATTAGTTAAGTGTTTATAAACCTCATGTAAAAATCATTAGTCTTGTATTACGATTCCATGTATCTCGACCCATGACTACTCCAGCCTCCCAGACAACAAGTTCCAATGATAAGCACCTAAAGGCCTGCAAGGCATGTAACAACGAGTCAACAACAAAGTTGAGTGAGTTCACGTTTGGTTGTTTAGTTTTAAATTGTTTCTAAAAAGCGTGGTTTGACTTTCGTTGGCTTAATTGCCGTGGGGGTTACCCCGTAGTTGAAAGTATGTTTAACCAGTTCCTTTTTCATTACCCAAACCATAACCATAATCAGTGGGGGCTTTCCCCGTGTGAACTACTGTAGGACCGGTTTAGACACCGTTCGATTGCGTAACGGACGTTTCACGTGCGGAATCCGTGAACGTACGTGACCGAACACACACTATGGTACTACTAACGTGATTTTATTAAATGATGTGACAAATCCGGTACAAAAATTCACGTTTACACTACTTTCTCTCTCTACACTTTCTCTCTCTAGAAAGTCTTCTCCAAGTCTTCTAAAAAATCTTAAGTCTTTTTAAAATCATGACATAACCTCCTATTTATATGGTCAAGGGCAACTTTAATGAAACTTCATTAATTACAAGTTTGCCACCTTGCCTTTTATCTAGAAATAAGACATTTACGACTCGTTTTCTTCAATTCTTCACTACAATTCAGATTGACGTAGGCGATAGACAAAATATGCATCAACAATCTCCCCCTTGGATATTGCCGCAGTCAATCCTTAATCAAACTTGTAGTGACTTGTCTTTCTCTCTCTCTTGATTCTTCTTTGACTTCTTCAGCAAACATAGACTTTTTCTTGCTCAAACAGAAACCCGGTGAATCTGTCTTCAGCTTTTAGTAGTCTCTTCAGGCTTCCCCTTTCATAAAGCTTCCGTGCTTTTGGGATCGACACCTGGCTTTTCATGTTTTCTGGCTCCCCCTTTCGTTAAGCTTCCGTGCTTTCGGGATCGACACCATGCTTTTCATAGCCAAAGAATCAATAAACCTACACATCTCAACCTTCTCGTAAGAAAATAATTTGACTCTAAAAGAATTTTCTCAAAAATTTCTCAAACACATAACATACAGTATTGTGATTCAAATTAATGAATCATCTAAACATTTGAGGATTATCTTTCAACTTCTCATCATCTTAACCAATCCAATAGTTCATCTTGTTTAGCCTTTGAGATTTTGAATATCAGCTTTTCAACATCAGTTGTCGAAAATCTTTTTGACTTTTTCAAAATATGAAACATAAATGCAATAACAGAAATTAAATGCAGAAATAACATATGTACAAACACTATTTTTGCGAGTTTGCGAAAGAGGATCATATCAGTTTTTAGACACATCACAAGCACCGTTAAGCTTTTAATCGTTTTAAGTTCTAAACGATTCACGTTGATTGACGATATAATTGTTCTCTTAAGCTCAATCTAAAAACTTTCGAAATGCTTACCGATACGTTAAGGTATATTAATTTTGCACTAAGTTCTTATGGACCCCACGATCTCAGCATATCCCCTCATCATGCAATACACTAACTCAAGTAATGCCTTTAAACTATCATCAACTGTGATATGTGCGAAAACAAAGCAGAATGTTTAAACATTAACAATCAGGTCGATACTTCCGTATACGCAGAGAAAGTCCAATGTTTAAACAAAATAAGAAAAATAAAACAAGTTGAAGTTGTTTAGGCTTTAACCACCAGGTCGATACTCCCGTATACGCAGAGGTGATCCAAAGCTTAAACGAAACAACAAAGAAAATAAAGCAGAACGTTTAGGCAACAACATCCAGGTCGATACTCACGTATACGCAGAGGATGTCCGATGCTTAAACAAAATAAAGAAATAAAACAAGTTTAAATCTTTGCAAAATGAAATGCACAATCACAGCGACTATTTAGAAAAGTTGTGAAAGTTCACAAACTTAACCAGTTTTATGTCTTTCGACAATCAGCGATTACTGAGTAGGCACACAATCAAGAAGGACAAAACTAAGTACTATGCTTTCAACCGTGTTTCCCACTAGAACTAGGCTTTTTGATTTAAGTTTGTATCGTTATCGCAAATCTATTAGTCTAGCTGAGCCTATCGTCACATCTTTTGTGAGATCATTTATCACATTTTACATTCCATTTCTTTAGCGTGCTGTGATAGTCCACTGATTTTCTATCATTTCCTCTTGTTTCAGCAAAACTCATTTTGAATTTTTCAATGTTTTTGACATTTTCAAATTTTCTAATTTTTTTAAAATTTTTCTCCCCCTAAAATCAAAATATGTGTCAATTTTGATTTTCTGAGAAAATTTGAAAACAAACTATACAAACTTGACAACTTGATGAGAATCACTTCAATTCTCCATCCACCTGGCATAAACAATCAGAACTCCCCCTCACAACAAACTATTTTCCCATTATGATTTCAAAACACTTAAGTTTGTTTTAATCAAAATGGTTTTTCCGGAAAATTAGTTTTGTGTGACGTTTCACAAACATGGGGATCTTTCATCACTTTGTTTTCTTCAATCACTTGTAAAATTTAACATTTCCGATTTAAACAACAAAACCACTTGTAGAAAATCAAGTACAACTTAATGTCCCTGATTTACCACTTGTAAGTCGAAATATCACTTTCGTGAATTTCTCAAGAAATGTGCCGATTCATGTTCCACGCTTACCAACCTGGGAACTCCGGCAAGTCAGGTTTTTCAGTTAAAGAGATTCACCCAAGCCTGACGGTCCTTGGGTGTTTTGAGCATACTTTTTTGATTCATAAAATTCTTTTACCCCTTTTACTTTTCCATCAACCATTTTTCCAAAAATGTTTAGAACATTGGGGTTAAAGGCTTTTCCAACATCAAAATCTGTCTTTTCAGAAAAAAATTGATTTGAAATTTCAACTTCGTCAACTTTTTGTTTATAATTTTCAGCTCGCAATGGTGGAAAGTTGAAATCATCCATTGGCGGAATTGACATTTCAATTTTTAGCTCAACTTGTGGCTCTTCCGACTTTGACGAGTCAGATTCATCGCCAACACGTAGCTCCTTTGTTTCCGAAGAAACAAATTCATCGTTAACCACTTCAACCTTCTTTATCTCCTCTTTTGTCCTCAGATTTGCATCTGAAGAATTCGGTTTACTTGACTTTGTTGTCGAGTGAAGCGATTCATCAGCACTCTTATTTGTTGTACCCGAGGACAAGATCTTCTCGAGATACTCTCTCGCCTTCTTCCTCTTTTTCCTCAGTCTGTCTTTCTGCCCTTGTGAAATCTTCACTTTCGTTTCTTGAACTTTAGGTTCTTGAACCTTCTGTTCTTTGGGCTTGACATTGACTGGTTTCATCACCCTTTTCTGAGATTCAGCCCTCGATCTTTCATTTGATCTCATTAGGCAATCTCTGGCAATGTGACCTTTGATTTGACAATTATAGCATCTCCTCGTCTCAAACCTCCAACTTTGGCAGTTAACAGCAATGTGTCCTTGAAAACCACATTTGTAACACACTCTGTTATCATACCATGTACCACCTTCACACCAAACGCTCAGATCATAGCATTGTCTGGCTTTGTGGTAATCATCACTTCTCCTATAAGCTTGATTTGACGCTTGAGCACTGTGGTCAAACCTGCACCACTTATTACCAACTTTTTGTGAGTTTTTATTTTCAGATTTTTGTGGTTTTTTATAATGATTGGATGACTGAACTGATGAGCTTTTATTTTCATTTTTAAAATTTTTCAAATTTTTAACTTTTTGTTTCTGTTCTACAATCTTCTTAACAGGTTTTTGCTTTGAGCATTCACCTATTTCAGTAGACTGCAAAACAATATTTTGAAATTTTTCTTGTAATTCTAAAAATATTTTTCTTTTCTTTTCCTTTTCTTTTTCATCATCAGTTTTGTCATCACAATCCTCAATTTTGACTTTGTCAAAATTTGTGACATTGTCACTTATTGGAACTGAATTGATCGGTTCTGGACACACATATGGTGCAGAAGTCACAAAACCTTTCAACTTATTTTCTAACTCAGCAATTTTATTCCGATCACTTTCAGCTTCTTTTTCAAGCTGAATGATTTTAGCAAGATGAGAATTTATTGCAATTTGTTTTTCAAGATTATTTTTACCAAAAATATCTTTCTCATCTTCTAAAATCTTTATTTGACTTTTAAAATTTTTTTCAATTTTTAATTTTTCATTTTCAAAACTTTTTTCTTTTTCTTTCAAAATTTTGTTTTCCAATGTCAAACTGTCTAAATCACTTAACAGTTTGACATTGTCTGATTCAAATTTATCGCATTTTGAGCACTTCTCTGTCATCTTTACAACTTCAGCTTTCTTTTCAATCTTGATAGCTGAAATATCTTTAACCTGCTCCTCTTCCTCTTGAACAATTTTCTCAGGTTCAGATTTTTCATCAACAGACTTCATTTTTTTAATCTTTTGGAGTTCAAGTTCTTTAGCTTCAATCTCCTCGATAAACAAGCTCAAATTCACATTTAAATATATCTTTCTCAAATCTAACAAATACGTTCTCCACATATCACCCGGTAAAACATTTGCCAACTTGTCAACCCACTCCTCATTAGTCTTGGTTATTTTCAATCTCCTCATTTCCAAAACTAGATGGCAATATCGTTCAATCAAATCTTTCGTAGACTCTCCTTTGATTCCTGTAAAATTATCAAACTTGATCAGTGTATCATAAATCTCGGAACCCATATTTCGGTATTAAAAGATTTACAATGACGAATTTTCAATCAATACAAAGATTCACACAATCAAACGACTATCCGATTGAATATCAAAGATTGAGCGACAACGGATCGAGTGGAGATTTGCTCGTGCGAGTATCCGATACTTGACAAATCACGTTTCACCTTGCAAAGCAAACAAATAGAACTCGTGTGAACTGAGAACTGACTTAGATAGTGTAAACAGCAACTTTCCAAATCCGAGTGAAAACAAGACTTGCAAACTTACACCTCGTGCGGATTGATTATACAAATTACAAAAACAATCTAAATCCCTAAGTCACTAAAACACCACTTTCAGATTGGGCCTCACATGTAAATCCGACAACTATGATTGGGCCGTTCTATTCATGACTCTCTCATTGGACCAACATTAAAGTGGACTGACACTTCAAGACTTGATCAAAGAATGTGATTTGGCCTTCACTTTTTCGTATATTGGGTCACTTTTTAATGATGATTAACACCAGCCGACAATAGTGATTCACAACTTCTGATTGGAACTCACAACTATCCACTAAAGCCGACAACAATTCGATTTAAAATTCATGTGTATTCTGATATCAATTCACAATTACCAAACAGTTGGCTTTTAATAACCGACAAAATCTCGTGAGCTTTTAATGATCAACAACCACTTGTTACAATTCAATTTGACCAAATAAACGTATTCAGTCGAAGCACATGGTCGGTAAAATATGTTTAATTTTTTTAATGTGGGTGGCTGACAACACTTAATGTTCACAACTTTAAATCTCCGGTTTTCATTTACAAAGTTCGACAATCTCAAATTAATACTTCACATGGGTCGGCAACTGTTTAATTGTTCAATACAACCTGATTGGACCGTGAACTTAATGATCAGACTTATTTCATCACACAACCACAAGAGCGATATGTCCAGATGAGCGGACCAGGTATTGTCACATGAGCGGACCAGATATTGTCGAATGAGCGGACCAGATATTGTCACATGAGCGAACCAGCTAGATGTGTTGTTCAAGCGAACCGGACGAGCGAACCAGCAACCAAAACTGACATTTTGAGCGAACCAGAATTACTTGTACGTTGGAGCGGTCCAGAAACGCGAACTTAAAATTTTGACAGCGAAATCGAACTGAAAAACTTAGATTTCTCCTAAACGGTTAGGAATTTGGATCTGAAACTTGGTAGGGTTATAGATCAGATATATACGCACAACATATCAAAAAATCAGACGATTTGGACCATAAAAACCCGTTCAATTTGACGAATTTCAGTAAAAACGTGAAATATATGAAAAAGTAGATGAAATCGGATCTGAATCGGCTGAAATCTGGTACGAAAACGATGTGTTTGATCAAGCAATCGAGCTCCTAGCTCTGATACCAATTGTAGGACCGGTTTAGACACCGTTCGATTGCGTAACGGACGTTTCACGTGCGGAATCCGTGAACGTACGTGACCGAACACACACTATGGTACTACTAACGTGATTTTATTGAATGATGTGACAAATCCGGTACAAAAATTCACGTTTACACTACTTTCTCTCTCTACACTTTCTCTCTCTAGAAAGTCTTCTCCAAGTCTTCTAAAAAATCTTAAGTCTATTTAAAATCATGACATAACCTCCTATTTATATGGTCAAGGGCAACTTTAATGAAACTTCATTAATTACAAGTTTGCCACCTTGCCTTTTATCTAGAAATAAGACATTTACGACTCGTTTTCTTCAATTCTTCACTACAATTCAGATTGACGTAGGCGATAGACAAAATATGCATCAACAACTACTAGACCTTTACCATATCGACAACTGACGAACTTTAGTTGTGCCCTACGTCAATGTCTATCATCATTGACAGTTTGCCCAGATCCATTAGTACACGCCCGTCCGAACGGCACGGTGTGAGGCTTGTCAACCCTAATAGTACTATTAACTAATGACCCGCTCGCCATTGGCCCGGCGATTAAGTCGATATAAAAATGAGGGACTTCATGATAGAGTTTTGTCTAGTAAGTTAAGGTTGTTGTCCTACCCAAGGAGGACGAACGTACGTATTCTACCCAAGGAGAATACGCATGATTAATATTGGCATCCTACATATGGAGGATGGCGGTACATATCCTACCCAAGGAGGATATGCAGGTTCCGTTTTAGTTCTTTAACTCATTCCCAACCACCGGGAATCCCATGCCTTAGAAAGAGTGTGAACTCACCTTGGTTTGCTCGGTATGCTAAAGAAATACACGCTCACAAATAATCAGTCACGACCTATAGTACGCACGTATATACAATCAGTACATGTTTGTAATGTTTCACATATGATCTATGTCACCTAGTGCGTTTGGCAATTAACATCAGGCATCACGTAAGCAGTTAAATCAATTTCATGCAACTCAGGTTTCACATACATGTCCTTCACAGTTTATTCTATCATGATTATTCCCTTACATACTTGACAGGGTTAATAAGCTTAACAAGTTAATAATAAACTAACAGTGTTAAATCAACTAACAGAGTTGCATATTCAACGGAGTTACTTATTGAACAAGGTTACATGCATATCTTAACAGAGTTAACATTTAACAGAATAATTCAACTAACTGAGTTTGCTGGACTAACCGAGTTTCATGTACATATCAATAATCAAATAACAAATAAATCATGCCATCCTAGAACAACAGACAATCTGACTGTTATCAATATATACAATCATTATAACAAGTTCCCAACCATAAATATATTAATTAACATGCCCCACCATTCTTGTTTGATTCATGCACATGTTCATGACCCCCATCAGAGTAAACCCACTCATATACATACATCAACATTAATAATTAGTTGCACACATAATAAATTATTAAAAATCACATGATCACAATTCTCATGCAAACTTGAATATAATGGCCGACAATTACTTTTATGTGCACATGGATTGATAGAATTAAAAACTATATGTAGGACCCTTTTTATCTCATATATCATATATTCAAAACATGCACATAATAACCAATATAATAATGGTGATCATATATTCAAAACTGAACATGAATTAATACTAACCAATAAGAACATCAACGGCAACACATAAACACAACATGCATGGTAGTATCCGAGTTCGTGTTTTTAAACCGAAATCGAACCGGAACCTATTCTCCTACTACATCTTCGCATACACTTGGTTCACCCAATCATACCCTTATACTTTCATACATATTAGCAGTAAACTAACCTCAACATCTACAAGCGATCATACGTAATACATAAGCACATAATGATATCAACATATTCAGCAAATAATTTCACATCTTTAATCATTCACTGTTTTGTTAACAAGGAGTTCATTCTTTCATGTTTATGCATTAAACAGACATCATCATTCTTTTCAAACATCATCATATACAAAGATTATTCTTTATGCATAACCAGGTGTATATGATGCATCAACAGTTGTACTTTTTCATGAAAACTCAAGTAGCAGTTTCATTCACGTATGACAGTCATTGACCAAGAGTAAACAAACATGGGGTGTATTAAACTGACCAAAGGTTTCGAGGCAAAGAAAAACGCCTGCTGCCACGGCCACTGTGCACAAGTCGGAGCTCCGGCAGCAGCCGCTGTCGTCGGCTCCGTCACCTCCGCTGCAACCCGTCGCCACTGTTGCACCAAACCTGATCCAGAATAACCGCCACCACCATCTTTATCATCATCGGAAACATCATCTTCAACCATTACTATCATCACCGGCTCCAACAGCAGATCATCATCAATCACCGCATCGTCTCATCATCATCGACTGGCCACCATCATCTTCATCAAACAAACAGTCGGAGAACGAACGGTAACCACCGCCGCCGTCCGCCATTTGTGTCATCACTGGCCGTCGCACAGCTCGAAGAGAAAGGGAGTGGGTGCGAGGGTTCACCGGTTCACGAAGGAGAAGAGGGGGGTCGCCAGGGCAGGATCGAGAGATGGGGGAGGGTAGCTGATGATGTATGGATAGGTGTGTAGAGATGATTACATGAGGTTAGAGTTTCTAACCTTGAAGGAGAAGAAAGGCAGACCAGGGAATGGTGAGTGTTTGATGTATTGAATGTGTGTGTATATAAAAATCGAAGAGAGAGAGGGAAGGTAGTCTGTGTTTGTGTGCCCCTCTAATGCAATACATAAAAAAATTCACATGCAACTAATTATTGATTGGAGTCTAATGTCGGCCATGTGCTGAACAATTAATTAAGTTTTGTCAAATATTGAAACAATTACTTAACAAAATCTAGTGCATCAATTCATCCCTACCACTACCAGTAGGGTGACATGATTGATATATACTAAATATATTATAAGTGATCATTTATATAAATAAAACACAAGATCTGATGATAAACAAAAATGTAGATGTTCGTGTTTGTATATATTTATACATAAGTATACACGTGTGTTTTCCTTGAACCTGTAATCTTTATTAAAATAGACTGTGTTAAAATATGAATATTAATTACGTGTATATTATGCATAGAAATTAAGTTGAAAATGCTTAGCATTTTGGTTACCAACGTTTGTTTTGTTCTTTCATATCGCTATAGATTTGTTAATTAATAAAGAGTTATTTGTGCCTCTAATCATAATTAACAAGCGTCGAAATTACGGGTTGTCACAGTTACCACATGTATTACGTGACTAAATGAATGCTTGTTTATTATGTTTACACGTGGAATGCTGTCTACCTGCCTTAGCAATGGTAGTACTATTAGTTTGGACTCAACACCTGTTTACTCAGGGGTTGTTAAGGACAATTAGTTACATGACTCACAGCGGTGAGTGTGTATCGCGAACTGCCTTGGGCAGTCAACCCGCAGTCATT
The DNA here is from genome assembly GCA_030545235.1 of Helianthus tuberosus. Lineage (NCBI taxonomy): Eukaryota > Viridiplantae > Streptophyta > Magnoliopsida > Asterales > Asteraceae > Helianthus > Helianthus tuberosus. The sequence continues at coordinate 184,482,445 of CM060408.1, read as the reverse complement.
GGTATTGATAGGTTCATGTCGATAACTAACGTGCCTCGTTTCACACTGTGTACGGGCTGGTTATGCGTAAACGATTTCGAACTTTATTATATCTATTAAACTTGTATGCTCACCTTTACACTATGTGTATTGACTTTTACTTTAATGTATGTGACAGGTGCATACTATGCTAGGATGCTTTTTGCTGTGTGATGAAATCGAAGCTAGGAAAGAGTCCTAGATACAAATAAATAAACAATTGTCTGTATTTGAAAATCTGAGTTGTCGGAATAGAACAATTTGACTAGACTTTATCTGTAATAATTATGTTATCTTTTATGACATGGTATGGGACATGTTGCTTTAAATAATTGGTAATTATAGTTGTTATGGAAACTTCTGGACAATCTGTTTCGCTCAGTGCCACGCTCCGATGTTTCTGCCATCGGTTGGGGTGTGACAGATTGGTATCAGAGCCATAACTATAGGTAATTAGGCAAGACTCGACCTAGTCTGGGTCGATGTCTTAGAAACGACCTAGTCTATAGTTAGGTACTAACAGACCGACTTGTGCATACCCTGTAGGGGTCATGTACGAGCTTGCTTGCTACCTCTCGTTATTCTCCCGCACGCTACATTATCACTGCACTCTATTATTTCAAAATAAACAAGTGATTAGGTTGAGATTAGGTGTGAAAACCGCAAACTCTCGACTAAATCGCCTGTTCGACTTGCATTTATTCTGTAAACACGACAATTTGCGTTGAATCAGGAGTGAAATCCATACTTTAACGCAAGTTTTCGTCTCTATTTTTTTTTATAAAAAACAGGAACAAAGTTGTTAAGTCAGGGGTGAAACCCGAACCTTGACGACTACTTCTGCCCTATTTGGTTTTACCAAACTCTCACCAAAGCCTCGACGGACTCACTTGAAGGCACATCGTAACTAAAAGGATGCGTGCCATTTGCCCAGATTCGAGGCAAGAACCACAGTCCCGAAGGCCAAAGGGTGTGCTATAGGTCCTTGTGAATAGTCGAAACACTTTGGATAGTCGACGTCCAATAGTCGCAGACAATCTATTTCTCAATTTTTGTGTGTTCCGATTTCGAGCTCGCTACTGCCGACTCTGATATTTGTCGATTTCATGTGCTTTTTATGTGTTTAAATGATTTATCTGTTTATGTGTTGCGAATTTTGGTGATTTATTCGCTTTCGCTTGATCAACACACACAACCCGCACTGCACATCTATCTCAATACGCCAACAAATCGCTACTTATGGATGATCGCATATTACGTTACTCGCTTATGACTATACTATGTATCGCTATCCTTGGAAGCACGCGAAACTTGAATGATAAAGGAACACGTTCACGCATGTGGGCGAATATGTGCAATATAGGAAGATGAATACGTACAAATATGTGCTTACATGAACTATGTGCTTATGTGCTTTACGTGCTTATGTGCTTATGTGCTTCGGTGTCTATGTGAATCTTGGATTATGTAACTATGTTCCTGAGCTTTAGTAGTATTAGGTTTGTGAGGTGAGATTCGATTATGTTGTGTTGAGTCCTGTGGCGATGTCTGTTGCAAACAATGTCGTCATCTGGATCTCACGCCACTCAAGATGCTCGCCTAAAGCAAGCAGATAAATGCCTCGCTGCCATGCTTACTAAACAGATGGCAAAGGTTGTTCCTCAGATCGTGAGTGAACTGTACGAGAATATGAGCAAATCGTCTGAAGAGTCAAGGACAGACTCGCCAAAATCTGGTTTTAGCTTCAAGCAGTTCAAGGCATGTGGACCGAAAGAGTTCACTGGCGAAGATGGCCCTATTTCAATGGTTCGACTCAATCGAGGTCACCCTGTGTCAGAGTGGATGTCCTGACAATCTCCGCACTCTGAATGCTACCGGCGTCTTCCAGTCCCGCGCTTTAGACTGGTGGACGGCCGAGAGGAACAAACGCAGAAACGACACAGCTTATGGTCTGTCATGGGATGGGTTGAAGAACGTCATGCTCGAAGAGTTCTGCCCTCCCTATGAGCGCCAAAAGTGGAGGACGAATTCTGGCACATCAAGCAGAAAGATGGTGACAACGCTGCTCTCACTGCTCGCTTCAAGCAGCTCAGTATTATCTGTCCTGATCAAGTGAAGACTCCTGACATGACGATCAAGAAGTATATCCGTGCTCTGACGGATTGTGTTGCAGATTTTGTGCATGCTTCAAAGCCAGCAACGATCGAAGAAACTTACTTGCTTGCCGCCGAAATCAACGACAAGCGAGTAAAAGCTGGTTTTTGGGATAAAGCTACGAAGAACCTACATCAAGCTACAACCACCGCACCAACCGCTAAAACTGCCGCAACTCCTCAATCATCAAAGTCCTCTCGTCGTAATTGGAAGAACAACAACAGCAGCTCCAGCAACAAGAACTGTGCTGTCACTACCGCTGCTCCACTCCAAGCGGTAGCAGCTCAGCAACAACAACAACATCGACCAACTACAGCACCAGTTGCCTATGCACCGCCTGCAAAGCGTGCATACACAGGCCCTCACCCTGCTTGCGAGACATGTACTTATCATCACCCGGTGGGTATCGCCTGCCGATTATGTGTGCATTACAACATGTACGGCCACTTCACCACAAACTACCGACAGGTCCCCGCAACACCGCAGCTCCAGCTCCTGCTCAACAAGCTCTCCTCACCGCCCCGCAAGGCCAACAAGCGGCTCAAGCACCCACGATCAACGCCAGAGTCTGCTTCGCATGTAGCGATCCTAACCATTTCGCCAATGTGCCCGAACAGGGTTGTGAAACAAGAGCCCCAGCAGCAGCAGCCTCAGCAACAGCCTCAACAGCAACAACAGCAAGCAGCATGCGCCAGAACTTTCAACATCAACGTGCGTCAAGCCCAGGCTGACAATAACGTGGTCAATGGTACGTTTCTCATAAATGGTATTTATGCTTCGTGTTTGTTTGATACTGGAGCCGATAACAGTTTTGTATCATTTGAGTTCAAAAGCCTCCATAACCGTAAGCGCTCCTATCTCCCCTCGATGTTCGATGTTGAAGTAGCCACCGGAAGAACTGTCACCGTCAATTCTATTCTCCGTGATTGTACTCTCGAACTCAACAATCACGTTTTCCCCATTGATCTCATTACAATGCAACACGGAAGTTTTGACGTCATAGTAGGCATGGATTTTCTTCGCGAAAACCATGCTGAAGTGGTTTACTTTGACAAGATGATTCAATTCTCACTTGCTAACGGTGACCAATTATGTGTTTACGGTGAAGTCGGGTCCAAGAAACTCCAACTCATGTCGTGTGTCCAACCTAGCAAGTATCTCCGCAAGGAATACCAAGCTTTCTTGGCTCACATTGTAGTAGCAGAGAAAAAGGAAGTAAAGGGAGTGAAGGATGTCCCCGTTGTTCGTGAATTTCCAAACGTGTTTCCTGATGATCTCCCGGACTGCCTCCGAGTCGTGATATCGACTTTCGAATGGACCTCATTCCTGGAGCCAACCCTGTTGCCAGAGCTCCTTATCGACTCGCACTTTCCGAAATGCGCGAATTGTCGAGTCAGCTCCAGGAATTGCTTGACAAAGGCTTCATTCGCCCTAGCACCTCTCCTTGGGGCGCACCAGTCCTTTTCGTCAAAAAGAAGGATGGGTAGTTCCGGATGTGCATCGACTATAGGGAGTTGAATAAGCTAACGATCAAGAATCGCTATCCCCTACCCCGCATTGATGATTTGTTTGACCAACTACAAGGTGCTACATGTTTTTCCAAGATCGATCTACATTTAGGCAACCACCAACTACGCATTCAAGAGGAGGATATACCCAAAACCGCTTTTCGCACCCGTTATTGCCAGTATGAATTCGTTGTTATGCCTTTTGGGCTAACCAATGCACCTGCGGTTTTTATGGATCTGATGAATCGCGTGTATAAACCTTTTCTCGACCGTTTCGTCATCGTGTTCATCGATGATATCCTGATCTATTCCAAGTCAAAAACCGAACACGCGCAACATCTACGTTTGGTTCTCGAGCTACTCCAAGGGAATCGACTCTATGCCAAGTTCTCCAAGTGTGAATTTTGGCTGGAGGAGGTTTAATTCGTCGGTCACATTGTAAATAGTCAAGGTATTTATGTCGATCCTGTGAAGATTGAACCAGTTAAGAGCTGGGTTACACCTAAGAACCCGACTGAAGTCTGTTCTTTTCTCGGATTGGTGGGCTATTATCGCCGATTTATCGAAGGATTCTCTAAGATCGCCGTGCCGCTCACTTCTCTCACGCACAAAGACAAGTCTTTTGTTTGGGGAACTTGTCACACCCCGATATTTCCACGTATTACCGGTGGGCCCGGTGGGGAGTATCGTGACGTAGTTGATATCATCATAGTCAAACAACGCAATTTAAATGCACAGCGGAATGACGGGTGGTCCGTAGGACAACCCTTAAATGAGCTAAATATGTGCATATCCCATATTTTACACGGTTATGTATCGTGAATAAGTTAACTACGAGAAATTGTGTCTTTACAGGTTAATTGCTTAATTCGGGGATGTTAGCGGGTTTAAAGGCGAAGCGAAACGTTAGAGATTGATAATTGCAGCCAATGGTTTTAAGCATGAGTTGTTTGGGTCGAAGTGATGGCTTGATGTGTGAAAAATGTGAAGCACAACATACATATACATGTAGACCAAAAGAAAAAGGACATCTAGTTGGACTTCATTGGGCCGCCACACGAAAAGAGGATTTCGAAGACACAAAGTGGGCCGCACAATTAGAGCAGCCTATATGTAGACTTTGGGGTCGCATAAAAAGAGAAAACATCACAAGTCTTTGTTTTGGTGGCACATGTGAAGAAGCAGGAATCACATCATGTGGTTTTAGGGTTTTGACAACATAATCATCATCCTAAAATCAACATATCATCATCATCTTACTTCATGCACATGTGGGCTGACATATGAGACTTTTTGGCCTAGGAACAATGTGACAATTGGATTAATACTAATCATCTAACATCATCATCTGTTGACGGTAGATTGGGGGCCCACGATTTTGGAGACTTTTGACAACTCTCATGTGCACATGAGGGTTTCAGCAACAATATCATCACATCACTTAATTCCAAATTAATCATTATCATCTGCACGCACATGTGGCTAGGGGATTTTGACTTTTGATCCTTAACATCTCGTGGCAGCTGGACCTTTGGTTTAATTTGGAGGAGCTTGTGGATTTTTATTATTGGGCCGACATATTTACAAGGGAGTCTCTTGTGATTGGGCCGTATATGATTAGGTATGAGGTGGAGAGATTATTAAAAAAATGTTCAACATCATACATCATCATCTGGGGGCGGCACATCACAACATCATCATTATTATTTGATAACACATGGACGGCACATTGGACTCTCTTGGGCGGCTGACTTGTGGAGTCGGTTGATTGGGCCAACAATACAAGTTGTGGACTCGTGGACTTGTATGGCGGCACATATAATCACATGTGGCTTGAATTTTTTTTTTATCACATGGAACACACAATAGTGGGCCGCATGTGAATATTGTGATTGGGCCGCTAACAAGGAAAGTCAACAACACACAATTGTTTTAAGAGGTGGGCGGCACATGTTGTCAGAGGCACATGTGGGTTGGTTTTGGTCTTGGATTTGGTTAATGGCTGCCGTAAATCAGAAGACTTGCACCGTAGCATTTTTTATGTGCACCGTAAATTACGGTGGAGCCGTAATTTACGGTGGTGGCTGCGATCAAATGTGTAACCGCCATCTTTAAGTCAGTTTAATGAGGTCTTTTGATTTTTTTCTCATGATTGGACGGTTTTGGAGGGGTAGAGGGGCGATTTTTGGCTTTTCTCTTGTGTTCTTGAGTGGTCAAAACATGAATACTTTGTTTTTGATTCCAATAAACAAAGGTTTGATTGTGATGATGATTCATAACACTATGAGCGGCTAGGTTTGCTTGGTGATCGTCTCGGATGTAAGGTTTTATTTGTGACAATTATGCTTGTTCTTTAATTTCTGGAATATTAGACTGTGCATGTGTTGTTAGTTTATTATGGTGTTTGATTGGTTGTTTGTAAATTGTTGATGTATGTTTGATCATAGTTCTAAACCATACGTTCTTGGTGCCGTTGGCAATCGAGATATCATGGGAGGGATTAGGGTTGGATATGTGTTGATTTGTCATCGGGTAACAACCTCGCGTTCTAGGAATCCGAGTACTTAGTTCCCTTTCATCACAAACAATTGATCTTACATGAGCCATGTCTATGTGGTTCTTTCCAGTTGAACATGAACGTTAGTTGTCACTTAAAACTTGAAACTCGGGATGATCACTATCCTCTTATCTGTTACAAAACTTGACTTTGATTTGTAATCTAATTTAGTTTAATTTAGTTAATTAAAACCAATCAACCCAAACATTGAAATTTACATTTCTTGTAATTTAGATTAATCTAGTTAGTTAGACATACATTGAGATAACACATATTCCACAAACTCCCTGTGTTCGATACCCACTTACCGCTATCTATATAGTTGTTATTGGGATTAAATTTGCGTGACCACGACATCACGTCACGGAAGCAAAAGATAAATATAATACAATCCGATAAAGAGTAATATCGAGTATTACAAATACAGTTGTAAAAGATCCACAGGCGGATTAAAAGATAAAAAGAAACTTTGTTCAACAGACTTTAAGGCATCTAAGCTTGCGAGACTTTTATTTGATGCTAGGAGAGGCCAGCCTATTCCGATTAGTACCTGCACTTAGCCATTTTGGGAAAATACGTCAGTTTACACTGGTAAATACAATTTAACTGACTCATTTTGAAAAGTTTAAGAAATTTGATTTGAATGCACATGGCACAAAGTTCTTTTATAACTTGGGATAATTATTAAAATAATCTTGTATACAGTTTTACTTATTTGTCGTCCGTCAGGGCCGGTTGGTAGAGCCGGTCAAGATTAACTGACACGCCACAGGTATAATGCCCACAAGGTTGATTCCTTTAAGTGGATTACCAGTTTTTACATAATGCAACTGTCAGGTGTACGCCTACACCCCGTGCTTAGGTCGTGGCCAATTCTTTGAATGATGCCAAGGATATTCGGGACATGGTCATTTAACCCCCAAAGGCCATACACCAAATAATACAGAATAAAACGAGTTATGTAAATACATTAATCACAATCCGATTTAAATGACTACATACCCGACCAAGCGGTATTATTATAATACCGTATCCCAAGCCCGTATATGGAAAATAAGTTAAGAGTATTTACCTGAGCTAAATATAAATTCAATCCCAGCCGTATATCAAATCAGCAAGTACAAATAGCTTTTACTGGGCTCCTAAATTTGGAACGAAGGTTTTTAATAACCTATTAGATTCCTAACGGGTCTTTAATTAAGCCTAAACTTTGTCACACCCCAACTGATGGCGGAATCATCGGGGCATGGCACTGAGCGAAACAGATTGTCCAGAAGTTTCCATAACAATTATCATTACTATTCAATTTAAAATAACATGTCCCATACCATGTCTCAAATAGTAAACAAATTATTACAGATAAAATTTAGGCAAATAATTCTGTTCCGACAACTCAGATTTAAATAGAGCAATTGTTTATCTGCTTCGAGAGACCCTTGATTCAATTACCACAGACAACTATTTGTTGGGCTCTAAAGCTTTATTCTAGCTTCAGTTTCCTACCAGATGTGCATCCTAAACACCTGTCACATACGTTAAAATAAAGTCAATACATATAATGTAAAGGTGAGCATACAAGTTTGATAATATCATATAGAGTTCGAATTCGTTTACGCATAACAGGCACGTACACATAGTGAAATGAAGCACGTTAGTTATCGACATAGATCCATCGATACCGATGACTGCGGGTTGACTGCCAGATGCAGTTCGCAATACATGATTACCACTGTAATCCATGCAAGTAATTGTCCTTAACAACCACCGCGAACGGGTGCTGAGTCCAAACTATAGTACTATCGTTGTTAAGGCAGGTAGATAACATTCCATGTGTAAACATAACAAACAAGCATTCATAAGCAACGTATAACATGCATTAACGGTTAGCATTCAAATAGTATTGAGTAGTGTGTTCGATGTGATTTGAATAGTTGTAACGTATGTAACACCCAAAAGTGCATAAAGCAAAAAGAGATCGAGTATACTCACAGCGGTTGATGGATTGAAGGGAGCGCTTAGCGAGTAAAGTTAGCCTGAATGGATTGATAGCATAACGATAAGTGACGCGTAGAACGATACAAGGTGTGAATGGGTCGGACAGCAGTTCGGTCGGATGGTAATCCGATCGGACGGCTTGTCTGTGCGGATGGCAATCCGTTCGGATGGTCATCCAGTCGGACGGTAGTCCGGTCGGATGACTATTCGAGTGGATTGTTTCTTCCTATGAGGTGAATGTGTTTGTGTATGATGGCTTATCTTTTAAAGTTTTCGTTGTAGCATTTTGAAAACATTGAAGTATCTCTATCCTTCAAGTCGGTCGGTCGGCCAGTCGGTCGTGCGGGTGACAATCTGTTTGGATGGTCATCCGGTCGGACGGTAGTCCGGTCGGACGGCGACCTTAGTGATAGGGTTACTTATGGGAACAAATTCAACACAGAAGTGTCACTCAGTCGGATGTCCATTCTATCGGGTGGCAACCCTGTTAGTGAACATGTTGAAAATTGTTTAAGTCTTTAAAGTCCTAGTATCTCATGATTCGAAGAGTAATCCGGTCGGATGGTAATCCGATCGGATGGCAATTCGTTCGATACTCAAACTTCAGATAGAGTTGATGAGGTGTGGGACCCAAGGTGTTATTCATTCGGACAACAATCCGTTCGGGTAGCTTATCCGCTAGGACAGTTGTTCGGTCGGACAACATTCCGTCCCGATTGTTCCGTTCATCCTACACTTGGTCGTTTTGATTGTTTGTCGTTTTATATAGACGTTTTGACAATGTGTTAACCAACGGAACCCCTTCTTGTCCCAAGTGACCTGATCGACCAGGAATCACTAGTTCAACTAGTTAATCGGTTCAAGGCAGTTGTTCTTGTTTAACCCAAAATCGGTGGTCTCGTGAGGAGAATCCAGATCTTGGTCTAGCACAACCCCAAGAATGAGTAGGAGACTAGAACAAGGTCCGATTCTACCGGTTTTGAATGCATTGAGTGTAAAAGAGTTGAAAGAAAGCTAAAATCCATCTTTCAATCCTTTTTCACCATAAAGGTGTTTAGATCTATGAAAGATCTTTGTGTAATCGTGTGGAAATCGGTTAGATCTAAGTTGTTCTTAATGGATTGAAGTCAAAACATGAAGTTCTTCAAGAACTCATGATGACGTCATCCTAGAACACCTCAAATCAAGTGATTTCACGGTTATAAGTTAAGATTCAAAAGGTAGAAAGGTGTAGGAGTGCGTGTAGATCAAGAAAGTACAAGATTTAGGGAGAGATCATACCGGGATTGAGAGAAATCGAAGAAAAGGTGAGCTGAGCGTGCTGGTCGGACAGAGGTTTCCAAAAGTAGAAAGTTTGAGAGTGACATGGGTATTTATAGGATTCCAAAAAGGGAAAGGGTCGGTCGGATGGCATCCCGCTCGAATGACTATCCGGTCGGATGGCATTTTGGCACCATGGCGAAGTGGCAGCCCGGTCGGATGGCTATCCGGCCGGATGGCACTTGGTTCGGGTGTTCGACGCGATGATTTTTGCTTATTCGATTTCGATTACGCATCGCTCGCAATAGATTTTCCTATTCAAATTACTTTTAATCCCAACTATTCATATCTACCGCTGTCTCTTCTCCACTAATTATAATAGTTCGATTTCGGTTGAGTTCGAGTTCGATGTCGATTAAGTTCGATTGCATTTCGAGTTCGATTGCGTTTCGATTGATTACCATATCATAACGTAAATAAACATGCACAGGTAACACATAAGGCACACTCACACGTATAACTATAACTAAAATGCGTAGTTCGAGTTGCGATTCAATTCGATGTCGATTTGATTAACATAGTTCGATTATCGTTTAGTTAACTTTATCACATTGTTACTTCCTACAGTTCACAGTCGTAGGTCGATTGAATAGCAAAAATCATACGTCGATTATTGTAATTATAGACACTTACTCCACATAATAGCTAAAATAAAAGAAATCCATTATTAGTCGGTTGCTCGAAATCGGTCGTTGACTTTGACCTTGACTATGACTTTGACTTCCCGAAAACACGGGGTGTTACAACCTCCCCTTGTTTAGGGAATTTCGTCCTGAAATTAGACTGCAAGTTGTACAACACCGTGAATTACTTTGGAGAACTTTCTCCTTCTAGACTTTCTCCTGAAATTAGTTTTGTGTGACGTTTCACAAACATGGGGATCTTTCATCACTTTGTTTTCTTCAATCACTTGTAAAATTTAACATTTCCGATTTAAACAACAAAACCACTTGTAGAAAATCAAGTACAACTTAATGTCCCTGATTTACCACTTGTAAGTCGAAATATCACTTTCGTGAATTTCTCAAGAAATGTGCCGATTCATGTTCCACGCTTACCAACCTGGGAACTCCGGCAAGTCAGGTTTTTCAGTTAAAGAGATTCACCCAAGCCTGACGGTCCTTGGGTGTTTTGAGCATACTTTTTTGATTCATAAAATTCTTTTACCCCTTTTACTTTTCCATCAACCATTTTTCCAAAAATGTTTAGAACATTGGGGTTAAAGGCTTTTCCAACATCAAAATCTGTCTTTTCAGAAAAAAATTGATTTGAAATTTCAACTTCGTCAACTTTTTGTTTATAATTTTCAGCTCGCAATGGTGGAAAGTTGAAATCATCCATTGGCGGAACTGACATTTCAATTTTTAGCTCAACTTGTGGCTCTTCCGACTTTGACGAGTCAGATTCATCGCCAACACGTAGCTCCTTTGTTTCCGAAGAAACAAATTCATCGTTAACCATTTCAACCTTCTTTATCTCCTCTTTTGTCCTCAGATTTGCATCTGAAGAATTCGGTTTACTTGACTTTGTTGTCGAGTGAAGCGATTCATCAGCACTCTTATTTGTTGTACCCGAGGACAAGATCTTCTCGAGATACTCTCTCGCCTTCTTCCTCTTTTTCCTCAGTCTGTCTTTCTGCCCTTGTGAAATCTTCACTTTCGTTTCTTGAACTTTAGGTTCTTGAACCTTCTGTTCTTTGGGCTTGACATTGACTGGTTTCATCACCCTTTTCTGAGATTCAGCCCTCGATCTTTCATTTGATCTCATTAGGCAATCTCTGGCAATGTGACCTTTGATTTGACAATTATAGCATCTCCTCGTCTCAAACCTCCAACTTTGGCAGTTAACAACAATGTGTCCTTGAAAACCACATTTGTAACACACTCTGTTATCATACCATGTACCACCTTCACACCAAACGCTCAGATCATAGCATTGTCTGGCTTTGTGGTAATCATCACTTCTCCTATAAGCTTGATTTGACGCTTGAGCACTGTGGTCAAACCTGCACCACTTATTACCAACTTTTTGTGAGTTTTTATTTTCAGATTTTTGTGGTTTTTTATAATGATTGGATGACTGAACTGATGAGCTTTTATTTTCATTTTTAAAATTTTTCAAATTTTTAACTTTTTGTTTCTGTTCTACAATCTTCTTAACAGGTTTTTGCTTTAAGCATTCACCTATTTCAGTAGACTGCAAAACAATATTTTGAAATTTTTCTTGTAATTCTAAAAATATTTTTCTTTTCTTTTCCTTTTCTTTTTCATCATCAGTTTTGTCATCACAATCCTCAATTTTGACTTTGTCAAAATTTGTGACATTGTCACTTATTGGAACTGAATTGATCGGTTCTGGACACACATATGGTGCAGAAGTCACAAAACCTTTCAACTTATTTTCTAACTCAGCAATTTTATTCCGATCACTTTCAGCTTCTTTTTCAAGCTGAATGATTTTAGCAAGATGAGAATTTATTGCAATTTGTTTTTCAAGATTATTTTTACCAAAAATATCTTTCTCATCTTCTAAAATCTTTATTTGACTTTTAAAATTTTTTTCAATTTTTAATTTTTCATTTTCAAAACTTTTTTCTTTCAAAATTTTGTTTTCCAATGTCAAACTGTCTAAATCACTTAACAGTTTGACATTGTCTGATTCAAATTTATCGCATTTTGAGCACTTCTCTGTCATCTTTACAACTTCAGCTTTCTTTTCAATCTTGATAGCTGAAATATCTTTAACCTGCTCCTCTTCCTCTTGAACAATTTTCTCAGGTTCAGATTTTTCATCAACAGACTTCATTTTTTTAATCTTTTGGAGTTCAAGTTCTTTAGCTTCAATCTCCTCGATAAACAAGCTCAAATTCACATTTAAATATATCTTTCTCAAATCTAACAAATACGTTCTCCACATATCACCCGGTAAAACATTTGCCAACTTGTCAACCCACTCCTCATTAGTCTTGGTTATTTTCAATCTCCTCATTTCCAAAACTAGATGGCAATATCGTTCAATCAAATCTTTCGTAGACTCTCCTTTGATTCCTGTAAAATTATCAAACTTGATCAGTGTATCATAAATCTCGGAACCCATATTTCGGTATTAAAAGATTTACAATGACGAATTTTCAATCAATACAAAGATTCACACAATCAAACGACTATCCGATTGAATATCAAAGATTGAGCGACAACGGATCGAGTGGAGATTTGCTCGTGCGAGTATCCGATACTTGACAAATCACGTTTCACCTTGCAAAGCAAACAAATAGAACTCGTGTGAACTGAGAACTGACTTAGATAGTGTAAACAGCAACTTTCCAAATCCGAGTGAAAACAAGACTTGCAAACTTACACCTCGTGCGGATTGATTATACAAATTACAAAAACAATCTAAATCCCTAAGTCACTAAAACACCACTTTCAGATTGGGCCTCACATGTAAATCCGACAACTATGATTGGGCCGTTCTATTCATGACTCTCTCATTGGACCAACATTAAAGTGGACTGACACTTCAAGACTTGATCAAAGAATGTGATTTGGCCTTCACTTTTTCGTATATTGGGTCACTTTTTAATGATGATTAACACCAGCCGACAATAGTGATTCACAACTTCTGATTGGAACTCACAACTATCCACTAAAGCCGACAACAATTCGATTTAAAATTCATGTGTATTCTGATATCAATTCACAATTACCAAACAGTTGGCTTTTAATAACCGACAAAATCTCGTGAGCTTTTAATGATCAACAACCACTTGTTACAATTCAATTTGACCAAATAAACGTATTCAGTCGAAGCACATGGTCGGTAAAATATGTTTAATTTTTTTAATGTGGGTGGCTGACAACACTTAATGTTCACAACTTTAAATCTCCGGTTTTCATTTACAAAGTTCGACAATCTCAAATTAATACTTCACATGGGTCGGCAACTGTTTAATTGTTCAATACAACCTGATTGGACCGTGAACTTAATGATCAGACTTATTTCATCACACAACCACAAGAGCGATATGTCCAGATGAGCGGACCAGGTATTGTCACATGAGCGGACCAGATATTGTCGAATGAGCGGACCAGATATTGTCACATGAGCGAACCAGCTAGATGTGTTGTTCAAGCGAACCGGACGAGCGAACCAGCAACCAAAACTGACATTTTGAGCGAACCAGAATTACTTGTACGTTGGAGCGGTCCAGAAACGCGAACTTAAAATTTTGACAGCGAAATCGAACTGAAAAACTTAGATTTCTCCTAAACGGTTAGGAATTTGGATCTGAAACTTGGTAGGGTTATAGATCAGATATATACGCACAACATATCAAAAAATCAGACGATTTGGACCATAAAAACCCGTTCAATTTGACGAATTTCAGTAAAAACGTGAAATATATGAAAAAGTAGATGAAATCGGATCTGAATCGGCTGAAATCTGGTACGAAAACGATGTGTTTGATCAAGCAATCGAGCTCCTAGCTCTGATACCAATTGTAGGACCGGTTTAGACACCGTTCGATTGCGTAACGGACGTTTCACGTGCGGAATCCGTGAACGTACGTGACCGAACACACACTATGGTACTACTAACGTGATTTTATTGAATGATGTGACAAATCCGGTACAAAAATTCACGTTTACACTACTTTCTCTCTCTACACTTTCTCTCTCTAGAAAGTCTTCTCCAAGTCTTCTAAAAAATCTTAAGTCTATTTAAAATCATGACATAACCTCCTATTTATATGGTCAAGGGCAACTTTAATGAAACTTCATTAATTACAAGTTTGCCACCTTGCCTTTTATCTAGAAATAAGACATTTACGACTCGTTTTCTTCAATTCTTCACTACAATTCAGATTGACGTAGGCGATAGACAAAATATGCATCAACAACTACTAGACCTTTACCATATCGACAACTGACGAACTTTAGTTGTGCCCTACGTCAATGTCTATCATCATTGACAGTTTGCCCAGATCCATTAGTACACGCCCGTCCGAACGGCACGGTGTGAGGCTTGTCAACCCTAATAGTACTATTAACTAATGACCCGCTCGCCATTGGCCCGGCGATTAAGTCGATATAAAAATGAGGGACTTCATGATAGAGTTTTGTCTAGTAAGTTAAGGTTGTTGTCCTACCCAAGGAGGACGAACGTACGTATTCTACCCAAGGAGAATACGCATGATTAATATTGGCATCCTACATATGGAGGATGGCGGTACATATCCTACCCAAGGAGGATATGCAGGTTCCGTTTTAGTTCTTTAACTCATTCCCAACCACCGGGAATCCCATGCCTTAGAAAGAGTGTGAACTCACCTTGGTTTGCTCGGTATGCTAAAGAAATACACGCTCACAAATAATCAGTCACGACCTATAGTACGCACGTATATACAATCAGTACATGTTTGTAATGTTTCACATATGATCTATGTCACCTAGTGCGTTTGGCAATTAACATCAGGCATCACGTAAGCAGTTAAATCAATTTCATGCAACTCAGGTTTCACATACATGTCCTTCACAGTTTATTCTATCATGATTATTCCCTTACATACTTGACAGGGTTAATAAGCTTAACAAGTTAATAATAAACTAACAGTGTTAAATCAACTAACAGAGTTGCATATTCAACGGAGTTACTTATTGAACAAGGTTACATGCATATCTTAACAGAGTTAACATTTAACAGAATAATTCAACTAACTGAGTTTGCTGGACTAACCGAGTTTCATGTACATATCAATAATCAAATAACAAATAAATCATGCCATCCTAGAACAACAGACAATCTGACTGTTATCAATATATACAATCATTATAACAAGTTCCCAACCATAAATATATTAATTAACATGCCCCACCATTCTTGTTTGATTCATGCACATGTTCATGACCCCCATCAGAGTAAACCCACTCATATACATACATCAACATTAATAATTAGTTGCACACATAATAAATTATTAAAAATCACATGATCACAATTCTCATGCAAACTTGAATATAATGGCCGACAATTACTTTTATGTGCACATGGATTGATAGAATTAAAAACTATATGTAGGACCCTTTTTATCTCATATATCATATATTCAAAACATGCACATAATAACCAATATAATAATGGTGATCATATATTCAAAACTGAACATGAATTAATACTAACCAATAAGAACATCAACGGCAACACATAAACACAACATGCATGGTAGTATCCGAGTTCGTGTTTTTAAACCGAAATCGAACCGGAACCTATTCTCCTACTACATCTTCGCATACACTTGGTTCACCCAATCATACCCTTATACTTTCATACATATTAGCAGTAAACTAACCTCAACATCTACAAGCGATCATACGTAATACATAAGCACATAATGATATCAACATATTCAGCAAATAATTTCACATCTTTAATCATTCACTGTTTTGTTAACAAGGAGTTCATTCTTTCATGTTTATGCATTAAACAGACATCATCATTCTTTTCAAACATCATCATATACAAAGATTATTCTTTATGCATAACCAGGTGTATATGATGCATCAACAGTTGTACTTTTTCATGAAAACTCAAGTAGCAGTTTCATTCACGTATGACAGTCATTGACCAAGAGTAAACAAACATGGGGTGTATTAAACTGACCAAAGGTTTCGAGGCAAAGAAAAACGCCTGCTGCCACGGCCACTGTGCACAAGTCGGAGCTCCGGCAGCAGCCGCTGTCGTCGGCTCCGTCACCTCCGCTGCAACCCGTCGCCACTGTTGCACCAAACCTGATCCAGAATAACCGCCACCACCATCTTTATCATCATCGGAAACATCATCTTCAACCATTACTATCATCACCGGCTCCAACAGCAGATCATCATCAATCACCGCATCGTCTCATCATCATCGACTGGCCACCATCATCTTCATCAAACAAACAGTCGGAGAACGAACGGTAACCACCGCCGCCGTCCGCCATTTGTGTCATCACTGGCCGTCGCACAGCTCGAAGAGAAAGGGAGTGGGTGCGAGGGTTCACCGGTTCACGAAGGAGAAGAGGGGGGTCGCCAGGGCAGGATCGAGAGATGGGGGAGGGTAGCTGATGATGTATGGATAGGTGTGTAGAGATGATTACATGAGGTTAGAGTTTCTAACCTTGAAGGAGAAGAAAGGCAGACCAGGGAATGGTGAGTGTTTGATGTATTGAATGTGTGTGTATATAAAAATCGAAGAGAGAGAGGGAAGGTAGTCTGTGTTTGTGTGCCCCTCTAATGCAATACATAAAAAAATTCACATGCAACTAATTATTGATTGGAGTCTAATGTCGGCCATGTGCTGAACAATTAATTAAGTTTTGTCAAATATTGAAACAATTACTTAACAAAATCTAGTGCATCAATTCATCCCTACCACTACCAGTAGGGTGACATGATTGATATATACTAAATATATTATAAGTGATCATTTATATAAATAAAACACAAGATCTGATGATAAACAAAAATGTAGATGTTCGTGTTTGTATATATTTATACATAAGTATACACGTGTGTTTTCCTTGAACCTGTAATCTTTATTAAAATAGACTGTGTTAAAATATGAATATTAATTACGTGTATATTATGCATAGAAATTAAGTTGAAAATGCTTAGCATTTTGGTTACCAACGTTTGTTTTGTTCTTTCATATCGCTATAGATTTGTTAATTAATAAAGAGTTATTTGTGCCTCTAATCATAATTAACAAGCGTCGAAATTACGGGTTGTCACAGTTACCACATGTATTACGTGACTAAATGAATGCTTGTTTATTATGTTTACACGTGGAATGCTGTCTACCTGCCTTAGCAATGGTAGTACTATTAGTTTGGACTCAACACCTGTTTACTCAGGGGTTGTTAAGGACAATTAGTTACATGACTCACAGCGGTGAGTGTGTATCGCGAACTGCCTTGGGCAGTCAACCCGCAGTCATTGGTATTGATAGGTTCATGTCGATAACTAACGTGCCTCGTTTCACACTGTGTACGGGCTGGTTATGCGTAAACGATTTCGAACTTTATTATATCTATTAAACTTGTATGCTCACCTTTACACTATGTGTATTGACTTTTACTTTAATGTATGTGACAGGTGCATACTATGCTAGGATGCTTTTTGCTGTGTGATGAAATCGAAGCTAGGAAAGAGTCCTAGATACAAATAAATAAACAATTGTCTGTATTTGAAAATCTGAGTTGTCGGAATAGAACAATTTGACTAGACTTTATCTGTAATAATTATGTTATCTTTTATGACATGGTATGGGACATGTTGCTTTAAATAATTGGTAATTATAGTTGTTATGGAAACTTCTGGACAATCTGTTTCGCTCAGTGCCACGCTCCGATGTTTCTGCCATCGGTTGGGGTGTGACAGATTGGTATCAGAGCCATAACTATAGGTAATTAGGCAAGACTCGACCTAGTCTGGGTCGATGTCTTAGAAACGACCTAGTCTATAGTTAGGTACTAACAGACCGACTTGTGCATACCCTGTAGGGGTCATGTACGAGCTTGCTTGCTACCTCTCGTTATTCTCCCGCACGCTACATTATCACTGCACTCTATTATTTCAAAATAAACAAGTGATTAGGTTGAGATTAGGTGTGAAAACCGCAAACTCTCGACTAAATCGCCTGTTCGACTTGCATTTATTCTGTAAACACGACAATTTGCGTTGAATCAGGAGTGAAATCCATACTTTAACGCAAGTTTTCGTCTCTATTTTTTTTTATAAAAAACAGGAACAAAGTTGTTAAGTCAGGGGTGAAACCC
Organism: Helianthus tuberosus; assembly: GCA_030545235.1. Classification (NCBI taxonomy): domain Eukaryota; kingdom Viridiplantae; phylum Streptophyta; class Magnoliopsida; order Asterales; family Asteraceae; genus Helianthus; species Helianthus tuberosus. The sequence goes on along the minus strand of CM060408.1, from coordinate 184,464,075 downwards.
GAACCTTGACGACTACTTCTGCCCTATTTGGTTTTACCAAACTCTCACCAAAGCCTCGACGGACTCACTTGAAGGCACATCGTAACTAAAAGGATGCGTGCCATTTGCCCAGATTCGAGGCAAGAACCACAGTCCCGAAGGCCAAAGGGTGTGCTATAGGTCCTTGTGAATAGTCGAAACACTTTGGATAGTCGACGTCCAATAGTCGCAGACAATCTATTTCTCAATTTTTGTGTGTTCCGATTTCGAGCTCGCTACTGCCGACTCTGATATTTGTCGATTTCATGTGCTTTTTATGTGTTTAAATGATTTATCTGTTTATGTGTTGCGAATTTTGGTGATTTATTCGCTTTCGCTTGATCAACACACACAACCCGCACTGCACATCTATCTCAATACGCCAACAAATCGCTACTTATGGATGATCGCATATTACGTTACTCGCTTATGACTATACTATGTATCGCTATCCTTGGAAGCACGCGAAACTTGAATGATAAAGGAACACGTTCACGCATGTGGGCGAATATGTGCAATATAGGAAGATGAATACGTACAAATATGTGCTTACATGAACTATGTGCTTATGTGCTTTACGTGCTTATGTGCTTATGTGCTTCGGTGTCTATGTGAATCTTGGATTATGTAACTATGTTCCTGAGCTTTAGTAGTATTAGGTTTGTGAGGTGAGATTCGATTATGTTGTGTTGAGTCCTGTGGCGATGTCTGTTGCAAACAATGTCGTCATCTGGATCTCACGCCACTCAAGATGCTCGCCTAAAGCAAGCAGATAAATGCCTCGCTGCCATGCTTACTAAACAGATGGCAAAGGTTGTTCCTCAGATCGTGAGTGAACTGTACGAGAATATGAGCAAATCGTCTGAAGAGTCAAGGACAGACTCGCCAAAATCTGGTTTTAGCTTCAAGCAGTTCAAGGCATGTGGACCGAAAGAGTTCACTGGCGAAGATGGCCCTATTTCAATGGTTCGACTCAATCGAGGTCACCCTGTGTCAGAGTGGATGTCCTGACAATCTCCGCACTCTGAATGCTACCGGCGTCTTCCAGTCCCGCGCTTTAGACTGGTGGACGGCCGAGAGGAACAAACGCAGAAACGACACAGCTTATGGTCTGTCATGGGATGGGTTGAAGAACGTCATGCTCGAAGAGTTCTGCCCTCCCTATGAGCGCCAAAAGTGGAGGACGAATTCTGGCACATCAAGCAGAAAGATGGTGACAACGCTGCTCTCACTGCTCGCTTCAAGCAGCTCAGTATTATCTGTCCTGATCAAGTGAAGACTCCTGACATGACGATCAAGAAGTATATCCGTGCTCTGACGGATTGTGTTGCAGATTTTGTGCATGCTTCAAAGCCAGCAACGATCGAAGAAACTTACTTGCTTGCCGCCGAAATCAACGACAAGCGAGTAAAAGCTGGTTTTTGGGATAAAGCTACGAAGAACCTACATCAAGCTACAACCACCGCACCAACCGCTAAAACTGCCGCAACTCCTCAATCATCAAAGTCCTCTCGTCGTAATTGGAAGAACAACAACAGCAGCTCCAGCAACAAGAACTGTGCTGTCACTACCGCTGCTCCACTCCAAGCGGTAGCAGCTCAGCAACAACAACAACATCGACCAGCTACAGCACCAGTTGCCTATGCACCGCCTGCAAAGCGTGCATACACAGGCCCTCACCCTGCTTGCGAGACATGTACTTATCATCACCCGGTGGGTATCGCCTGCCGATTATGTGTGCATTACAACATGTACGGCCACTTCACCACAAACTACCGACAGGTCCCCGCAACACCGCAGCTCCAGCTCCTGCTCAACAAGCTCTCCTCACCGCCCCGCAAGGCCAACAAGCGGCTCAAGCACCCACGATCAACGCCAGAGTCTGCTTCGCATGTAGCGATCCTAACCATTTCGCCAATGTGCCCGAACAGGGTTGTGAAACAAGAGCCCCAGCAGCAGCAGCCTCAGCAACAGCCTCAACAGCAACAACAGCAAGCAGCATGCGCCAGAACTTTCAACATCAACGTGCGTCAAGCCCAGGCTGACAATAACGTGGTCAATGGTACGTTTCTCATAAATGGTATTTATGCTTCGTGTTTGTTTGATACTGGAGCCGATAACTGTTTTGTATCATTTGAGTTCAAAAAGCTCCATAACCGTAAGCGCTCCTATCTCCCCTCGATGTTCGATGTTGAAGTAGCCACCGGAAGAACTGTCACCGTCAATTCTATTCTCCGTGATTGTACTCTCGAACTCAACAATCACGTTTTCCCCATTGATCTCATTACAATGCAACACGGAAGTTTTGACGTCATAGTAGGCATGGATTTTCTTCGCGAAAACCATGCTGAAGTGGTTTACTTTGACAAGATGATTCAATTCTCACTTGCTAACGGTGACCAATTATGTGTTTACGGTGAAGTCGGGTCCAAGAAACTCCAACTCATGTCGTGTGTCCAACCTAGCAAGTATCTCCGCAAGGAATACCAAGCTTTCTTGGCTCACATTGTAGTAGCAGAGAAAAAGGAAGTAAAGGGAGTGAAGGATGTCCCCGTTGTTCGTGAATTTCCAAACGTGTTTCCTGATGATCTCCCGGACTGCCTCCGAGTCGTGATATCGACTTTCGAATGGACCTCATTCCTGGAGCCAACCCTGTTGCCAGAGCTCCTTATCGACTCGCACTTTCCGAAATGCGCGAATTGTCGAGTCAGCTCCAGGAATTGCTTGACAAAGGCTTCATTCGCCCTAGCACCTCTCCTTGGGGCGCACCAGTCCTTTTCGTCAAAAAGAAGGATGGGTAGTTCCGGATGTGCATCGACTATAGGGAGTTGAATAAGCTAACGATCAAGAATCGCTATCCCCTACCCCGCATTGATGATTTGTTTGACCAACTACAAGGTGCTACATGTTTTTCCAAGATCGATCTACATTTAAGCAACCACCAACTACGCATTCAAGAGGAGGATATACCCAAAACCGCTTTTCGCACCCGTTATTGCCAGTATGAATTCGTTGTTATGCCTTTTGGGCTAACCAATGCACCTGCGGTTTTTATGGATCTGATGAATCGCGTGTGTAAACCTTTTCTCGACCGTTTCGTCATCGTGTTCATCGATGATATCCTGATCTATTCCAAGTCAAAAACCGAACACGCGCAACATCTACGTTTGGTTCTCGAGCTACTCCAAGGGAATCGACTCTATGCCAAGTTCTCCAAGTGTGAATTTTGGCTGGAGGAGGTTTAATTCGTCGGTCACATTGTAAATAGTCAAGGTATTTATGTCGATCCTGTGAAGATTGAACCAGTTAAGAGCTGGGTTACACCTAAGAACCCGACTGAAGTCTGTTCTTTTCTCGGATTGGTGGGCTATTATCGCCGATTTATCGAAGGATTCTCTAAGATCGCCGTGCCGCTCACTTCTCTCACGCACAAAGACAAGTCTTTTGTTTGGGGAACTTGTCACACCCCGATATTTCCACGTATTACCGGTGGGCCCGGTGGGGAGTATCGTGACGTAGTTGATATCATCATAGTCAAACAACGCAATTTAAATGCACAGCGGAATGACGGGTGGTCCGTAGGACAACCCTTAAATGAGCTAAATATGTGCATATCCCATATTTTACACGGTTATGTATCGTGAATAAGTTAACTACGAGAAATTGTGTCTTTACAGGTTAATTGCTTAATTCGGGGATGTTAGCGGGTTTAAAGGCGAAGCGAAACGTTAGAGATTGATAATTGCAGCCAATGGTTTTAAGCGTGAGTTGTTTGGGTCGAAGTGATGGCTTGATGTGTGAAAAATGTGAAGCACAACATACATATACATGTAGACCAAAAGAAAAAGGACATCTAGTTGGACTTCATTGGGCCGCCACACGAAAAGAGGATTTCGAAGACACAAAGTGGGCCGCATAAAAAGAGAAAACATCACATGTCTTTGTTTTGGTGGCACATCTGAAGAAGCAGGAATCACATCATGTGGTTTTAGGGTTTTGACAACATAATCATCATCCTAAAATCAACATATCATCATCATCTTACTTCATGCACATGTGGGCTGACATATGAGACTTTTTGGCCTAGGAACAATGTGACAATTGGATTAATACTAATCATCTAACATCATCATCTGTTGACGGTAGATTGGGGGCCCACGATTTTGGAGACTTTTGACAACTCTCATGTGCACATGAGGGTTTCAGCAACAATATCATCACATCACTTAATTCCAAATTAATCATTATCATCTGCACGCACATGTGGCTAGGGGATTTTGACTTTTGATCCTTAACATCACGTGGCAGCTGGACCTTTGGTTTAATTTGGAGGAGCTTGTGGATTTTTATTATTGGGCCGACATATTTACAAGGGAGTCTCTTGTGATTGGGCCGTATATGATTAGGTATGAGGTGGAGAGATTATTAAAAAAATGTTCAACATCATACATCATCATCTGGGGGCGGCACATCACAACATCATCATTATTATTTGATAACACATGGACGGCACATTGGACTCTCTTGGGCGGCTGACTTGTGGAGTCGGTTGATTGGGCCAACAATACAAGTTGTGGACTCGTGGACTTGTATGGCGGCACATATAATCACATGTGGCTTGAATTTTTTTTTTATCACATGGAACACACAATAGTGGGCCGCATGTGAATATTGTGATTGGGCCGCTAACAAGGAAAGTCAACAACACACAATTGTTTTAAGAGGTGGGCGGCACATGTTGTCAGAGGCACATGTGGGTTGGTTTTGGTCTTGGATTTGGTTAATGGCTGCCGTAAATCAGAAGACTTGCACCGTAGCATTTTTTATGTGCACCGTAAATTACGGTGGAGCCGTAATTTACGGTGGTGGCTGCGATCAAATGTGTAACCGCCATCTTTAAGTCAGTTTAATGAGGTCTTTTGATTTTTTTCTCATGATTGGACGGTTTTGGAGGGGTAGAGGGGCGATTTTTGGCTTTTCTCTTGTGTTCTTAAGTGGTCAAAACATGAATACTTTGTTTTTGATTCCAATAAACAAAGGTTTGATTGTGATGATGATTCATAACACTATGAGCGGCTAGGTTTGCTTGGTGATCGTCTCGGATGTAAGGTTTTATTTGTGACAATTATGCTTGTTCTTTAATTTCTGGAATATTAGACTGTGCATGTGTTGTTAGTTTATTATGGTGTTTGATTGGTTGTTTGTAAATTGTTGATGTATGTTTGATCATAGTTCTAAACCATACGTTCTTGGTGCCGTTGGCAATCGAGATATCATGGGAGGGATTAGGGTTGGATATGTGTTGATTGGTCATCGGGTAACAACCTCGCGTTCTAGGAATCCGAGTACTTAGTTCCCTTTCATCACAAACAATTGATCTTACATGAGCCATGTCTATGTGGTTCTTTCCAGTTGAACATGAACGTTAGTTGTCACTTAAAACTTGAAACTCGGGATGATCACTATCCTCTTATCTGTTACAAAACTTGACTTTGATTTGTAATCTAATTTAGTTTAATTTAGTTAATTAAAACCAATCAACCCAAACATTGAAATTTACATTTCTTGTAATTTAGATTAATCTAGTTAGTTAGACATACATTGAGATAACACATATTCCACAAACTCCCTGTGTTCGATACCCACTTACCGCTATCTATATAGTTGTTATTGGGATTAAATTTGCGTGACCACGACATCACGTCACGGAAGCAAAAGATAAATATAATACAATCCGATAAAGAGTAATATCGAGTATTACAAATACAGTTGTAAAAGATCCACAGGCGGATTAAAAGATAAAAAGAAACTTTGTTCAACAGACTTTAAGGCATCTAAGCTTGTGAGACTTTTATTTGATGCTAGGAGAGGCCAGCCTATTCCGATTAGTACCTGCACTTAGCCATTTTGGGAAAATACGTCAGTTTACACTGGTAAATACAATTTAACTGACTCATTTTGAAAAGTTTAAGAAATTTGATTTGAATGCACATGGCACAAAGTTCTTTTATAACTTGGGATAATTATTAAAATAATCTTGTATACAGTTTTACTTATTTGTCGTCCGTCAGGGCCGGTTGGTAGAGCCGGTCAAGATTAACTGACACGCCACAGGTATAATGCCCACAAGGTTGATTCCTTTAAGTGGATTACCAGTTTTTACATAATGCAACTGTCAGGTGTACGCCTACACCCCGTGCTTAGGTCGTGGCCAATTCTTTGAATGATGCCAAGGATATTCGGGACATGGTCATTTAACCCCCAAAGGCCATACACCAAATAATACAGAATAAAACGAGTTATGTAAATACATTAATCACAATCCGATTTAAATGACTACATACCCGACCAAGCGGTATTATTATAATACCGTATCCCAAGCCCGTATATGGAAAATAAGTTAAGAGTATTTACCTGAGCTAAATATAAATTCAATCCCAGCCGTATATCAAATCAGCAAGTACAAATAGCTTTTACTGGGCTCCTAAATTTGGAACGAAGGTTTTTAATAACCTATTAGATTCCTAACGGGTCTTTAATTAAGCCTAAACTTTGTCACACCCCAACTGATGGCGGAATCATCGGGGCATGGCACTGAGCGAAACAGATTGTCCAGAAGTTTCCATAACAATTATCATTACTATTCAATTTAAAATAACATGTCCCATACCATGTCTCAAATAGTAAACAAATTATTACAGATAAAATTTAGGCAAATAATTCTGTTCCGACAACTCAGATTTAAATAGAGCAATTGTTTATCTGCTTCGAGAGACCCTTGATTCAATTACCACAGACAACTATTTGTTGGGCTCTAAAGCTTTATTCTAGCTTCAGTTTCCTACCAGATGTGCATCCTAAACACCTGTCACATACGTTAAAATAAAGTCAATACATATAATGTAAAGGTGAGCATACAAGTTTGATAATATCATATAGAGTTCGAATTCGTTTACGCATAACAGGCACGTACACATAGTGAAATGAAGCACGTTAGTTATCGACATAGATCCATCGATACCGATGACTGCGGGTTGACTGCCAGATGCAGTTCGCAATACATGATTACCACTGTAATCCATGCAAGTAATTGTCCTTAACAACCACCGCGAACGGGTGCTGAGTCCAAACTATAGTACTATCGTTGTTAAGGCAGGTAGATAACATTCCATGTGTAAACATAACAAACAAGCATTCATAAGCAACGTATAACATGCATTAACGGTTAGCATTCAAATAGTATTGAGTAGTGTGTTCGATGTGATTTGAATAGTTGTAACGTATGTAACACCCAAAAGTGCATAAAGCAAAAAGAGATCGAGTATACTCACAGCGGTTGATGGATTGAAGGGAGCGCTTAGCGAGTAAAGTTAGCCTGAATGGATTGATAGCATAACGATAAGTGACGCGTAGAACGATACAAGGTGTGAATGGGTCGGACAGCAGTTCGGTCGGATGGTAATCCGATCGGACGGCTTGTCTGTGCGGATGGCAATCCGTTCGGATGGTCATCCAGTCGGACGGTAGTCCGGTCGGATGACTATTCGAGTGGATTGTTTCTTCCTATGAGGTGAATGTGTTTGTGTATGATGGCTTATCTTTTAAAGTTTTCGTTGTAGCATTTTGAAAACATTGAAGTATCTCTATCCTTCAAGTCGGTCGGTCGGCCAGTCGGTCGTGCGGGTGACAATCTGTTTGGATGGTCATCCGGTCGGACGGTAGTCCGGTCGGACGGCGACCTTAGTGATAGGGTTACTTATGGGAACAAATTCAACACAGAAGTGTCACTCAGTCGGATGTCCATTCTATCGGGTGGCAACCCTGTTAGTGAACATGTTGAAAATTGTTTAAGTCTTTAAAGTCCTAGTATCTCATGATTCGAAGAGTAATCCGGTCGGATGGTAATCCGATCGGATGGCAATTCGTTCGATACTCAAACTTCAGATAGAGTTGATGAGGTGTGGGACCCAAGGTGTTATTCATTCGGACAACAATCCGTTCGGGTAGCTTATCCGCTAGGACAGTTGTTCGGTCGGACAACATTCCGTCCCGATTGTTCCGTTCATCCTACACTTGGTCGTTTTGATTGTTTGTCGTTTTATATAGACGTTTTGACAATGTGTTAACCAACGGAACCCCTTCTTGTCCCAAGTGACATGATCGACCAGGAATCACTAGTTCAACTAGTTAATCGGTTCAAGGCAGTTGTTCTTGTTTAACCCAAAATCGGTGGTCTCGTGAGGAGAATCCAGATCTTGGTCTAGCACAACCCCAAGAATGAGTAGGAGACTAGAACAAGGTCCGATTCTACCGGTTTTGAATGCATTGAGTGTAAAAGAGTTGAAAGAAAGCTAAAATCCATCTTTCAATCCTTTTTCACCATAAAGGTGTTTAGATCTATGAAAGATCTTTGTGTAATCGTGTGGAAATCGGTTAGATCTAAGTTGTTCTTAATGGATTGAAGTCAAAACATGAAGTTCTTCAAGAACTCATGATGACGTCATCCTAGAACACCTCAAATCAAGTGATTTCACGGTTAGAAGTTAAGATTCAAAAGGTAGAAAGGTGTAGGAGTGCGTGTAGATCAAGAAAGTACAAGATTTAGGGAGAGATCATACCGGGATTGAGAGAAATCGAAGAAAAGGTGAGCTGAGCGTGCTGGTCGGACAGAGGTTTCCAAAAGTAGAAAGTTTGAGAGTGACATGGGTATTTATAGGATTCCAAAAAGGGAAAGGGTCGGTCGGATGGCATCCCGCTCGAATGACTATCCGGTCGGATGGCATTTTGGCACCATGGCGAAGTGGCAGCCCGGTCGGATGGCTATCCGGCCGGATGGCACTTGGTTCGGGTGTTCGACGCGATGATTTTTGCTTATTCGATTTCGATTACGCATCGCTCGCAATAGATTTTCCTATTCAAATTACTTTTAATCCCAACTATTCATATCTACCGCTGTCTCTTCTCCACTAATTATAATAGTTCGATTTCGGTTGAGTTCGAGTTCGATGTCGATTAAGTTCGATTGCATTTCGAGTTCGATTGCGTTTCGATTGATTACCATATCATAACGTAAATAAACATGCACAGGTAACACATAAGGCACACTCACACGTATAACTATAACTAAAATGCGTAGTTCGAGTTGCGATTCAATTCGATGTCGATTTGATTAACATAGTTCGATTATCGTTTAGTTAACTTTATCACATTGTTACTTCCTACAGTTCACAGTCGTAGGTCGATTGAATAGCAAAAATCATACGTCGATTATTGTAATTATAGACACTTACTCCACATAATAGCTAAAATAAAAGAAATCCATTATTAGTCGGTTGCTCGAAATCGGTCGTTGACTTTGACCTTGACTATGACTTTGACTTCCCGAAAACACGGGGTGTTACAACCTCCCCTTGTTTAGGGAATTTCGTCCTGAAATTAGACTGCAAGTTGTACAACACCGTGAATTACTTTGGAGAACTTTCTCCTTCTAGACTTTCTCCTGAAATTAGTTTTGTGTGACGTTTCACAAACATGGGGATCTTTCATCACTTTGTTTTCTTCAATCACTTGTAAAATTTAACATTTCCGATTTAAACAACAAAACCACTTGTAGAAAATCAAGTACAACTTAATGTCCCTGATTTACCACTTGTAAGTCGAAATATCACTTTCGTGAATTTCTCAAGAAATGTGCCGATTCATGTTCCACGCTTACCAACCTGGGAACTCCGGCAAGTCAGGTTTTTCAGTTAAAGAGATTCACCCAAGCCTGACGGTCCTTGGGTGTTTTGAGCATACTTTTTTGATTCATAAAATTCTTTTACCCCTTTTACTTTTCCATCAACCATTTTTCCAAAAATGTTTAGAACATTGGGGTTAAAGGCTTTTCCAACATCAAAATCTGTCTTTTCAGAAAAAAATTGATTTGAAATTTCAACTTCGTCAACTTTTTGTTTATAATTTTCAGCTCGCAATGGTGGAAAGTTGAAATCATCCATTGGCGGAATTGACATTTCAATTTTTAGCTCAACTTGTGGCTCTTCCGACTTTGACGAGTCAGATTCATCGCCAACACGTAGCTCCTTTGTTTCCGAAGAAACAAATTCATCGTTAACCACTTCAACCTTCTTTATCTCCTCTTTTGTCCTCAGATTTGCATCTGAAGAATTCGGTTTACTTGACTTTGTTGTCGAGTGAAGCGATTCATCAGCACTCTTATTTGTTGTACCCGAGGACAAGATCTTCTCGAGATACTCTCTCGCCTTCTTCCTCTTTTTCCTCAGTCTGTCTTTCTGCCCTTGTGAAATCTTCACTTTCGTTTCTTGAACTTTAGGTTCTTGAACCTTCTGTTCTTTGGGCTTGACATTGACTGGTTTCATCACCCTTTTCTGAGATTCAGCCCTCGATCTTTCATTTGATCTCATTAGGCAATCTCTGGCAATGTGACCTTTGATTTGACAATTATAGCATCTCCTCGTCTCAAACCTCCAACTTTGGCAGTTAACAGCAATGTGTCCTTGAAAACCACATTTGTAACACACTCTGTTATCATACCATGTACCACCTTCACACCAAACGCTCAGATCATAGCATTGTCTGGCTTTGTGGTAATCATCACTTCTCCTATAAGCTTGATTTGACGCTTGAGCACTGTGGTCAAACCTGCACCACTTATTACCAACTTTTTGTGAGTTTTTATTTTCAGATTTTTGTGGTTTTTTATAATGATTGGATGACTGAACTGATGAGCTTTTATTTTCATTTTTAAAATTTTTCAAATTTTTAACTTTTTGTTTCTGTTCTACAATCTTCTTAACAGGTTTTTGCTTTGAGCATTCACCTATTTCAGTAGACTGCAAAACAATATTTTGAAATTTTTCTTGTAATTCTAAAAATATTTTTCTTTTCTTTTCCTTTTCTTTTTCATCATCAGTTTTGTCATCACAATCCTCAATTTTGACTTTGTCAAAATTTGTGACATTGTCACTTATTGGAACTGAATTGATCGGTTCTGGACACACATATGGTGCAGAAGTCACAAAACCTTTCAACTTATTTTCTAACTCAGCAATTTTATTCCGATCACTTTCAGCTTCTTTTTCAAGCTGAATGATTTTAGCAAGATGAGAATTTATTGCAATTTGTTTTTCAAGATTATTTTTACCAAAAATATCTTTCTCATCTTCTAAAATCTTTATTTGACTTTTAAAATTTTTTTCAATTTTTAATTTTTCAAAACTTTTTTCTTTCAAAATTTTGTTTTCCAATGTCAAACTGTCTAAATCACTTAACAGTTTGACATTGTCTGATTCAAATTTATCGCATTTTGAGCACTTCTCTGTCATCTTTACAACTTCAGCTTTCTTTTCAATCTTGATAGCTGAAATATCTTTAACCTGCTCCTCTTCCTCTTGAACAATTTTCTCAGGTTCAGATTTTTCATCAACAGACTTCATTTTTTTAATCTTTTGGAGTTCAAGTTCTTTAGCTTCAATCTCCTCGATAAACAAGCTCAAATTCACATTTAAATATATCTTTCTCAAATCTAACAAATACGTTCTCCACATATCACCCGGTAAAACATTTGCCAACTTGTCAACCCACTCCTCATTAGTCTTGGTTATTTTCAATCTCCTCATTTCCAAAACTAGATGGCAATATCGTTCAATCAAATCTTTCGTAGACTCTCCTTTGATTCCTGTAAAATTATCAAACTTGATCAGTGTATCATAAATCTCGGAACCCATATTTCGGTATTAAAAGATTTACAATGACGAATTTTCAATCAATACAAAGATTCACACAATCAAACGACTATCCGATTGAATATCAAAGATTGAGCGACAACGGATCGAGTGGAGATTTGCTCGTGCGAGTATCCGATACTTGACAAATCACGTTTCACCTTGCAAAGCAAACAAATAGAACTCGTGTGAACTGAGAACTGACTTAGATAGTGTAAACAGCAACTTTCCAAATCCGAGTGAAAACAAGACTTGCAAACTTACACCTCGTGCGGATTGATTATACAAATTACAAAAACAATCTAAATCCCTAAGTCACTAAAACACCACTTTCAGATTGGGCCTCACATGTAAATCCGACAACTATGATTGGGCCGTTCTATTCATGACTCTCTCATTGGACCAACATTAAAGTGGACTGACACTTCAAGACTTGATCAAAGAATGTGATTTGGCCTTCACTTTTTCGTATATTGGGTCACTTTTTAATGATGATTAACACCAGCCGACAATAGTGATTCACAACTTCTGATTGGAACTCACAACTATCCACTAAAGCCGACAACAATTCGATTTAAAATTCATGTGTATTCTGATATCAATTCACAATTACCAAACAGTTGGCTTTTAATAACCGACAAAATCTCGTGAGCTTTTAATGATCAACAACCACTTGTTACAATTCAATTTGACCAAATAAACGTATTCAGTCGAAGCACATGGTCGGTAAAATATGTTTAATTTTTTTAATGTGGGTGGCTGACAACACTTAATGTTCACAACTTTAAATCTCCGGTTTTCATTTACAAAGTTCGACAATCTCAAATTAATACTTCACATGGGTCGGCAACTGTTTAATTGTTCAATACAACCTGATTGGACCGTGAACTTAATGATCAGACTTATTTCATCACACAACCACAAGAGCGATATGTCCAGATGAGCGGACCAGGTATTGTCACATGAGCGGACCAGATATTGTCGAATGAGCGGACCAGATATTGTCACATGAGCGAACCAGCTAGATGTGTTGTTCAAGCGAACCGGACGAGCGAACCAGCAACCAAAACTGACATTTTGAGCGAACCAGAATTACTTGTACGTTGGAGCGGTCCAGAAACGCGAACTTAAAATTTTGACAGCGAAATCGAACTGAAAAACTTAGATTTCTCCTAAACGGTTAGGAATTTGGATCTGAAACTTGGTAGGGTTATAGATCAGATATATACGCACAACATATCAAAAAATCAGACGATTTGGACCATAAAAACCCGTTCAATTTGACGAATTTCAGTAAAAACGTGAAATATATGAAAAAGTAGATGAAATCGGATCTGAATCGGCTGAAATCTGGTACGAAAACGATGTGTTTGATCAAGCAATCGAGCTCCTAGCTCTGATACCAATTGTAGGACCGGTTTAGACACCGTTCGATTGCGTAACGGACGTTTCACGTGCGGAATCCGTGAACGTACGTGACCGAACACACACTATGGTACTACTAACGTGATTTTATTGAATGATGTGACAAATCCGGTACAAAAATTCACGTTTACACTACTTTCTCTCTCTACACTTTCTCTCTCTAGAAAGTCTTCTCCAAGTCTTCTAAAAAATCTTAAGTCTATTTAAAATCATGACATAACCTCCTATTTATATGGTCAAGGGCAACTTTAATGAAACTTCATTAATTACAAGTTTGCCACCTTGCCTTTTATCTAGAAATAAGACATTTACGACTCGTTTTCTTCAATTATTCACTACAATTCAGATTGACGTAGGCGATAGACAAAATATGCATCAACAACTACTAGACCTTTACCATATCGACAACTGACGAACTTTAGTTGTGCCCTACGTCAATGTCTATCATCATTGACAGTTTGCCCAGATCCATTAGTACACGCCCGTCCGAACGGCACGGTGTGAGGCTTGTCAACCCTAATAGTACTATTAACTAATGACCCGCTCGCCATTGGCCCGGCGATTAAGTCGATATAAAAATGAGGGACTTCATGATAGAGTTTTGTCTAGTAAGTTAAGGTTGTTGTCCTACCCAAGGAGGACGAACGTACGTATTCTACCCAAGGAGAATACGCATGATTAATATTGGCATCCTACATATGGAGGATGGCGGTACATATCCTACCCAAGGAGGATATGCAGGTTCCGTTTTAGTTCTTTAACTCATTCCCAACCACCGGGAATCCCATGCCTTAGAAAGAGTGTGAACTCACCTTGGTTTGCTCGGTATGCTAAAGAAATACACGCTCACAAATAATCAGTCACGACCTATAGTACGCACGTATATACAATCAGTACATGTTTGTAATGTTTCACATATGATCTATGTCACCTAGTGCGTTTGGCAATTAACATCAGGCATCACGTAAGCAGTTAAATCAATTTCATGCAACTCAGGTTTCACATACATGTCCTTCACAGTTTATTCTATCATGATTATTCCCTTACATACTTGACAGGGTTAATAAGCTTAACAAGTTAATAATAAACTAACAGTGTTAAATCAACTAACAGAGTTGCATATTCAACGGAGTTACTTATTGAACAAGGTTACATGCATATCTTAACAGAGTTAACATTTAACAGAATAATTCAACTAACTGAGTTTGCTGGACTAACCGAGTTTCATGTACATATCAATAATCAAATAACAAATAAATCATGCCATCCTAGAACAACAGACAATCTGACTGTTATCAATATATACAATCATTATAACAAGTTCCCAACCATAAATATATTAATTAACATGCCCCACCATTCTTGTTTGATTCATGCACATGTTCATGACCCCCATCAGAGTAAACCCACTCATATACATACATCAACATTAATAATTAGTTGCACACATAATAAATTATTAAAAATCACATGATCACAATTCTCATGCAAACTTGAATATAATGGCCGACAATTACTTTTATGTGCACATGGATTGATAGAATTAAAAACTATATGTAGGACCCTTTTTATCTCATATATCATATATTCAAAACATGCACATAATAACCAATATAATAATGGTGATCATATATTCAAAACTGAACATGAATTAATACTAACCAATAAGAACATCAACGGCAACACATAAACACAACATGCATGGTAGTATCCGAGTTCGTGTTTTTAAACCGAAATCGAACCGGAACCTATTCTCCTACTACATCTTCGCATACACTTGGTTCACCCAATCATACCCTTATACTTTCATACATATTAGCAGTAAACTAACCTCAACATCTACAAGCGATCATACGTAATACATAAGCACATAATGATATCAACATATTCAGCAAATAATTTCACATCTTTAATCATTCACTGTTTTGTTAACAAGGAGTTCATTCTTTCATGTTTATGCATTAAACAGACATCATCATTCTTTTCAAACATCATCATATACAAAGATTATTCTTTATGCATAACCAGGTGTATATGATGCATCAACAGTTGTACTTTTTCATGAAAACTCAAGTAGCAGTTTCATTCACGTATGACAGTCATTGACCAAGAGTAAACAAACATGGGGTGTATTAAACTGACCAAAGGTTTCGAGGCAAAGAAAAACGCCTGCTGCCACGGCCACTGTGCACAAGTCGGAGCTCCGGCAGCAGCCGCTGTCGTCGGCTCCGTCACCTCCGCTGCAACCCGTCGCCACTGTTGCACCAAACCTGATCCAGAATAACCGCCACCACCATCTTTATCATCATCGGAAACATCATCTTCAACCATTACTATCATCACCGGCTCCAACAGCAGATCATCATCAATCACCGCATCGTCTCATCATCATCGACTGGCCACCATCATCTTCATCAAACAAACAGTCGGAGAACGAACGGTAACCACCGCCGCCGTCCGCCATTTGTGTCATCACTGGCCGTCGCACAGCTCGAAGAGAAAGGGAGTGGGTGCGAGGGTTCACCGGTTCACGAAGGAGAAGAGGGGGGTCGCCAGGGCAGGATCGAGAGATGGGGGAGGGTAGCTGATGATGTATGGATAGGTGTGTAGAGATGATTACATGAGGTTAGAGTTTCTAACCTTGAAGGAGAAGAAAGGCAGACCAGGGAATGGTGAGTGTTTGATGTATTGAATGTGTGTGTATATAAAAATCGAAGAGAGAGAGGGAAGGTAGTCTGTGTTTGTGTGCCCCTCTAATGCAATACATAAAAAAATTCACATGCAACTAATTATTGATTGGAGTCTAATGTCGGCCATGTGCTGAACAATTAATTAAGTTTTGTCAAATATTGAAACAATTACTTAACAAAATCTAGTGCATCAATTCATCCCTACCACTACCAGTAGGGTGACATGATTGATATATACTAAATATATTATAAGTGATCATTTATATAAATAAAACACAAGATCTGATGATAAACAAAAATGTAGATGTTCGTGTTTGTATATATTTATACATAAGTATACACGTGTGTTTTCCTTGAACCTGTAATCTTTATTAAAATAGACTGTGTTAAAATATGAATATTAATTACGTGTATATTATGCATAGAAATTAAGTTGAAAATGCTTAGCATTTTGGTTACCAACGTTTGTTTTGTTCTTTCATATCGCTATAGATTTGTTAATTAATAAAGAGTTATTTGTGCCTCTAATCATAATTAACAAGCGTCGAAATTACGGGTTGTCACAGTTACCACATGTATTACGTGACTAAATGAATGCTTGTTTATTATGTTTACACGTGGAATGCTGTCTACCTGCCTTAGCAATGGTAGTACTATTAGTTTGGACTCAACACCTGTTTACTCAGGGGTTGTTAAGGACAATTAGTTACATGACTCACAGCGGTGAGTGTGTATCGCGAACTGCCTTGGGCAGTCAACCCGCAGTCATTGGTATTGATAGGTTCATGTCGATAACTAACGTGCCTCGTTTCACACTGTGTACGGGCTGGTTATGCGTAAACGATTTCGAACTTTATTATATCTATTAAACTTGTATGCTCACCTTTACACTATGTGTATTGACTTTTACTTTAATGTATGTGACAGGTGCATACTATGCTAGGATGCCTTTTGCTGTGTGATGAAATCGAAGCTAGGAAAGAGTTCTAGATACAAATAAATAAACAATTGTCTGTATTTGAAAATCTGAGTTGTCGGAATAGAACAATTTGACTAGACTTTATCTGTAATAATTATGTTATCTTTTATGATATGGTATGGGACATGTTGCTTTAAATAATTGGTAATTATAGTTGTTATGGAAACTTCTGGACAATCTGTTTCGCTCAGTGCCACGCTCCGATGTTTCTGCCATCGGTTGGGGTGTGACAGATTGGTATCAGAGCCATAACTATAGGTAATTAGGCAAGACTCGACCTAGTCTGGGTCGATGTCTTAGAAACGACCTAGTCTATAGTTAGGTACTAACAGACCGACTTGTGCATACCCTGTAGGGGTCATGTACGAGCTTGCTTGCTACCTCTCGTTATTCTCCCGCACGCTACATTATCACTGCACTCTATTATTTCAAAATAAACAAGTGATTAGGTTGAGATTAGGTGTGAAAACCGCAAACTCTCGACTAAATCGCCTGTTCGACTTGCATTTATTCTGTAAACACGACAATTTGCGTTGAATCAGGAGTGAAATCCATACTTTAACGCAAGTTTTCGTCTCTATTTTTTTTATAAAAAACAGGAACAAAGTTGTTAAGTCAGGGGTGAAACCCGAACCTTGACGACTACTTCTGCCCTATTTGGTTTTACCAAACTCTCACCAAAGCCTCGACGGACTCACTTGAAGGCACATCGTAACTAAAAGGATGCGTGCCATTTGCCCAGATTCGAGGCAAGAACCACAGTCCCGAAGGCCAAAGGGTGTGCTATAGGTCCTTGTGAATAGTCGAAACACTTTGGATAGTCGACGTCCAATAGTCGTAGACAATCTATTTCTCAATTTTTGTGTGTTCCGATTTCGAGCTCGCTACTGCCGACTCTGATATTTGTCGATTTCATGTGCTTTTTATGTGTTTAAATGATTTATCTGTTTATGTGTTGCGAATTTTGGTGATTTATTCGCTTTCGCTTGATCAACACACACAACCCGCACTGCACATCTATCTCAATACGCCAACAAATCGCTACTTATGGATGATCGCATATTACGTTACTCGCTTATGACTATACTATGTATCGCTATCCTTGGAAGCACGCGAAACTTGAATGATAAAGGAACACGTTCACGCATGTGGGCGAATATGTGCAATATAGGAAGATGAATACGTACAAATATGTGCTTACATGAACTATGTGCTTATGTGCTTTACGTGCTTATGTGCTTATGTGCTTCGGTGTCTATGTGAATCTTGGATTATGTAACTATGTTCCTGAGCTTTAGTAGTATTAGGTTTGTGAGGTGAGATTCGATTATGTTGTGTTGAGTCCTGTGGCGATGTCTGTTGCAAACAATGTCGTCATCTGGATCTCACGCCACTCAAGATGCTCGCCTAAAGCAAGCAGATAAATGCCTCGCTGCCATGCTTACTAAACAGATGGCAAAGGTTGTTCCTCAGATCGTGAGTGAACTGTACGAGAATATGAGCAAATCGTCTGAAGAGTCAAGGACAGACTCGCCAAAATCTGGTTTTAGCTTCAAGCAGTTCAAGGCATGTGGACCGAAAGAGTTCACTGGCGAAGATGGCCCTATTTCAATGGTTCGACTCAATCGAGGTCACCCTGTGTCAGAGTGGATGTCCTGACAATCTCCGCACTCTGAATGCTACCGGCGTCTTCCAGTCCCGCGCTTTAGACTGGTGGACGGCCGAGAGGAACAAACGCAGAAACGACACAGCTTATGGTCTGTCATGGGATGGGTTGAAGAACGTCATGCTCGAAGAGTTCTGCCCTCCCTATGAGCGCCAAAAGTGGAGGACGAATTCTGGCACATCAAGCAGAAAGATGGTGACAACGCTGCTCTCACTGCTCGCTTCAAGCAGCTCAGTATTATCTGTCCTGATCAAGTGAAGACTCCTGACATGACGATCAAGAAGTATATCCGTGCTCTGACGGATTGTGTTGCAGATTTTGTGCATGCTTCAAAGCCAGCAACGATCGAAGAAACTTACTTGCTTGCCGCCGAAATCAACGACAAGCGAGTAAAAGCTGGTTTTTGGGATAAAGCTACGAAGAACCTACATCAAGCTACAACCACCGCACCAACCGCTAAAACTGCCGCAACTCCTCAATCATCAAAGTCCTCTCGTCGTAATTGGAAGAACAACAACAGCAGCTCCAGCAACAAGAACTGTGCTGTCACTACCGCTGCTCCACTCCAAGCGGTAGCAGCTCAGCAACAACAACAACATCGACCAGCTACAGCACCAGTTGCCTATGCACCGCCTGCAAAGCGTGCATACACAGGCCCTCACCCTGCTTGCGAGACATGTACTTATCATCACCCGGTGGGTATCGCCTGCCGATTATGTGTGCATTACAACATGTACGACCACTTCACCACAAACTACCGACAGGTCCCCGCAACACCGCAGCTCCAGCTCCTGCTCAACAAGCTCTCCTCACCGCCCCGCAAGGCCAACAAGCGGCTCAAGCACCCACGATCAACGCCAGAGTCTGCTTCGCATGTAGCGATCCTAACCATTTCGCCAATGTGCCCGAACAGGGTTGTGAAACAAGAGCCCCAGCAGCAGCAGCCTCAGCAACAGCCTCAACAGCAACAACAACAAGCAGCATGCGCCAGAACTTTCAACATCAACGTGCGTCAAGCCCAGGCTGACAATAACGTGGTCAATGGTACGTTTCTCATAAATGGTATTTATGCTTCGTGTTTGTTTGATACTGGAGCCGATAACTGTTTTGTATCATTTGAGTTCAAAAAGCTCCATAACCGTAAGCGCTCCTATCTCCCCTCGATGTTCGATGTTGAAGTAGCCACCGGAAGAACTGTCACCGTCAATTCTATTCTCCGTGATTGTACTCTCGAACTCAACAATCACGTTTTCCCCATTGATCTCATTACAATGCAACACGGAAGTTTTGACGTCATAGTAGGCATGGATTTTCTTCGCGAAAACCATGCTGAAGTGGTTTACTTTGACAAGATGATTCAATTCTCACTTGCTAACGGTGACCAATTATGTGTTTACGGTGAAGTCGGGTCCAAGAAACTCCAACTCATGTCGTGTGTCCAACCTAGCAAGTATCTCCGCAAGGAATACCAAGCTTTCTTGGCTCACATTGTAGTAGCAGAGAAAAAGGAAGTAAAGGGAGTGAAGGATGTCCCCGTTGTTCGTGAATTTCCAAACGTGTTTCCTGATGATCTCCCGGACTGCCTCCGAGTCGTGATATCGACTTTCGAATGGACCTCATTCCTGGAGCCAACCCTGTTGCCAGAGCTCCTTATCGACTCGCACTTTCCGAAATGCGCGAATTGTCGAGTCAGCTCCAGGAATTGCTTGACAAAGGCTTCATTCGCCCTAGCACCTCTCCTTGGGGCGCACCAGTCCTTTTCGTCAAAAAGAAGGATGGGTAGTTCCGGATGTGCATCGACTATAGGGAGTTGAATAAGCTAACGATCAAGAATCGCTATCCCCTACCCCGCATTGATGATTTGTTTGACCAACTACAAGGTGCTACATGTTTTTCCAAGATCGATCTACATTTAGGCAACCACCAACTACGCATTCAAGAGGAGGATATACCCAAAACCGCTTTTCGCACCCGTTATTGCCAGTATGAATTCGTTGTTATGCCTTTTGGGCTAACCAATGCACCTGCGGTTTTTATGGATCTGATGAATCGCGTGTGTAAACCTTTTCTCGACCGTTTCGTCATCGTGTTCATCGATGATATCCTGATCTATTCCAAGTCAAAAACCGAACACGCGCAACATCTACGTTTGGTTCTCGAGCTACTCCAAGGGAATCGACTCTATGCCAAGTTCTCCAAGTGTGAATTTTGGCTGGAGGAGGTTTAATTCGTCGGTCACATTGTAAATAGTCAAGGTATTTATGTCGATCCTGTGAAGATTGAACCAGTTAAGAGCTGGGTTACACCTAAGAACCCGACTGAAGTCTGTTCTTTTCTCGGATTGGTGGGCTATTATCGCCGATTTATCGAAGGATTCTCTAAGATCGCCGTGCCGCTCACTTCTCTCACGCACAAAGACAAGTCTTTTGTTTGGGGAACTTGTCACACCCCGATATTTCCACGTATTACCGGTGGGCCCGGTGGGGAGTATCGTGACGTAGTTGATATCATCATAGTCAAACAACGCAATTTAAATGCACAGCGGAATGACGGGTGGTCCGTAGGACAACCCTTAAATGAGCTAAATATGTGCATATCCCATATTTTACACGGTTATGTATCGTGAATAAGTTAACTACGAGAAATTGTGTCTTTACAGGTTAATTGCTTAATTCGGGGATGTTAGCGGGTTTAAAGGCGAAGCGAAACGTTAGAGATTGATAATTGCAGCCAATGGTTTTAAGCGTGAGTTGTTTGGGTCGAAGTGATGGCTTGATGTGTGAAAAATGTGAAGCACAACATACATATACATGTAGACCAAAAGAAAAAGGACATCTAGTTGGACTTCATTGGGCCGCCACACGAAAAGAGGATTTCGAAGACACAAAGTGGGCCGCATAAAAAGAGAAAACATCACATGTCTTTGTTTTGGTGGCACATGTGAAGAAGCAGGAATCACATCATGTGGTTTTAGGGTTTTGACAACATAATCATCATCCTAAAATCAACATATCATCATCATCTTACTTCATGCACATGTGGGCTGACATATGAGACTTTTTGGCCTAGGAACAATGTGACAATTGGATTAATACTAATCATCTAACATCATCATCTGTTGACGGTAGATTGGGGGCCCACGATTTTGGAGACTTTTGACAACTCTCATGTGCACATGAGGGTTTCAGCAACAATATCATCACATCACTTAATTCCAAATTAATCATTATCATCTGCACGCACATGTGGCTAGGGGATTTTGACTTTTGATCCTTAACATCACGTGGCAGCTGGACCTTTGGTTTAATTTGGAGGAGCTTGTGGATTTTTATTATTGGGCCGACATATTTACAAGGGAGTCTCTTGTGATTGGGTCGTATATGATTAGGTATGAGGTGGAGAGATTATTAAAAAAATGTTCAACATCATACATCATCATCTGGGGGCGGCACATCACAACATCATCATTATTATTTGATAACACATGGACGGCACATTGGACTCTCTTGGGCGGCTGACTTGTGGAGTCGGTTGATTGGGCCAACAATACAAGTTGTGGACTCGTGGACTTGTATGGCGGCACATATAATCACATGTGGCTTGAATTTTTTTTTTATCACATGGAACACATAATAGTGGGCCGCATGTGAATATTGTGATTGGGCCGCTAACAAGGAAAGTCAACAACACACAATTGTTTTAAGAGGTGGGCGGCACATGTTGTCAGAGGCACATGTGGGTTGGTTTTGGTCTTGGATTTGGTTAATGGCTGCCGTAAATCAGAAGACTTGCACCGTAGCATTTTTTATGTGCACCGTAAATTACGGTGGAGCCGTAATTTACGGTGGTGGCTGCGATCAAATGTGTAACCGCCATCTTTAAGTCAGTTTAATGAGGTCTTTTGATTTTTTTCTCATGATTGGACGGTTTTGGAGGGGTAGAGGGGCGATTTTTGGCTTTTCTCTTGTGTTCTTGAGTGGTCAAAACATGAATACTTTGTTTTTGATTCCAATAAACAAAGGTTTGATTGTGATGATGATTCATAACACTATGAGCGGCTAGGTTTGCTTGGTGATCGTCTCGGATGTAAGGTTTTATTTGTGACAATTATGCTTGTTCTTTAATTTCTGGAATATTAGACTGTGCATGTGTTGTTAGTTTATTATGGTGTTTGATTGGTTGTTTGTAAATTGTTGATGTATGTTTGATCATAGTTCTAAACCATACGTTCTTGGTGCCGTTGGCAATCGAGATATCATGGGAGGGATTAGGGTTGGATATGTGTTGATTGGTCATCGGGTAACAACCTCGCGTTCTAGGAATCCGAGTACTTAGTTCCCTTTCATCACAAACAATTGATCTTACATGAGCCATGTCTATGTGGTTCTTTCCAGTTGAACATGAACGTTAGTTGTCACTTAAAACTTGAAACTCGGGATGATCACTATCCTCTTATCTGTTACAAAACTTGACTTTGATTTGTAATCTAATTTAGTTTAATTTAGTTAATTAAAACCAATCAACCCAAACATTGAAATTTACATTTCTTGTAATTTAGATTAATCTAGTTAGTTAGACATACATTGAGATAACACATATTCCACAAACTCCCTGTGTTCGATACCCACTTACCGCTATCTATATAGTTGTTATTGGGATTAAATTTGCGTGACCACGACATCACGTCACGGAAGCAAAAGATAAATATAATACAATCCGATAAAGAGTAATATCGAGTATTACAAATACAGTTGTAAAAGATCCACAGGCGGATTAAAAGATAAAAAGAAACTTTGTTCAACAGACTTTAAGGCATCTAAGCTTGCGAGACTTTTATTTGATGCTAGGAGAGGCCAGCCTATTCCGATTAGTACCTGCACTTAGCCATTTTGGGAAAATACGTCAGTTTACACTGGTAAATACAATTTAACTGACTCATTTTGAAAAGTTTAAGAAAATTGATTTGAATGCACATGGCACAAAGTTCTTTTATAACTTGGGATAATTATTAAAATAATCTTGTATACAGTTTTACTTATTTGTCGTCCGTCAGGGCCGGTTGGTAGAGCCGGTCAAGATTAACTGACACGCCACAGGTATAATGCCCACAAGGTTGATTCCTTTAAGTGGATTACCAGTTTTTACATAATGCAACTGTCAGGTGTACGCCTACACCCCGTGCTTAGGTCGTGGCCAATTCTTTGAATGATGCCAAGGATATTCGGGACATGGTCATTTAACCCCCAAAGGCCATACACCAAATAATACAGAATAAAACGAGTTATGTAAATACATTAATCACAATCCGATTTAAATGACTACATACCCGACCAAGCGGTATTATTATAATACCGTATCCCAAGCCCGTATATGGAAAATAAGTTAAGAGTATTTACCTGAGCTAAATATAAATTCAATCCCAGCCGTATATCAAATCAGCAAGTACAAATAGCTTTTACTGGGCTCCTAAATTTGGAACGAAGGTTTTTAATAACCTATTAGATTCCTAACGGGTCTTTAATTAAGCCTAAACTTTGTCACACCCCAACTGATGGCGGAATCATCGGGGCATGGCACTGAGCGAAACAGATTGTCCAGAAGTTTCCATAACAATTATCATTACTATTCAATTTAAAATAACATGTCCCATACCATGTCTCAAATAGTAAACAAATTATTACAGATAAAATTTAGGCAAATAATTCTGTTCCGACAACTCAGATTTAAATAGAGCAATTGTTTATCTGCTTCGAGAGACCCTTGATTCAATTACCACAGACAACTATTTGTTGGGCTCTAAAGCTTTATTCTAGCTTCAGTTTCCTACCAGATGTGCATCCTAAACACCTGTCACATACGTTAAAATAAAGTCAATACATATAATGTAAAGGTGAGCATACAAGTTTGATAATATCATATAGAGTTCGAATTCGTTTACGCATAACAGGCACGTACACATAGTGAAATGAAGCACGTTAGTTATCGACATAGATCCATCGATACCGATGACTGCGGGTTGACTGCCAGATGCAGTTCGCAATACATGATTACCACTGTAATCCATGCAAGTAATTGTCCTTAACAACCACCGCGAACGGGTGCTGAGTCCAAACTATAGTACTATCGTTGTTAAGGCAGGTAGATAACATTCCATGTGTAAACATAACAAACAAGCATTCATAAGCAACGTATAACATGCATTAACGGTTAGCATTCAAATAGTATTGAGTAGTGTGTTCGATGTGATTTGAATAGTTGTAACGTATGTAACACCCAAAAGTGCATAAAGCAAAAAGAGATCGAGTATACTCACAGCGGTTGATGGATTGAAGGGAGCGCTTAGCGAGTAAAGTTAGCCTGAATGGATTGATAGCATAACGATAAGTGACGCGTAGAACGATACAAGGTGTGAATGGGTCGGACAGCAGTTCGGTCGGATGGTAATCCGATCGGACGGCTTGTCTGTGCGGATGGCAATCCGTTCGGATGGTCATCCAGTCGGACGGTAGTCCGGTCGGATGACTATTCGAGTGGATTGTTTCTTCCTATGAGGTGAATGTGTTTGTGTATGATGGCTTATCTTTTAAAGTTTTCGTTGTAGCATTTTGAAAACATTGAAGTATCTCTATCCTTCAAGTCGGTCGGTCGGCCAGTCGGTCGTGCGGGTGACAATCTGTTTGGATGGTCATCCGGTCGGACGGTAGTCCGGTCGGACGGCGACCTTAGTGATAGGGTTACTTATGGGAACAAATTCAACACAGAAGTGTCACTCAGTCGGATGTCCATTCTATCGGGTGGCAACCCTGTTAGTGAACATGTTGAAAATTGTTTAAGTCTTTAAAGTCCTAGTATCTCATGATTCGAAGAGTAATCCGGTCGGATGGTAATCCGATCGGATGGCAATTCGTTCGATACTCAAACTTCAGATAGAGTTGATGAGGTGTGGGACCCAAGGTGTTATTCATTCGGACAACAATCCGTTCGGGTAGCTTATCCGCTAGGACAGTTGTTCGGTCGGACAACATTCCGTCCCGATTGTTCCGTTCATCCTACACTTGGTCGTTTTGATTGTTTGTCGTTTTATATAGACGTTTTGACAATGTGTTAACCAACGGAACCCCTTCTTGTCCCAAGTGACCTGATCGACCAGGAATCACTAGTTCAACTAGTTAATCGGTTCAAGGCAGTTGTTCTTGTTTAACCCAAAATCGGTGGTCTCGTGAGGAGAATCCAGATCTTGGTCTAGCACAACCCCAAGAATGAGTAGGAGACTAGAACAAGGTCCGATTCTACCGGTTTTGAATGCATTGAGTGTAAAAGAGTTGAAAGAAAGCTAAAATCCATCTTTCAATCCTTTTTCACCATAAAGGTGTTTAGATCTATGAAAGATCTTTGTGTAATCGTGTGGAAATCGGTTAGATCTAAGTTGTTCTTAATGGATTGAAGTCAAAACATGAAGTTCTTCAAGAACTCATGATGACGTCATCCTAGAACACCTCAAATCAAGTGATTTCACGGTTAGAAGTTAAGATTCAAAAGGTAGAAAGGTGTAGGAGTGCGTGTAGATCAAGAAAGTACAAGATTTAGGGAGAGATCATACCGGGATTGAGAGAAATCGAAGAAAAGGTGAGCTGAGCGTGCTGGTCGGACAGAGGTTTCCAAAAGTAGAAAGTTTGAGAGTGACATGGGTATTTATAGGATTCCAAAAAGGGAAAGGGTCGGTCGGATGGCATCCCGCTCGAATGACTATCCGGTCGGATGTCATCTCGGTCGGATGGCATTTTGGCACCATGGCGAAGTGGCAGCCCGGTCGGATGGCTATCCGGCCGGATGGCACTTGGTTCGGGTGTTCGACGCGATGATTTTTGCTTATTCGATTTCGATTACGCATCGCTCGCAATAGATTTTCCTATTCAAATTACTTTTAATCCCAACTATTCATATCTACCGCTGTCTCTTCTCCACTAATTATAATAGTTCGATTTCGGTTGAGTTCGAGTTCGATGTCGATTAAGTTCGATTGCATTTCGAGTTCGATTGCGTTTCGATTGATTACCATATCATAACGTAAATAAACATGCACAGGTAACACATAAGGCACACTCACACGTATAACTATAACTAAAATGCGTAGTTCGAGTTGCGATTCAATTCGATGTCGATTTGATTAACATAGTTCGATTATCGTTTAGTTAACTTTATCACATTGTTACTTCCTACAGTTCACAGTCGTAGGTCGATTGAATAGCAAAAATCATACGTCGATTATTGTAATTATAGACACTTACTCCACATAATAGCTAAAATAAAAGAAATCCATTATTAGTCGGTTGCTCGAAATCGGTCGTTGACTTTGACCTTGACTATGACTTTGACTTCCCGAAAACACGGGGTGTTACAACCTCCCCTTGTTTAGGGAATTTCGTCCTGAAATTAGACTGCAAGTTGTACAACACCGTGAATTACTTTGGAGAACTTTCTCCTTCTAGACTTTCTCCTGAAATTAGTTTTGTGTGACGTTTCACAAACATGGGGATCTTTCATCACTTTGTTTTCTTCAATCACTTGTAAAATTTAACATTTCCGATTTAAACAACAAAACCACTTGTAGAAAATCAAGTACAACTTAATGTCCCTGATTTACCACTTGTAAGTCGAAATATCACTTTCGTGAATTTCTCAAGAAATGTGCCGATTCATGTTCCACGCTTACCAACCTGGGAACTCCGGCAAGTCAGGTTTTTCAGTTAAAGAGATTCACCCAAGCCTGACGGTCCTTGGGTGTTTTGAGCATACTTTTTTGATTCATAAAATTCTTTTACCCCTTTTACTTTTCCATCAACCATTTTTCCAAAAATGTTTAGAACATTGGGGTTAAAGGCTTTTCCAACATCAAAATCTGTCTTTTCAGAAAAAAATTGATTTGAAATTTCAACTTCGTCAACTTTTTGTTTATAATTTTCAGCTCGCAATGGTGGAAAGTTGAAATCATCCATTGGCGGAACTGACATTTCAATTTTTAGCTCAACTTGTGGCTCTTCCGACTTTGACGAGTCAGATTCATCGCCAACACGTAGCTCCTTTGTTTCCGAAGAAACAAATTCATCGTTAACCACTTCAACCTTCTTTATCTCCTCTTTCGTCCTCAGATTTGCATCTGAAGAATTCGGTTTACTTGACTTTGTTGTCGAGTGAAGCGATTCATCAGCACTCTTATTTGTTGTACCCGAGGACAAGATCTTCTCGAGATACTCTCTCGCCTTCTTCCTCTTTTTCCTCAGTCTGTCTTTCTGCCCTTGTGAAATCTTCACTTTCGTTTCTTGAACTTTAGGTTCTTGAACCTTCTGTTCTTTGGGCTTGACATTGACTGGTTTCATCACCCTTTTCTGAGATTCAGCCCTCGATCTTTCATTTGATCTCATTAGGCAATCTCTGGCAATGTGACCTTTGATTTGACAATTATAGCATCTCCTCGTCTCAAACCTCCAACTTTGGCAGTTAACAGCAATGTGTCCTTGAAAACCACATTTGTAACACACTCTGTTATCATACCATGTACCACCTTCACACCAAACGCTCAGATCATAGCATTGTCTGGCTTTGTGGTAATCATCACTTCTCCTATAAGCTTGATTTGACGCTTGAGCACTGTGGTCAAACCTGCACCACTTATTACCAACTTTTTGTGAGTTTTTATTTTCAGATTTTTGTGGTTTTTTATAATGATTGGATGACTGAACTGATGAGCTTTTATTTTCATTTTTAAAATTTTTCAAATTTTTAACTTTTTGTTTCTGTTCTACAATCTTCTTAACAGGTTTTTGCTTTGAGCATTCACCTATTTCAGTAGACTGCAAAACAATATTTTGAAATTTTTCTTGTAATTCTAAAAATATTTTTCTTTTCTTTTCCTTTTCTTTTTCATCATCAGTTTTGTCATCACAATCCTCAATTTTGACTTTGTCAAAATTTGTGACATTGTCACTTATTGGAACTGAATTGATCGGTTCTGGACACACATATGGTGCAGAAGTCACAAAACCTTTCAACTTATTTTCTAACTCAGCAATTTTATTCCGATCACTTTCAGCTTCTTTTTCAAGCTGAATGATTTTAGCAAGATGAGAATTTATTGCAATTTGTTTTTCAAGATTATTTTTACCAAAAATATCTTTCTCATCTTCTAAAATCTTTATTTGACTTTTAAAATTTTTTTCAATTTTTAATTTTTCATTTTCAAAACTTTTTTCTTTCAAAATTTTGTTTTCCAATGTCAAACTGTCTAAATCACTTAACAGTTTGACATTGTCTGATTCAAATTTATCGCATTTTGAGCACTTCTCTGTCATCTTTACAACTTCAGCTTTCTTTTCAATCTTGATAGCTGAAATATCTTTAACCTGCTCCTCTTCCTCTTGAACAATTTTCTCAGGTTCAGATTTTTCATCAACAGACTTCATTTTTTTAATCTTTTGGAGTTCAAGTTCTTTAGCTTCAATCTCCTCGATAAACAAGCTCAAATTCACATTTAAATATATCTTTCTCAAATCTAACAAATACGTTCTCCACATATCACCCGGTAAAACATTTGCCAACTTGTCAACCCACTCCTCATTAGTCTTGGTTATTTTCAATCTCCTCATTTCCAAAACTAGATGGCAATATCGTTCAATCAAATCTTTCGTAGACTCTCCTTTGATTCCTGTAAAATTATCAAACTTGATCAGTTATCATAAATCTCGGAACCCATATTTCGGTATTAAAAGATTTACAATGATGAATTTTCAATCAATACAAAGATTCACACAATCAAACGACTATCCGATTGAATATCAAAGATTGAGCGACAACGGATCGAGTGGAGATTTGCTCGTGCGAGTATCCGATACTTGACAAATCACGTTTCACCTTGCAAAGCAAACAAATAGAACTCGTGTGAACTGAGAACTGACTTAGATAGTGTAAACAGCAACTTTCCAAATCCGAGTGAAAACAAGACTTGCAAACTTACACCTCGTGCGGATTGATTATACAATTTACAAAAACAATCTAAATCCCTAAGTCACTAAAACACCACTTTCAGATTGGGCCTCACATGTAAATCCGACAACTATGATTGGGCCGTTCTATTCATGACTCTCTCATTGGACCAACATTAAAGTGGACTGACACTTCAAGACTTGATCAAAGAATGTGATTTGGCCTTCACTTTTTCGTATATTGGGTCACTTTTTAATGATGATTAACACCAGCCGACAATAGTGATTCACAACTTCTGATTGGAACTCACAACTATCCACTAAAGCCGACAACAATTCGATTTAAAATTCATGTGTATTCTGATATCAATTCACAATTACCAAACAGTTGGCTTTTAATAACCGACAAAATCTCGTGAGCTTTTAATGATCAACAACCACTTGTTACAATTCAATTTGACCAAATAAACGTATTCAGTCGAAGCACATGGTCGGTAAAATATGTTTAATTTTTTTAATGTGGGTGGCTGACAACACTTAATGTTCACAACTTTAAATCTCCGGTTTTCATTTACAAAGTTCGACAATCTCAAATTAATACTTCACATGGGTCGGCAACTGTTTAATTGTTCAATACAACCTGATTGGACCGTGAACTTAATGATCAGACTTATTTCATCACACAACCACAAGAGCGATATGTCCAGATGAGCGGACCAGGTATTGTCACATGAGCAGACCAGATATTGTCGAATGAGCGGACCAGATATTGTCACATGAGCGAACCAGCTAGATGTGTTGTTCAAGCGAACCGGACGAGCGAACCAGCAACCAAAACTGACATTTTGAGCGAACCAGAATTACTTGTACGTTGGAGCGGTCCAGAAACGCGAACTTAAAATTTTGACAGCGAAATCGAACTGAAAAACTTAGATTTCTCCTAAACGGTTAGGAATTTGGATCTGAAACTTGGTAGGGTTATAGATCAGATATATACGCACAACATATCAAAAAATCAGACGATTTGGACCATAAAAACCCGTTCAATTTGACGAATTTCAGTAAAAACGTGAAATATATGAAAAAGTAGATGAAATCGGATCTGAATCGGCTGAAATCTGGTACGAAAACGATGTGTTTGATCAAGCAATCGAGCTCCTAGCTCTGATACCAATTGTAGGACCGGTTTAGACACCGTTCGATTGCGTAACGGACGTTTCACGTGCGGAATCCGTGAACGTACGTGACCGAACACACACTATGGTACTACTAACGTGATTTTATTGAATGATGTGACAAATCCGGTACAAAAATTCACGTTTACACTACTTTCTCTCTCTACACTTTCTCTCTCTAGAAAGTCTTCTCCAAGTCTTCTAAAAAATCTTAAGTCTATTTAAAATCATGACATAACCTCCTATTTATATGGTCAAGGGCAACTTTAATGAAACTTCATTAATTACAAGTTTGCCACCTTGCCTTTTATCTAGAAATAAGACATTTACGACTCGTTTTCTTCAATTATTCACTACAATTCAGATTGACGTAGGCGATAGACAAAATATGCATCAACAACTACTAGACCTTTACCATATCGACAACTGACGAACTTTAGTTGTGCCCTACGTCAATGTCTATCATCATTGACAGTTTGCCCAGATCCATTAGTACACGCCCGTCCGAACGGCACGGTGTGAGGCTTGTCAACCCTAATAGTACTATTAACTAATGACCCGCTCGCCATTGGCCCGGCGATTAAGTCGATATAAAAATGAGGGACTTCATGATAGAGTTTTGTCTAGTAAGTTAAGGTTGTTGTCCTACCCAAGGAGGACGAACGTACGTATTCTACCCAAGGAGAATACGCATGATTAATATTGGCATCCTACATATGGAGGATGGCGGTACATATCATACCCAAGGAGGATATGCAGGTTCCGTTTTAGTTCTTTAACTCATTCCCAACCACCGGGAATCCCATGCCTTAGAAAGAGTGTGAACTCACCTTGGTTTGCTCGGTATGCTAAAGAAATACACGCTCACAAATAATCAGTCACGACCTATAGTACGCACGTATATACAATCAGTACATGTTTGTAATGTTTCACATATGATCTATGTCACCTAGTGCGTTTGGCAATTAACATCAGGCATCACGTAAGCAGTTAAATCAATTTCATGCAACTCAGGTTTCACATACATGTCCTTCACAGTTTATTCTATCATGATTATTCCCTTACATACTTGACAGGGTTAATAAGCTTAACAAGTTAATAATAAACTAACAGTGTTAAATCAACTAACAGAGTTGCATATTCAACGGAGTTACTTATTGAACAAGGTTACATGCATATCTTAACAGAGTTAACATTTAACAGAATAATTCAACTAACTGAGTTTGCTGGACTAACCGAGTTTCATGTACATATCAATAATCAAATAACAAATAAATCATGCCATCCTAGAACAACAGACAATCTGACTGTTATCAATATATACAATCATTATAACAAGTTCCCAACCATAAATATATTAATTAACATGCCCCACCATTCTTGTTTGATTCATGCACATGTTCATGACCCCCATCAGAGTAAACCCACTCATATACATACATCAACATTAATAATTAGTTGCACACATAATAAATTATTAAAAATCACATGATCACAATTCTCATGCAAACTTGAATATAATGGCCGACAATTACTTTTATGTGCACATGGATTGATAGAATTAAAAACTATATGTAGGACCCTTTTTATCTCATATATCATATATTCAAAACATGCACATAATAACCAATATAATAATGGTGATCATATATTCAAAACTGAACATGAATTAATACTAACCAATAAGAACATCAACGGCAACACATAAACACAACATGCATGGTAGTATCCGAGTTCGTGTTTTTAAACCGAAATCGAACCGGAACCTATTCTCCTACTACATCTTCGCATACACTTGGTTCACCCAATCATACCCTTATACTTTCATACATATTAGCAGTAAACTAACCTCAACATCTACAAGCGATCATACGTAATACATAAGCACATAATGATATCAACATATTCAGCAAATAATTTCACATCTTTAATCATTCACTGTTTTGTTAACAAGGAGTTCATTCTTTCATGTTTATGCATTAAACAGACATCATCATTCTTTTCAAACATCATCATATACAAAGATTATTCTTTATGCATAACCAGGTGTATATGATGCATCAACAGTTGTACTTTTTCATGAAAACTCAAGTAGCAGTTTCATTCACGTATGACAGTCATTGACCAAGAGTAAACAAACATGGGGTGTATTAAACTGACCAAAGGTTTCGAGGCAAAGAAAAACGCCTGCTGCCACGGCCACTGTGCACAAGTCGGAGCTCCGGCAGCAGCCGCTGTCGTCGGCTCCGTCACCTCCGCTGCAACCCGTCGCCACTGTTGCACCAAACCTGATCCAGAATAACCGCCACCACCATCTTTATCATCATCGGAAACATCATCTTCAACCATTACTATCATCACCGGCTCCAACAGCAGATCATCATCAATCACCGCATCGTCTCATCATCATCGACTGGCCACCATCATCTTCATCAAACAAACAGTCGGAGAACGAACGGTAACCACCGCCGCCGTCCGCCATTTGTGTCATCACTGGCCGTCGCACAGCTCGAAGAGAAAGGGAGTGGGTGCGAGGGTTCACCGGTTCACGAAGGAGAAGAGGGGGGTCGCCAGGGCAGGATCGAGAGATGGGGGAGGGTAGCTGATGATGTATGGATAGGTGTGTAGAGATGATTACATGAGGTTAGAGTTTCTAACCTTGAAGGAGAAGAAAGGCAGACCAGGGAATGGTGAGTGTTTGATGTATTGAATGTGTGTGTATATAAAAATCGAAGAGAGAGAGGGAAGGTAGTCTGTGTTTGTGTGCCCCTCTAATGCAATACATAAAAAAATTCACATGCAACTAATTATTGATTGGAGTCTAATGTCGGCCATGTGCTGAACAATTAATTAAGTTTTGTCAAATATTGAAACAATTACTTAACAAAATCTAGTGCATCAATTCATCCCTACCACTACCAGTAGGGTGACATGATTGATATATACTAAATATATTATAAGTGATCATTTATATAAATAAAACACAAGATCTGATGATAAACAAAAATGTAGATGTTCGTGTTTGTATATATTTATACATAAGTATACACGTGTGTTTTCCTTGAACCTGTAATCTTTATTAAAATAGACTGTGTTAAAATATGAATATTAATTACGTGTATATTATGCATAGAAATTAAGTTGAAAATGCTTAGCATTTTGGTTACCAACGTTTGTTTTGTTCTTTCATATCGCTATAGATTTGTTAATTAATAAAGAGTTATTTGTGCCTCTAATCATAATTAACAAGCGTCGAAATTACGGGTTGTCACAGTTACCACATGTATTACGTGACTAAATGAATGCTTGTTTATTATGTTTACACGTGGAATGCTGTCTACCTGCCTTAGCAATGGTAGTACTATTAGTTTGGACTCAACACCTGTTTACTCAGGGGTTGTTAAGGACAATTAGTTACATGACTCACAGCGGTGAGTGTGTATCGCGAACTGCCTTGGGCAGTCAACCCGCAGTCATTGGTATTGATAGGTTCATGTCGATAACTAACGTGCCTCGTTTCACACTGTGTACGGGCTGGTTATGCGTAAACGATTTCGAACTTTATTATATCTATTAAACTTGTATGCTCACCTTTACACTATGTGTATTGACTTTTACTTTAATGTATGTGACAGGTGCATACTATGCTAGGATGCCTTTTGCTGTGTGATGAAATCGAAGCTAGGAAAGAGTCCTAGATACAAATAAATAAACAATTGTCTGTATTTGAAAATCTGAGTTGTCGGAATAGAACAATTTGACTAGACTTTATCTGTAATAATTATGTTATCTTTTATGACATGGTATGGGACATGTTGCTTTAAATAATTGGTAATTATAGTTGTTATGGAAACTTCTGGACAATCTGTTTCGCTCAGTGCCACGCTCCGATGTTTCTGCCATCGGTTGGGGTGTGACAGATTGGTATCAGAGCCATAACTATAGGTAATTAGGCAAGACTCGACCTAGTCTGGGTCGATGTCTTAGAAACGACCTAGTCTATAGTTAGGTACTAACAGACCGACTTGTGCATACCCTGTAGGGGTCATGTACGAGCTTGCTTGCTACCTCTCGTTATTCTCCCGCACGCTACATTATCACTGCACTCTATTATTTCAAAATAAACAAGTGATTAGGTTGAGATTAGGTGTGAAAACCGCAAACTCTCGACTAAATCGCCTGTTCGACTTGCATTTATTCTGTAAACACGACAATTTGCGTTGAATCAGGAGTGAAATCCATACTTTAACGCAAGTTTTCGTCTCTATTTTTTTTATAAAAAACAGGAACAAAGTTGTTAAGTCAGGGGTGAAACCCGAACCTTGACGACTACTTCTGCCCTATTTGGTTTTACCAAACTCTCACCAAAGCCTCGACGGACTCACTTGAAGGCACATCGTAACTAAAAGGATGCGTGCCATTTGCCCAGATTCGAGGCAAGAACCACAGTCCCGAAGGCCAAAGGGTGTGCTATAGGTCCTTGTGAATAGTCGAAACACTTTGGATAGTCGACGTCCAATAGTCGCAGACAATCTATTTCTCAATTTTTGTGTGTTCCGATTTCGAGCTCGCTACTGCCGACTCTGATATTTGTCGATTTCATGTGCTTTTTATGTGTTTAAATGATTTATCTGTTTATGTGTTGCGAATTTTGGTGATTTATTCGCTTTCGCTTGATCAACACACACAACCCGCACTGCACATCTATCTCAATACGCCAACAAATCGCTACTTATGGATGATCGCATATTACGTTACTCGCTTATGACTATACTATGTATCGCTATCCTTGGAAGCACGCGAAACTTGAATGATAAAGGAACACGTTCACGCATGTGGGCGAATATGTGCAATATAGGAAGATGAATACGTACAAATATGTGCTTACATGAACTATGTGCTTATGTGCTTTACGTGCTTATGTGCTTATGTGCTTCGGTGTCTATGTGAATCTTGGATTATGTAACTATGTTCCTGAGCTTTAGTAGTATTAGGTTTGTGAGGTGAGATTCGATTATGTTGTGTTGAGTCCTGTGGCGATGTCTGTTGCAAACAATGTCGTCATCTGGATCTCACGCCACTCAAGATGCTCGCCTAAAGCAAGCAGATAAATGCCTCGCTGCCATGCTTACTAAACAGATGGCAAAGGTTGTTCCTCAGATCATGAGTGAACTGTACGAGAATATGAGCAAATCGTCTGAAGAGTCAAGGACAGACTCGCCAAAATCTGGTTTTAGCTTCAAGCAGTTCAAGGCATGTGGACCGAAAGAGTTCACTGGCGAAGATGGCCCTATTTCAATGGTTCGACTCAATCGAGGTCACCCTGTGTCAGAGTGGATGTCCTGACAATCTCCGCACTCTGAATGCTACCGGCGTCTTCCAGTCCCGCGCTTTAGACTGGTGGACGGCCGAGAGGAACAAACGCAGAAACGACACAGCTTATGGTCTGTCATGGGATGGGTTGAAGAACGTCATGCTCGAAGAGTTCTGCCCTCCCTATGAGCGCCAAAAGTGGAGGACGAATTCTGGCACATCAAGCAGAAAGATGGTGACAACGCTGCTCTCACTGCTCGCTTCAAGCAGCTCAGTATTATCTGTCCTGATCAAGTGAAGACTCCTGACATGACGATCAAGAAGTATATCCGTGCTCTGACGGATTGTGTTGCAGATTTTGTGCATGCTTCAAAGCCAGCAACGATCGAAGAAACTTACTTGCTTGCCGCCGAAATCAACGACAAGCGAGTAAAAGCTGGTTTTTGGGATAAAGCTACGAAGAACCTACATCAAGCTACAACCACCGCACCAACCGCTAAAACTGCCGCAACTCCTCAATCATCAAAGTCCTCTCGTCGTAATTGGAAGAACAACAACAGCAGCTCCAGCAACAAGAACTGTGCTGTCACTACCGCTGCTCCACTCCAAGCGGTAGCAGCTCAGCAACAACAACAACATCGACCAGCTACAGCACCAGTTGCCTATGCACCGCCTGCAAAGCGTGCATACACAGGCCCTCACCCTGCTTGCGAGACATGTACTTATCATCACCCGGTGGGTATCGCCTGCCGATTATGTGTGCATTACAACATGTACGGCCACTTCACCACAAACTACCGACAGGTCCCCGCAACACCGCAGCTCCAGCTCCTGCTCAACAAGCTCTCCTCACCGCCCCGCAAGGCCAACAAGCGGCTCAAGCACCCACGATCAACGCCAGAGTCTGCTTCGCATGTAGCGATCCTAACCATTTCGCCAATGTGCCCGAACAGGGTTGTGAAACAAGAGCCCCAGCAGCAGCAGCCTCAGCAACAACCTCAACAGCAACAACAGCAAGCAGCATGCGCCAGAACTTTCAACATCAACGTGCGTCAAGCCCAGGCTGACAATAACGTGGTCAATGGTACGTTTCTCATAAATGGTATTTATGCTTCGTGTTTGTTTGATACTGGAGCCGATAACTGTTTTGTATCATTTGAGTTCAAAAAGCTCCATAACCGTAAGCGCTCCTATCTCCCCTCGATGTTCGATGTTGAAGTAGCCACCAGAAGAACTGTCACCGTCAATTCTATTCTCCGTGATTGTACTCTCGAACTCAACAATCACGTTTTCCCCATTGATCTCATTACAATGCAACACGGAAGTTTTGACGTCATAGTAGGCATGGATTTTCTTCGCGAAAACCATGCTGAAGTGGTTTACTTTGACAAGATGATTCAATTCTCACTTGCTAACGGTGACCAATTATGTGTTTACGGTGAAGTCGGGTCCAAGAAACTCCAACTCATGTCGTGTGTCCAACCTAGCAAGTATCTCCGCAAGGAATACCAAGCTTTCTTGGCTCACATTGTAGTAGCAGAGAAAAAGGAAGTAAAGGGAGTGAAGGATGTCCCCGTTGTTCGTGAATTTCCAAACGTGTTTCCTGATGATCTCCCGGACTGCCTCCGAGTCGTGATATCGACTTTCGAATGGACCTCATTCCTGGAGCCAACCCTGTTGCCAGAGCTCCTTATCGACTCGCACTTTCCGAAATGCGCGAATTGTCGAGTCAGCTCCAGGAATTGCTTGACAAAGGCTTCATTCGCCCTAGCACCTCTCCTTGGGGCGCACCAGTCCTTTTCGTCAAAAAGAAGGATGGGTAGTTCCGGATGTGCATCGACTATAGGGAGTTGAATAAGCTAACGATCAAGAATCGCTATCCCCTACCCCGCATTGATGATTTGTTTGACCAACTACAAGGTGCTACATGTTTTTCCAAGATCGATCTACGTTTAGGCAACCACCAACTACGCATTCAAGAGGAGGATATACCCAAAACCGCTTTTCGCACCCGTTATTGCCAGTATGAATTCGTTGTTATGCCTTTTGGGCTAACCAATGCACCTGCGGTTTTTATGGATCTGATGAATCGCGTGTGTAAACCTTTTCTCGACCGTTTCGTCATCGTGTTCATCGATGATATCCTGATCTATTCCAAGTCAAAAACCGAACACGCGCAACATCTACGTTTGGTTCTCGAGCTACTCCAAGGGAATCGACTCTATGCCAAGTTCTCCAAGTGTGAATTTTGGCTGGAGGAGGTTTAATTCGTCGGTCACATTGTAAATAGTCAAGGTATTTATGTCGATCCTGTGAAGATTGAACCAGTTAAGAGCTGGGTTACACCTAAGAACCCGACTGAAGTCTGTTCTTTTCTCGGATTGGTGGGCTATTATCGCCGATTTATCGAAGGATTCTCTAAGATCGCCGTGCCGCTCACTTCTCTCACGCACAAAGACAAGTCTTTTGTTTGGGGAACTTGTCACACCCCGATATTTCCACGTATTACCGGTGGGCCCGGTGGGGAGTATCGTGACGTAGTTGATATCATCATAGTCAAACAACGCAATTTAAATGCACAGCGGAATGACGGGTGGTCCTTAGGACAACCCTTAAATGAGCTAAATATGTGCATATCCCATATTTTACACGGTTATGTATCGTGAATAAGTTAACTACGAGAAATTGTGTCTTTACAGGTTAATTGCTTAATTCGGGGATGTTAGCGGGTTTAAAGGCGAAGCGAAACGTTAGAGATTGATAATTGCAGCCAATGGTTTTAAGCGTGAGTTGTTTGGGTCGAAGTGATGGCTTGATGTGTGAAAAATGTGAAGCACAACATACATATACATGTAGACCAAAAGAAAAAGGACATCTAGTTGGACTTCATTGGGCCGCCACACGAAAAGAGGATTTCGAAGACACAAAGTGGGCCGCACAATTAGAGCAGCCTATATGTAGACTTTGGGGTCGCATAAAAAGAGAAAACATCACATGTCTTTGTTTTGGTGGCACATGTGAAGAAGCAGGAATCACATCATGTGGTTTTAGGGTTTTGACAACATAATCATCATCCTAAAATCAACATATCATCATCATCTTACTTCATGCACATGTGGGTTGACATATGAGACTTTTTGGCCTAGGAACAATGTGACAATTGGATTAATACTAATCATCTAACATCATCATCTGTTGACGGTAGATTGGGGGCCCACGATTTTGGAGACTTTTGACAACTCTCATGTGCACATGAGGGTTTCAGCAACAATATCATCACATCACTTAATTCCAAATTAATCATTATCATCTGCACGCACATGTGGCTAGGGGATTTTGACTTTTGATCCTTAACATCACGTGGCAGCTGGACCTTTGGTTTAATTTGGAGGAGCTTGTGGATTTTTATTATTGGGCCGACATATTTACAAGGGAGTCTCTTGTGATTGGGCCGTATATGATTAGGTATGAGGTGGAGAGATTATTAAAAAAATGTTCAACATCATACATCATCATCTGGGGGCGGCACATCACAACATCATCATTATTATTTGATAACACATGGACGGCACATTGGACTCTCTTGGGCGGCTGACTTGTGGAGTCGGTTGATTGGGCCAACAATACAAGTTGTGGACTCGTGGACTTGTATGGCGGCACATATAATCACATGTGGCTTGAATTTTTTTTTTATCACATGGAACACACAATAGTGGGCCGCATGTGAATATTGTGATTGGGCCGCTAACAAGGAAAGTCAACAACACACAATTGTTTTAAGAGGTGGGCGGCACATGTTGTCAGAGGCACATGTGGGTTGGTTTTGGTCTTGGATTTGGTTAATGGCTGCCGTAAATCAGAAGACTTGCACCGTAGCATTTTTTATGTGCACCGTAAATTACGGTGGAGCCGTAATTTACGGTGGTGGCTGCGATCAAATGTGTAACCGCCATCTTTAAGTCAGTTTAATGAGGTCTTTTGATTTTTTTCTCATGATTGGACGGTTTTGGAGGGGTAGAGGGGCGATTTTTGGCTTTTCTCTTGTGTTCTTGAGTGGTCAAAACATGAATACTTTGTTTTTGATTCCAATAAACAAAGGTTTGATTGTGATGATGATTCATAACACTATGAGCGGCTAGGTTTGCTTGGTGATCGTCTCGGATGTAAGGTTTTATTTGTGACAATTATGCTTGTTCTTTAATTTCTGGAATATTAGACTGTGCATGTGTTGTTAGTTTATTATGGTGTTTGATTGGTTGTTTGTAAATTGTTGATGTATGTTTGATCATAGTTCTAAACCATACGTTCTTGGTGCCGTTGGCAATCGAGATATCATGGGAGGGATTAGGGTTGGATATGTGTTGATTGGTCATCGGGTAACAACCTCGCGTTCTAGGAATCCGAGTACTTAGTTCCCTTTCATCACAAACAATTGATCTTACATGAGCCATGTCTATGTGGTTCTTTCCAGTTGAACATGAACGTTAGTTGTCACTTAAAACTTGAAACTCGGGATGATCACTATCCTCTTATCTGTTACAAAACTTGACTTTGATTTGTAATCTAATTTAGTTTAATTTAGTTAATTAAAACCAATCAACCCAAACATTGAAATTTACATTTCTTGTAATTTAGATTAATCTAGTTAGTTAGACATACATTGAGATAACACATATTCCACAAACTCCCTGTGTTCGATACCCACTTACCGCTATCTATATAGTTGTTATTGGGATTAAATTTGCGTGACCACGACATCACGTCACGGAAGCAAAAGATAAATATAATACAATCCGATAAAGAGTAATATCGAGTATTACAAATACAGTTGTAAAAGATCCACAGGCGGATTAAAAGATAAAAAGAAACTTTGTTCAACAGACTTTAAGGCATCTAAGCTTGCGAGACTTTTATTTGATGCTAGGAGAGGCCAGCCTATTCCGATTAGTACCTGCACTTAGCCATTTTGGGAAAATACGTCAGTTTACACTTTTAAATACAATTTAACTGACTCATTTTGAAAAGTTTAAGAAAATTGATTTGAATGCACATGGCACAAAGTTCTTTTATAACTTGGGATAATTATTAAAATAATCTTGTATACAGTTTTACTTATTTGTCGTCCGTCAGGGCCGGTTGGTAGAGCCGGTCAAGATTAACTGACACGCCACAGGTATAATGCCCACAAGGTTGATTCCTTTAAGTGGATTACCAGTTTTTACATAATGCAACTGTCAGGTGTACGCCTACACCCCGTGCTTAGGTCGTGGCCAATTCTTTGAATGATGCCAAGGATATTCGGGACATGGTCATTTAACCCCCAAAGGCCACACACCAAATAATACAGAATAAAACGAGTTATGTAAATACATTAATCATAATCCGATTTAAATGACTACATACCCGACCAAGCGGTATTATTATAATACCGTATCCCAAGCCCGTATATGGAAAATAAGTTAAGAGTATTTACCTGAGCTAAATATAAATTCAATCCCAGCCGTATATCAAATCAGCAAGTACAAATAGCTTTTACTGGGCTCCTAAATTTGGAACGAAGGTTTTTAATAACCTATTAGATTCCTAACGGGTCTTTAATTAAGCCTAAACTTTGTCACACCCCAACTGATGGCGGAATCATCGGGGCATGGCACTGAGCGAAACAGATTGTCCAGAAGTTTCCATAACAATTATCATTACTATTCAATTTAAAATAACATGTCCCATACCATGTCTCAAATAGTAAACAAATTATTACAGATAAAATTTAGGCAAATAATTCTGTTCCGACAACTCAGATTTAAATAGAGCAATTGTTTATCTGCTTCGAGAGACCCTTGATTCAATTACCACAGACAACTATTTGTTGGGCTCTAAAGCTTTATTCTAGCTTCGGTTTCCTACCAGATGTGCATCCTAAACACCTGTCACATACGTTAAAATAAAGTCAATACATATAATGTAAAGGTGAGCATACAAGTTTGATAATATCATATAGAGTTCGAATTCGTTTACGCATAACAGGCACGTACACATAGTGAAATGAAGCACGTTAGTTATCGACATAGATCCATCGATACCGATGACTGCGGGTTGACTGCCAGATGCAGTTCGCAATACATGATTACCACTGTAATCCATGCAAGTAATTGTCCTTAACAACCACCGCGAACGGGTGCTGAGTCCAAACTATAGTACTATCGTTGTTAAGGCAGGTAGATAACATTCCATGTGTAAACATAACAAACAAGCATTCATAAGCAACGTATAACATGCATTAACGGTTAGCATTCAAATAGTATTGAGTAGTGTGTTCGATGTGATTTGAATAGTTGTAACGTATGTAACACCCAAAAGTGCATAAAGCAAAAAGAGATCGAGTATACTCACAGCGGTTGATGGATTGAAGGGAGCGCTTAGCGAGTAAAGTTAGCCTGAATGGATTGATAGCATAACGATAAGTGACGCGTAGAACGATACAAGGTGTGAATGGGTCGGACAGCAGTTCGGTCGGATGGTAATCCGATCGGACGGCTTGTCTGTGCGGATGGCAATCCGATCGGACGGCTTGTCTGTGCGGATGGCAATCCGTTCGGATGGTCATCCAGTCGGACGGTAGTCCGGTCGGATGACTATTCGAGTGGATTGTTTCTTCCTATGAGGTGAATGTGTTTGTGTATGATGGCTTATCTTTTAAAGTTTTCGTTGTAGCATTTTGAAAACATTGAAGTATCTCTATCCTTCAAGTCGGTCGGTCGGCCAGTCGGTCGTGCGGGTGACAATCTGTTTGGATGGTCATCCGGTCGGACGGTAGTCCGGTCGGACGGCGACCTTAGTGATAGGGTTACTTATGGGAACAAATTCAACACAGAAGTGTCACTCAGTCGGATGTCCATTCTATCGGGTGGCAACCCTGTTAGTGAACATGTTGAAAATTGTTTAAGTCTTTAAAGTCCTAGTATCTCATGATTCGAAGAGTAATCCGGTCGGATGGTAATCCGATCGGATGGCAATTCGTTCGATACTCAAACTTCAGATAGAGTTGATGAGGTGTGGGACCCAAGGTGTTATTCATTCGGACAACAATCCGTTCGGGTAGCTTATCCGCTAGGACAGTTGTTCGGTCGGACAACATTCCGTCCCGATTGTTCCGTTCATCCTACACTTGGTCGTTTTGATTGTTTGTCGTTTTATATAGACGTTTTGACAATGTGTTAACCAACGGAACCCCTTCTTGTCCCAAGTGACATGATCGACCAGGAATCACTAGTTCAACTAGTTAATCGGTTCAAGGCAGTTGTTCTTGTTTAACCCAAAATCGGTGGTCTCGTGAGGAGAATCCAGATCTTGGTCTAGCACAACCCCAAGAATGAGTAGGAGACTAGAACAAGGTCCGATTCTACCGGTTTTGAATGCATTGAGTGTAAAAGAGTTGAAAGAAAGCTAAAATCCATCTTTCAATCCTTTTTCACCATAAAGGTGTTTAGATCTATGAAAGATCTTTGTGTAATCGTGTGGAAATCGGTTAGATCTAAGTTGTTCTTAATGGATTGAAGTCAAAACATGAAGTTCTTCAAGAACTCATGATGACGTCATCCTAGAACACCTCAAATCAAGTGATTTCATGGTTAGAAGTTAAGATTCAAAAGGTAGAAAGGTGTAGGAGTGCGTGTAGATCAAGAAAGTACAAGATTTAGGGAGAGATCATACCGGGATTGAGAGAAATCGAAGAAAAGGTGAGCTGAGCGTGCTGGTCGGACAGAGGTTTCCAAAAGTAGAAAGTTTGAGAGTGACATGGGTATTTATAGGATTCCAAAAAGGGAAAGGGTCGGTCGGATGGCATCCCGCTCGAATGACTATCCGGTCGGATGTCATCTCGGTCGGATGGCATTTTGGCACCATGGCGAAGTGGCAGCCCGGTCGGATGGCTATCCGGCCGGATGGCACTTGGTTCGGGTGTTCGACGCGATGATTTTTGCTTATTCGATTTCGATTACGCATCGCTCGCAATAGATTTTCCTATTCAAATTACTTTTAATCCCAACTATTCATATCTACCGCTGTCTCTTCTCCACTAATTATAATAGTTCGATTTCGGTTGAGTTCGAGTTCGATGTCGATTAAGTTCGATTGCATTTCGAGTTCGATTGCGTTTCGATTGATTACCATATCATAACGTAAATAAACATGCACAGGTAACACATAAGGCACACTCACACGTATAACTATAACTAAAATGCGTAGTTCGAGTTGCGATTCAATTCGATGTCGATTTGATTAACATAGTTCGATTATCGTTTAGTTAACTTTATCACATTGTTACTTCCTACAGTTCACAGTCGTAGGTCGATTGAATAGCAAAAATCATACGTCGATTATTGTAATTATAGACACTTACTCCACATAATAGCTAAAATAAAAGAAATCCATTATTAGTCGGTTGCTCGAAATCGGTCGTTGACTTTGACCTTGACTATGACTTTGACTTCCCAAAAACACGGGGTGTTACAACCTCCCCTTGTTTAGGGAATTTCGTCCTGAAATT
The DNA here is from genome assembly GCA_030545235.1 of Helianthus tuberosus. Taxonomy (NCBI): domain Eukaryota; kingdom Viridiplantae; phylum Streptophyta; class Magnoliopsida; order Asterales; family Asteraceae; genus Helianthus; species Helianthus tuberosus. The sequence goes on along the minus strand of CM060408.1, from coordinate 184,419,541 downwards.
AGACTGCAAGTTGTACAACACCGTGAATTACTTTGGAGAACTTTCTCCTTCTAGACTTTCTCCTTAAATAACTGCGGGTACTTCGCCTTCATGTCACTTTCGAGTTCCCAAGTGAACTCTGCACCTCGTTTGCCTTCCCATCGGACTTTCATAATAGGAATGCGAGAGTGTCTGAGCTGCTTGGTTTGGCGATCCATGATTTCGACAGGCTTCTCCACGAAGTGTAATGTTTCGTTCACTTGGAGGTCATCGAGAGGAACATGTAAGTCGTGGTCGGCTAGGCACTTTTGGAGGTTTGACACGTGGTTGGGTGGACGTTACTAAGTTCCTCCGGTAGTTCGAGTCTGTAGGCGACTTTTCCAATCCTTTCCAGAATCTTAAAAGGTCCAACATATCGAGGCGCGAGCTTCCCTTTCTTGCCGAATCGGACCACACCCTTCCAAGGTGATACCTTTAGGAGTACGTAGTCACCAACGTCAAATTCAAGGGGCTTGCGTCGTCTATCGGCATAACTTTTCTATCGATTCCGAGCTTTTACCAGGTTGTCTTGAATTTGGAAAATTCTGTCTGTCGTTTCTTGTAATAGCCCAGGACCGGTTAATTGCGAATGGCCGATCTCGTGCCACACAATAGGCGATCGACATCTTCTTCCGTATAAAGCCTTGAATGGTGCCATTTGAATGCTGGAATGATAGCTGTTGTTATATGAGAATTCGACTAATGGCAGGTATTTATCCCAATTACCACCAAAGTCTATGACACACGAACGGAGCATGTCTTCAAGAGTACGATTCGTTCTTTCAGTCTGACCGTCTGTTAGGGGGTGGAAAGCGGTACTTAGATTGAGCGATGTACCGAGTGCCGTTTGAAACGCTTCCCACAGTCGTGAGGTAAACCGAGCATCACGATCAGAGATGATGTCGCGAGGCGTCCCATGATTACAAATGATCTCGTCGGTGTAGATTCGGGCTAATCTTTCTACCTTGTAGTCTTCCCATATTGGCAAAAAGTGAGCTGATTTAGTCAAACAGTCAACCACAACCCAAATGTTGTCGTGACCTGATGACGTGTGTGGTAGCTTTGTTATAAAGTCCATAGCTATACTCTCCCACTTCCACATGGGGATCGGTGGTTGTTCGAGTAAGCCAGAGGGTCTTTGATGTTCATAGCTTGACTCTCGCACAGGTCAGGCATTTTCCAACATAGAGAGCAATATCCCTTTTCATGCCCGGCCACCAGTACTTATATCGAAGTTCCTGGTACATTTTGTCGGCACCGGGGTGAATAGAATACCGGGATTTGTGGGCTTCGTCCATCAGAATGTGTCGTAAATCGGTCCGTTTAGGGATCCAAATTCGGTCCAGAAAGTGGAATATCCCATTCGACTTGCTCACAAGTTGGGCTCCATCGTGATAGATTCTTTCTTTCTTCAGAGTGCGTTCGTTGAAACACGCGTGCTGAGCTTCGCGGATGAGGGATTCGAGATCGTATTGGGCTTGAACATTACGAGTGCTAAGCAGATAGCTCCGTCTGCTGAGTGCGTTGGCAACAACATTTGCTTTGCCTGGGTGATAACGAATCTCACAGTCGTAATCGTTGAGAAGCTCTACCCATCGGTGTTGATGCATATTAAGTTCCTTCTGATTAAAGATATGTTGTAGGCTCCTATGATCGGTGAACATCGTACACTTGGTACCGTACAGGTAGTGTCACCAAATCTTTAACGCAAAAACAACTGCGCCTAGCTCGAGATCATGGGTTGTATAGTTCTTCTCATGGATTTTGAGCTGACGAGATGCGTAAGCTATAACCTTGTCCCGCTGCATAAGGACGCAACCAAGACCAAGGTTGGAAGCATCACAATAGACAATGAAATCATTGTTTCCGTCGGGCAATGTGAGAACGGGAGCATTGCATAGCATGTGTTTAAGGGTTTTGAAAGCAGACTCCTGTTTGGTTCCCCAAACAAAAGGTTTGTCTTTATGCATGAGAGCGGTAAGTGGTACATCGATCTTTGAGAATCCTTCGATAAATCGTTGATAATAGCCCGCCAGTCCGAGAAATGAACGGACTTCAAATGGATTCTTAGGTGTAATCCAACTTTTAACGGCTTCAATCTTCGCAGGGTCGACATGAATACCTTGACTATTAACAATGTGACCCAGAAACTGAACCTCCTCCAACCAGAATTCACACTTGGAGAACTTGGCTTAGAGTTGATTCCCCTGGAGTAGCTCGAGAACCAAACGTAAATGTTACGCGTGTTCGGTTTTCGATTTGGAATAGATCAAGACATCGTCGATGAATACGATGACGAAACGGTCGAGATATGGTTTACACACGCGATTCATCAGATCCATGAAAACCGCAGGTGCGTTGGTTAAGCCAAAGGGCATAACAACGAATTCGTAGTGGTCGTATCGTATGTGAAACGCGGTTTTGGGTATATCCTCCTCTTGGATGCGTAGTTGGTGATATCCTGAGCGCAGATCGATCTTCGAGAAGCATGTAGCACCTTGTAGTTCGTCAAACAAATCATCGATGCGAGGTAGGGGATAGCGGTTCTTGATAGTTAACTTATTCAATTCCCGATAATCAATGCACATCCTGAACGACCCATCCTTCTTTTTGACGAAAAGGACCGGCGCGCCCCAAGGAGAGGTGCTCGGGTGAATAAAGCCTTTCTAAAGTAATTCTTGGAGTTGGTTTGAAAGTTCATGCATTTCGGATGGCGCGAGTCGGTAGGGAGCTTTGGCAATAGGGTTGGCTTCAGGAATGAAGTCGATACGAAAGTCGATATCATGACTTGGTGGTAGTCCGGGAAGATCCTCTGGAAAAACGTTAGGGAATTCTCGGACCACAGGAACGTCTTTCACTTCCTTCTTCTCTTTCTTTTCCTTCTCCGCTACTACAACGTTAGCCAAGAAAGCTCTGTATTCCTTGCGAAGATACTTGCTAGCTTGGGCAGAAGACATGAGCTTGAGACCTTTCGAAGTAGTATCACCGTAAACACACAATAAATCACCATTCGCAAGCGAGAATCAGATCATCTTGTCGAAGCACACAACTTCAGCATGGTTTTCGCGAAGAAAGTTCATGCCTACTATGACGTCAAAACTTCCGAGTTGCATCGGAATAAGGTCAATTGGGAAGATATGATTGTTGAGCTCAAGAGTACAATCACGAAGAACAGAATTGACGGCGACAGTTCTTTCGGTAGCGACTTCAACATCGAACGTCGAGGAGAGTTGGGAGCGTTTACGACTAAGGAGTTTCTCGAATTCGAACGACACAAAGCAATTATCGGCTCCAGTATCAAACAAACATGAAGCATAAATACCATTCACAAGGAACGTACCATTGACCACGTTGTTGTCGGCTTGGGCTTGACGCACATTGATGTTGAAAGTTCGTGCGCATGCTGCTTGTTGCTGCTGCTGCTGTTGCTGAGGCTGCTGCTGCTGGGGCTCTTGTTTCACAACCCTGTTTAGGCACATGTTGGCGAAATGGCTAGGATCGCCACATGCAAAGCAGACTCTGGCGTTGACCGCGGGTGCCGGAGGAGCTTGTTGACCCTGAGGGGCGGTGAGTAGAGCTTGATGAGCAGGAGCTTGCCGAGCGCGGCAGTTGGTAGTGAAATGGCCGTACATATTGCAATGCGCACATAAACGGCAAGCGATGGTAGTCGGGTGGTGGTAGCTATAAGTAGGGCAAAGCGGGTGTGGCCCAATGTATGCACGCTTGGCAAGCGGTGCATTAGCTACAGGTGCCGCTACTTGACGCTGTTGGGCTAGTACAGCTTGAATTGGTGCATCAGTGATCGCACAGTTCTTGTTGTTGGAGCTGTTCTTTCTCTTGTTCTTCCTCTTGTTGCTCGATGAGGTGGTGGTTTCAGCAGTTGGTGCGGCGGTGGTAGCTTGATGCAGGTGCTTCGAAGTTTTATCCCAGACACCGGCCTTGACCCGCTTGTTGTTGATTTCAGCAGCCAGTAGATAAGTCTCTTCGATCGTCTTAGTCTTAGCCGTTTGCACGAAATCTGCAACACAGTCGGGCAAAGCTCGAATATACTTCTTGATTGTGATCTCCGGAGTCTTGACTTGGTCAGGGCAGATGATGTTGAGCGACTTGAAGCGAGCAGTGAGGGCGGCGTTGTCACCTTCCTTCTGCTTTATGTGCCAGAACTCATCTTCTAACTTTTGGCGATCGTGAGGAGGGCAGAATTCTTCCAGCATGACCTCCTTGAGCTCGTCCCACGACAGACCGTAGGCTGCATCGTTCCCTCGCTTGTTCCTCTTAGTCGTCCACCAGTCTAGTGCACGGGACTGGAAAAGCTCGGTAGCATTCAGAGTTCGGAGGTCATTGGGGCAACCACTCTGTCGTAGAGTGACCTCAATGGAATCAAACCATTGGAATAGTGCAGTAGGACCTCCCTCTCCAGTGAATTCTTTTCGCCCACACGACTTGAATTGCTTGAAATTGAAAGTAGTCTTGGTAGCAGCTTTAGGAGATTCGGTTCTCGACTCCTCAGATGATTTGCTGACGTTCTCGTAGACATCACTTACGGCCATTGCTACCTGCTTGGCGATGAAAGCAGCAAGGCGTTTGTCTCTCTTCTCTTGACGAGAAAGTGCGTGACGGGATCTAGATGACATTGTCTGCAACAGACATCGTCACAGGACTCAACACATTGTATTTGAATCTCACCCCACACGTCTACTACTTACTAAAGCTCAGGAACACATACAATTACGTAGGCGTATAAACACATAATCAATCAGTCACAGATTCACATAAGCACAGATTCACACAGTCACGTAAGCATATAGAGCACAGAGTCATAGAAGCACTTAACCATGTAGTCATAAGAGGCATATAGGAGCATATAGAAACACGCAAAGTATTCTGACTGCCTCAGAATACAAAACCTAGCATTCAAGGTTCGCGAGTGTTCGAATATAGCGGCCGCATTTAATATATCGTATCATGTAGTATAAGCATAAAGTCGTCCACAATTCAGCGATTTGTTAACGTTTTGAGGTAGAAAAGTAAGGCGAGTTGTGCGTGTCGATCGAAGTGGAAGCAAAAATCGAGTAAATCTCCAAAAATTTAAACACATAAACAGGTGAATTCACATATAAACACACAAAATCAACGAATCATTAGAGTCAGCAGTTGCGGGCTCAAAATCAAAACACATAAAATCCGAGATATAGATTGTCTGCGGCTAGTAGACTTCGACTACCCAATGTGGTTCGACTATTCACAAGGACTTGTTGTACACGTTTGACCTTCGGGGTAGTGCCTTTTGCCTCAATTCTTGGGCGTTGGGCACGCATCCCGCTGGTCGTCTCGTGACTTCAGGTCGTTGGAGTCCGTCGAGACTTTGGGGAGGGTTTGGTAAAATGAGCGGAACAAGTCGTCAAGGTTAGGGTTTCACCCCTAGCTTAATAACTTCGTTCCTGTTTTAATAAAATAGAGGAGATTATTCATCAAAATATGGATTTCACTACTGATTTGGCATAATTCCCCCCGTTCGTAGATAAAATGCAGATCGTTTAAGCAACTTTAGCCGAGAGTTTGCGGTTTTCACACCTAATCTCGACTTTATCGCCTATTCATAGTTGGAAATTCGAGTGCAGTGATAGTATAGAATAAGCGAGAATATCGAGAGATAAGCTCGTACATAATCCCTACCGGATATGCACAAGTTGGTCTGTTGGTTCCTAATAATAGTCTAGGTCTCTGAGACATCAACCCGGACTAGGTCGTGTCTCTCCTAATTCCCTATAGTTATGGCTCTGATACCAATCTGTCACACCCCAACCGATGGCGGAATCATCGGGGCATGACACTGAGCGAAACAGATTGTCCAGAAGTTTCCATAACAATTATCATTACTATTCAATTTAAAATAACATGTCCCATACCATGTCTCAAACAGTAAACAAATTATTACAGATAAAATCTAGGCAAATAATTCTGTTCTGACAACTCATATTTAAATAGAGCAATTGTTTATCTGCTTCTAGAGACCCTTGATTCAATTAGTACAGACAACTATTTGTTGGGCTCTAAAGCTTTATTCTAGCTTCAGTTTCCTACCAGATGTGCATCCTAAACACCTGTCACATACGTTAAAATAAAGTCAATACATATAATGTAAAGGTGAGCATACAAGTTTGATAATAACATATAGAGTTTGAATTCGTTTACGCATAACCAGCACGTACACATAGTGAAATGAAGCACGTTAGTTATCGACATAGATCCATCGATACCAATGACCGCGGGTTGACTTCCAGATGCAGTTCGCAATACATGATTACCACCGTAATCCATGCAAGTAATTGTCCTTAACAACCCCCGCGAACGGGTGCTGAGTCCAAACTATGTTACTATCGTTGCTAAGGCAGGTAGACAGCATTCCATGTGTAAACATAACAAACAAGCATTCATAAGCCACGTATAACATGCATTAACGGTTAGCGTTCAAATAGTATTAAGTAGTGTGTTCGATGTGATTTGAATAGTTGTAACGTATGTAACACCCAAAAGTGCATAAAGCAAAAAGGGATCGAGTATACTCACAGCGGTTGATGGATTGAAGGGAGCGCTTAGCGAGTAAAGTTAGCCTGAATGGATTGATAGCATAACGATAAGTGACGCGTAGAACGATACAAGGTGTGATTGGGTCGGACAGCAGTTCGGTCGGATGGCAATCCGATCGGACGGCTTGTCTGTGCAGATGGCAATCTGTTCGGATGGTCATCCGGTCAGACGGTAGTCCGGTCGGATGACTATTCGAGTGGATTGTTTCTTCCTATGAGGTGAATGTGTTTGTGTTTGTGTATGATGGCTTGTCTTTTGAAGTTTTCATTGTAGCATTTTGAAAACATTGAAGTATCTCTATCCTTCAAGTCGGTCGGTCGGACAGTCGATCGTGCCGATGACAATCCGTTCGGATGGTCATCCGGTCGGACGGTGACCTTAGTGATAGGGTTACTTATGGGAACAAATTCACCGCACAAGTGTCACTCAGTCGGATGTCCATTCGACCGGGTGGCAACCATGTTAGTGAACATGTTGAAAATTGTTTAAGTCTTTAAAGTCCTAGTATCTCATGATTCGAAGAGTCGTCCGGTCAGATGGTAATCCGATCGGATGGCAATTCGTTAGATACTCAAACTTCAGATAGAGTTGATGAGGTGTGGGACCCAAGGTGTTATTAGTACGGACAACAATCCGTTCGGGTAGCTTATCCGCTCGGACAGTAGTTCGGTCGGACAACATTCCGTCCCGATTGTTCCGTTCGTCCTACACTTGGTCATTTTGATTGTTTGTCGTTTTATTGAGACGTTTTGACAATGTGTTAACCAACGGAACCCCTTCTTGTCACAAGTGACCTGATCGACCAGGAATCACCCTAGTTCAACCAGTTAACCGGTTCAAGGCGGTTGTTCTTGTTTAACCGAAAATCGGTGGTCTCGTGAGGAGAATCCAGATCTTGGTCTAGCACAACCCCAAGAATGAGTAGGAGACTAGAACAAGGCCCGATTCTACCGGTTTTGAATGCATTGAGTGTAAAAGAGTTGAAAGAAAGCTAAAATCCATCTTTTAATCCTTTTTCACCATAAAGGTGTTTAGATCTATGAAAGATCTTTGTGTAATCGTGAGGAAATCGGTTAGATCTAAGTTGTTCTTGATGGATTGAAGTAAAAACATGAAGTTCTTCAAGAACTTATGATGACGTCATCCTAGAACACCTCAAATCTAGTGATTTCACGGTTAGAAGTTAAGATTCAAAAGGTAGAAAGGTGTAGGAGTGCGTGTAGATCAAGAAAGTACAATATTTAGGGAGAGATCTTACCGGGATTGAGAGAAATCGAAGAAAAGGTGAGCTGAGTGTGCTGGTCGGACAGAGGTTTCCAAAAGTAGAAAGTTTGAGAGTGACATGTGTATTTATAGGATTCCAAAAAGGGAAAGGGTGGGTCGGTCGGATGGCATCCCGCCCGAATGACTATCCGGTCGGATGTAATCTTGGTCGGATGGCATTTTGGCACCATGGCCAAGTGGCAGCCCGGTCGGATGGCTATCCGGCCGGATGGCACTTGGTTCAGGTGTTCAATGCGACGATTTTTGCTGATTCGATTTCGATTGCAATTGCGCATCGCTCGCAATAGAGTTTCCTATTCAAATTACTTTTAATCCCAATTATTCATATCTAGCGCTGTCTCTTCTCCACTAATTATCATAGTTCGATTTCGGTTGAGTTCGAGTTCGATGTCGATTAAGTTCGATTGCATTTCGAGTTCGATTGCGTTTCGATTGATTACCACATCATAACGTAAATAAACATGCACAGGTAACACATAAGGCACACTCACACGTATAACTATAACTAAAATGCGTAGTTCGAGTTGCGATTCGATTCGATGTCGATTTGATTAGCATAGTTCGATTATCGTTTAGTTAACTTTATCGCATTGTTACTTCCTACAGTTCACAGTCGTAGGTCGATTAAATAGCGAAAATCATACGTCGATTATTGCAATTATAGACACGTACTCCACATAATAGCTAAAATAAAAGAAATCCATTATTAGTCGGTTGCGCGAAATCGGTCGTTGACTTTGACCTTGACTATGACTTTGACTTCCCGAAAACACGGGGTGTTACACTTTAATTAAGCCTAAACTTAGACCGGTTAGTTTTAAAAAGAAGATACGGTTCAAAACGCATGATTATGCGAAGACCGGATTAGAATGTGGTTTAGACCCGACAAGCTTGTATACTTGTTTAGTATGGGTAAACTAAACACATTCTGGATTTTGAGATAGAAATGATAAGGTTTGACCCGTTTCAGCTAATTTATACAAACTAGTTACATAAGCCGATCCGAACGCGAAAAGTGCATAACGGGTAACCACATGAGTCATGAACAGGTTTCCTAAGTTAATATGCCTTTAATATGTTGTGATATCAGTAGGATACCTTCCATTATGCCCAAAACGAATTTAAAACCAATTTATGCCCCGTAGGGGGTATTTTGGTCATTTTAAAGGTTATAAGAGAGGTTAAATAATAATCTGAGGTTTAGGTCTGATATAATCAGTAAAAATACTTAATTTAATAAGTTATATCAGTAGGGTATTACATATATTTGAAATTTATTAATTATAACCAAACTATGCACCGAAGGGGCATTTTGGTAATTTCACTTAAGCTTTAAAGGTCAAAATTAGAATTCTGAGTTTAAAACTTTTGCCTACTGTTTAATTATGAAAATTTACTTAAAACATCACTACGTATCAAACCTTATATGTTAAAAATAGTTTTAACTTATACCATGCGTTAAAAACGCGTAAAAAGGCGATTTTAAGAGATTTCCTGGTTTTATAAGAAAAGCTGATATTTTTATCATTCCAGAAAGCTTAAAATGTTTTATTTATCATATAAAATTAGTAGCAAAAAGTTTGGTATCAAAATGTTATGTAAAACTCATTTTATGGCCAAAAGGGCAAAACCGGCAATTACCGAATCAAGGCTAGAATCCTATGTTATGCCCAGCCTAAAAATAAATAAAAATCTTCAAAAATCCCAAAATATTATTTTACATCAGTAGGTAAAAAGTTTGGTATCAAAAAATTGGGTTTAGATAGGCTTTATGCTAATTACGCCGTTTAATTAATAAAAAGTTTTTCATTTACGCTAATGAGCATAACTCCTAATATAGACCTCAAACAGATGTCAAATTTTAGGGACAAGTTTATAAATCAGTAATGAAGGTTTCTATCCTCTCACATTTTCAAAAATTTTGTTTTAAGGTTAAAAGGGCATAATAGTCAACATTTAGGCCTTTAACGGAAACATGCATATGAATCGGATAACTAAGGAACCAAGTTGTATAACCTCAGAGGGTTACACTAACCTATAACGTGGTCCTAAAGGAATCCTAAGGCATATCTAAACTAAGCTAAATCGGGTCAGAACTGAAAGTTAAAGCAAAAGTCTACTTTTGCGATTTTCGGTTCCGAACCGAGCTTAAACTAAAAATTATCGGGTTGAACATGCTTAGACATGTTCTTACATTAATTACCAAGTTATATGAGTGATAAAACAGGTTGCATGGATTCTGCATTGTTAATTATGCGTTTTTTGAAAATAAGCTTTCTGTTGACTTTTTATGATTAAGTTTGACCCGACAATTGACCTAGTTAGAGTGGGAATTAGAGGGTGCCCTTTTAAGGGTTTATTACCCACATAATTACCAACTCATTCGTCCTTTCAATTCGAGATTTGAATCGACAAATTGTGAATAATCACGAAGTCAAACTTTAATTACGACGGTTTGACTTTAAGCTAAAAAACTAAGTAAAACTGAATTAAGGAAGGTTAAGGACACTTACAAGGGTCCAATGGACTGAATGAAGGTTCCTAAAAGCTCAGGATCCTCATTGAATCAGTGGACAAAGCAGGTTTGGAGGAAAAGTGTGAAAGAACAAGTGAACTCACACCTATATATAGTTTTCGGGACCTCATATGACCGTGACACTTGTCGGGAGGGGTAACCAGATTAAAACAAATGTCAAATGGTCTTATATTCCTGTGGGCAAGCCCCTAGATTGAAGAAAGGTGAGTATGGAAGCCAGCTTGAACAAAAACCAGCAACAACCAGGCTGTCTGCAGCTTTTTTCTGCATCTGTGGATGTCCCGCGGCCCGCGTAGGGGTCTGTGTGGCCTTACGCGGCCCGCCTAACAGTCCAGTCCAGCAATTAATTTCCAGAATGTGCAATTTCAGTCCCTGAACTATGTTTAATGGCTTTTCTGATGCGTATAAGGCCCGTTAACCTTATTTCAAGGCTCCACCATGATGCCCACACATAGGGGACATAAACATGCTCAAAAACATGTCGGATGTCGGTTCGTTTGGCCGTACGGTCGCGTTGTTCGACTAATTACGACGAAAGATGAATGGACGCGAAAAACAATCCAAATTACACGACGAGTGGAATTTTATTAAGCCAAACACTAAAATAAAATATTTTAGTGCTTACATAAATTTTTGGGTGTCCAGATATATTCAGAACGCAAGATATGAGTGAAAATGCAAACTTGTGCACTTTTTGACACTTTTAGTCCCTGCATGACTTAAAAGTTTATTTTTGCGCACGAAACACCTCTAAGCCTATTTCTAAGATAGGTAGGGGATAATTAGGGCATGTTTAACTCATGTATATATTCTGGAAGGTCCGATAACATACGAATCAACATACTTTTGAAGTTTGACGCAAATAGTCCTTTAATCGCACAAAGTAGCGCGAAATGTCGTTTAATGATATCCAAGCCTTCCATGGCCCATAATGGGCATTCCCAAGCATGAGTTTAATTATTTCTACGCTCTCGATCACTTAAAAGGTCACCAAAGGCGTAGATTCAAAAGTTGACGCTTTAGGTCCCTTTAATGCGCAAACTTGTGCATTTCATCGTTTAATAGTGTCGAAGCCTTATCTAATCCATATTAGGCATTATTGAGAGTATTATTAAACATCACGATGCTTCGGGTTCACTAAAAGGTCATTCAGAGGTATAATTAAACATATTGACACTTTTAGTCCCTCTAACTTGCAAAGTTGCGCGTAACTTTACTTATAGGCATAAAAACCTTAGACGGCCAATGTTTGGCATTCCCGAGAGTATAATCAAATATCATGAAGCTCCTGGTTTGTTAAAAGGTCACTCAGAGGTAAGAATTAACATGTTGACGCTTTTAACCCTTCATTGCGCAAACTTTCAATTAATTACGCGAACAGCTACTCTCGATCCACAAGCGACTCATTTGTGAATATAAATACCGTACGAGGTTATTCAGAAACTTATTTTTGGTATGTTAACACTTACAGTCCTTTCATAATCAAGGTTTTTTATTTTTCAAAAAAAAATTAGTCCCTTAAATTCAACATTTGACTTCATTACGGTTTATTACACGTGTCAATACATCATTGGACGTGATTTTTCGAGGTGTTACATCCTCACCCCCTTAAAAGAAATCTCAACCTCGAAATTTGCTAAAATGTTGGAAGTTCTTTTTGTCGCATAATGGACTTAACTTCTATAGCATATCTGGAGTCTCTCCAAGCTCCCAAAGTGACCTTTATATTAGGTACATGTATCCTTTTGGAGCTTCTTAACCTTTCGATCCTTAATCGATACAGGTTGCTCATCATATCATAAATCTGCATATCATTATGTTATAGTGCTTCTCGATTTATTGGTGAAACACATCCTTAAATCATTAGTGTGTAATGTATTGCGAGCTCCGCGAAGCTCCTTAAATAGGTTTTAGCTTATGAGCTATCTGATCTTGATACATTCGATTCCCTCGAATGATTCTATATATATTCAGAGCTTAATTAGCCTGATAATTAACAAATTGGCACACCTTTGTTGAACCTTATTCCTTAACAAGAACTTAGGAGGGTTGCTACTTTAATTAATCCTTGATTTTCTGCCGAATACTCGCAACTTACAGATGATTATGGATTTGTTTGATCTTATTTGTTGTTTCCAAGGCAACTTTCAGATCCTGATAATTGGACTTACCAAACTTTTGTCTAACAATAATTGTTTAACATTCCATCTATACAAGGTCTCCAAAGGAGCAGCCTTGATACTTATATGACAACTATTATAGAAAAGATTAATTTAAGGTGAGATGGTTATTCCAACCACTGCTTAAAACTAATCTTAAGGAATAGCTAATCCTTGCCGTTAGTCGAACAAATCAACGATCCTGGGCAGCTGATGGCAAATTCTTAATTGTTGCCTATTTAGGGTTGCGATAATCAATGCATAAGCAAAATGAACCGTCTTTCTTAATTAACTATACCGAATTCTCAGAATATTGAGTTAGGCTATATGAATCCTCTATTTAAAACTTACTTAACCAGGGTTTCGATTCCTCCAATGATGGTACTAGCTGTTTTGGAGATTTCATAATAATACAGCCCTAAATGGGATATAAATCTTAACTCTACTTGCCTCTCAGGAGGTAAACAGGGTAATCTTAGGAGAAGATAATCAAGATACAAGGAGGTTACAGAGATTTTCCAAATCTCAGGCTCCAGTTCATCCATCCTTGCTTGTGTCAAATGAGTGACACATTTATGTTACGAGTCCACGAATTTCTTAATCGAAGACCATTACTTGGAAAATTCCATTCTGGATATCTTCTTTGAATACCATTAGCTGACTTTAGTACCATATGACCATCAGAATATCTTTGTGGTCCCATGCATTAAACCTCCATACTGATCAGGCATGGAAGCAATCTATGGAACATATTAAGATACACCAATCCTCATATGGCGTTTTTATCGTACCATCTGGTATTCGTAACCGATATAGATTAAAGAGATATCAACTATATATGCTGACGCACTTCCTCTAGAGAGAGGATACTTCTAAAATTCTACGACTGAAGGTTTCTGACAGAAACAGAAGAAATGGTTCTTATGATTTCGCCTGTAAGTTTTATCTTACACTTAATATCTGGGGTTCTTACGGGAAAATTTCTAAAAGTTTGCTAAGCTTATGATCTTATGAGAGACTTAGCAGCACCTGAACCCAAACGTAACTCTTAGCAATAAAATCACAATAAGGGATTTATCTGGTGTCATTATTAATGTGAACTGCCTCTAATCATTCATCAGGAGGGTTAAACGCCTCCATTTTTAATCCTTTTAAACTTAGCTGCAAAATCTTTGACAAATTTTAGGGCAGTCTCAGCTTTGACTGGTTATTTCTTAATCTATATAACGTGAGTAGCTGAGGTAGATCCATAATGGATTTATAATGAGCAGGCTTTAAAACTTTAATGTGCCCTCTTATTGCCATTGCTAACCACCAATAATTATTGCATTAAGCTTAGATTTTGGGTAAACTGAATAGGGCACTATCTCAGCCAATGAGTTAAAATTTGTAACATATTGTTGACAGTCTAGAACTTTTATGGTGAGAGTCATAAAATTCTTATTCCATCTTTTTCCATTTCGCGAAGCGGATAATAGGTTTTTCTAATAAGGTCCTTAAAACTTGGACCATCCCATATTGTATAAGCGGATCTTTCTTGTGGACTTCATTATTGTCCTCACTAATCAAGGGTATTGCCATCGAATGACTGAGATGTATACCTCACCGTGTCCTTTCCAGCATAACCGCTGGTACACCTAATGGTTTCTACTTCATTCAACAATTTCCTGCAATCGATGGTCCCTTTTTACTATTGAAGTCTCATGACTTCCAAGAGACAAAGTACTTTTAAGTATATCCTAAAAGGAATGGGCTCCTTGCCACATATGATTTTGTTTGGGTTATTCTTCGCATTTGAAGTATGAATAAAGCTCTTCTCATGAGCAGCGACATGTGTTTTAGAGCGAGCAGCATCTGGCTTCTTGAACCTTTTCATGACTTTTCTCATAGCCTTTCTAATAGCTGCGTTAATTATAGTTTTGGAGATTAACACCATTAACATTGAGGTTCACATTGGATGCACCATTAACATTTGTCACATCTCCAGTATCGCGACTGTTGTTTGTCTCTTCTGAGTTTTCCATACTCGAATATTTGGTATTAAATACCATATTCAACAAGTGCTTAGGCAATCCATACCCAGTGTCTCCTTGAATTGTCAAAGGCTCACCATAAGGAGTCTTGATAACTACTTGCTTCTTATCACACACAATATGGGCTTGATTTTTAAGACGACCAATTCATTCCTATCACTATATCGAGTCCCTCTTATTTTAATGGAAACAAGGACAGCGGAAAAGAATGATTCCTAATGGATATAAAACATCCATCTAATATTGCTGAAGCAGTCTCTGAGGTACTATCGGCCAATTCTACTTTATACTTAACGCTTAGAGTTTTAACAGGCAGATTTAATGATTTACAAAATCTATTGTCTACGAAAGACTTATCTGAACCTGAATCAAATAATACTCTAGCATGAGCGTTATTGATAAAGAAAGTACCTGTTGTGACATTGTCATCCTGAATAGCCTCTTGAACATCCATTTGAGAGCTTCCAGCTTTGGTCTTCTTAGCCTCCCCATGCTTCTTGGTTTTATTTGGGCAATTTGTCTTGATGTGCCCTATTTCATTGCAACCATAGTAGGTTGTGTCCTTTATGTCTTGGCACTCCAAGGTCTTGTGCCCTTCCTTATTACAAATCCCACAAAGCCTAGCTTGTGACTCCAAAGTGCATTTCCCTTTAGTTGCCTTCTTTGGGCAGCGGGTCTTTATGTGCCCCTTCTCGCCACAACCATAGCATGTGGCGTCCTTCAAGTCCTTGCATTCATGGGTCTTGTGATCCATCTCTTTACAGATGACACATCCCCTGGTCTGCTCATAGAAACATTTTCCGAAGTGCTTCTTCCCGCAGGTTTTACATTTGGGTTTTGCCTCCTTTGGCTTGGACTGGTCATAGTTTGAACCGGTCTTACCCTTTTTGTAACCTTTATTTGGGGTATTATCGCACTTTCGCTTATGATCCTTTAATACACGGTCCACGGCTTTGTTTATGGATGTATCCAACATAGCCTGTAACTCGGTGCCCGTTAAGTTCAGTCTTGCATTATCATTCTGATCAACTGGATGATTGTGAGCTTCAGATGAGTCAGCCATGGTGAAGCTTTGAAGGCTACAAACCAAGTAGTAATAATTTGTTTAATTATATAGTGAATTGTCGAATTTGATGATTAAATAGCCATGGTGCAAATAAACCATATAGGCCAATAGATAGTATTTAATTTATTTGATTATGTTTTGCCTCGGTTTTTAAATAAACCATCTTTGGCGTTTAAACGGAATATAATCCTTCATATTTATTAGACAGGGGACATAAGTCACGACTGTCAATGTCGTACTGACATTTTATATATAGCACAAGGGCTTGTTCCAAAAGATTGTTTGATGGCATAGATGTCACACCCCCAAAAATCCACACGCGGAGTATCACCGCTTGGAGGCGTGACTGACCAGGATCAAGCCACCAATCATATTGAACATATAAGTAAATACCAAAAATCATTCATCAATACGAAAGGTGTTTTCAAAACCAAACATTAACAAGTGTGTAGCGGAAGCAAAAGTATGTAAACCCATTGTAAATAGTAAATTCAAATGTTTAAATAGATAACATGGCATCATCGATCCATGTCCCACAACGACCTGCTCCTCCCTGTGCAAGCTCCATATGTACCTAAGGTCCTGCAAGGCATGCAAGAGAGAGTCAACAACTAGTTGAGCGAGTTCACAGTTAATAGTTCAGTAATGGTATAGCGTGAGTAGTAGTATGTTCGTTCGTTACAATGTATCGTATTAGTTTCCATCGCGGCCCTCCAGGCAGGTGTGCGAAGATGTTGGGGAAAGTCTTTCCCCAAGTTTTTCTAGACTAGGTTTGTTTGTATCGCGGCCTCTCTAGGCAGGTGTGCGAAGATTTGTAAATTTAGTTCGCGGCCATCATATGGCAGGTGTGCGAAGTCAGTCATAATATCGCGGCCAATGTCCTTGGCAGGTGTGCGAAGATCGTTCAATAAGTGTTACTAGTCTAGCAGTAGGTTCTGTCATCTATGTATGTACAGTAATCATCAAATCCCCATTCCCCCCTGGGAACCCCATGCCTTGGCTTGTGTGAACTCACCTTGGTTTGCTCGGTATGCTAGGTATGTAAGTGCTCGCAAATAATCAATCACGTCCTAAGGTATGCACGTATACATAATCAGTTTGTGTTTCAGTTGTTCATGTATAAGCATGTAACACGTAATCACAATCATACAAGTCATGTTTAACATATAACAGCAGTTAAATATTCCAGTTAACACTTAACAGAATTAACTCAAGTTATTGCACAGATCAGCTAGTTGGCGAAACACACGTTTGGCGAAACACAATATTGGCGAAACACATTTGTTGGCGAAACACATTTGTTTCGTCGAGGTGTCCATTGGCGAAACAGAACTTCTGATTCGTCGACTACCCTTGGCGAAACACATTCTGTTTCGCCGAGGGTTCGGTTTCGTCGGACAGTTCAGTTACGTCAGTACAATTACATGCAGAAACCCTAATCATCACTAACAGCCGACATCAATATTATCAATCATGCAGTAATCATTCAACACAGAATCATTGTAACATCATCATAACATAATCATCGGACCACTTTAACGTCTAGCATGAACCCTAGCTTACGCATACAACATATCGATTACAACATCACATCATCAAAACCTATCAAGATGCTAACCAGATCCGATTAACACCATCCAGAACCAAGTATTCAATCGCATCTAGTTTCACATGAAACTATTTATATCCGATTATAACATTCATAACGAAATCTATATCATCATCTTCATAACAAGAACCCTAATATTTAGCATGTATCAAGTACAATATACATCATCAAAGCAGAAACACATGACACACAAACACATACATGGATGAAAGATCAATCAAGACACATAGGATTACTAACCGAGATGATGGTTTGATCGCACAAGAGTTTCTAGTGAGTTCTAGTTTGCCGTCACAGTAAGAGAGCTCTAGGGTTTCGGTTGTTTTGATAGATGCGTAAAAGTGATGCTGTTTTACGTAAATAAACTCAGAATAACGTTCTGGGCCCGAAATGGGCTTTGGCGAATCAAGGGCCGGCGAAACAGACTTCTGTTTCGTCGAGAGGTATATGGCGAAACAGCCTGTTTCGTAGGAATGGGTTATGGCGAAATACTCTTGTGTTTCGTCGGGTTGTTTTATGGTTTACAAATCTAAGTTTTTCAAACAGCATGCAAGCTATCATATTACACATAACCATGCAAGTACACTACACTTTATCATATCACAACTAAATAGTCAAAGTCAAAGTGCATTAAATGCGAATAGAGAATGTCAGAAATTCGAGTTGTCACATTATCCCCAACTTGAAAGAAATTTCGTCCCGAAATTTAGCATGCAGTTACTGAGGAAGCTAGTAGTGTGACGTTGTTTACCTGTGTCGTATCGCGGCTCCTCGAGCAGGTTTGTGAAGTTTACTGGTTTTCTTGGGGTGTCACATTATCCCCCCGTTGATTTGGAATTTCGTCCCGAAATTCAGCATTGGTAGCTTCAGCCTCAGTAGTAGTTGCTTGGTTTTCGAATAACTGGGGATATTTGAGTTCCATTTGATCTTCACGCTCCCAGGTGAACTCTGGGCCGCGGCGGGAGTTCCAACGAACTCGTACAAGAGGGATTCTCGTGTTCTTGAGGACCTTAACATCCCGATCCGTGATTTCAACAGGTTCCTCGACGAAGTGCAACCGCTCGTCGATAGTGAGTTCCTTTAAGGGAACTATGTGGGTCTCATCTGACGTACACTTCTTCAGATTCGACACGTGAAAGACGTTGTGAACTGCACTGAGTTCAGGTGGTAAGTTCAATCTGTAAGCCACTTTGCCTATTTTCTCAATAACCTCGAAAGGTCCAACATATCGTGGATTTAGTTTGCCGCGTTTGCCAAAACGAACCACACCCTTCCAGGGTGAAACTTTAAGTAGCGCTCGATCCCCAACTTGGAATTCGAGTAGTTTCCTGTCTAAATCAGCGTATGCTTTCTGACGGTCGCGTGCTGCCGCCATGCGTTGTCGTATTTGTGCAATCTTCTCTGTGGTATCGACAACCATTTCTGGACCCGTGATCTGACTCTCACCCACCTCTGCCCAACAAAGAGGTGTTCGGCATTTACGCCCGTACAATGCCTCGAATGGAGCAGCTCTAATGCTGGTGTGGTAGCTGTTATTGTATGAAAATTCCACGAGTGGCAGATGTTTCTCCCAACCATTGCCAAAGTCAATTACGCACGCCCGAAGCATGTCTTCTAGAGTTTGAATAGTGCGCTCAGACTGCCCATCTGTCTGAGGGTGATAAGTTGTGCTCATGTCTAAACGAGAGCCAAAAGATTTATGCATTGCTTGCCACAGTTCTGAAGTAAAACGTGCGTCACGATCAGAGATTATGGAGGTGGGCACTCCGTGCCTCGAGACCACTTCTTTTAAGTAAATGTCTGCCAAGGTAGAGAACTTGTCTGTTTCTTTGATTGCCAAGAAGTGAGCAGACTTTGTGAGTCGATCCACGATCACCCAAATAGTATCATTTCCGCGCTGAGATCTAGGTAGGCCAGTAACAAAATCCATGGAAATTTGCTCCCATTTCCATTGTGGTATCTCAGGTTGTTGGAGTGGTCCTGACGGTTTCTGATATTCTGCCTTGACTCTCGCACAAGTCAAGCATTTGCTAACGTATGTGGCTATGTGGGCCTTCATGCTAGGCCACCAATATGTAGTTTTGATGTCGTGGTACATTTTATCCGCACCTGGATGTACCGAGTAGCGAGAGTTATGAGCTTCATCCATTACGAGCTCGCGTAGATTACCATAGAGTGGAACCCAGATGCGTCCTGTTACGTAATAAGCACCATCTACCTTCTGTTCTAAGCGTTGCCTTGAGCCACGTAGGGCTTCAGCCCTGACATTTTCTGGTTTCAATGCTTCTACCTGAGCATCTCGTATCTGAGAAGGAAGACTAGACTGTATTGTGAGTTGTAAAGCTCGCACGCGCTTAGGCGCGGTGTCCTTTCGACTGAGGGCGTCAGCCACAACATTGGCTTTGCCTGGGTGGTACCTGATTGAGCATTCGTAGTCATTTAACAGTTCCACCCATCGTCGCTGTCGCATATTCAGTTCTTTCTGTTTGAAGATATGTTCGAGGCTTCTGTGATCAGTGTAGATAGCACATTTGGTACCGTACAAGTAGTGTCGCCATACCTTAAGTGCAAAGACGACCGCTCCCAGCTCTAGGTCGTGTGTAGTGTAATTCCGTTCGTGAACCTTAAGTTGGCGCGAAGCGTAAGCAATAACTTTATCCCTCTGCATCAATACACATCCAAGACCTTGGATAGATGCGTCGCAGTAGACTACGAAATCGTCCGTGCCTTCCGGAAGTGAGAGGATAGGTGCGCTACAAAGTCTATCCTTTAAGTGCTGAAACGCTGTTTCCTGTGCGTTATCCCAACGATAAACAACACCCTTCTGCGTCAACAGTGTAAGCGGCTGAGCAATCTTTGAGAAGTCTTTGATGAACCTTCTGTAGTAACCCGCCAAACCTAAGAATTGACGTATTTCCGTTGGTGTACGAGGCGCAGGCCAGTTCTTAATCGAATCTACCTTGGATGGATCGACATGGATCCCATCTTTGTTCACCACGTGGCCTAAAAAGTGGACTTCACGAAGCCAGAAGTCACATTTGGAAAACTTAGCGTATAACTGTTCCGTTCGCAGAAGTTCAAGTATAAGTCGTAAATGATGCTCGTGCTCCTCCTGACTCTTCGAATAAATCAGGATGTCGTCGATGAAAACAATGACGAACTTGTCGAGATAGGGTTTGCACACCCTGTTCATAAGATCCATAAATACGGCAGGCGCGTTCGTTAGCCCGAATGGCATGACCATAAACTCGTAGTGGCCATAGCGAGTTCTAAATGCTGTTTTGGAGACGTCCTCATCCCGGACTCTCAGCTGGTGATATCCTGACCTTAAGTCTATTTTGGAGTAGTAGCTCGACCCTTGCAGCTGGTCGAATAAATCATCTATGTGCGGAAGAGGATAACGATTCTTGATCGTCACCTTGTTGAGTTCACGGTAGTCTATACACATCCTGAACGTACCGTCTTTCTTCTTTACGAATAACACTGGAGCTCCCCAGGGCGAAGAGCTAGGACGTATAAAACCCTTTTCCAAGAGTTCTTGTAGCTGCTTTGACAGTTCTTCTAGTTCAGTTGGAGCCAAACGATAAGGTGCTCGAGCTATGGGTGCTGCTCCAGGAGCTAGCTCGATCTGAAATTCGACCTGGCGATGATGCGGTAACCCAGGTAATTCCTCAGGGAACACTTGAGGAAAGTCACGTACTACAGGAATATCTTCAATCTTTTTCTCTTTCTTCGAGGTATCTGTAACGAGTGCCAATATAGCAGTGTGCCCCTTGCGCAAACACTTCTGAGCCTTCAAAAAGGAGATAATACCACTCACGACACCACTCTTGTCGCCTTGAACTTCAAGAGGTTCTTTGTCAGAACGAGGAATGCGAATAACCTTTTCTTTGCATAGGATCTCCGCTTGTTGTTGAGATAACCAATCCATACCAACGACGACGTCAAAGCTACCCAATGTTATAGGAATGAGGTCGATGGAGAAAGTCTGATCAGCGAGGATAAGATTACACCCTTTAACTATGTGCGTGGCCTCTAGGCTTTTACCGTTAGCTAACTCTACAACATGTTTGGTGTTTAAGAGAGTTGGTGCACGTTTTAACATTTCACTAGCTTTTAGAGACATGTAACTTGTATCCGCACCAGAATCAAATAGTACAGTAACATAAAAGTCGTCAAGAAGAAACTTACCCATAACCACGTTGGGATCATTCCTGGCATCACCCTGCCCGATCACAAACATACGGCCTCTAGCACCATTGTTGTTATTGTTCCCACCGTTGTTGTTCCCATTGCCTTGATTGTTGTTGTTGTTATTGTTCTGGTTCTGGTTTAACTGAGGGCAATCCCGCTTGTAATGACCTTCAGCCCCACACTGGTAGCATCCCCTGTTTCCCTGCTGCTGCTGCTGAGGCTGGTTTCGTGGAGCAGGTGGTTGTTGTTGCTGGTTCTGATTTGCTGGCCGTGCGCTTCTACAATCCTTAGCCTCATGACCCATCTTGAGGCATCTTTGACACTGTTCCCTGCGGCATCTTCCACTGTGGTGTTTGTTGCACCTTCTACACCATGGGTGAATTCCCCGATAGCCACTCTGCCCTTGACTACCTGATGATTGCTGATTCGGACTCTGGTGGTCATTTGTTTTGCGTTGCTGAGCTTGAGACTGAACAGTAGCTGAACCCTTGCTAGAATCCCCCTCCCATTTCCTCTTATTGTCGCTGGGAGTAGCAGGAGTAATTGAAGTGGTAGCGGTAGCAGTTGCGTTGATGCGTTTAGGCAACCTGTTTTACTCCACCGCCTGATCAGTGAGACGGTGAGCCAACTGAACAACCTGCTGGTAAGTGGCATGATTTGCTGAAGTCACATGACTTTGGATCTCTGGCACCAGACCCTTAAGATAAAGTTCGATACGTTTGTCCACCAGAGTAGGACACAGTAACGCAAGCTCATTCGATCTTTTGGTATACGCTTCAATCTCAGACCCCGTCATCTTGAGGTTGAAAAACTCGACTTCCAGCTTATGAATATCATCTCGACTGCAGTATTCTTCCTTGATCATCTCTTTGAAATTGTTCCATGGGGTGGCGTTAGCAGCAACCAACCCCAGTATTTGGACCTGAGCTTTCCACCAAGTGAGGGCTAAACCCTCGAGGGTACCGGTAGCATATTTCACCCTGCGTGCCTCAGGGCATTCACACATCTCAAACACAGACTCTATCTTTTCAAACCAGTGCAGGAGACCTACGGCTCCTTCAGTGCCGCTGAAAGTGGATGGACGACAGTCCATGAAAGTCTTGAAAGTGCAAACAGGTGCTTGACCTGTTGTGTAAAAGAATTAGGACAAGTTTAAACACGAGAGTTGATTTAGGAATGTAGGATCTAAGGATCCTAGTGTGAGTTGTAACTGCAGGGTATACCTCCTGCTTGTGCGGCTGCAACTGCCGCAGTAACTCGTTCGTTAATGAGGGCCGTCAACTGGTCCTGGGTCATGTTGATACGTCCAGACATGATCTTCATAGTAAAGATAACGTAAGTGAGATAGGTTCGCGAATCGTGCGATGACAGAAGAGAGTGAGCACACGAGTATTCTCAAACAATAACATATAGCAAGTTCTGTGATCTAAGCATACCACGAGCAAAGGTCTATGTAGTTCTAGCATGTAGGTAAAGTAGCATGAATAGTAGTACCTATGATGTTGAGCCTTGCACGTGGAGCGAAGCGTCGTTGTGGATCGTTGAGAGCACTGTTCTGGTTATAGTCTGGTTTTAACAAAAAATCATTTTCCCTTTATTAAAACCAAGTTCTCTATAACCTATGGCTCTGATACCAATCTGTCACACCCCCAAAAATCCACACGCGGAGTATCACCGCTTGGAGGCGTGACTGACCAGGATCAAGCCACCAATCATATTGAACATATAAGTAAATACCAAAAATCATTCATCAATACGAAAGGTGTTTTCAAAACCAAACATTAACAAGTGTGTAGCGGAAGCAAAAGTATGTAAACCCATTGTAAATAGTAAATTCAAATGTTTAAATAGATAACATGGCATCATCGATCCATGTCCCACAACGACCTGCTCCTCCCTGTGCAAGCTCCATATGTACCTAAGGTCCTGCAAGGCATGCAAGAGAGAGTCAACAACTAGTTGAGCGAGTTCACAGTTAATAGTTCAGTAATGGTATAGCGTGAGTAGTAGTATGTTCGTTCGTTACAATGTATCGTATTAGTTTCCATCGCGGCCCTCCAGGCAGGTGTGCGAAGATGTTGGGGAAAGTCTTTCCCCAAGTTTTTCTAGACTAGGTTTGTTTGTATCGCGGCCTCTCTAGGCAGGTGTGCGAAGATTTGTAAATTTAGTTCGCGGCCATCATATGGCAGGTGTGCGAAGTCAGTCATAATATCGCGGCCAATGTCCTTGGCAGGTGTGCGAAGATCGTTCAATAAGTGTTACTAGTCTAGCAGTAGGTTCTGTCATCTATGTATGTACAGTAATCATCAAATCCCCATTCCCCCCTGGGAACCCCATGCCTTGGCTTGTGTGAACTCACCTTGGTTTGCTCGGTATGCTAGGTATGTAAGTGCTCGCAAATAATCAATCACGTCCTAAGGTATGCACGTATACATAATCAGTTTGTGTTTCAGTTGTTCATGTATAAGCATGTAACACGTAATCACAATCATACAAGTCATGTTTAACATATAACAGCAGTTAAATATTCCAGTTAACACTTAACAGAATTAACTCAAGTTATTGCACAGATCAGCTAGTTGGCGAAACACACGTTTGGCGAAACACAATATTGGCGAAACACATTTGTTGGCGAAACACATTTGTTTCGTCGAGGTGTCCATTGGCGAAACAGAACTTCTGATTCGTCGACTACCCTTGGCGAAACACATTCTGTTTCGCCGAGGGTTCGGTTTCGTCGGACAGTTCAGTTACGTCAGTACAATTACATGCAGAAACCCTAATCATCACTAACAGCCGACATCAATATTATCAATCATGCAGTAATCATTCAACACAGAATCATTGTAACATCATCATAACATAATCATCGGACCACTTTAACGTCTAGCATGAACCCTAGCTTACGCATACAACATATCGATTACAACATCACATCATCAAAACCTATCAAGATGCTAACCAGATCCGATTAACACCATCCAGAACCAAGTATTCAATCGCATCTAGTTTCACATGAAACTATTTATATCCGATTATAACATTCATAACGAAATCTATATCATCATCTTCATAACAAGAACCCTAATATTTAGCATGTATCAAGTACAATATACATCATCAAAGCAGAAACACATGACACACAAACACATACATGGATGAAAGATCAATCAAGACACATAGGATTACTAACCGAGATGATGGTTTGATCGCACAAGAGTTTCTAGTGAGTTCTAGTTTGCCGTCACAGTAAGAGAGCTCTAGGGTTTCGGTTGTTTTGATAGATGCGTAAAAGTGATGCTGTTTTACGTAAATAAACTCAGAATAACGTTCTGGGCCCGAAATGGGCTTTGGCGAATCAAGGGCCGGCGAAACAGACTTCTGTTTCGTCGAGAGGTATATGGCGAAACAGCCTGTTTCGTAGGAATGGGTTATGGCGAAATACTCTTGTGTTTCGTCGGGTTGTTTTATGGTTTACAAATCTAAGTTTTTCAAACAGCATGCAAGCTATCATATTACACATAACCATGCAAGTACACTACACTTTATCATATCACAACTAAATAGTCAAAGTCAAAGTGCATTAAATGCGAATAGAGAATGTCGGAAATTCGAGTTGTCACAATAGATGCCTTGTCACTAGGGAAATTTTAAAACATAATCGATGATTCCTTTGGATCGGAAAATTTCATAGTTCATTGTCTTGACAAGAAGTTATGAAATAAAACTATCTTTTTCATGTATACATCTTTGCCCGAAGGTATTCATCCCAATGGATGTTTTGATGTGTTCGCCATGTTCGACGTTTATTAGCCATGATTCCTCTTGATCATTTACGCTAAATAAGGGGTTTGAAAATTCCTAATATGAAGATGACAAGTGTGATTTTATCGCATCACTGTTGTCGGGAGTGTTAACATGTTTTCAGATGTTTAACAAGGATCTAAATCTCTTTTTAAACAGGTTCTACCATCATAGCTAGGTCTTTAATGACATTCAAGCTAGGTTATACCTTTTAAGATTCTTTTTAATATGTATACTGGCAGAAAAGGAATGATATTTTGATTTATTTCATATATTTTATTCAGGATTTTCATTATAATTATCCTAAACTTAATTAAAATATAACTATGGCACAAAAGGCCAAGTCACAAGGGCAACTTTAAATTATAAACCATGATTTTGTAGAATCAAGGTATTTAGGCTTGAACGTTGTTCATGCCTTTTCTTGACAGGGAGTTGTAGGCTACGACTGTCTTTTGTCTTATATGACAATGAATACGACCCTTAAGCATTACATCCCTAATGGATGCTTAATTCACCAAATAAGAAAGGATTTCGGGAGAATCCAGTATAAGGATTATTTATGTGATTGAATCACATTTGCCAGGAATGTTAACATGTTTACAGGTGTTAACAAGGATTTGAATCTTTTGAATAGGTTTTACCATCTCCGCCTTGTCTGAAATGACATATAGGCTAGGTTATCCCTTTAAGTTTCTTTTAATATTTAACGCAGAGCAATCCTAAATTGAGATGTTAATAAGGATCTGAATCTAGTTGAGGAACTACCATCTTGGCCCTGTCTTAAAATGACACATGGGCTAGGTCTTGCCCTTTTTAGATTTTGCCATTTTATTATAATGGCAGATCTCATAAAAGGAATGTTATTATTATGTTCATATATAATGATATAAATAAAATTTAGATAAAACATTCCAATGATTCCAAAGGAGGTACAGAATTGCCCTAAACGGGGCTAGAAAGAATGATGTTGTCCATGAAGGGACTGAAAGATAAGTATGCCCTTATAAGGACTTACTAAGGAAACGAACTTCAGCAAAAGGAGTTTCTTCTTCATTTTATTTCTGAATGTTTTCTCCTTGGTTGCATGTTTATCCTAGTCGCAGTACAAAGCTCTGCATTCCTAGGCTTCGGATGGGGAAGATTTCCATTACGGCTCCTTTGCTTGGCGACATATTAAAAGTATATAGAATTGAAAGCAATAATTCTCCGAATAGAGACGAGAGCATTCCAATGTTAAGTCTAGACTCAGAAGGTCAAGGAATGTGCTATTGTGTCATTGAGATTAAACACAAAAGGCTAGTGTTTAATTCACTCAATGTTGGCTCTGATACCAACCTGTCACACCCCGATATTTCCACGTATTACCGGTGGGCCCGGTGGGGAGTATCGTGACGGAGTTGATATCATCATAGTCAAACAACACAATTTAAATGCACAGCGGAAGCAAAAGATAAATATATTACAATCCGATAAAGAGTAATATCGAGTATTACAAATACGGTTGTAAAAGATCCACAGGCGGATCAAAAGATAAAAAGAAACTTTGTTCAACAGACTTTAAGGCATCTAAGCTTGCGAGACTTTTATTTGATGCTAGGAGAGGCCAGCCTATTCCGATTAGTACCTGCACTTAGCCTTTTTGTGAAAATACGTCAGTTTACACTGGTAAATACAATTTAACTGACTCATTTTGAAAACGTTTAAGAAAATTGATTTGAATGCACATGGCACAAAGTTCTTTTATAACTTGGGACAATTATTAATATAATCTTGTATACAGTTTTACTTATTTGTCGTCCGTCAGGGCCGGTTGGTAGAGCCGGTCAAGATTAACTGACACGCCACAAGTATAATACCCACAAGGTTAATTCCTTTAAGTGGATTACCAGTTTTTACATAATGCAACTGTCAGGTGTATGCCTACACGCCGTGCTTAGGTCGTGGCCATTTCTTTGAATGATGCCAAGGATATCCGGGACATGGTCATTTAACCCCCAAAGGCCATACACCAAATAATACAGAATAAAACGAGTTATGTAAATACATTAATCACAATCCGATTTAAATGACTACATACCCGACCAAGCGGTATTATTATAATACCGTATCCCAAGCCCGTATAGGGAAAATAAGTTAAGAGTATTTACCTGAGCTAAATATAAAGCTTAAGTGAAATTACCAGCATAACCGCTGGTACACCTAATGGTTTCTACTTCATTCAACAATTTCATGCAATCGATGGTCCCTTTTTACTATTGAAGTCTCATGAATTCTAAGAGACGAAGTACTTTTAAGTATATCCTAAAGCTGGAACGAAGCCGTATATCAAATCAGCAAGTACAGATAGCTTTTACTGGGCTCCTAAATCTGGAACGAAGGTTTTTAATAACCTATTAGATTCCTAACGGGTCTTTAATTAAGCCTAAACTTAGACCGGTTAGTTTTAAAAAGAAGATACGGTTCAAAATGCATGATTATGCGAAGACCGGATTAGAATGTGGTTTAGACCCGACAAGCTTGTATACTTGTTTAGTATGGGTAAACTAAACACATTCTGTATTTTGAGATAGAAATGATAAGGTTTGACCCGTTTCGGCTAATTTATGCTAACTAGTTACATAAGCCGATCCGAACGCGAAAAGTGTGTAACGGGTAACCACATGGGTTATGAACAGGTTTCCTAAGTTAATATGCCTTTAATATGTTGTGATATCAGTAGGATACCTTCCATTATGCCCAAAATGAATTTAAAACCAATTTATGCCCCGTAGGGGTATTTTGGTCATTTTAAAGGTTATAAGAGAGGTTAAATATTAATATGAGGTTTAGGTCTGATATAATCAGTAAAAATACTTAATTTAATAAGTTATATCAGTAGGGTATTACATATATGTGAAATTTATTAATTATAACCAAACTATGCACCGAAGGGGCATTTTGGTAATTTCACTTAAGCTTTAAAGGTCAAAATTAGAATTCTGAGTCTAAAACTTTTGCCTACTGTTTAATTATGAAAATTTACTTAAAACATCAGTAGGTATCAAACTTTATATGTTAAAGATAGTTTTAACTTATACTATGCGTTAAAAACGCGTAAAAAGGCGATTTTAAGCGATTTTCGGGTTTTATAAGAAAAGCAGATATTTTTATCATTCCAGAAATCTTAAAATGTTTTATTTATCATATAAAATCAGTAGCAAAAAATTTGGTATCAAAATGTTATGTAAAACTCATTTTATGGCCAAAAGGGCAAAACCGACAATTACCGAATCAAGGCTAGAACCCTATGTTATGCCCAGCCTAAAAATAAATAAAAATCTTCAAAAATCCCAAAAAATTATTTTACATCAGTAGGTAAAAATTTTGGTATCAAAAAATTGGGTTTAGATAGGCTTTATGCTAATTACGCCGTTTAATTAATAAAAAGCTTTTCATTTACGCTAATGAGCATAACTCCTAATCTAGACCTCAAACTGATGTGAAATTTTAGGGACAAGTTTATAAATCAGTAATGAAGGTTTCTATCCTCTCACATTTTCAAAAATTTCATTTTAAGGTTAAAAGGGCATAATAGTCAACATTTAGGCATTTAACGGAAACATGCATATGAATCGGATAACTAAGGAACCAAGTTGTATAACCTCAGAGGGTTACACTAACCTATAACCTGGTCCTAAAGGAATCCTAAGGAATTTCTAAACTAAGCTAAATCGGGTCAGAATTGAAAGTCAAAGTAAAAGTCTACTTTTGCGATTTTCGGTTCTGAACCGAGCTTAAACTGAAAATTGTCGGGTTGAACATGCTTAGACATGTTCTTACATTAATTACCAAGTTATATGAGTGATAAAACAGGTTGCATGGCTTCTACATTGTTAATTATGCGTTTATTTGAAAATAAGCTTTATGTTGACTTTTTATGATTAAGTTTGACCCGACAATTGACCTAGTTAGAGTGGGAATCAGAGGGTGCCCTTTTAAGGGTTTACTACCCACATAATTACCAACTCATAGGTACTTTCAATTCGATATTTGAATCGACAAATTGTGAATAATCATGAAGTCAAACTTTAATTACGACGGTTTGACTTTAAGCTAAAAAACTAAGTAAAACTAAATTAAGGAAGGTTAAGGACACTTACAAGGGTCCAATGGACTGAATGAAGGTTCCTAAAAGCTCAGGATCCTCATTGAATCAGTGGACAAAGCAGGTTTGGAGGAAAAGTGTGAAAGAACAAGTGAACTCACACCTATATATAGTTTTCGGGACCTCATATGACCGTGACACTTGTCGGGAGGGGTAACCAGATTAAAACAAATGTCAAATGGTCTTATATTCCTGTGGGCAAGCCCCTAGATTGAAGAAAGGTGAGTATGGAAGCCAGCTTGAACAAAAACCAGCAACAACCAGGCTGTCTGGAGCTGTTTTCTGCATTTGTGGAGGTCTCGCTGCCTGCGTAGGGGTCTGTGTGGCCTTACGCGGCCCGCCTAACAGTCCAGTCTAGCAATTAATTTCCAGAATGTGCAGTTTCAGTCCCTGAACTATGTTTAATGGCTTTTCTGATGCGTATAAGGCCCGTTAACCTCATTTCAAGGCTCCACCCTGATGCCCACACATAGGGGCCATGAAACATGCTCAAAAACATGTCAGATGTCGGTTCGTTTGGCCGTACGGTCGCGTTGTTTGACTAATTACGACGAAACACGAATGGACGCGAAAAACGATCCAAATTACGCGGCGAGTGGAATTTTATTAAGCCAAATACTAAAATAAAATATTTTAGTGCTTACATAAATTTTTGGGTGTCCTGATATATTCAGAACGCAAGATATGCGCGAAAATGCAAACTTATGCACTTTTTGACACTTTTAGTCCCTGCATGACTTAAAAGTTTATTTTTGAGCACGAAACACCTCTAAGCCTAATTCTAAGCTAGGTAGGGGATAATTAGGGCATGTTTAACTCATGGTCATATTCCGGAAGGTCCGATAACATACGAATCGACATACTTTTGCAGTTTGACGCAAATAGTCCTTTAATCGCACAAAGTAGCGCGAAATGTCGTTTAATGATATCCAAGCCTTCCATGGCCCATAATGGGCATTCCCAAGCATGATTTTAGTTATTGCTATGCTCTCGATCGCTTAAAAGGTCACCAAAGGCGTAGATTCAAAAGTTGACGCTTTAGGTCCCTCTAATGCGCAAACTTGTGCATTTCATCGTTTAATAGCGTCGAAGCCTTATCTAATCTATATTAGGAATTCTTGAGAGTATTATTAAACATCACGATGCTTTGGGTTCGCTAAAAGGTCATTCAGAGGTATAATTAAACATATTGACACTTTTAGTCCCTCTAACTTGCAAAGTTGCGCGTAACTTTACTTATAGGCATAAAAACCTTAGACGGCCAATGTTTGGCATTCCTGAGAGTATAATCAAATATCATGAAGCTACCGGTTTGTTAAAAGGTCACTCAGAGGTAAGAATTAACATGTTGACGCTTTTAACCCTTCATTGCGCAAACTTTCAATTAATTACGCGAACGGCTACTCTCGATCAACAAGCGGCTCATTTGTGAATATAAATACCGTACGAGGTTATTCAGAAACTTATTTTTGGTATGTTAACACTTCCAGTCCTTTCATAATCAAGGTTTTCGATTTTTCAAAAAAAATTAGTCCCTTAAATTCAACATTTGACTTCATTAGGGTTTATTACATGTGTCAATACATCATTGGACGTGATTTTTCAAGGTGTTATAGAACTAAACAAGAGACTGATTTTCAAACCCTGAAGCTTATGCTTTACAATGCTCTCGTTCTCACTCTACCCGACAGAAATGATGACTTTATAGTCTATTGCGATGCCTCGAACCTTGGTCTCGGTTGTGTCCTCATGCAGCGAGACAAGGTTATAGCTTACGCGTCTCGTCTGCTCAAGATCCACGAGAAGAATTACACGACCCACGATCTCAAGCTAGGTGCGGTTGTTTTTGTGCTGAAGATTTGGCGACACTACCTATATGGTATCAAGTGTACGATCTTCACAGATCATAGGAGCTTACAACACATCCTCAGCCAGAAAGAACTTAATATGCGCCAACGCCGATGGGTTGAACTTCTTACTGATTACGACTGTGAGATTCGTTATCACCCAGGCAAAGCAAATGTCATTGCCAACGCCCTCAGCAGACGGAGCTATTTGCATAGCACCCGTAATATTCAAGTCCAATACGATCTCGAAACCCTTATCCGTGAAGCCTAACATGCTTGTTTTAATGAACACACATTGAAGAAGGAAAGGATTCACCACGATGGAGCCTAGCTAGTGAATAAGTCGAATGGGATATTCCATTATCTGGACCGGATCTGGATCCCTAAGCGGACCGATTTACGACAGACTTTGATGGACGAAGCCCACAAATCTCGGTATTCTATTCATCCCGGTGCCGATAAAATGTACCAGGACCTTCGCTATAAGTACTGGTGGCCGGGCATGAAGAGGGATATCGCTCTCTATGTTGGGAAGTGCCTGACTTGCTCGAAAGTGAAGGCTGAACATCAAAGACCCTCTGGCTTGCTTGAACAACCCGCAATCCCTATGTAGAAGTGGGAAAGCATAGCTATGGACTTTATAACGAAACTTACGCGCACGCCATCAAGTCACGACAGCATCTGGGTTGTCGTTGACCGTTTGACCAAATCTGCTCCCTTTTTACCGATACGGGAAGACTACAAGGTAGAACGGTTAGCCCGGATCTACACCGATGAGATCATTTGTCGACATGGGACGCCTTGCGACATCATCTCTGACCGTGATGCGCGGTTTACCTCACACCTTTGGGAAACGTTTCAAATTGCACTTGGTACTATGCTTAATCTAAGTACCGCTTTTCATCCCCAAACTGACGGTCAAACTGAAAGAACGATTCGCACTCTTGAAGACATGCTCCGTTCTTGTGTTATAGATTTCGGTGGCAATTGGGACGCATACTTACCTTTAGTTGAATTCTCGTACAATAACAGTTATCATTCCAGCATTCAAATGGCACCCTTTGAGGCATTATAAGGAAGAAGATGTCGATCGCCTATTGTATGGCACGAGATCGGGCACTCACAATTAACCGGTCCTGAGCTTTTGCAAGAAACGACTGACAAAATCCTCCAAATTCGAGACAATCTGCTGGAAGCTCGGAGTCGTCAGAAAAGTTACGCCGATAGACGACACAAGCCCCTTGAATTTGACGTTGGTGACTACGTACTCCTAAAGGTTTCACCTTGGATGGGTGTGGTCCGATTCAGCAAGAAAGGAAAGCTCGCGCCTCGATACGTTGGACCCTTTAAGATTCTGGAAAGAATTGGCAAGGTGGCCTACAGACTCGAACTACCGGAGGTACTTAGCAACGTTCATCCGACTTTCCATGTTTCGAACCTCAGAAAATGCCTGGCTGATCATGATTTACACGTTCCACTAGAAGATCTACAAGTGAACGAAACGTTACACTTCGTGGAGAAGCCTGTCGAAATCATGGACCGACAAACCAAGCAGCTCAGGCGCTCACGCATTCCCATTGTGAAGGTTCGCTGGGAAGGCAAACGAGGCGCGGAGTTCACTTGGGAACTCGAAAGTGATATGAAGGCGAAGTACCCACAGTTATTTGTTACGGCTTCGGTCTAATTTCGGGACGAAATTCCCTTAAGTAGGGGAGGCTGTAACACCCCGTGTTTCGAAAGTCAAAGTCAAAGTCAAGTTTGACTGTTTTGACTTCTTTAACTTGTAGATGATCTATTTTATATTACTACATTAGCTGTATTATGTGGAGTACTTATTAAAAATCGATGTTTAATCGCTATTTATCGCATGTTTATCACTTATCGCATCGCACTCGCAACTCGAATTTACGCGCTTTAGTTATGATTTTATACGTGTGTGCCTTTTATGTGTTACTTGTGCATGTTTATCTATGTTATAAATGGTGTGGTAATCAATCGAAACGCAATAGCAACGCTATCGCAATCAAATCGCAAACGCTAAACGTAAGTTATCTAGGATGATTGTATGTTAGATATAGTAGTTGGGATTAAAAGTAATTTGAATAAGAAACACTATCGCATCGCTCGCTCGAATCACATCGCAAAACCCTACACGCGAACTGAAACGACAAACCTCATCGCGCCGAGCACTCGAACCAAGTGACCATCCGACCGAGCTGCCACCCGATCGAGGTGTCACTCGACCGAGCTGCCACCCGATCGAGGTGTCACTATTTCTTCAGATTTCTCGCGATTCTTGTAAGTTTTCCACCTAAATCTTGTACTTTCTTGATCTATACGCACTCCTATACCTTTCTATCTTTTAAATCTTAACTTTTAACCGTGAAATCATCAAGATTCAAGGGGTTCTAGGATGATGTCATTATGGTGTTCTTGAGAACTTCAAGTTTTGGCTTCAATCCACCAAGAACAACCTAGATCTAACCGATTTCCACATAAATAAGCAAAGATCTTTCATAGATCTGAACATATTCATGGTGAAAAGGATTGAAAGATGGTTTCTAACTTTCTTTCAACTATTTTACACTCAATGCACTCAAAACCGATAGAATCGGACCTTGTTCTAACCTTCTACTCCTTCTTGGTGATGCGTTGGTTCAAGATCTGGATTCTATCCACGAGACTACCGATGTCGGGCTAACCAAGAACGACCATCTTGAACCGGTTAGCTGGTTGAACTTGTGTGATTCCTGTTCGACCAGGTCACTAGGGTCAAGATGGGATTATGTTGATTGGCACAATGTCACACCGTCTCGATAAAACTACAAAACTACCAAAACAACCAAGGAAGAAGACGATCAGGTCGACCGGGCTGGAGCGTCGTCCGATCGGACTACTGTTCGAACGGATTACCACCCGATCGGACTGCACCTTGGATCCCACATCTAACCTTTCATTCCAAACAACTGAGGTTTGAACATTGAACGAACGACTGACCGATCGGATAACCATCCGATCGGGTTACCACTCGACCATGAGATGTTCTAACTTCAACACTTAAACAATTTTCAACATGTTCAATGCACAAGGGATGCCACCCGATCGGATTTCCATCCGATCGAGTAACCGTCCTGCGGTGAACTTGTTCTCCACTTGAGAAGCCTCGCCAATCGGATTGCTGTCCGATCGAACTGTCGTTCGATCGACCAACCTGAAAGGTAGAGATACTTCTCTATTTTCAAAATGCTACAACGAAAACTTCAAAAGTCAAGCCATCATACACAAACACATCCATCCCAAACGAGGTAACAATCCACTCGCATGGTCATCCGATCGGATGACCATTCGAACGGAATGCCACCCGCTCGACCGGCCATCCGACCGGATTGCTGTTCGACTCACTGACACTTTGTTTCTTTTTACGCGACGCTTACCATTTATGCTATCGTACTATTTAGGCTAAACTCGCTCTAAGCGCTCCCTTCAATCCATCATCGCTGTGAGTATACTCGAACCCTTTTTGCTTTACGCACTTTTGGAGGTTACATAGGTTACTTATTCTAAATAACTTTGAACACACTACTCAATACTTTAACGCTAACCGTTACCGCATGTATTACGTGACTAAATGAATGCTTGTTTATTATGTTTACACATGGAATGTTGTCTACCTGCCTTAGCAACGGTAGTACTATTAGTTTGGACTCAGCACCTGTTTACTCAGGGGTTGTTAAGGACAATTAGTTACATGGCTCACAGTGGTGAGTGTGTATCGCGAACTGCCTTGGGTAGTCAACCCGCAGTCATTGGTATCGATAGGTTCATGTCGATAACTAACGTGCTTCGTTTCACACTGTGTACATGCTGGTTATGCGTTAACAATTTCGAACTTTATTATATCTATTAAACTTGTATGCTCACCTTTACACTATATGTATTGACTTTTACTTTAACGTATGTGACAGGTGCATAATGTGCTAGGATGCTTTTTGCTGTGTGATGAAATCGAAGCTAGGAAAGAGTCCTAGATACAAATAAATAAACAATTGTCTGTATTTAAAAATCTGAGTTGTCGGAACAGAACAATTTGACTAGACTTTATCTGTAATAATTATGTTATCTTTAATGACATGGTATGGGACATGTTGCTTTAAATAATTGGTAATTATAGTTGTTATGGAAACTTCTGGACAATCTGTTTCCCTCAGTGCCACGCCCCGATGTTTCCGCCATCGGTTGGGGTGTGACAAAAACCGCCAAAACAAGTCTTCATAACATTAAACGCCTTGACGGGACCCAAATTCAGCTTAGACATGCTGTGTATAACATGCTTCTGGAGATGAGTGAGGTGTCGTTCAGTTGGAAGAAAATGCTTATCAGGACGTTCAACAAGATCATGGTTGTGCTCCTCGACAAATTTATACACCTTCCATGACCCAGCCCCAAAAATTACATCTAACAGTACACCACAATCAGTCCTCTTTGAAAAGTTGGATCGCACTAATCACTCCTTTTGATTGGGGTCCAACGTATCAACCTTCTTGTCCTTGTATAACCCAGATCTCATACACAAGTAATACTTAATATGTAACACACCTTTAGAGTTTGTCTTTGTAGTCCCTTTCCTGACTGAAAACCCACACTCCTTGGCATACTTAACATACATTGAATAACAATCATCGAGGCTTGAGAATACCATGTCCATTGTGGGCTTTATTTCTTCACTAACATCAGGAATGATAAATGGTAATCCAGTTTTGGGGCAAAGCCTTTGACTCGAGGAAGCAACTTCTTCTGAGAAAACACAGTGAGGAACAGAAAAATCAGAAAAACTCCGTTAAAAATAGAAAATG
Source organism: Helianthus tuberosus (assembly GCA_030545235.1). Taxonomy (NCBI): domain Eukaryota; kingdom Viridiplantae; phylum Streptophyta; class Magnoliopsida; order Asterales; family Asteraceae; genus Helianthus; species Helianthus tuberosus. The sequence continues at coordinate 184,383,400 of CM060408.1, read as the reverse complement.
TCTCGTAATAACATTATAGATTAAAACGCCATTAATTGAATAATAAACTAGACATAATAAACACATAATTTAAAAATGCCATGATGAAAACGCCATGAGATGAATAATTAAAAACACTTAACAAATATAATTAATAACAAAAATATAACATCATAATGGAAACGCCATAGTTAACAAAATTGATATTTACACAAATTAACAAATAGTAATAACTAATGTTTACAAATACTACTAAATAACATTCAAAATTAATCAAATAGATGTAAAAAGCCAATGATCGTAAAAACATAAGAAATATACTAGATCGTAAACGACAATTAAAATTAATATTGAAAACTCCAATTATCCGTTCTTAGTAATTGTTTAACTTCCAATTACAACGCGATTAAATTGCTTAATTGAATAACACCATTGAAATCAAACAACATATTATAAAAAACTAATATAAAAAAAACAATGAAACAAGCATAAAAGAACAAAACGCCATATCTGTTGCATGATTTGCTGGAACAAAAATAGAAAACGTTGTCCAATTTTACTTTGTCGAACAGAATCCACATTAGACGCCATAGATCTGAGAAAGCTTGCAAAGGAGGTAACAGCTAACAAGAAATCTTTGGAGTTCTAATTTGAAAGAGATTTATAATGCGGATAAGGAAGGAACGTATAAAAGGACAATCGTACCCCTGCATATCAATTAGCGCCCCCTGCAACATGTTAGGCCAAGATCCGTTCTCACACTTTCCACCGTTCTCTCCTGATCCCGTTCCTATATATATGTATATATATATATCAACTAGAATAGATAGACTAAAATAGATACTGATGCCTAACTACTAGTGTGTTTAAATTTCAGTTATAGTTTGTAATCGACGCATATATCTAGATATATAAAAGAGTAAAGTCGCAATGTTCGACGTTTTTGGATTAAATTGCTTATGTGATTGTTTATTCTGTAATATTGATACCTGATAAATGCTTATAATCTTGATGGACAATGAAGTAAATCAGGAAAACCAGAATAATGATAATAACGGAAACCAAGTAGATAACAGTGCCATCCAACATATAGTAGCACAAGGAATTATAGATGTTATGCCATATATTCTCAAGACTGTTAAAGAAGCATAAAATAATAAATCTGTAATTGGAAGTAAACATCCACCCACTGAACCAAGTCACAGTGTGAACGAAAATAATGGACCACTGATCCAAGTACCTATTCCAAAAAGAAGAAGAACTGTTTCATATGGTTGTTCTTATAAAGAATTCTGGTCTTGCAAACCAATAGAATTCTCAGGCAATGAAGGAACCATTGCAGCCTTACGCTGGATAGAAAAGACAGAAGCAGTCTTAAAAATAAGTAAATGTGCAGATGAAGATAAATTATGTTTGCTTCTAATCTTTTCAAAAATGCAGCCTTAGAATGGTGGAATACTATTCTCCAGTGTAGAGAAAGTGACAGAGTTTATAATATGAAATGGACTAACTTTAAGGAGATAGTCGAAAGAAATTTCTATCCTCCGCATGAAAAAGAATAAATCGCCAATAAGTTATTAAATCTTAAAATGATCGCAATAGACTGCAAAGGTTACACTACCATATTCTTTGAATATGCTAGGATAGTACCAACCTTAGCCTCACCTGTGCTGGTATTAATCTTCCGTTACATTTGGGGATTAATTAGTGAAAGCAGACATGTAGTCAAGGCAGCTAGGTCACAAACCATAGAAGAAGCAATAGAACTAGCCAATACCTTGACTGATGAATTGGTTCTGACAACCAGCAAAACTAAGGCAACTGAAGAACCCAAGAAGAATGCCAGAGCATTCGTTCTGACAGCTAAAGAAGCCAAGATGATTCCGGATGTGATTGCCGGTACGTTCTTAGTTAATGATAGTTTTGCCAAGGTATTATTTGACTCTGGTGCAAACCAAAGTTTTATTAATACTTCTTTCTACAAACTTCTCAACCAACCATTAACTAAGCTTCAATAAGACTGTTTGGTAGAGACGACAAATAGAGAATCCATTAAGATTAGTAAAATCTTGCAGGGAGCAAGAATAGAAATTCTAAACCATTATTTTTCTGCTAACCTTTACCCAATAAATTTGGCTGGATTTGATATTATATTAGGAATGGATTGGTTGGTAGCCAATCATGCCAGTATTTTATGTGATCAACATTCAGTGCAAGTAAGTACACCAACTGGTGAAAAGATCACAATTAAAGGAGACAAGCCAACCAGGTCAACAAAATTCATCTCTGTGATGAAAGCTGCGAGCTACGCAAGGAAATGAGCCATAGTGTATATGATTTCCATAGTCATTAACACTAAGGGAAAAGAATTAAAATATATTCCTGTAGTATCTAAATTCTTAGACGTCTTTCCAGAAGAATTACCTGGATTACCGCCAGATCGAGAGGTTGAATTTAGAATTCACCTAATACCAGGATCGGCACCGATTGCCAAGGCACCTTATCGACTAGCACCGACGGAGATGCAGGAACTGAAGAAACAGTTAGACGAACTTCTTGACAAAGGTTTCATACAACCTAGTTCATCGTCGTGGGGAGCGCCAGTACTGTTTGTCAAGAAGAAAGACGGATCGATGCGTATGTGCATTGATTACCGAGAATTGAACAAGGTTACCATTAAAAATCGGTACCCACTACCGAGAATTGATAATCTGTTGGATCAACTTCAAGGAGCTCGATTCTTTTCTAAGATCGACTTACGCTCAGGATATCATCAATTGAAAGTACAGGAAGATGACATTCCTAAAACTGCTTTCAGAACAAGGTACGGTCATTATGAATTTACCGTCATGCCATTTGGTTTAACCAATGCCCCAGCCACATTTATGGACATGATGAACAGGATATGTAAATCATACCTGGATAAATTCATAATTGTCTTTATAGATGATATTCTAATTTACTCTAAGAGTAAAGAGGAACATGCAGAGCATCTGCATACACTTTTTGACATTATTGAGAAAAGAGGAGCTTTATACTAAATTCTCAAAATGTGAATTCTGGTTACAAGAAGTGCAATTCCTTGGACATCTGGTTAATCATGAAGGAATTCATGTGGATCTCACAAAAATTGAGGAAATTACCAAATGGGAAGTCCCTAAATCGCCAACGGAAGTAAGAAGTTTTCTTTGACTAGCAGGTTATTATAGACGGTTTATCCAATATTTCTCTAGAATAGCCATTCCATTAACCAAACTGACCTGCAAATCAGTTAAGTTTGAATGGGGACTAAAACAGGAAGAAGCCTTTAGGATTCTTATGCAAAGGTTAACCAACGCACCCATACTCGCGTTACCAGAAGGAACTGAAGACTTTATAGTCTATTGTGATGCGTCTGAGTTAGGATATGGATGTGTGTTGATGCAACGTCAAAAGATTATAGCTTAAGCCTCTAGACAACTTAAGAAACATGAAGAGAATTACACAACCCATGATCTAGAATTAGGAGCCATAGTTTTTGCCCTTAAGATTTGGAGACACTATCTTAACGGTAGTAAGTTTGTTGTCTTCACAGATCATAAGAGTTTAAGGTATATTTTTGGTCAAAAGTAATTAAATATGAGACAGAGACGCTGGATAGAAATTCTTAGTGATTATGACTGTGATATCCAGTATCATACAGGAAAAGTTAATGTAGTAGCTGATGCTTTAAGTCAAAAGTATCATGAAAAACTAAAACGCACGCTCTCTCAGATTAAATCTGCAGATAGATTTAAATGAGCAAATTAGAGAGGTATAGGAAACAGTAATCAAGGATGATGCTGAAAGTTTAAAAGGAATGATTAAGGAATTAGAACAAGGATCAGATGGAATTTGGAAGTTCCATAAGAAAAAGATGTGGATACCTAAACAAGGAAGCCTACACCACAGAATTCTAGAAGAAGCCTATAAGTCTAAGTATACGATACATCCCGGTAGTGATAAGATGTGACAAGATCTAATAAAGAATTTCTGGTGGATAGGAATGAAAAAGGATATAGCCAACTATGTTGCTAAATGTCTGACCTGCTCACAGGTTAAAGCAGAACATCAGAAAGCCTCAGGATTATTACAGCAACTAGAAATGCCAATATGGAAATGGGAATTGATAACAATGGATTTTGTTACCAAATTACCCAAAAGACAAAAAGATAATGATACAATATGGGTGATTGTAGACAGATTGACTAAATCTGCTCATTTCTTACCAATGAAGGAAACTTTCAGTATGGAACAATTAGCCAAGTTATATGTAAATGAAATAGTTTCATTACATGGAATTCCTTTATCTATTGTATCTGATAGAGATAGTCGTTTTACTTCTCATTTTTAGACAAGTTTCCAAAAAGCAATGGGAACCAGGTTAAATCTAAGCACAACTTATCATCCTCAAATGGACGGACAAAGCGAAAGGACAATTCAGACAATGGAAGATATGCTTAGAGCCTGTGTAATTGATTTCGGAGGAAATTGGGACGATCATTTGCCATTGATAGAATTTTCCTACAATAACAGCTATCACACCAGCATTAATGTTGCACCATTTGAAGCACTTTATGGACGAAAGTGCCGAACTCCAGTCTGTTGGGCAGAAATTGGAGAAAAGCAACTATCTGTACCACAGATAGTACAAGAAACAACGGACAAGATAATTAAAGTCAAAGAAAGACTGAAAACAACATGAGATCATCAAAAGAGTTATGTAGATAACAGACAAAAACCGTTGGAATTTCAAGTAGGAGACAATGTATTATTAAAAGTTTCTCCATGGAAAGGAGTAGTCAGGTTTATTAAAAGATGAAAGCTAAGCCCCAGGTATATTGGACCTTTTGAGATTATCAAAAGAATAGGACCAATAGCTTATCGGCTACAACTGCCCGAGGAAATGGCAGGAATACATGATGTGTTTAATGTATGTAACCTCAAAAGGTGCTTAGCAAACGAATCCTTAGTGATACCTCTTCAGGACATAGAGGTAAACGAGAAACTTAAGTTTATAGAGAAACCCATTAAGATTGAAGATAGGAAGATCAAAAATCTCAAACACAAGAGATTAGTTCTGGTCAAAGTAAATGGGATTCCAAGAGAGGACCAGAATACACTTGGGAACTCGAGTCAGAGATGCAACGAAAATATCCACACCTGTTCCAGTAGATCTCAAGGATGAGATTTAAATCAAGGTGGGGAGGATATAACAACCCTCCTAAAACCCTTTAACACAACCCTAAACGTTCCGATTATATCCCGTATACTCGTTAACGGACTTAAAATACCTTTATATTAATAAAAATCAAATAAAACAAAAATAATAGTGCCCTCGCGGGGCGCGACACCCTTGGGTGTGCAATTCACAGGCCGCTACCCGGTGTCACCACGCGACACACCTTTGTGCCACGTGTCCTTGAACGTGTTAAACTTAGGCCAATGACTGGCCAAGGATAAGCCCTAGCCAGCCTAGCTCGCAGACCGCGAAAAGAGAAGAGGGGGCGTCACGGGGCGCGAGCCGCCTCTCGTCAGGCCTATATAAAGAGGCTTCGGCCTCATTTGTCAAAAGTTCAAAACTTTCTTTTCTATCTGATCTATAGTGGGTTAATCTAATCAGGATATATACCCCTAAAAAGCGAAGCTCTGCCTCGTTGTAAGTATTATAACCCCGATCACGTATTTGTTACCCTACCCGATTGATCCAGGGTTCCGTATGTCACACCCTCAAAATCCACAGGCGGAGTATCACTGCGAAGCGTGTAACTGATCAGGATCATACCGCTAATCATACTGAACGATAAGTAAAATAAAGTAAAACCATCACAATCCCAAACGTTTAGTGTTTAATAAAAACCAAAAACTCAAACCAAGATTAAGTGTTAGCGGAAGCGGAAGCATAAAGTTTAAAACCCATTAAGCAAAATAAAGATCATAAAGTTTAATAGTAGGAATCCAACAGTTGATTCCTAGCCACAACATCCACTCCTCGTGCAAGCTCCAGCCATGTACCTAACGACCTGCAAAGCATGCAGTAGTGTGTCAACAAAAAGTTGGTGAGTTCACAGTTGGTTGTCCGTTTTAATGTTGTTCCAAAAACCAAAAGTTGTTAAGTTCCTTGTTCTTTATGAAAACATGCCATGGGGAGCTACCCCACTATTTTAAACCACTAGACCCGTACCATATCGACTACTGACTGAAGTTATGTTGAGTGCCCCAAGTCAATATCTATCATCATTGACTAAATGCCCAAGTATATTAGTCCACTCCCGTCCTCTGCGGCACGGTGTGAGGCTTGTCAAACCTAATAGCACTATTTAACTAATAACCCGTTCGCCATTGGCCCGACGATTAAGTTGATACAAAATGAGTGGGGACTTTAAGATAGAGTTGTTGTCTAGTAAGCTTAAGACATGTATTATAACGGTTGTCGCCCTTCCCAAGGAGGACGGATAACACGCATTCTACCCAAGGAGAATACGCAGGTTGCATCCCACCCAAGGGGGATAGTTGTTGTTTAACCCATTCCCAAACCGCCGGGAATCCCACGTTTTGAAGAAAAGTGTGAACTCACCTTAGATTAGCTCGGTAGATAACGGTCACTTGAACTAATGTGGTCAACCACATCCTATTATGGTTACCATACAAGTCAGGTTCATATTCCAGTAGAAACACATAGTTCTACACATATTCTAATATGTTGCAAACAGGGATCATGGTGTAGCACGTATAGCATAATAGTCAAAGAATAAATTCATGTTAACAGTCTGAATATGCATAGTTGAAGTGTACGGCCCACTGAAGAGGTCCGTTGTAAGTGTGCGAATGATGTGCGTAGTGCGTGATATATTTTTATGTATATTTTAAGCCCTTTTTAACACTTTAGTCAAGTTTTAAATTTATAAAACACGATATTCTACTAACACTAAACACACATATGGGCAAGTGCACCCATCGTGAGCGTAGTATAGTATTGGTAAGATACCGAGGTCGTCCAAGGACACAAGAGCTTTTAGTACCGGTTTATCCTCAACGTCTAATCAAATCAAAATTTTAGAAAAGGTTTTAAGCATGAAAATAAAAACTAAAAATGCCGAAAAATAAAATAAAAATAAAACAGATAGACAATATGAATCACTTGGATCTGACTCGCCTTTAGTGTAACCTTTGGTGATTTCCGCACTTTTGCACTTTTTAAGATATTATCTTAGTTATAGTAGTAGGCCCCTCTTTTGAAGGTGACGTTACCCTCAACCCAGTAGTTTGAGTCAGCAAGGATACAATCCTAAAGGGTTGGAATATTGAAAGATAATTAATTAAGTTATTAATGCGTAATGTGGTAGCCCCCCCCCCCCCCTTTTGAAGGTGATGTTTCCCTCGGCTAAGTGGTTTGAGTCAGCAGGGATAAAATCCCAAGTAGCCGGGTTAATGTATTAATAATAGTTTACATATGAGGGGATCAAGCCATTCGCACCCTCGCCATCCAATACCAGTGGGTATTGAAGGAGGTCCTAATAAGCTTGACCCAGGTCCTTGCAGGATCTATACACTGAACAAAGCAAGAACCTTACCAAACATTCCCTTAACCCCCGACCAGGTAGCCAACATATCTCTATATAGACCGTAGAGATATGAATAGTGTAAATCTTTTATTTTATATAGACAGTAAAATAACGCCAAGACACCACGAACAAATGATAAGGAAGTTTCACCTTCAACATAAGAAACTAGTTATTAAAGTCATTAATACAAACCAAATAAAAAGTGCGAAAATGTTAAAAATCAAAAGTATTACACTAAATGCTTGTCTTCACCAAGTGATGTAAGAGACTTAGGCAAACATGGCCTTTGATTGTCAAGAACTCTTACTATCAATCTTGGATCCCGAGACTACTACACACACTCTATGATTGATGATGGATGATGGTGGTGGTGGATGTGGGTTGTAGTGGTGGTGGAGTATGGGTGAAGTGGGAGAGAGGTGGTTTGCCAAGGGACGCCTTTGAAGTGAACCAGTACCTCGGCCACGGCCCCGTGTTCGCTGAGCACGGCCCTGTGGCCACCTCTCTGCAGGTTTTTGAAACAAGGAATCTTGGAGCTTTAAATTATTTTTCTGACTTTTAAAGCATTTTTAAGCAGAAATAACTTAAAATAGTGTTTGTAAAACTTATTTTTGACAAGATTCCTTGAATAAAATCCTAGCAAATATCACAATAAAGCTTGAAAACATGGAGATTTCAAACTTTAATGGAGGTTTTGAGGAGAAAATGAAGAAGAAGGCAATGGAAAAAAGTAGAAAAGACAAGATGGTTGTTGAGAACCTTCTTTTGAATATACCTTGTATGGTATATGTGAAGATCCCACCAGATCTTTGTCTTTGGAGTGGGTCCAAGAGTTCAGGAATCTTGCTGCATTTATAGAAAACGACAGCACGCTGGACACGGCCTAGTGTCGGCTGGACACGACCCCGTGTGCAGACAAAATTCTGACACTTTTTGTCCGTATTCTGACCAAAAGTCAGACAGGAATCTTTGGGTGGACACGGGGGCGTGCTGACCTGGACACGGCCCCGTGGCTAGAAGTTTTTATGAAGTTTTGTCTATTTTTAAGGAGTTTATCCGGATTGGGTGGTTCCTTGCTGGACGGAACAACACCGAAGTGCCTGAGATACCTAAGTTGCCCTAGTTTTAGACAAGAACGTAAGAGGTTATCGGAAAGGGTGATTCCTAATCTAAATACCGGTGGGCAAGACCAACCTTTATTTTCCTTATCCGGGCTATCGTTAAAGAAGGTATATGTCGAATCGCTCAGGTCTATGTATGCATCGGCGGAAACGGGTGGGGAGTCCTTCACGGCACAATCGACACAGGGACGACTATCGCTCAAGTCCTCGCAAGAGTTAGAGGTGATTTCGGGAGCAACGATGTTGTTGTAATCCGAATGCGATCTCAATAATTCTCCTTGATTGTCGTCTTGAGATAAATTAGTTATATCCATCTCAAGTTCTTTTATCCATCGGAGAATTAGTTCTTCCATTTGAAATCATTCTTCAAGAATCATTTCATCTAGAAGGGTTGATTGAGAGCATTCAAGGGAGTGATTGGGATTATTTTTACTTTCGCCCATCTTAAGGCTACAGGAAAACAATGGGTCCATATAGTGGGGAAGGTAATTTAAAAAATAACATTTTCAATCTTCATGAGTTCCACCACATATTTGACACCACGTACCATAAGAGGAACGAAAGTAAAAAAGATCAGTATCACTCATGTTTGCGTCAGAAATTACCAACCGTCGGGATCTTACGGTTCTGTTTTCAGTATCTGAAACTTGGGCATGGGGGCGTGTTTAGTGGGCATGACCCCGTGTTCAGCTACTGTCTGACTTAAAACAGGATTGCCAGTACCAAAGATTGGGCACGGGGGCATGTTCAGCGGGCACGACCCCGTGTTGAGCTCTGCAGAAACTGAAAAATTAAAAAAAATTCCTAAAAAAAAACCGAAAAATAAGAAAAAACGATTAGGCCATTGATTCCTAACTTTCTTAAAATCCTTGTGTCCCCGGCAACAGCGCCAAAAACTTGAAGTGCGTAGTGCGTGATATATTTTTATGTATATTTTAAGCCCTTTTTAATACTTTAGTCAATTTTAAATTTATAAAACACGATATTCTACTAACACTAAACACACATATGGGCAAGTGTACCCATCGTGAGCGTAGTATATGTTGGTAAGATACCGAGGTCGTCAAAGGACACAAGAGCTTTTAGTACCGGTTTATCCTCAACGTCTAATCAAATCAAAATTTTAGAAAAGGTTTTAAGCATGAAAATAAAAACTAAAAATGCTAAAAAATAAAATAAAAATAAAACAGATAGACAAGATGAATCACTTGGATCCGACTCGCCTTTAGTGTAACCTTTGATGATTTCCGCACTTTTGCACTTTTTAAAAGATTATCTTAGTTATAGTAGTAGGCCCCTCTTTTGAAGGTGACGTTACCCTCAACCCAGTAGTTTGAGTCAGCAAGGATACAATCCTAAAGGGTTGGAATATTGGAAGATAATTAATTAAGTTATTAATGCGTAATGTGGTAGGCCCCTCTTTTGAAGGGGACGTTACCCTCGGCTAAGTGGTTTGAGTCAGCAGGGATACAATCCCAAGTAGCCGAGTTAATCTATTAATAGTAGTTTACATATGAAGGGATCAAGCCATTCGCACCCCCGCCATCCAATACCAGTGGGTATTGAAGGAGGTCCTAGTAAGCTTGACCCAGGTCCTTGCAGGATCTATACACTGAACAAGGCAATAACCTTACCAAACCATTCCCTTAACCCCCGACCAGGTAGCCAACATATCTCTATATAGACCGTAGAGATATGAATGGTGAAAATCTTTTATTTTATATAGACAGTAAAATAACGCCAAGACACCACGGACAAATGATAAGGAAGTTTCACCTTCAACATAAGAAACTAGTTATTAAAGTCATTAATAAAAAAAACCAAAATAAAAAGTGCGAAAAGATTAAAAATCAAAAGTATTACACTAAATGTTTGTCTTCACCAAGTGATGTAAGAGACTTAGGAAAACATGGCCTTTGATTGTCAAGAACTCTTACTATCAATCTTGGATCCCGAGACTACTACACACACTCTATCATGGATGATGGTTGTGGATGTGGGTTGTAGTGGTGGTGGAGTGTGGGTGAAGTGGGAGAGAGGTGATTTGCCAAGGGATGCCTTTGAAGTGAATCAAGCACCTCTATTTATAGCCTGCACAGAAGCCCGGACACGGCCCCGTGTCCATCCTCTTTCTATTTCTTCATTAATTGCAATTTTTCTGCATTAGCTCCACACGCCCCGCGTCCGCTGGGCATGGCCCCGTGTGCAGAAGCGTATTTGTACTATCAAGTTTGCTTGGATTATGCGAATCTTAGCGTTGACCACGGCCCGTGTCGAGCTGGGAACGCCCCCGTGTCGGGAATAGAAGCTTCTATAGCTTTGTCCTTTCTGCAGACAACTGGCCACGCCCCCGTGTCTGCTGGGTACGGGGCCGTGGTCAGCCTTCTGTTTGCTTGTTTTTGCTTGGGAAGATGCTGTCGAGGGGTCGGGCATGCGACGTCTGTTCCTTTTCTTGTATTTATGTTGGATTTTGCTTCATATTTGTTCCTTTTGTTCATTTACGCTCATTTAGTCCCGAAAATTCAAAAGGAAGACAAAAGCACACTTTTTCCAACATTAGTACTAAAAAAAGGTTAGTTTTTATGCCTTAATTGATATATTTTATATGTTGCATTTTACACACATCAGCGTTCCTCATACAGGTGTGCGAGCCCAATAGTGTGCGACCATCGAGTGTGCGGTCCGCATTGCTTGTGCGGCTCAGTTTCACAGTTCAGTCCAATGGATCATACATGCGGCCCAATTCATTCAAACAATTCATGTAAATGTGCGGCCCACCATAATGTGTGATCAGCACCGAAGTGTGTGACCACACTATGGTGTGTGGTCATGTATTCCTAGGTTGTATACCATGCAGTGTAAAGTGTACCCTTAAGAGTGTGTAACTAGCTGGTGTGTGACCAAGCAAGTGTGCGAGGTGCATCACGAGTTAGTACAACATGCAGTTCGAGGTGCACGATATGCCATTGTGCGATCAAGAAGTGTGCGATCAGTTACAAGTTGCCATAAATCACGGAATCAGTTACATTATTTCCATTTATCCGATCAAATCAATCAATTTCCCTAATCACCATCTAATTCATAATAACAGTTAACACATTATTCAACATTCCAACTTGATTAATAAGCAATGATCATTCAATCAATCGTTATGCAAAACAACATTCATCATGGACCAAGTCACACAACGGTTTTATTGAGGACCCATCATCAAAACTCTAATGTTCATACAACTATAATTATTAATATTATTCATGTGATCCAAACATATATTTAATCGTGACAACATCCAAATCTACTAGCAAACGTTATTTATCAACATACAAAACAGATTAAACAGACCAATTCTTTTGATTTATATGATCCCCAATTCCTTTTGTAACATCAAACTATTCATACCCGCTTATCTAATCCGACAATTATCATAGTATGCATGTAAACAATCATGGATCATCGTCAACGTCATACAATTTACTTCCAAGTTAAATATAACAGTTTGTTTTTGCAAGTTTGTTCATCATAATTCAGCTAACAACTAAACCCTAACATCAACAAGATCACGCAAGAATATAACCAATCATAAACATCATGTATCGACTCTTACGCAACTAACCATAGCAAACCGAGCACTAACCGGGTTGTAAGAAGAAACAAGGAGCTTGGAACAAGATGTCTTCGAGAGGAATAAGGGTTTCCGTCGAAGTGTAGGGAGGAAGATGAGTGTTTCGGTTTGGGGGTGTTGTGTGTGTTTGCAAATATGAGGAATCCACACCAAAAGTTTGTGTGTATACCTTTGATGGGATGGGCCATGCCCCGGTTGTTGATTCGAAAGAACGTTTGGGCCGAGAACAAAGTTTCACAAGGGTCAAGGTGTGCGATCCCGAGTGGGAGGTGCGACCTAAAGCTTGTGTTGTGCGACCAAGTATTCTCAAAACAAAACCCTACACTACTGGCTATAACAATTAACAATCAATCTTTTTCATTTAATCCACATAACAAGCACATAATTACAATCGTACGACAAAACGTGAAAATAACCGTCACATGGTTATAGATCTAGGGAAAAGTACGAGTTGTCACACCGTAACGCATGTCAAGGCTCCGCCTGACTTAGTTCGTTGGAGTTCTGTCTCGTGTTGTACGGCTAATGTGATTTGGGTTATCTTACTAACACGTATGCATTGTTTAATTTTTAATAGATAATAACCAGGAGAAACACCGGGAAGCTATAGTATTATCTAAGTCAGCTATGTGAGTACATTCTCTTTTTGTAAACCCTTTTTTGTGAATCATTCATGTAGGGTCGTGTACGGACCCGAAATGAGTCGATCAGAGGTGTTCTACTCAAAATGAAAGGCGGAAACAGACATAATGAGGTAGATTCAGCAAGATTTCCACTTAAAATGTCTTTTATATTGATTCTGATACGATTACAGAACTGAAGACACTTCGACAGAGCTTCGCCGTCGGAAACACTCTTCTCTAATTCCACTCCAAATGACACATCTTATCATCTATATATAGACTACTGATTCCGCTTGAACAGACTCAAGCGTAATATCATTATAAGCGAAATCACAACAATTACACTCAAGCAAAATAACATGATTCAAGCGAAATTAAACATTCAAGCGAAATAAGCATCTCCAAGCAGAATCACTTGTAAACTTGATTTCTTGAACTTCGTGCCCTGAGCAATGCAAGACTCGATGCAAGACGAATTCGACAGGCGCATGCACCAACAGACTCCCCCTCGAATGTTGACGAGTCTTAAGTGTCGAGACTTCAACGTCTTCAGTCTTTATCAGTCTGATCTCTCTCTTTCTTCATCAGCATCAATAGACTCTCCACGAACAAACTTATCTACTCAGATGTCTTTAGACTCCCCCTTTCGATTTGCGGGGATCACAGTCTGGCTTTTTGAAAACACAGAGTCTTTAGGTATCGGAACCTGGCTCTCTATCACTCAGAAATCCTGCACATTCTCTACCTCACAATAAATTTCACAAATTTAACATTTGACAAATTTATAAACTACTTGCAGGTATCTTTCCAGAATGATTTATCAATGTTAATTTCTGATGAACCATTTGAATGAAAAACATTTTTCTTTTAAGAACCTTTTCTTGTTTCAAAACAAACTCCCCATCACAAGTTGTCATCATGTTTAGCACTTGGGATTTTTGAAAATCAGCTCTTCAACATCAGTTGTCGAAAATCTTTTTGAATTTTTCAAACTCTTATGCTAAAACACACTAAAATCTTTTTGGATTTTATAATGAAATGAAATACAGTAAAGAAATATTTACAGACACTATTTTTGTGAGATTGTGTAAGAGGATCATATCAGATTTTGAGACAAATCACCAATACCGTTAAGCTTTAAACATTTTAAGTTCTAAAAGATTCACATAGGTTGTCAGTATACTGATCCACTTAAATTTTCACACAAAGTTCAACTGTTTCAAGATACTAGATTAATGTTTTAAGCACTTAAACTTAATCGTGTGTCCCACCTCAGAATATACTCCCGTATCCAGATCCCAATATTCAGTCTTACAGGTGAGTATACCACAGATGATATCTGTAAGGGGTTAAATTGCGAAGAACCGTGAGAGCTCAGGTCAGAACTTCCGTTCAGCAGAGAGATAACGGCTTCGACTTTTGGTGGGTCCCTTTTAAAGGATCTTTTTTACAACAGCACGTGATTAGCATTTTGCAATGTTTTATCATTTTTTATGCTGAGGGCAGGCTTTTATTTCAAGCAAGCGTAAAGTATTCTCCGGGGACTAGGCCATTGCTTCCCAAAATCAGAAGTCCCGGGATAATACCCCAGATATCACTGAGCATAAAGACCTAGTATCTCAGAAAGAGGGATCTTTCAAACAAGATTTCGGGGGTTACCCATATATCCGAGAGATGTTCCCCACAATATAAGCAAGTTTGAATTTAGGTTTATATCTCGTCACAATCTACTAAATGGGTAAAAACCTACTGGCACATCATTAGTGAGACCGTTTATCACTTTTTTAACTTTCCATTTCTTTAGCATGCCGTGATCGTCCACTGATGTACTATAATTTCCTCTTCTTTGACACAAAACCCATTTTTGAAATTTATCATGTTTTTGCCTTTTTCAAATTTTCAAATGTTTTTGGATTTTCTGAAATTTTTACTCCCCCTAAAATGCAAACACATTTAAAGAAATTTGAAAACAAACTATACAAGTAAATTGACAACCGATATCGAATCGCTTCAAATCGCCATCCACTTGGCATAAACAATCAGAACTCCCCCTTACAACAAACTATTTTCTCATTATGATTTCAAAACACTTAAGTTTGTTTTAATCAAAATGGTTTTTCCGGAAAATTAGTTTTGTTGATTTTATCACTTGTAAGTTAGGGGTTCATCATATTGTTTTTCAAAATTCCACAT
This sequence comes from Helianthus tuberosus, assembly GCA_030545235.1. Taxonomy (NCBI): domain Eukaryota; kingdom Viridiplantae; phylum Streptophyta; class Magnoliopsida; order Asterales; family Asteraceae; genus Helianthus; species Helianthus tuberosus. Next base: position 184,368,279 of record CM060408.1, on the reverse strand, counting down.
GTAAGAATAGTCCAATCAAGTTCAACCTAATGACCTTGATTTACCACATATAAGTATCAAACCAATCACCACTTTGCAAGATGAAATCACTATCGTAAATTTCTCATCAAAGATGCCGATACCTGCTTCACACTTACCAACCTGGAAGCTCCAGCAAGTCATGCTTGTGAACTATTATCAATTTTTCAAACAAACAATATAAGAATGATGCCGATTCATGCTCCGCGATTACCAACTTGGGAACTCCGGCAAGTCATACTACTTACTTATGAAAAACAGACATCCAAGCTTCACCAAACTTGGATGTTTCCTCAACTTCTGCACTCGGGTAGTAAGATGCCTTCTTTGTTTCATAAAAGTCCTTTACCCCTTTCACCTTACCCTCAACCATTTTTTCAAAAATCTTTTTCACATTTCCATTAAACGCTTTCTCAACATCAAATTCTTTCTTCTCAGAATAGAACTGATTAGAGATCTCAACTTTCCCAACCTTTGATTTAAAATTTTCAGCCCTCAATGGTGGAAAATGAACATCATCCATTGGAGGTACTGATGTTTCCAGTTTTATCTCAACTTGTGGCTCATCTGACTTTGTGGAATTAGATTCATCGCCAGATTTCTCAGAAAAAATCTTAACAACCCACATTTGGTTGTCTTTGGCTCTCTTTTTGTAAAAAAATTTCTTTGAACACTCACCAACTTCATATATTGAATTTTCAAAAATTTTAAAATTTTCAGTTAGTGATTCATTTTTCTCAACAACCTTCTCTTTAAGTTTAGAAACAACTTCCTGTTTGGTCTTTGTTGCTTGTGAACAATTCCATGCAATGTGACCAACTTCATTGCATTTGTAACAGGTTCTTGTTTCTTTCTTCTGATAAGCTTCAGTTTTCTTCTTTTCAGCAAGAAACTCCTGGTTTGATTGTCTCCAGAATGATTTCTTCTGTTCTTCTTCAGTGCTTCCTCCTGAAACAAATATCATTTTTGATTTAAAATCTCGAACATATATTTCATTTTTATAATTTTCTGGTGGAACAAAACCAAGACCTTTCTTTTTGAAATTACCGTTATGGTTTGGTTTCTTTTGAAAAACAGAACCAGAACCGTAACCTTTTTTCTTGTTTAAACGTTGCTGAACTCTTGAAGTGTATTTTTTAGGTTTTTCTGTAACAACCCGCACTTTTGGCGCGTTGTTACTACTCGTTATACTCGTTACGCCTAGCACCAGAGATTCGGATCATAATGTAACTATATCGTATATATCGCTATTCGAAGGATAATCGCATATTCTCAAGCTACAATGTCACTATACTACACTATTATCACTCTAACACTCACGGAGGCATTGAGTGAGGACCTATTCTACCCTCCTCAGTGGCCGTGATGTGTCGAACGTGAACAATTTACGCTAACAAGGGCCCTCGGGTGAGTGCTGTAGCTCCAGTCGTCATGACGATGACGACAATACGAGTAAACGGTACCCCGTCAAGTCTTTGTGGCACTACACGAAATTACGTTCACGATGTCATCAAGAAAGGACCTATACTACCCTCACTGATGGCCGTGAAACGTCGCTAATAATCGAATACTCGAATCGAAACCGATTGTTAATTATCGAAACTTTGGATTACGGATACGTAAATACGACCCCTAGAGATATATAATAATATAATAATAACAATATATTGATAATATAAGCTAATTATGGACGTACACGCTTCGAAAACTACCAAAACGATCAAAATCGGGAAATTCCAAGCGTCAGGATGTCTATCCGGACGGATGGGCCATCCGCACGCATGGGCTATCCGGGCCTGATCCCACTCCTTCTCCTCTTTCGCCTATAAATAGCCTGCCACACCACTATTCAAGTGATGTGACAGCTCCTGTTCAACCACACGCGCACCAAGACCCTTTTCTCTCGATTTCCTCGCGATTCCGGTAAGATTTCAACCTAAAACTTGTACTTCTACAATCTACACTCGATTCTACATCATTCTATCTTTCACAACTCAAATTCTAACCGTGAAATCTACAGATTTGAGGCGTTTTGAGGTGATGTCACCAAGAGTTCTTATGAACTTCAAGTTGGGGTCTCATTTCACTATAAACGACTCAGATCCGGGTGATTTCCACATGTTTTAATGACAAATCTCACTTAAATATGTGCGATTTCGAGTTAACCATGAAGAACCATCATGAACGGCCAGATCTGATGGAACAGGGTGATTCCCGGCCGTTAGAATGAGTCGGAATTGACGGAACTTCAGGTGTTAGTTCGAAATTATACTACTCTAGTGAAAACGAACGTTTTCTTTCCGTTAGACACTCGAAAACAGTGCGAAACAGACATGACAACCCGCACGGACAACAGGTCAGTCCGCACGGATGACACAAGTCCGCACGGATGGGATGTCATCCGCACGCACCAGCAGCCCGCACGGATCATGTCAGTCCGCACGGATCATGCCAGTCCGCACGGATCATGTCATCCGCACGGATCATGTCATCCGCACGGACCACTCACCCGCACGGACCACTCACCCGCGTGCACACTCGTCCGCTCGCACAACGATGTCAGTCCGCGCGCACCTCCGCCCGCACGTACCACCATACCAACCGCACGGACAACCTGTTATCCGCACGGATAACATGTCATCCGGACGGATGACTTGTCATCCGGACGGATAACATGTCTAATCCGCACGGATGAGGGCCAACAACCAAATGAGCAACTTTTGAGATAATCTTGCTTAACCGTACTTCGTTTACTCTATTTCTTCAAGGATCATTACAGACAACTCGTAACCGACTCAATCAAATCGTGATCTCGCTAAGTACGCACTGTGAGTATACTTGACCCCTTTTTAATCGAATTTTGGGTGTAACATACGTTTCTAACAAATCGAACTTATCAAGCGAAATATTCAATCAATCGAATTATCACTTGCGAATAACTGTTATGCATAGATATACGTGATGCTAGTTGCATATGTGCTAGGGCTTATACTCGCGACGTCCCACCACGACTAGTATAGTACTATTGCGCCCGACGGGGTCTAGTTATGCCATCGTACATTCGAGCATCGAGGACTTAGTTGGTAGTATCAGTTTTGTGAGTATATATGTCGTGTATTACGTTTATGCATGTGGAAATTCGCAGCACTTTTTATCTATATGCTATACTATTCAAACCTGTATACTCGCCAATACTTTTGTATTGACAAACTATTTTTACGTATGTTGCAGGCTAGATCGCAGACTATGTCAAATCAAGCTAGGAAGTCTAGAAACTCAACTAAAATCTAGGTTGTCGGATTTGCATTGTTCGAGAGAACATTAAATCTGTGATAACATACGTGATTGTATTATTTGTTAGTATGGGATAACGAATGTATTAAATATTATCGCAATATAGTTGTTATGGATTCTCTTGAGCAATCTGATTCGCCTAGTGCCGCGCCCCGATGATTCCGCCATCGGTTGGGGTGTGACATTTTCAGTAAGATTTACATCTTTTATTTCAGAAATATTAATTTCTGTTAGTTTGAAAACCTTTTTGATCTTTTCAAATTTAACACTTCTTATTGGAAATTCCTCATCAGAACATAATTTGTCTGAATCAATCAATGTATATGCCACTTTGATTGCTTCGTCATTCAAATTAGATTTTGATAATAGGAATTCTTTATTGTAAACCCATTTTCCCGACGACTTTAAACTGTTGACCGACGAACTCGGACTTTTGACGAACGAACTTGAACACCCAGACTCGGACTTTGATTCAGACTTTAACTCCGACTCCTCATCTGTATCCAACACCTGATCGACCACCTTTTTTATTAACTCGGACTCATGATCAGTGTCAGATGATGTAAAAATGACATCAATGTTTTCTGGTAATTCATCGGTGATATCGGACTTTAACTTTATATTGACTGCTTTTTCGACTTGCTCCTCATTTGGTTTTCTAGGCGAATACCCTTCCCATATTGGAGGTGGACACTTGTTATAATTAGCACTCTGTTTCTTACCAATATCTTTCTTCTTTGGCTTTTCATCTTTTTGAAATGCTTCAAAACCTGCAACAGTTGGATAAATTCGATCAATGAGATAATCAGAACTAGAATAACTCTGTAATAAACGTCTAATTCTCTCATTTTCTATCTTTTCATTTTCCAACTCCCGCTGCAACTTTGCACATTCTTCAATGTAATGATTAATCGCCTTTTGCTTTGTCATCATCACAGCATTCATCATAGTCAACGCATCTTCTCTTTCAGAATTTGTCTTTTGAAGACCAGTTACTGTTCTATTTAATACATCATATGATTCTTTCACGTAGTTGAGATTTAACAATAATTGTTCTTTCATCTTTTCAAGCTCAACCAATTTCTCATCTTTTTCTGCACATTGCTTGCAAGATTCTAAACACTTTAAGCAAGGCTTGATGACTTCAACAATCTTTTCAACTTCGATGATTTTTTCAACCTCAATCACTGGTTCAGCTTCAATCACCTTCTCAGCTTTAACTTCTTCATTTTGAACATTCTCTTCTTTTTTATCAACACTTTCACTCTTCATTTTCTTTTGTTCTTTTGCTACTCGTCTCTCCTTCAGCTTCTCCAAGCGATCTGCAAAATAAAATTGAAAACTTTCAGGAGATAGATGAATTTTTTCAACATTAATATGTCTTTCTTCCTCATCATCACCACTGTCATCAGTTGGTGTTTGATCAAAATCTATTGTCTTTTCAGAACTATCATCTGAAGAACCAGAATCAGATGGTGTTTGATAAAAAACAGTTGCTTCTTCTAAACTTTCATTGGATGAAACAGAAGACTTCTTGATTCTTCTCATGTACACCAATCACTTTCATCCATTCAGTAAACAAATCAGGTTCTTGAACTATCTTTGCAATGAAAGCTTTAAACTCCCCATTCTCATCCACAAACTTATCCCAGCTAAATCCTGGAGCCATTTTCTCATCATCTTGATCAATGATACCATAATAAGCTTTCTTGTTAGCATCTTCGATCATTTTCCCATGAGCAGTTTGTGAATCTTTTTGTTGATACGGTTGATGAGCAACCTGCTGATATATAGCTTTCCGATAGTAATCATCTTTTCCAAAAGGATTCTTTGCTCCACTCGTTTCCTGATTTTTGCATTCTCTTTTAAAATGACATTTCTCCCTGCATCGAAAACAAGTAACTTTAGATTTATCAAAACCCAAAGTAGAAACATGTGCATCCAAAAAATCGTTTCTTCCTGTGATCATTTTAAACTTTTCTGCTCTTCTCAAAACACTAGCTAAGCACCATTTGATGTCCATGAGCTCCATCTCTTCAGCGTCTATCTGATCGTAATCCTCTTTCGTCAGCATAGGATTTCCGATCCTCCCTGCAACCAATCCTTCATAGGATTGTAGCACAGTTGCAAGTAACGCCATGTGATCTTTTGCAATTTCTTCAGAATAACTTTGACCATCCAGAAGATTCAATGCAATCTTGCACTGTATCACACAACCATTTCCACTTTTTGAACTTTGAGAATGAAAGCTTGAGGTTGAACTCTTTGGATTAACATTTGGATATGAAGAAAATCCACTGCTGCTGTTTGGACTTTGTTCAACAGTTCCAGATGAGTTTCCAGCACTAAAAGCAGTTTGAATTTTCGGACTCATTTCAACCGCTTGAACACTGCCTTTGTAATACATCTTCACATCTTGTTGATTACTCGGATTATTCATCCTTGCAATCTTTTGCTGTTCAAGATCTTGACCCTTAATCTTCTCGATGAACTGAGAAATCATCAAACCATCATATACTCCGGTGTTCTTTAAGATCATAAAAAATGTACACCATTCTTTTTGAGGTAACGCATCAGCTAATTTGTCGACCCATTCCTCTCGTTCTTTGGTAATGCTTAACAACGACATAGAACGCACTAAGTGGCAATATCTTTCAATCAGTTTCTTTGTATCTTCCCTTGGCAAACTTGTGAACAAATCAAATTCTTTCTTAAGCAGTGCCTTTTTACTTTTGATCATCTTTTCACTACCCTCAAACTTGATTTTAAGAGCATCCCAAATTGATTTTGAAGTTTTGTCATGTTGAAGCAATACAAAGATGTCTTCTTTAATAGCTTGCTGAAGTAGACTAATCATCATCTTTTCAGCTCTGTACATGTCTCGTTCTTTATCATTGAATTCCAAGATTTCTTTCTCAACCTGCAGATCAGTACGTGGTAGTACATACTTTTTCAAAATACACTCCCAAGATCTCAAGTGTTTAGCTTGAACCCAGTTTTCAAACCTATCTTTCCAACCGTAATACTCCTCAATGCTCATTAGCTTCCGGGGTTTTTGCGTAGTTCCAGTCTCATTTTCCAAGTTCATGTTTTGAGCAATGGTAGCTGGAGTAGTCGGGGATGTTGCAAATGCGTTGTAAAATTCTTCACTCATGATTCGGTAATACGTTTCTCAAACAGACAATTTCAAGCGAGATTAAGATTCAAGCAAAATTAACATGTACACAACTTCAAACGAAATTAAGGTTTCAAGCGAAATACACTCAAATGGAATCAACTCTTTCAAGCGAAATCAGATTTCAAGCTGAATCAGCACTTTCAAGCGAAATCAATTGATTTTCAAGCGAAATTAACCAACTCAAGCGGAAATAGATGTATTTCAAGCGAAATCACTTATTTCGCTTGAAACTACTTCAACTTTTCAAGCAAAAACAGATATAACGTTCAAGCGAAATAAGGTTTTTAGTCCATTTTTATCAGAATTAGTCCGAATTTTGATATGATTTTCTCAAGGGTTTATTAAAACAGTATTTCACTTATGTTATGAAAAATTCAGGCCATTTTAACCGTTAAAACTTGTTCAATTGATAAAAGAAGGTGTAGAAGTAAGAAAGTGAGATGAAATCAAGCTGAAATCTGCAGAACTCCTCTTCCTGAGCTCTGATACCACATGTAGGATCGTGTACGTACCCGAAACGAGTCGATCAGAGGTGTTCTACTCAAAATGAAAGGCGGAAACAGACATAATGAGGTAGTTTCAGCAAGATTTCCACTTAAACTGTCTTTTATATTGATTCTGATACGATTACAGAACTGAAGACACTTCGACAGAGCTTCGCCGTCGGAAACACTCTTCTCTAATTCCGCTCCAAATGACACATCTTATCATCTATATATAGACTACTGATTCCGCTTGAACAGACTCAAGCGGAATATCATTATAAGCGAAATCACAACAATTACACTCAAGCGAAATAGCATGATTCAAGCGAAATAAGCATCTCCAAGCGGAATCACTTGTAAACTTGATTTCTTGAACTTCGTGCCCTGAGCAATGCAAGACTCGATGCAAGACGAAGTCGACGGACGCATGCACCAACAATTCAAAATGTTTTACCAAAACCTCAAACGTTTTAAATTATACTTAACAGTGATTGAGTCTATGTATTCTACAATTACTACTGGTATGTTGGGGTTTTGTATACATTACTTGACACTCGTTACTATTGCGAATATTAGCATGACCACAAGTCAGGATTGACAGTACCGAATGAGTAATTGGGTAGATATAAACCTTGTAAATCTCAATACTGTAAAGTTATAAAACTGTTTTGATTAAACTGGGATGCACTTGCCAGTATTTCTTGCTGATAAAACCTTTTTAAAACGTGTTTCAGGTAACTTAATGTGAAGCTAATAGAAACCAGCTGGAGAGCACTGAAGGCTTAAAAACGTGGCTATAAAAGTTACCTAAATATAAAGGAGATTTTGAATTCAATAAATTAGGGTTTATCCCTACCAATGTATTGTAATTGAAAACTTGGGTTTTATCCCGTCTACTTATTATATATATATAAAGTTTGGTGTTTTAACTCTGATAAATATTTCCTAACTACGGTCCTGATGTCTCATTTCCGCTTCCAAATTAATAAACACCGATACCACCCCCTCTGAGTAACCGCGGCCCCCCGCTCCTGGGGAAAGGGGTCGGGGGTTGAGACAATAAATTATAAACATATTTTCATGGAAAATATGGTTTCGAATGATATAAATATGTTTTCGAGGAAAACATGGTTTTTGAAAATATAATTGATTATATATATGTTTCGGGGAGAAACGGGGAGGATTACGATGTTTGGAGTAAAACGACCGTATGGATTTAAAAATGTTTAAATCTAAGTTGTGAAAAATTTTCCTGATCTCAATAGTGTAAGTAACAGAATACGCTTACATTACGTCGGGGACTTCGGGGAATTCGTACAACGCAAAATATTAAATTTGTTTTCTAGTAGGTATATATATATATTGATCAATTGGGGAGGGCACTTGGGTGATCCTAATTGTGGGACATCCTAGTGCAGTCTCAAGCCATTTTTAATCATTAAATATTGAATGCGTGGAATCGTTGAAAGATCTATCGGGTTGACAACCCTGTCGTGACCGGTAGCTCCGGTAAACATAGCGACAAATTTTATTCTGAATATTGTCTAGTTTGATTAGAACCTTAATGGTGGTATATAGCTTGTAATGTCTTGCAAGCTTAGGAATATGAACGAATGAACAAAATTTAGTATACAAACCATGGGTAGATAATCTCATCGGAGACTTTTCTATAAAACAGCTCTTGATGATTTACCCTCGGATTTTTACAAAGGAAATTAAAATTAACTTTCTTAATTATTTATGGATGTTTGTTATAAAAATTCAAAGCAAGAAAGTTTTCCTTAAACAAATTGTTATGAATTAGAATATGTGAACTCACCTTCCTTTATGTTGACACTTGATTTTTACATGTTCTTCGGGTGCATGAGTTCAACTTCGAAATTTTGGCTAGTGTTATCTTGTGGTTGTTTAATACAATGGTTAAATAAATAATGTTTGGACAACTTTTAAAACTACATTGGGACCGTGTGTACTAAGATTCATAAGGATCAAACAACTATATTGTGGTTGTAGTTTGTGTTAGAACTATAAACTTTATGTTTTAATTAAGTCAGATGTCCAAAATACATATTGCATTGACCATCAAGATAATTATGGGTACCAACCTTCGTCACCGCCACGTTTGTATTTTCGCTGCGACGTTTTTGGGGTGTGACACAACCCAGACTTCATCTCCTCCTCTCAAGTTTTTCTGGTAGACCTCAAGTTTTCCCACTGACGTCGATTGTGATGAGGAAAATTAGGAGGTTGGCGATTTCATTGTGATGAGGGAAAATTAGGTGGTCGGCGATTTTGACTCTGCTGTAACCGGTTGACGGAGACATATCTGACGCCAGTGGAAGTGACGGGGGAGATCCGGTTGATGGTGATACGACGGAGGGGAGCGGTGGTGAAACTGAGTCGTCGAAACAGTGTTGTGGAGCCGGAGCAGGTGATGTTCTGGCAGGATCTGAAGAAACATAGAGAGTGAAAAGTAAAGTGAATGATATTGGTACTGTTTTGACAATTTTTAAACTAATAGACTGTGATGGTTATTTTTAACAAACCACAGGGACGAAAAACGTAACTAACTCTTTATTTATTTTAATTTGAATAACAGGGGACTAACCAAATAACTGGATGACATTAGTAAGGGTTTACTGTAACTGTTACAAAATCGAAAATATAAGGACTGTTTTAGCAATTTTTAAACTACTGGACTGTAACTGTTATTTTTAACAAACCGTGAAGACAAAACACGTAATTATCTCAATAACTAATATGTGAACTCCGAGTTTTTTCCCATATTGGTGTTGGTGGAAAAAGTATTTACCAAAATAGTGTTGTTGGAAAAATATTTACCAAAATGGTGTTTTTAAATATTTATGTGTTTCTCACCCCTAACCTCATTGGATAAATTCAATTCATTAAATAAATATTAATTTAATCCTAGTATTGGGTCTTTCACATAACTTATTATTTTTCAAAATTTATGTAGTTAATAAGAAAATAAACCTCGTGGGATTCAAATGGCTTTCATTATACCCTCGTAATTAAGTATATAATAAAAAAAAACTAAAAATATACTAAATTTAAAAACGTAAAATTCACTTAAATAATATGCGTCCATATTTATAATTCCTTTAGCTAATGTTTTTTTAATATATAAATAACACGATATAGTATTTTTTTTTTTTCTAAAACTAAATGCATTAGTTAATGTTGGACACTTTGAGAATGAGGTAAAGATTACATTCGAACCTACAAACTCATTCATTTGTCCTCACACGAAATACATAACTTTTGTGTAGGTTATTCTTAAAAAATATTTACTAAAAACATGATTTAGATTTTAAATGTTACCTGTTGTAGTTAAATCCACAAACATTTTTTATGTAAAAAAATAATAATAACAAAAAGCTTTTTCATTTACTGGTAAAACTATAAATTTTATTTGTTTTGTTTTACTAATGGAAGGAATAAAAACTGCCTAATTCAAAGCAAGAGAACTTGATTTAAAAAAAACACTAACAATGGAATTGGAATAGGTACGTGATTAAAAAAAAATATAAACTAAAGTTTAGAAAAATAAATTACTGTACTGTATTATGTATATAGAATAACATAATCGAAAGGAATTTTAACAATAAATGTATATAAATTTGTGTAATTTTCAATCTTTTTAATTAGATACATTATTAGTTTTTGTATAACTAGAGTTGTTAGAATCACACGTAATAGTTTTTGTATTAAGTATAGACTTTTAGATTTTTAATATAGGTTTTTTTAAGTAAGTTTAAAAAAAATCATTTTTTGTAAGATACGTAAAAATGTAAATTAGGTATAAGAGATCCAATACATAATTAAATAAATAATTATTTAATGAATTGAATTTGTCTAGTGAGGTTAGGAGTGAGAAACAAATAAATATTTATAAACACTATTTTGGTAAATATTTTTCTATCAACACCATTTTGGTAAATACTTTTTCCACCAACACCACTATGGGAAAAAACTCTGTGAACTCCCACATACATACAAGTATAATGGTTTAGCTTAAGTATGGACTTGTCAAACTTGTGTATAACGATTTAGAAAAATTCTAGTGACAACTTTAGATGATAAAAGGGTTAATTAATTGGATAAAATCATAAATATACCAAAACAATATAACTAAAGCAAGCACATGTATTTAGATTGACTTATCCTATGTGTACATAATTATTTAAAAATTGATTATAATAAATCCTCGTCAGATCACAATCCAATTATTCTGGATCAAATGCAAGTGTTGTATGATGCTAAAACAAGTGTATCATGGTTCCCTCATTCTAATAGCACTTAACCTTCCTCCCGTATGGAATCTTCTCATTTAGTCATAGAAGATTTCATCTTTTGTATCATTGTGCACTTAATAACCACGATATGATATTAGCATGGATAATTGCTAACAAATTAATGGAAGTACCTTGTTATGACAAGGCAGGAATACTATGGCCCGTAATGGCATCACAAACATACTTCAAACTAGATTAACAAAAATTGCATAAGGACATGACCTTACATTTAGAATGCGCCAACACTTGAGTACACATCATTGAGGCTACGACTTATGCTTAAACACAAGTAAACCTCCGGCAAGCCGGAGCAACCACTTAAAATAAGTTGTGCATTAACACAACTAAGCACCCCGATAAACCAAAGTAATCCCAAGAAACGAGTTGTGCCTCAACACAACTTAACGCTCATACATAGGCCACTCGTTTTGATAGATGAAGAAGATTATGATGATAGCAAGTAATGAATCCAACATAATGTAACTCAGGCTTCATCAAATTGGCATGATATTGGATTGGGGGACTTGTAAATGTAAACATGTTTGGGACCAATACATATAGGTCAACAAGGGCTTTAGCCATCCTCATTGTAGCTTTGTAGGGGATTCTTTTCTCCCTTATTCAAACACACAAAAGAATTACTCCATATACTTACCCCCCCCCCCCCCCATTCCTCTCTATTTTACTCTCATATGCATTATATGGTAGGTTCAGAGCGTGATGGAGAAGACGAAGTGTCGGAGGAGGGTCCAGATACTCCGGTCTCTGACCCCTTCTAACGGGTTCATGTTGATGTGTGTAGGTTCAGAGCGCAATGAGGAAGATGAAGTGTGTTATGTCTATCTCATGAATTACTATGATGAACTGGATAGCCTTCTCGGTGGATTTTTGTAGCATCATAAATCATACAAAACTAATCGTAATATGATAGGGTTTGTGTGTGATGTCTTTTTGACTTGGATCGCTGAGTCAACCATTACATACCCTTTTGGTAAATTGTCACCATTTTAAGATGGGATATGAAAAGACTCAGAGGGTGTTTGGGTTAGCTTATTTTGGAAGAATTTATAACTTAGCGAGTTATAAAAGTTAATAAGTTGTTTTATAGTGTTTGGGTTAGCTTATTTAAGTTGTTTTTGTGTGTTGAGAAGTTGTTTTTGAGACGTTAGTATTTGTAACTTATAACTTATGACTTATATAAGTTAATAAGTTGTTTTTGAGAAGGAATCCCAAACACCCCCTCAAGAACAAATCATTTTTTCTTTATGTTTTTCTCCTATCTTGCCATCCCCTCACTCTCAACATCGTCCGTCCATCAGTTGCCTACCCTCACCACTAGGGATGAGCATTTGGTACCGGGTACCGGTACTGAACCGTACCAGGTATATTCGGTACCGGTACCCAATTTCCCCGTTTTTTGGTATCGGTACCGGTACTGGTACCGAACTGATATATTCGGTACTGATACCGTTACCCACTTTTCCTATTTTTCGGTACCGAACAGGCACCGTGCTCATCCCAACTCACTACCGTATCACATTAATTCTATACGATTCTTCTTCGTCTTCAGTCAAATCAAAACGTATCATAGATTTAATTCCATCTGATTCATCTACTCTAATAGCCCTAAATTGATTCAATGTCCCTGTGATGCAGGTAAACGAATTGCCATCTTCATATTCCTCCAATTCAAGCTTTCGAATCCTAGCCACTGCTTCAATGGCGCCGGGTACTTTTACTCTTCATTTGTTCGATTATACTGTAGTTGAAGTTTTGAATTCACTAACCAATATTTCAGTTTTGTTGATATGATTTTGAAACCATCGCACGAAAGGTGAGTAAACCCAAATCAAAATTTCGATCAGTGATTATCTTCGGTTCATTTCGACTCCTTTAGATACGAACTAATGAGTTTTTCAACACAACTACCTCAATCCTGATGCAGATTTTGATAGGGCTTGAAATTGTGATGGCAAGTCTCGTTGGAGACCCACAACACAAGAAATTAGCAAGTGATTATGACAAATACAAACAACTAATCCATTGCTCTTTTTGTATTGAGTAAATTGAAAGTTTTGTCCTTTATGTTTACACCAAATTGCAGGCGCTGTCCTTTAGCGCAAAAGTTTGCAAGTTTTGTGCTTTATGTTTCAAAATCTTACATGATTTGTCCTTTAGGCCTAACTCAGTTAGATTTTTTAGTTAAGTTTGATCATGTGCTTAACACATGAGGACATACTTGTCATTTCACCTTCGAAGAGTTATTTTGTAAACATTTAGTATTGAGGATTGTATCTATAAAACTGAAAAATAAAATTCTAAACGCACACATGGTTTGACCTACAAACATTTGAAACCACACATGGTTTGCCCATGGCTTTATAGCCTAGTGGCATCTTGGTGGTGGGATAAGACTTTGGGACCAATAGGTCCTGGGTTCGATTCCCACAAGGGGGTTTTCCCATGTTTATTGGGTTTCCTCCTGAATTGGGGTGGCGTTATGCCTAGTGGAGATGGATATGATCGGGTGGTTCCTCTGGTGGCACGATTATACTCCAGTGGTCTGTCAGTGATCCAAATTTGCCGTTCAAAAAAAAAAAAAAAAAAAAAAAAACCTAAAACAAAAGCTAAACAATCTTGATCATACAAGTAACAACTGCAATCACTACTCAATTCAATTCCACCCTTTCTGTCTTCAATCTCCACCACAAACTCTTCCGACAAATCTCCGGTTCGTAAACAATGCATTTGCTTAATCTCCACCTTATCTGAAACCCACAGCAACATATTATCACCTCACTTAACAAAACTCCTTTCCGCCGTCGTCCGCCGGTTACGTGATCCAGACACCGTCATCCGTACCACCTGCGAAGCCGCCACCGCCTCCATCGCTGCTCACGTCACCGTTCATATCCGTAGCGAAACCGTTTGTTGACGCGTTATTTATCGAGCAGGATCTGAACGCTCAGATCGGCGGGGCTTACTTGAGGTCTAAAAGTACTAATGAGGATGTGAATTTCAATTTGAGTTTGAGGTGCAGTTGAATTTGAGGTGGTGTTACAGGGGACTGCTGCAATGGAAAAAGCCTGGTGGGTAAAAAGGGTTTTGGGGGAGAAGAAGATGATGAGTTTGGAAGTTTACACAACTATCCCTTAAATATTAAGTTATTTACTCAATAATCTATGGGGAAGCAAAATCACAAGAATACCCCCATGTGCATGGTAAATGATCATAATTAACTAAAAAATTTAATTGGGTTTGGCCTAAAGGTTAAAACGTGCAAATTTTGAAACATAAAGCACAAAACTTGTAAACTTTTGCGCGCTAAAAGACAGCACCTGAAATTTGATGTAAACATAAATAACAAATATTATAATTTACTCTTTTGAATTTGTATTGTTATTTTCATTTCATGTGGTGTAGTAACTGTCATAGTGTTGCTATTGAGTAGAAAACGAAGCAGGTTTGACAAAGGAAAGAAAAGCAAATAACTTTTTAACAAGTTGGCAAGGTGTTCAAAGCATCCGTCTTGCATACGAGCCCATCCCTCTAGTGTTGAAATAAATTGTAATGGAACTTACTGCGGCAAAGTGCGGGCATTCCCACTATTATTATTATTATTATTATTATTATTATTATTATTAGCTACAAGCTTTACAAAATTATACTGTATATACAAATATATAAAGTTATCGGAGTATTTCACTATCCACAATTCAATTTTTAATGATAGTAGACATGTTTCCGCAATAAAGGCTACTTATTATTGACTATATATTTCAAAATTTTGACCAAGTTAAAATCTACTTTAAAAATTTGCAATAATTGCTGTGTCAAGTTGTACCGTACGCATCAATCGTTGTAACTTTATTTTGAAGAATACCATGACTCGTTCAATGCTTTGGTAAAGGGTTTAGGGCGGCGAAACACCCCATTAAGGGTGAAGGGAGTGGCTCGGCAAACCAAACGGCAAAGGTGTTTGCCGCGCGGCAATACCGCCGCCGGCCACCTTTGCCACGCGGTAAACCATGGAAGTCGGTAACCTCATGCCGATCGAGAAATTTGGGGGGACAAGACTGTTGGCAGGTGATGTGTGTGTATGTTTGACTTTATATATATATTTTTTTTAAATGAAAAATAAAAAGTTTATCACTTTCAAGTGTTTAAACAATGTCAACACTTTTCATCAAAGTTTAAACTCTTCACATTTGCTGACATGACACACTCTGATTGGTTCATTTTAAAGTTTGTCACTTTCACCTGTTTAACCACTCCCTTCACCCTAATGTGTCATGGAACTTGTCCACCTCATGGACTGTCGATAATTCTTTATTGCAATTTTTAATATGTCCTAGTCAAATATTAGTGATACACTTATATTATATAAGAACACTTGTTGGTTAAAATTATATAATACTAGTGGGAAAGCCCGCGCGTTGCGGCGGGTCTACCAACTGAAATTAGATTCGATTCAATTATTATATCTATTACGAACCACAACCCATTCCGAGTTTCTAACATTTTTTTCCATTCAACAAAAAATAGTCATAGAACCTACAAGGTCACAAACATGCAAAGAAAGTCCATAATTATTAATAAAACTACATAATAAAAATACCAAAACGTCAAGATGAAACCAACAGTATGACCTGAAATGATGCAATGGCAACAACATCAACCAGTGGGTTTCATCCAATTGTACGAAAGATCAAGAAAAAAAATACTTAAGCTTTAGTTGCATGAAATTAAAATACATACACACACAAAAAACCAATAGAAATGGTACACGAAACTCAGTTTCAGCACTGACTTCACCGGCAAGCGGCCTAATTGTGGCGTTCTGATCAAGTGTAGTTGTGACTATGAGGCGAGATCTGTGACAATAGAGTAAATCAAAAACAACGAACCGAGATCAAGGGTAGATTGAAGAGGGTACGGTTTGGTAGGTAGGAAGTGATGGGAACAAATGATTTCTAAAGACAATTTTCTTTGTTCCTTCACGAATAAGTTGTGGTGGCCTCATGACCGTTCCCTTTTATCTCCAGCAACCTCAGGGTTGTTATCACGAAGAATTTAGAAGACTCGACCCAGAAGCTTAATTACAAAATTTAGCAACAATTCATATAACAACAATAAACTATAAATTTAACTTTGCTTTGGCTCGCAAATGATGCCAGTCCAACTGGTTGATGCACCAGGGTTTTACCCATGATGCCCGGGTTCGATCCCCACTTGAGGCGGTTTATTCCCCTCTGTGGCGGCTCTCAATCCGTCAAGCCCTACGATGGGCGAGGCACCTGTGGGGTTTTTCCTTTGGACGCCGGTCACTCTCTGATGCCAGCTGGGGCACGGTTAAGACACTCACGTCTGGCCGGAGAGGGGCGACGGGCCTCCCCAATGCAGGGGGGGGGTGTGGGGTGTCTCGCACCCAAAAAATTGTGACCCTTGCCGTTCAAAAAAAAACTTTGCTTTGGCTCCTAATATTTGTTCCTCCCCATAGAAGTTTTTGTTGTTGCAAGACAATTCCTTTTGCTTCTTCATCTTCACCAATACGATCTAGCAAACAAAAAAGAATTTTAAAAAAAAATCCCCATTCATCCAACAAAAAAAATACTGTAGAGAATAACAAATTTGTAAAAAAACTTCTTACAATTGACATCTTGAATAACGTCCTTTTTAGTTTGATCAAATGGTGCAAGTTGCATCATGGTACTACCTCTGTTGTCAAAGCGCCTAGGCGCACACAAGGCGCGTAGACCGAGCCCGGAGTCTAGGTGCTTAAAAACCGGAGGCTTTTTTTAGATTTGGCGCTTCATTTGATTGTGCTTGAACTTTATTTTCTTCACTTGTCTGCGCAAAAACCTATAATAAATGTAACTACAAAATTAATATTAAAATAAGTAATTTGTATTTCAACAACTTCTTTCTAAAACAACTCATATAATCGTATTTTTAACAACCTTTTAAGCCTAATTTGAAGGTATGAATAAACTATTACAGAGCGTTATTTTGACTTCAACATGTGGTTGGGAGAGAAGGGCATTTCTCCATATTGACTCCAACAGTGGACATGGTATTATGGTATACATTCTGATAGGTATACGGTTTTTTCATCTTCTAACCATTATTTCCAAATTGGGGGCGTTAATTAAATCCTAACATGTATGTATGTACCAAATGAAGGAAAGAATAATGACAAAAGTTTAGGCTACCTGTTTGTACATATGTGCATACATTATCGAATTAAACTTCAATTTGATAACTGATTCAAATCTGCATCACCGAGAGAGAGAGAGAGACGAAGGGTCCGCGATTTCTGTGAGTAATCAGGTCAGGTCGTGATGTTGAAATGGAAATGGAAATTAGGGATCGAAAAAATTATAACTGTAGTTCTTTTGTACGAACAACAATTAGGTACCCTTCTTCCGCTTCTTGTTCAACTTTGTCTTCATTCCATCATCAATAAATCTCTGATTGACTTCTTATTTAAATAGATTTGTGTGAGTATGGCGAATGGTTTTTGTCGGGGTTGATTTGGGTGTGAATGGACTGATGATCTACACGAGATGAAAATGAATTATATACCATTAAATGGCCAGTTTCAGCCTGCTCACAATTATATAGCATTGAATTGACCACTAAATGCGATTTATTGATTCATGAATATTTGATTAACGTTCAGACTTCAGATTACTCATCCAATTTCATTTATCATATAGTGAAATCCCCCAATTACCCCTTTAGTGTCTTTAACCATTTGAGTGAAATACATATTTAACCCCTCTAAAATGGCTTACACATCCTTGTACATGGTGCTTCATAACTTGTAAGCAAGGTAAAATCACAATCTTGTATTTGCTTTAAATTTTTGAAGCAAACTGGTGGAAAATGTAAAAAGACCTAATATTTGGAGTTACGAATAAATGAAAAATGTTATCCAACTAAACTAAATGTTTGGAGTTCTTGTTATTAATTGAAAAAAAAGCATGATCTTAACTCTTAATAAATTTAATCAATTAACTTAGACTCTTCATATGGCATGTTAATGTTATCTTAATATTATAGTTACACATGTGCCAAAATCTCTAAAATACCCCTAAAGTGTCTTAAATTTTTGAAGAATGAACAAGTTTAACCCCTCTAAAACAGTTTGTATTATCTTGTACGTAATGCTATAAAATTTATACGTGTGTAAAATGACCAAAAGGGTAGAAAACCCCGTTTCTTTAATATAGTAGTATATAGATTGTTTGTTTTTTTTATCACTTCCATGTTTGACTACCCTAATGATCATTGACTAACAATGTCACACCCCAACCGATGGCGGAATCATCGGGGCGCGGCACTGAGCAAAACAGATTGTCCAGAAGTTTCCATAACAACTATCATTACCATTCAATTTAAGTTAACATGTCCCATACCATGTCTCAAATAGCAAAACAAGTTATTACAGACAAAAACTAAACAAATATTCTGTTCCGACAACTCAGATTTAAACATAACAATTTATTCGTTGGTTTCTAGGACTCCAGTTCCTAGCTTCAATTTCATCACAGCCCGAGAAGCATATAAACAACCTAGGCACCTGTCACATACGTTAAAATAATGTCAATACATAAAATGTAAAGGTGAGCATACAAGTTTGATAATAGCATATAGAGTTCGAATTCGTTTACGCATAATCAGCACGTACACATAGTGAAATGAAGCACGTTAGTTATCGACATAGATCCATCGATACCAATGACTGCGGGTTGACTGCCAGAGGCAGTTCGCAATACATGATTACCACTGTAATCCATGCAAGTAAAAGATCCTTAACAACCCCCGTGTGAACGGGTGCTGAGTCCAAACTATAGTACTATCGTTGCTAAGGCAGGTAGACAGCATTCCATGTGTAAACATAACAAACCAGCATTCATAAGCCACGTATAACATGCATTATTGGTTAGCGTTAAAATAGCTTGAGTAGTGTGATAGTTGTAGTTTGAATAGTTGTAACGTATGTAACACCCAAAAGTGCTAAAGCAAAAAGGGTTCGAGTATACTCACAGTGCTTGATGGATTGAAGGGAGCGCTTTACAGCGAGTACGGTTAGCCTGAATAGATTCGATAACGTAACGATAAGTGACGCGTAAAACAGTACGAGTGAGAGTGGGCAGGATGGCTGATCGTGCGGATCAGTTATCCGTGAGTAGAAGTCATCCGTGCGCATGACCTAACCGTGCGGATGGTGATGCGTTCGGATGGTGTTCCATCCGGATAGGTTATCCGTGCGTACGACTGTCCGTGCGGGTGGTAATCCGTGCGGACTAGTTGTACGTGCGGACGACTTATCCGTACGGTTAAGTTGTTTGTGTGGACAAACGTCCAAGTGGATTGTTTCTTCCTAAGATGTGTTTGTGTATGATGGCTTGTGCTTTGGAGTTTTCGTTGTAGCATTTAGAAACCACATAAGTGTTTCTACCTTTCAAGCCGGTCGCGCGGACGACGGTCCGTGCGTATGGTAGTCCGTGCGGACAGCCTATGCGCGTGGGCAGAGACAATCCGTCCGGATAGCCTGTGCGTGCGTACGGCTTGGCCGTGCGGATGAACATCGTTTGATTTTCATTTTAAGGCCCTAGTATCTCATGATCCGAAGAGTAATCCGTTCAGAGGTCGTCCGTCCGGATTGCTCGTTCGTCGATACTCAAACCTCGTTTGGAAAGTGGGTCCCAAGGGTAGTCCGTGCGGGTGACAACCCGTGCGTATGACCTGTACGTGCGTACGGCTCGTCCGTACGGACAGCTAGTCCGTGCGGACAGCTTGTCCGTGCGGACAACTGGTCTGGTTGCTCCGTTCGTCTACACTTGGTTTCTGTTGTCGTTTATCGAGACGTTCTGATTACGTGGCAACCACTTGGAGTTGTGTCCTTACCCGCGTGACTAGACCGGTCAGGAACCACCCTAACTCGGCCTGTCGGCGACTCAGAACGGTCATCCCGGTTAACCCCGAGATCAGTTGTCTATGGGTAGGATTCCAGATCTAGAACTAGTGCATCACTATTGACGAGTAGAACACTGGAACTGATCGGATCCGTACCGGTGTTAAGGGTAAAAAGGGAGAGGACTAGAGTTTATTTCTTTCAACTCTTTTATCCTTAGAAAAGTTTAGATCTAGGTGGGATTATTGTAAAAACTTGTAGAAATCGTTTAGATCTGAGAGATTCTTGGTGGAATGAGGTCAAGCTTGAAGTTCTTATGAACTTCATGATGACGTCACCCGAGAATACCTCAAATCCGGATGATTTCATGGTTAGAATCGAAGATTCGAAAGACAGAAATGTGTAGAATTGTGTAGTGATCGAAGATGTACAAGAATTAGTGCAAGATCTTACCTGGATTGAGAGAAATCTGAGAAAAGGTGAAGAATGCGTGTGGTTCGGACGTCACTTGCCAAAAGTGGAAAAAGTGGAGAGTGACCCGTGTATTTAGAGGATGCCAAAAAGGGAAAGGGTGAGCCGTGCGCATGGCACGCACCCGGGTAAGTTATCCGCGCGGACTGGTCATCCGTGCGGATTGGCAATCCGTGCGGATTGGCCATCCGTGCGGATGCCACCTCCTTTGGCGAGTTCGGTGCGATGTTGATCCGGTGTCGATTTGCGAGCGATTCGATATGGTTTCCTAATCAAATTACTTTCAGTCCCAACTACTTCTTATATGGTTCGACTCGGGATTTGGGTTCGGGTTCGATTACATTCGAGTTGGACTTCGAGTTCGATTGAGTTCGCTTGAGTTCGCTTGATTATCACAACATAACATAACATAAACTAAACATGCACAGGTAACACGTAAGGCACACACACACGTATAACAACAAGTAAAAATACACAGTTCGAGTTACGATTCGATGTCGATTTGATTAGCTTGCTTGATTAACTTTATCGCATTGTTACTTCCTATCTTTCACAGTCGTAGGTCGATTGAAATACGGTTAGCATGACTCGATTATTGTAATGTACGACATTTACTCCACATAATCTAAATATCATACAAACAATTCTACGAATCACGTCGCGCGAAATCGGTCGTTGACTTTGACCTTGACTTTGACTTTCACTCGTGAAAACACGGGGTGTTACAGCCTCCCCTTGTTTAGGAAATTTCATCCCGAAATTAAGCCGGAAGCCGTAACTAATTCGTGAATCACGCGTAAGAGTTATTCCTTTGTCAATTTTTAATTTTTTTCATTTTCAAAACCTTTTTCTTTTTCTTTCAAAACCTTGATTATTGTAGGTCCGGATTCATCCTCCGATTCGATTGCGTAATAACACGTTCGTCGTGCGGAAACCGTGAACGTGCTCCCATTGTAGGTCCTGGTTTGAATCCGTTTCGATTGCGAACCGACTCGTGAATGTGCGGAATCCGTGTACGATCGTGATCGAACACACCAAAACGTACAATTTAACCGTGATTCTATTGATTATGCTCTCGTGTACAAACCGAGAATCACGTTTTGCCATTTTCTCTTTACTTTCTCTCTCTAGCCCTTATTTACAAGTATGCCACCTTGCCTTTCTTAATCGGACAATAATCATTCGTTAAACAGCTGTGGATACTTTGCCTTCATGTCGCTTTCGAGTTCCCAAGTAAACTTCGCGCCTCGTTTGCCTTCCCATCTGACCTTCACGATAGGAATGTTTGAGCGCCTGAGTTCTTTGGTTTGACGATCCATGATTTCGACAGGCTTTTCCACGAAGTGTAATGTTTCGTTCACTTGTAGATCGTCTAGAGGAACATGTAAGTCGTGGTCGGCGATGCACTTTCGGAGGTTTGACACGTGGAAAGTCGGATGGACATTGCTAAGTTCCTCCGGTAATTCGAGTATGTAGGCGACTTTTCCGATCCTTTCCAGAATCTTAAAAGGTCCCACATATCGAGGCGCGAGTTTCCCCTTTTTGCCGAATCGGACTACACCCTTCCAAGGTGATACCTTTAGGAGTACGTAGTCACCAACGCCATACTCACGGTGCTTGCGCTTTTTATCGGCGAGAACTTTCTGTCTATCCCGAGCTTTCGCTAGGTTGTCTCGAATTTGGAAAATTTTGTCTGTCGTTTCTTGTAGCAGCTCCGGACCGGTTAGTTGCGAGTGACCGATCTCGTGCCACACAATAGGCGATCGACATCTTCTTCCGTATAAGGCCTCGAAAGGTGCCATCTGGATGCTAGCCTGGTGGCTGTTGTTGTACGAGAATTCGACTAACGGAAGGTGTCTATCCCAATTACCACCGAAGTCTAGGACACACGAACGGAGCATGTCTTCAAGCGTACGAATTGTTCTTTCAGTCTGACCGTCGGTTTGTGGGTGGAAAGCAGTACTTAGATTAAGCGTTGTACCGACTTCCGTTTGGAATGTTTCCCACAATCGTGAAGTGAACCGAGCATCACGATCAGAGATAATGTCACGAGGCGTCCCATGTCGACAAATGATCTCGTCGATGTAGATTCAGGCTAATCGTTCTACCTTGTAGTCTTTTCGTATTGGTAGAAAGTGAGCTGATTTAGTCAATCGGTCAATGACAACCCAAATGCTGTCGTGACCTGATGACGTGGTCGGAAGCTTGGTTACGAAATCCATAGCTATGCTCTCCCACTTCCACATGGGAATTGGAGGTTGTTCGAGCAAGCCAGAGGGTCTTTGGTGCTCAGCCTTGATTCTAGCACAGGTTAGGCATTTTCCGACGTAGAGAGCGATATCCCGTTTCATACCCGGCCACCAGTACCTATATCGAAGGTTATGGTACATTTTGTCGGCACCAGGATGAATAGAGTATCGTGATTTGTGGGCTTCATCCATGATAATCTGTCGCAGGTTGGTTCGCTTGGGAATCCAGATTTTGTCTAGGAAGTGGAAAATCCAATTTGATTTGCTTACAAGTTGGGCTCCATCGTGGTAGATCCTTTCTTTCTTCAAGGTGCGTTCGTTGAAACATGCATGCTGGGCGTCGCGAATAAGAGCTTCGAGATTGTGCTGGGCTTGGACATTTCGAGTGCTGAGCAGATAGCTCCGTCTACTAAGTGCGTCGGCAACAACATTTGCTTTGCCTGGGTGATAACGAATCTCACAGTCGTAATCGTTGAGAAGTTCTACCCATCGGCGTTGATGCATATTCAGTTCCTGTTGGTGCATGTTTGTGACAACAGCTTAGATTTGGTCTTTGGATATCTTGTAATTAGTTAAACGATAAACAGTTAGCAGGTTTAGCTTTGTATTAGTGAGTTGTAATGTTTGGGCTAACCAAACCCATACTTATGGGGATGTGGGGCGAATTGGGCTTGTCCAATTCGCAGTCCATGATGTTTAACCTTGGCCCAAGTAGTAACCTTGTGTTATATAAACAAGGTTAGGCTTTAGGGTTTAGGTTAATCAGCCAATCAGTTAATCAGCCAGAACATTGTTTGAGAGCAATTTCGTGAGAGACTTGTCTTGGACGAAATTGTTGTTGGTAAGGGTTTGATTGATTGTAATTCTTGTGAGATTGATAATCAATAGAAACCCGGTTTGAAAGTGAAAAAAATCTGTTGCTGACAGAAGCTATTGAAGCTGAAGCTATCCAAAGACCAAAGACAGTGCAAGACTACATGATGATTGCAAGATGACTGAAGACAAAGTTATTTTATGAAGCTATTGTCAAGGGGGAGTTTGTTGGTGCATGTTTGTGACAACAGCTTAGATTTGGTCTTTGGATATCTTGTAATTAGTTAAACGATAAACAGTTAGCAGGTTTAGCTTTGTATTAGTGAGTTGTAATGTTTGGGCTAACCAAACCCATACTTATGGGGATGTGGGGCGAATTGGGCTTGTCCAATTCGCAGTCCATGATGTTTAACCTTGGCCCAAGTAGTAACCTTGTGTTATATAAACAAGGTTAGGCTTTAGGGTTTAGGTTAATCAGCCAATCAGTTAATCAGCCATAACATTGTTTGAGAGCAATTTCGTGAGAGCTTTAGGGTTTGGACGAAATTGTTAGTTGGTTAGGGATCTTGATTGATTGTAATCAGTTTGATAGATAATCGATAAAGATCCAGTTTGAAAGTGATTTGCTGTTTCTGTTTTCTACTTGTTTCTGTGATATTCTGATCAAGAGGATTCCGCACTCTTGATTGGAAAGACAATTCTGTGAAAGATCCATACTGATAGGGGACCTACAATTGGTATCAGAGCTTTAGGCTCTTGAAGGCTCGGTTCAGAACTGTGCTTGGAGAAACAGGAAGAAGTTTTCGAAATTTTTGAAAAATTAGGGTTTTTAAAATTTTCGAATTTTTCTGTTGGTTTGATAAAATTTTCGAATTTTTGGCTGTTTTGATATTCTGTTTTGTTTGATTGTTGATTCGCAGGATTTCAGGAAAGATTTCATTGATTTTGGAAAAGTTTTCGGGTGATAGACTTGAAGATTCAAAGACTGTTCTTCGTGTTCTTCGTGTTTATCGATCTGTTTTTCATAGTTTTCGAAATTATTTTGCTGATTTAGGTGTTTCGATTTTGCAGGATTCTGTTAGGAAAGATCTGGAAATCTTCAAAAGTTCGAAAAGATTAAGTTTCCAAGTTTACTGATCAGCGAATTTGTGACCTGATACATCTGTGACCAGCGATTTTGTCTGGACTGTGCGAAATTAACTGTACCAGCATACGTATTGGCGAAGTAAATCCAAAGGCGACTTTGGTAACCGTATAATTTTCCTCAGCGAAATTATTACGGTTTTCGGGGACTTTACAGGTCGTCGTAATCGCGATATTGACTGGCGAAGTTGACAGCGAATTTAAGCAGCAAAATTAAATTTTCAGCAAACCTTGATCGATTAGCGAAATTGAACAAGGAACAGACCTAGCGAATTTAATCACTGACCCAGCGAATTTAATCAGTAACCAGCGAAATTAACTCAGCAATTTTAAAACCAGCGAAATTAAGAGGTGGAATTTCAGTTGGCAAGCGTCGATAAAATTTCAGTGTTTTGCAAATAGAAAGTGATCCGTAGCTCGTTTGACAGAACCGTTTGGACCGTTAGATTCCTTGGATTTTTAGGGTAAAAAAAACTCTGGAAAATCCCGAATACGGTTTTTGACATTAGACATCATCAGACTCGTCTTTTCGATACGATTCTAAAGGTGTAATTTGGTAACCACTGTTTTCGGAGATCTTTTGTACGGTTTTAACAGTCTGTTACGTTAAAATGTCAAACATGATGAGTTTGAAAGCACCTAAGATGATGAAGGTGGAGAATTATCTTACATGGAAGGACAACTTCAAATCCTTCATTGAATCTCAGGATGCACGCATGTGGATCTGTATTGAAGATGGGTATGTAAACCCAACACACGATTTTGAGGGCAGACAACGTAGAACAGACTATGTGAACATGAAAGAGGATGATAAAAGGAAGTATGACGCTGAAAAGAGAGCATTGGCTGCAATTAAAATGTCCTTACCTGATAGCATCAAGCATACCTTCAAAAAGTACAATAATTCAAAGGATATGTGGGATGCATTACAAAAGCGATATCAGGGGAATGAGAGAGCCACTCAGGCATTCATGGCAGAGATAGTGCCAGTTGATGAGGCTGAAACTACTGTGAGTGATGTTGAATCTGAAGTGAAGAATGCTGAAGCAAAAGTGGATGCTGAAGTAGAGAAAGAGAGTGAAGCTGAACAGGTTGTTGCTGATGAAAACTCAGAAGTTCATGAGAAAGAGGTACAATCTATTTCTGTGTGTTTGAGATGTCGTGAACTACAGGGTGAGGTTGCCAGGTTGACAACACAAAACCAAAGTCTGGTAAGTGAGATGTCTAACATAAAAGAAGCAAACTTTTTTGCTAAAAGAAATGAATCTACATACTTGAAGAAGATAAAAGGTTGTGAAGCTGAAATTGAAGCTTTAACATGCAAGTTAAATGAAAAACTTCAAGTAATAGATTTAGCTCATGACATGATGGCTGAGAAAACAAAAGAGATTTCTGAAAAATGCAAAGAGTTGTCAGATGCACAACTCAAAATTGTTGAACTTGAAAAGAAATTAGGTCAATTCAGAGATTCATCTTTTGTAATGAAACATATGATGGGTGGGTTAAAGAAGAGTAATGACAAGACAAGTGTGGGCTTCCAAGGCTTTAATGAAGTTCCACCTCCTCTTAGTCATGACTATTCATTTCTGCCTAGTGAAAATGAGCTAGCAGACTTTATGGCATCTACACCAAGTAGTTTCGCATCCACATCAAGTCAAGGTGATGGATCTGAGAGTGATGATGCTAAGAAGAATAATAACAGCAAACCAGTTTTGAAAAATAAAACTTCACATCCTAAGAATAAGAATCCAACTGTTGTTAAACAGATTACTTTTGTTCAAGGAAGTGACATGAAAAACGAAACCGCTGTTATTGAAAATGAATCTAATGTAGAGTTTGCTAAAAATAAAAACAAAGAAAAATTTGAATCCAAGCAAACTGAACAAGGTTCATCTAAGGGATCATCACCATTTGATAAGGGATCTACCTCAGAGACTCCAGCTAAGAAGTCTTCGAGAAAGAGATCGTGCTTCAAATGTCACGTCAAGGGACATGTAGCAAGCTGCTGTCCTAACAAAAAGAGTGAAGCAAAACTTAGTGAAAAACAGAGAGGGAAATTACCTGAGAAGAAAGGTGATAGTGAGGAGAAAGGATCAAATTCTCAAAAGAAATCTGCTCCTAAGCAACCAGAGAATGTTGCTGTTGGTGTAGATAAGGCTGGAACAGGAACTCCACAAGTTCCACGTTTTCAAAGAAATCAACCTAGATTTCAGCCTAGATCTCCACCAGGCAGATTTGAGAGACCTAGAAGCAGTTCACCAAGAATGAACAATTATAATGCTAATAATTTCAGAAGTCAAGGTCAATATCAAAATCGATACCAAAATAATGGTGGTCGAACTTTTTATAACAATGGCTTTAGAAATTACAACAATAATGCTTCTTGGAATCAAAATTCGTGGTACCCAAATCAGAACTTCCAAAGGTCATATAGTCCAAATGTATATAGGAACCCTCAGGACCATAGACCTTGTGGAAATCAAAATCAATTTCCATCAACAGGTCTGAGATCCAAGACTCCAGTTAGGAGTAATGGATATTGGATGGATGTTCCAATAGTTGGTGAATTTGGACGACCCAAGACCATTAAGGCCTGGGTCCCCCAATCTAACTAATTTCTTAAGTTGGTGTGTGTAGGAGCTGCTAAGGAGGATTATCAACTTATGTTGATAATGGCTGCTCTAGGCATATGAAAGGGGATGTGAGATTGTTGATATATATTAATTGATTGTTTAAATTGAAGTTCAAAGTGCTGATTCGACACTAGATAACCTGGCAGATCTTTATACTAAAGCTTTTGACAGGGCTCGCTTTGAACACTTAGTTGAACTCAACGGGATGAGGAATCCTGAATAACTGGTTTTTTATAAGAATTTTGTAAATAGTTTATTGCTTTTCTTAAAAATCAAAAATAAAAAAAAATTGAAAAATCAAAAACATAAAAAAAATAGAAAATCAAAAATGAGTTATCACTGTGTGGAAAAGAAGAAATGATAGTACATCAGCAAGTTAGACTGTCACACTGAAATGAAATTAAATTGCTTAAGTGTGATAGCAGCTTCATTATATGATGTACCAGTAGGCAAAAAGCATGAAATAATCAACTTACCAAAGTGATATAAACATAAATGCACTGTGTATGAGTGGGGAACACATTAGTGGTGTATGGTTAATGACCTTAAATCTTGCGTTGATAGATTGCCAAAATCTGAAGTTTTGGGTCTTTATACTGTTATTTCATCTGGGGATATCTTGGCTGTTTTTCTGTTCAGAACTAAAATTGTACATGACCCCAGGAAAGAAAGTCACTTGGAATTAGCTCATTTCTATTTGAATGTCTGTATGTTGTCCCGATACACACAATTTTGATCTGATTCTGAAATCTTCTCTGAAAAAAAATCGTGTACCTCCTCTGCTGCATCCAGATATATGCTGACCTGGAGGTGCTAGGCAACGACAGCTTCTGCTGCATCCAGATACATGCTGACCTAGCTGTACGTTGTCGCTCTATAGATCTAATACACCTGAAAGAGGCCCTCAAGTGCCCAAATGAATCCCAATAAACCTATATCAAACTGAGAAATCTCATTTGATCTGTATATTATACCATCTCTCCTAAAGATCTATTCTGTTCTCTTCTCAACCTATTCCCAGCTAAGATTTCAGAAATCTGGATTGGACTTGTGAAATATGTGGTAGGGAAGATACTTGCATGATAGAGTGTGTTGTTTATATTTCCAGGATTTGATTAGTATTTATTTGGGTGTTCATTGTTAAGAAATCAAAACATGATAAAACAGATTATATGCAGACCTAGACATTGTCAGTATATCTTAAAGGATGACATCAGTATACTCACCTACTACGATGAATCTTTGTGCATACCTTGATCGTGGGGGTATATCCTGAAGTGGGACACACTAGTATATCAGTATTAAAATTATCTTAATGTATCATATGGTAATGGTACTTGAAATGTTCATGCATTTTGTTTAAGTGGACAAACATACTGGTATCGTCTTGGACTGCTTTTCACGAAAAATTAAATAAAGAATTATATAATAGTGTGAAACAGTTTGATTTTGCTGATATGATCTTCTTACCAGTGATTCTCACAAAAATAGAGTGTTTATTGTTTTTGTTATTTACTTGCTTTCTGAAAAATATAAAAATCAAAAAATAGTGTCTTTTTCTGTTTAAAATTCTTAACGTACGGAAAACTGTTATTCTTGGAGGAATTGTTACTGATAGGGGGAGACAGTGTTGGAAAGTGAGTTCAAAATTTTAAATCATGCGGGTTATAGTGTGTGATTAAAAAGTTTTGCGTGTTGGCGATAAATTGGAAAATGCTTAATCTGTGATACAGTTTAACTATCTCTTGAATAATAATAATTTGTTTAACTTATGTTGAAAAATTCTTATGGTTTCTCGAGATGTTTGTTTTATAGTATACAGATTGAAGCTGTGTGTTATTGAGAAGTTGCTGTGTTGCTGAGAAGTTGCTGTGAAGATGAGAGTTTGATTGGATGCATGGTAGAACCTCCTTTCTATATTGCAGACAAAGTTGAAGAGTTTGAAGATTGCTATTCAAATGCTGAACTGGAGTTTACTCAAACGCTAAAGTTTTTGAAGATTTGGTGATTGGATGCATCAGCTTAGGGGGAGTCTGTTGCTGACAGAAGCTATTGAAGCTGAAGCTATCCAAAGACCAAAGACAGTGCAAGACTACATGAAGATTGCAAGATGACTGAAGACAAAGTTATTTTATGAAGCTATTGTCAAGGGGGAGTTTGTTGGTGCATGTTTGTGACAACAGCTTAGATTTGGTCTTTGGATATCTTGTAATTAGTTAAACGATAAACAGTTAGCAGGTTTAGCTTTGTATTAGTGAGTTGTAATGTTTGGGCTAACCAAACCCATACTTATAGGGATGCGGGGCGAATTGGGCTTGTCCAATTCGCAGTCCATGATGTTTAACCTTGGCCCAAGTAGTAACCTTGTGTTATATAAACAAGGTTAGGCTTTAGGGTTTAGGTTAATCAGCCAATCAGTTAATCAGCCAGAACATTGTTTGAGAGCAATTTCGTGAGAGCTTTAGGGTTTGGACGAAATTATAGTATACAGATTGAAGCTGTGTGTTATTGAGAAGTTGCTGTGTTGCTGTGAAAATGAGAGTTTGATTGGATGCATGGTAGAACCTCCTTTCTATATTGCAGACAAAGTTGAAGAGTTTGAAGATTGCTATTCAAATGCTGAACTGGAGTTTACTCAAACGCTAAAGTTTTTGAAGATTTGGTGATTGGATGCATCAGCTTAGGGGGAGTCTGTTGCTGACAGAGCTATTGAAGCTGAAGCTATCCAAAGACCAAAGACACTACACGATTACATGAAGATTGCAAGATGACTGAAGACAAAGTTATTTTATGAAGCTATTGTCAAGGGGGAGTTTGTTGGTGCATGTTTGTGACAACAGCTTAGTTTTGGTCTTTGGATATCTTGTAATTAGTTAAACGATAAACAGTTAGCGGGTTTAGCTTTGTAATAGTTAGTTATAATGTTTGGGCTAACCAAACCCAACGAATTGGGTGTGTGGGGGTGAATTGGGCCTGTCCAATTCGCAGTCCATGATGTTTAACCTTGGCCCAAGTAGTAACCTTGTGTTATATAAACAAGGTTAGGCTTTAGGGTTTAGGTTAATCAGCCAAAACAGTTTAGAGAGAGAGTAATTTCATGAAAGGCAATAGGCTTGGACGAAATTGTGTTGGTTAGGGTTTTAATTGATTGTAAACTGCAAGTTGGATAATCAATAGAAAACCCAGGTTGAAAGTGATTTGCTGTTTCTGTTTCCTACACGTTTTCTGCTTATTCTGATCAAGAGGATTCCGCACCCTTGATTGGAAAGACAATTCTGTGAAAGATCCATACAAATAGGGGACCTACAATTGGTATCAGAGCGTTAGGCTCTTGAAAGCTCGGTTCTAGATTGTTGGCTGCAGAAACAGGAAGAAATTTTCGAAATTTTGAAAACCTGAAAAATTAGGGTTTTGAAATTTTCGAAATTTTTGATATAATTTTTCGAATTTGTTGGCTGTTTTGATCTTCTGGTTTGTTTGTTTGGTGTTTTTCAGGATTTCTGTGAAAGATCCATACTGATAGGGGACCTACAATATTCAGTTGTAGGCTCTTATTAAAGATGTTCTACCCATCGGCGTTGATGCATATTCAGTTCCCTCTTATTAAAGATGTGCTGTAGGCTCTTATGATCGGTGAAGATCGTACACTTGGTACCATACAGGTAGTGTCGCCAAATCTTTAATGCAAAAACAACTGCGCCTAGCTCGAGATCGTGGGTCGTATAGTTCTTCTCGTGGATTTTGAGCTGACGAGATGCGTAAGCTATAACCTTGTCTCGTTGCATTAAGACACAACCGAGACCAAGGTAAGAAGCATCACAGTAGACAATGAAATTATCGTTTCCGTCGGGTAGTGTGAGAACAGGAGCATTGCAAAGCATGTACTTGACGGTTCGAAAGGCAGACTCTTGTTTGGTTCCCCAAACAAAAGGCTGGTCCGTATGAGTGAGAGAAGTGAGTGGTACAACAATCTTCGAGAATCCTTTGATAAATCGTCGATAATAGCCCACTAGCCCAAGGAAGGAGCGGACTTCAGTCGGGTTCTTAGGCGTAACCCAGCTCTTAACAGCTTCAATCTTCGCAGGATCGACGTGAATACCCTGACTATTAACGATGTGACCCAGAAACTGAACCTCCCCCAACCAAAACTCGCACTTGGAGAATTTGGCGTAGAGCTGGTTCCCCTGGAGTAACTCGAGAACCAAACGTAGATGGTGCGCGTGTTCGGCTCTCGTTTTGGAATAGATCAAGACATCGTCGATGAACACGATGACGAAATAGTCGAGATATGGTTTACACACTCGATTCATCAGATCCATGAAAACTGCTGGTGCGTTGGTTAGGCCAAAAGGCATGACAACGAATTCGTAATGGCCGTAACGAGTGCGAAACGCGGTTTTGGGTATATCCTCCTCTTGTATACGCAGCTGATGATATCCTGAACGTAGATCGATCTTCGAGAAACACGTAGCGCCTTGTAGCTGATCAAACAAATCGTCGATTCGAGGCAGAGGATAACGGTTCTTCATAGTCAACTTATTCAATTCCCGGTAATCGATGCACATCCGGAACGACCCGTCCTTCTTTTTGACGAAAAGGACTGGTGCGCCCCAAGGAGAGGTGCTCAGGCGAATGAAGCCTTTTTCAAGCAATTCCTGGAGTTGGGTTGAGAGTTCGCGCATTTCGGACGGCGCGAGTCGATAAGGAGCTCTGGCGATAGGATTAGCCCCAGGAATGAGATCAATTCGAAAATCAATATCACGCTTAGGAGGTAGTCCGGGAAGATCCTCTGGAAAAACTTGAGGAAATTCTCGAACCACAGGAACGTCTTTCACTTCCTTCTTCTCTTTCTTTTCCTTCTCCGCTGCTACGACATGAGCCAAGAAAGCCCTGTATTCCTTACGGAGATACTTGCTAGCTTGTAGGCATGACATAAGCTTGAGACCCTTCGAAGTAGTATCACCATAAACGCACAATGAATCACCGTTGGCGAGCGAAAAACGAATCATTTTATCGAAGCACACAACTTCGGCATGGTTTTCGCGAAGAAAGTCCATGCCTACTATGACATCAAAGCTTCCTAGTTGCATTGGAATGAGATCGATTGAGAAGATGTGATTGTTGAGCTCGAGTGTGCAATCACGAATAACAGAGTTTACAGCGACGGTTCTTCCAGTAGCGACTTCAACATCGAATGCAGAGGAGAGTCGGGAACGTTTACGACTAAGGAGTTTCTCAAATTCGAGTGACACAAAGCAATTATCGGCTCCAGTATCAAACAAACATGAAGCATAAATACCATTCACAAGGAACGTACCATTGACCACGTTGTTATCGGCCTGGGCTTGACGCACATTGAGATTGAAAGTTCTGGCTCGTGCGGCCTGTTGCTGCTGTTGTGGTTGTTGCTGCTGTGGTTGTTGCTGTTGCTGCTGGGGTTCTTGTTTCACCACCCTGTTCGGGCACATGTTGGCGAAATGGTTCGGGTCGCCACACGTGAAGCATGCTCTGGCTTTGACTGCGGGTGCCGGAGGAGCTTGTTGACCCTGTGGGGCAGCGAGTAGAGCTTGATTCGCAGGAGCTTGACAAATACGGCAGTTGGCAGTAAAGTGGCCGTAGACGTTGCAATGAGCACAGAAGCGGCATTGAATAGCAGTCAGGTGATGATAGGTGCAAGTAGGGCAGAGTGGATGTGGCCCAGTATATGCACGCTTTGCAGGTGGTGCATTGGCCACATGCGCCACTACTTGACGCTGTTGAGCAGGTACAGCTTGGATCGGTGCAGCAGTAATCGCACAATTCTTGTTGGTGGAGCTGTTCTTTCTCTTGTTCTTTCGCTTGTTGCTTGACGAGGTAGGTTCAGCAGTTGGTGCAGTAGCGGTAGCTTGATGCAGATGCTTGGAGGCCTTGTCCCACACCCCAGCCTTAACCCTTTTTTCGTTGATCTCAGCAGCCAGCAGATAAGTTTCCTCGATCGTGGCAGTCTTTGCCGCTTGAACGAAATCAGCGACGCAGTCGGGCAAAGCTCGGATGTACTTCTTGATGGTCATATCGGGAGTCTTGACTTGGTCAGGACAGATAATGCTGAGCTGTTTGAACCGAGCAGTGAGGCCAGCATTGTCTCCGTCCTTCTGATGTATGTGCCAAAATTCATCTTCAAGCTTTTGACGCTCGTGAGGAGGGCAAAATTCCTCTAGCATGACTTCCTTGAGCTCATCCCACTACAAACCGTAAGCTGCATCATTCCCTCTCTTGTTCCTCTCGGCCGTCCACCAGTCCAAAGCACGGGACTGAAAGACACCGGTAGCGTTTAGAGTTCGAAGGTCATCAGGGCAACCACTTTGTCGCAGAGTAACCTCGATAGAGTCAAACCAGTGGAATAGAGCAGTAGGACCTCCTTCGCCTGTGAATTATTTCGGCCCACATGACTTGAATTGTTTGAAATTGAAAGGTCTCGCGGCAGCTTTAGGACATTCAGTCCTCGACTCCTCGGATGATTTGCTGGCATTCTCACAGACATCACTTACTGCCTTTGCTACAGCTTTCGCGACGATGGAAGCAAGACGTCTATCTATCTTTTCCTGGCGAGAGAGTGGATGACGGGATCCAGACGACATTGTCTGCAATAGACATCGCCATGGAACTCAACACATGTATCCGAATCTCACCTCACACGTCTATTACTACTAAAGCTCAGTAACACGTACCATGTAAACGCATACAGTCACAATTCGCAGAGTTGCACAAAATCACATAATCACATAGAGCACAATATTCCTAAACACGTAAACATACTAGCATGAGCACATATGACTTAATCACTAAAGCACATACGGGTGTACAAGACATTCTGACTGCCTCTATTGTCGATTCGCTAGCGATGAGTTGTGTGGGTTTTGTGTTTTAGCAGAAGCAATAGTGTTGGGTCGAAATCAATAATACCTCAAAATGTTAACAAATAACAGAAAAACACATAAAATCTTCATAAAGGTCGGTAAATCGAAAGTAGATTGTCTGCGGCTAATAGACTTCGACTAACCAAATTGGCTCGACTATTCGCAAGGATCCTGCACAATTACCTCCAGGACTATGCCTTTGCCTCGATTCTTGGGCGTTGGCGAAATTCCCATTGGTTATATTGTGTCTTTAGATCGTTGGAGTCCATCGAACTTTGGCGAGAGTTTTTGTATAAAAGCGGGACGAGTCGTCAAGGTTAGGGTTTCACCCCTATCTTGCAACTTCCGTCCTCGTTTTTGATGAAAATTGAGGAGATTATTCATCAAAATATGGATTTCACTCCTGATTTGGTATAATTCTCCTCGTTTGTGGGTAAACGTAAGTTGATTTGGCAACTTTAGTCGAGAGTTTGCGGTTTTCACACCTATTCTCAGCCTCATTGCCTGTTCACAACTTGAAAAAAAAATTCGAGTGCAATGATAGAAAGAGTGAGTGATAGTGACGAGTTTACGCATACGTGTGAGTTGGTCTGTTGGTTCTTAACTATAGTCTAGGTCTCTAAGACTTCGACCCGGACTAGGTCGAGTCTTTGCCTAATTCTCTATAGTTATGGCTCTGATACCAATCTGTCACACCCCAACCGATGGCGGAATCATCGGGGCGCGGCACTGAGCGAAACAGATTGTCCATAAGTTTCCATAACAACTATCATTACCATTCAATTTAAGTTAACATGTCCCATACCATGTCTCAAATAGCAAAACAAGTTATTACAGACAAAAACTAAACAAATATTCTGTTCCGACAACTCAGATTTAAACATAACAATTTATTCGTTGGTTTCTAGGACTCCAGTTCCTAGCTTCAATTTCATCACAGCCCGAGAAGCATATAAACAACCTAGGCACCTGTCACATACGTTAAAATAATGTCAATACATAAAATGTAAAGGTGAGCATACAAGTTTGATAATAGCATATAGAGTTCGAATTCGTTTACGCATAACCAGCACGTACACATAGTGAAATGAAGCACGTTAGTTATCGACATAGATCCATCGATACCAATGACTGCGGGTTGACTGCCAGGGGCAGTTCGCAATACAGGATTACCACTGTAATCCATGCAAGTAAAAGATCCTTAACAACCCCCGTGTGAACGGGTGCTGAGTCCAAACTATAGTACTATCGTTGCTAAGGCAGGTAGACAGCATTCCATGTGTAAACATAACAAACCAGCATTCATAAGCCACGTATAACATGCATTATTGGTTAGCGTTAAAATAGCTTGAGTAGTGTGATAGTTGTAGTTTGAATAGTTGTAACGTATGTAACACCCAAAAGTGCTAAAGCAAAAAGGGTTCGAGTATACTCACAGTGCTTGATGGATTGAAGGGAGCGCTTTACAGCGAGTACGGTTAGCCTGAATAGATTCGATAACGTAACGATAAGTGACGCGTAAAACAGTACGAGTGAGAGTGGGCAGGATGGCTGATCGTGCGGATCAGTTATCCGTGAGTAGAAGTCATCCGTGCGCATGACCTAACCGTGCGGATGGTGATGCGTGCAGATGGTGTTCCATCCGGATAGGTTATCCGTGCGTACGACTGTCCGTGCGGGTGGTAATCCGTGCGGACTAGTTGTACGTGCGGACGACTTATCCGTACGGTTAAGTTGTTTGTGTGGACAAACGTCCAAGTGGATTGTTTCTTCCTAAGATGTGTTTGTGTATGATGGCTTGTGCTTTGGAGTTTTCGTTGTAGCATTTAGAAACCACATAAGTGTTTCTACCTTTCAAGCCGGTCGCGCGGACGACGGTCCGTGCGTATGGTAGTCCGTGCGGACAGCCTATGTGCGCGGGCAGAGACAATCCGTCCGGATAGCCTGTCCGTGCGGATGAACATCGTTTGATTTTCATTTTAAGGCCCTAGTATCTCATGATCCGAAGAGTAATCCGTTCAGAGGTCGTCCGTCCGGATTGCTCGTTCGTCGATACTCAAACCTCGTTTGGAAAGTGGGTCCCAAGGGTAGTCCGTGCGGGTGACAACCCGTGCGTATGACCTGTACGGCTCGTCCGTGCGGACAGCTAGTCCGTGCGGACAGCTTGTCCGTGCGGACAACTGGTCTGGTTGCTCCGTTCGTCTACACTTGGTTTCTGTTGTCGTTTATCGAGACGTTCTGATTACGTGGCAACCACTTGGAGTTGTGTCCTTACCCGCGTGACTAAACCGGTCAGGAACCACCCTAACTCGGCCTGTCGGCGACTCAGAACGGTCATCCCGGTTAACCCCGAGATCAGTTGTCTATGGGTAGGATTCCAGATCTAGAACTAGTGCATCACTATTGACGAGTAGAACACTGGAACTGATCGGATCCGTACCGGTGTTAAGGGTAAAAAGGGAGAGGACTAGAGTTTATTTCTTTCAACTCTTTTATCCTTAGAAAAGTTTAGATCTAGGTGGGATTATTGTAAAAACTTGTAGAAATCGTTTAGATCTGAGAGATTCTTGGTGGAATGAGTTCAAGCTTGAAGTTCTTATGAACTTCATGATGACGTCACCCGAGAATACCTCAAATCCGGATGATTTCATGGTTAGAATCGAAGATTCGAAAGACAGAAATGTGTAGAATTGTGTAGTGATCGAAGATGTACAAGAATTAGTGCAAGATCTTACCTGGATTGAGAGAAATCTGAGAAAAGGTGAAGAATGCGTGTGGTTCAGACGTCACTTGCCAAAAGTGGAAAAAGTGGAGAGTGACCCGTGTATTTATAGGATGCCAAAAAGGGAAAGGGTGAGCCGTGCGCATGGCACGCACCCGGGTAGGTTATCTGCGCGGACTGGTCATCCGTGCGGATTGGCAATCCGTGCGGATTGGCCATCCGTGCGGATGCCACCTTCTTTGGCGAGTTCGGTGCGATGTTGATTCGGTGTCGATTTGCGAACAATTCGATGGGGTTTCCTAATCAAATTACTTTCAGTCCCAACTACTTCTTATATGGTTCGACTCGGGATTTGGGTTCGGGTTCGATTACATTCGAGTTGGACTTCGAGTTCGATTGAGTTCGCTTGAGTTCGCTTGATTATCACAACATAACATAAACTAAACATGCACAGGTAACACGTAAGGCACACAGACACGTATAACAACAAGTAAAAATACACAGTTCGAGTTACAATTCGATGTCGATTTGATTAGCTTGCTTGATTAACTTTATCGCATTGTTACTTCCTATCTTTCACAGTCGTAGGTCGATTGAAATACGGTTAGCATGACTCGATTATTGTAATGTACGACATTTACTCCACATAATCTAAATATCATACAAACAATTCTACGAATCACGTCGCGCGAAATCGGTCGTTGACTTTGACCTTGACTTTGACTTTGACTTTCACCCGTGAAAACACGGGGTGTTACAAACAAGGTTTGTGAGCTTTGAATCGATCATCACATATATTTTGATGATAAAACAACATGTTATAAGATAATGCATTGTTGAGTTCGTTTAAAAAATCAATTAGATGTCATGCGTGTTTAACACATTTTGTGTATGTAAACTATTTTATAAGGTAAACTAGTGTTATTAAATCCGCGCGTTGCGCGGTGGGTGGGTATCAGTTCGTTTAATTACGGTACTGACACTCGTTATAGCAACCAATAGAGAAAAAAATGATGATATGACCAAAAATATACCAACACGGCGGGAATTTGATCTGTATCGGTTTGTTTTGTTACGTCACCTACACTCGTTACATCAACCCATAGAGAAAAAAAAATCTTGATATGATCAAAAAACACTGGTACGTGAATTACATTGATAAAAAACAAACACAAGTTACATAAGATATATAAAAGAACCACATATAGGTATGGCAATGGGTCGGGTTTGGGACGGGTTTAGATAATCCCAAACCCAAACCCGGTTAGATAAGTTTGTCCCAAACCCGTTGGGTTTCTAGCTGGTAAATACCCATCGGTATCGGGTATACTCGCGGGTTTCGGGAAAACCCATTAATTTAAAAAGATTACTCGTTGGGTATACTCATCTCAAAACCCATTGGGTATCTATCGGGTAACTACTAACCGGTTACATTTTGTATTGTCATTATAAAAATATATATCAAATAACTACAATGTATACGGAGTAGAATACCTATATGTGTAAAAAATGGATGTATCATATATATACATATTTAATAATATAAAAGGAATTATATCGAGTAAACGGGTACACTTTATCGGGTAATTGAGTCGGGTAAAACGCGTATATCACTAAATCCCAAACCCGCGAAAAAAATAAAAACTATTACCAAACCCATCTCAAACCCGATTAACCGACCCCAAACCCGTCCCAAATATGACGGGTTTCGGGTTTACCCAGCGGGTTCGGGTTGGCTTGCCATCCCTAACCACATAACACATGTAAAAAACCACTAAATAACACATAAAAATAAAAAAAAACCAATAAAACAAATGTACTGTTCATTCAGTGTATCTATTATTAGTATACAATGTATATAACTAGTTGATGCCCCCCGCCCGCGTTGCGGGGCGATGTCGAATAATTCGCAATCAATTAAAAAACACTATTATAGTTTTGTTAGGAAAAAAACTAAAACGATGACAAGACCGTAGTTCTGAGCTCAGGGCAAAATTGTAGTTTGTAATGATTAATGAGCGAGTGTTAGGCAGCTCTTTGAGATGGAAAAAAAATTAAATCCAGTCAACCAATTAAAAAAATCCACTTTTATAGTTTTGCTAAAAAACTAAAACGATAGCAATACTGTAATTTGAACCGCGGGCAAAGTTGTATTTGTTGACTTGGGTAAAATCGTAATTTGGCAAAAGTTAAAGTGATGGCAATACTATAAATTTAAACCAGAGACAAAATCGTAATATAACTTTGCACTAAGGACAAAATCGTAAATTTAAGCTGGGGACAAAATTATATTTTTAATTTGAACTGGGGCAAAATCGTAATTTTGAATTAGGGGGGGGGGGGGGGCAAAAGTATACTTTTATTTTAAACTGGGCAAAAACATAATTTTAAATTGAAGACGAAATCATAATTTTTGAAACGGGGCGAAAATGCAAAATCGTCATTTTTAGTTTGGGGCAAAAGCAAAATTTTATTTTGAACTGGGGCCAAAATTGTAATTGTAATCTGGGGATAAAATCATAATTTTGAACCGAGGGCAAAATCGTAATTTTGAGCGAGTGACAAAAAAATAACTTTATTTTGAACTGGGGGCAAAAACGTAATTTTATTTTAAATTAAGGACGAAACCGTAATTTTAAAATGAATATAAAATAATAAAACGGTTGGTCTAATAAGGAAGTGTCACGCAGCTGCGTGGCACTATTCCTCTAACTTGCTTTTGTATATGTAGGAAATAATTTAAATATTTGATTATTTGAATATATCACAAATTGATGAACCATCTTAGTTCTATTTCCACCTAACCACGTATAATTGTGGATTTTTCATCTACTCCATAATCAATGTGCCCAAAACTCAATGGTGATATTTAAGGCGGGATATGTTTTATGAACCAAGAATCTCTCACTGTTGCGACCGATATGAGATTTGTCATTTGCTTAGAGTGTTACAATATATAAGTCCCACATCAGTTGAGAGGGAGAACGTGTTCTTAATAAATGGGTGGAAACATTCTTTACCACAACACGTTTTGTTTGGGCGAATAATTTGCCAGGTTTCTGATTTTATTTCAAGTAATGTTATATACAACGACTAACACACAACTAAATTTCATCTGTAAATCATTATTTTAGCCATC
This sequence comes from Helianthus tuberosus, assembly GCA_030545235.1. NCBI lineage: Eukaryota > Viridiplantae > Streptophyta > Magnoliopsida > Asterales > Asteraceae > Helianthus > Helianthus tuberosus. The sequence continues at coordinate 184,327,999 of CM060408.1, read as the reverse complement.
TTACCGTATATAGGTAAAAAATAGTATCACCACAACACCACCCTCAACTCAATTTAATGAGAAATAATTCATACTTAATTAAATTAGACAAATGTCAATTTAAAACCGAAAGTACGAATCTTTCTAGTTTGTTGTAGTCGGTCTCAAATGTTGGTAAAGGAGGAGGGTTATGTGAAATTTTGTTTTGAAAATGGCCCCAATTTTTAAGTTCACTTTGAGCCTCTAAAAACATAAGAGTAAATTACAAAAATCGTTCTTTATGTATGTCACTTATTGCAAACTGTGTCCTTTGTCTTCAATAATTACAGAAAACGTACTCGATGTTTGCAAACCCTTGCAGGTTATGTCCTTTAGCCCTAACTCAGTTAATTTTTTGTGGTTAAATCTGACCAAATGGACCCCACATTAGGGTATTTTTGTGGTTAAATCTGACCAAATTGACCTCACATGAGAGTAAAATGACCAAAATACCCTCATGTGGGGTCCATTTGGTCAGATTTAACCACAAAATATTAACTGAGTTAGGGCTAAAGGACATAACTTGCAACAGTTTGCAAACATCGAGTACTTTTTCTGTAATTATTGAAGACAAATGACACAGTTTGCAATAAGTGACATACATAAAGGATGATTTTTGTAATTTACTCAAAACATAACTCATTGCTTGGTGAGGAGAGTATCTTCTCTTGGGGGGGGGGGGGGGGGGGTGATGTTGTGGATGGCAAAATAAAATTGGAGCCAGACGGGTATGCCCAAAACATCGGGATGGATATACCCGAAGCCCGACAGGTACCAGACTTGGTATGAGATAAGTTTTAAAATTTTATTTGGTATTGGATTAGGTGATACCCAACCTAAGAGCATTCCCATTTAGTCCATCATATGTAGTGTGTGGGGTTTTTAAAATGTAAAGAGTATAAAAAGTGGTTGTGAGTGGAGGAGAGAGAAAATATTACTGTTCATCTGTATATTTGGGGGACACTGTTCACCCACTATAATTTTTTAATATATATTGAAAGTGGTTGTGAGTGAAAGAGAGAGAAAAATGTAATACATATTGAAAAAGAGAGAGAAAAAGTATTTGTTTTTAGTGGAAATGTATTGATATAGGAGTTGTTTTTAGTGAACTGTATGTATATTTTTAGTGGATTGGATGTGAATGCTCTAATACCCGAAACCACATACACGTTTAAGACATGTATCATGAGTTGTTTACTCTTTCTTCATAACTACATGTTGAAAATTATTTATTTTTGTTGTAACCAAATTACCTGAAAAGTGTTAACAATATATATTTTCTATTTTACCAATCAACTAACCATACCCTGTGTAATCCCACGCATAGCCTAAAGCTAATTGTAAAGTTTGAGGAGGATGAGTTGTAGGTAAGCCTTACCACTAACCATGTAGATGGAGATACTGCTTCTCAAGAGACCCTCAGCTCCAAAACATTATCTATATATAAGAGTAAAAATAAAAACAAATCTTCCTATATAATAAAGGAAAGATTAACAATCCTAGGTGTCACACTCTCAAGCCTTCATCCTAGGTGTAATTTTCATAGAATTTTCTTTTTTTTTTAATTAAAGCCCAAATTCAATTCTGAAAAAACCATAGTCAAAGTACAAGTTATGATGCATCAGATACAACATCTTTAAGCATAACATTTTAAGCGGTCAAAGTTGCATTCAACTTTTCAATTCCCGCTCATCCCCATCCCCAGTTCCCCATACAGCCAAGTTTTCTTTTCATTTGCAGACAAACAAAGAGAGAGAGAGAGAGAGCGAGAAAAGACAGAGCTCATCCCGATCCTCTCCACCGGCGACCATCGAAGCCATCTTCTTCTCTTAAAGAGCCGATGATCTTGGTAAGTTACGATTCTTCTTTCCACATGATTTTGCTTTGGTGCTTTTATGTGGGTGTGTTCTAATTTATCTTTGTTTTAGCAAATAAGTTTATGAAGAGTTTCTAGGGTTTGTTGTTTTAGGACAAAATCATGGTTGGTTCTCCTTAACATACCCTCTGTTGATGCAAAAATGGGTCAAGCGGAAGAAGACCTAATTGGCCTTCACCGACCGGAAGGTAACCGTAATCAAATGTCTAGAAGGTTTCTTTTAGTCGCAACCGAAGAACTTTCTTGGAGGAGAATGGTTGAAGAAGCTGGTGACGGTATACAAGGGCACCGTGAATCTGTGAGTTAGTACACTTTTGTTTACTTTATATGAGTATGTGTCTCGTATTTGTTGTTTCGGATCTCGATTAGTGATATTTTGTTGAGAAAGATAGTTCTTCAGCTAGAATTGACAAAGAAAATTATTCTTCATTTCTTTGTATTTTATAATTAATAGTTGTTCCCTTTCGGTAAGACATTTATCCTCTTAACGAGTTAGCTAAGTGACACCAGACTGTATAAAGTTTTCTGGTCATATTCGTTGTTCATTATGTGTTATTTTTATTAATTTGGTGATAGTTAAAATAATCAAATTTTAACTATGTACAGATTTATGTAGTTGGGTTGACTTGTCTTCAACTTTTAGATTTTTATCCACACACTAACTAAGGTTTGATTTTGTTTAGGCCGGCTTTCTGGTTGGAATCAAAAATATTGTACCAGGTATCATATCTTAGAATGACCTTAATGCAATTTTAAACCGTACATAGCCAAGTCTTTATACGAGAACCTGTTACTACTTTTGACCTGTTTACTACTTTTGAATGCGTCGATATCTTTTACGGGTCAAATTAAAAACTCTTAGCTCATAATGAAAGAAAATTAGATCTGCTATGGTAACAATATATTTTTGTAATATTTTATCAATTGTTATTTATTAAAAAACCAACAAAAAAAGTGTTTCAGATCAACCAAATTAACATGTCATACAATGTCACCCGTTTTAGCCGGTCACTCGAACCGCACCTGTCATGAATAAGAACTTTGGTTTTGTATTTAGTTAGACAATTTGTAAGAAAAGCGAATAGTAGTCTTTTCTTATTTACCTATTGACATAGTGTTTGTGATGTTGCTGGTGATGTTAGTACAAGTAGAAGAGCTATTACATTTTCTTAATTCATATATGCATAGCTACTTAATGTTTAGATTTGTTCCTTATGATTTATTTGAACTCGTACAGGTCCGATGGATGATACGAAGAAGTTCCCAAAGTAAAATTATGAAGGGTCCAATGGGTTTGGGTCATAAGGTTCCAACCAAACTGGTTCAGGTGAAAGGAAATATTTTAGAAAGTGGTCGTTTGGTTTGGGTTAGAACGGATTCGGGTCTAAGTGGGTTCGGACCAAACTGGATACGGGTCAAATCGAAGTACTTCAAAAAGTGGTGGTTCACATAACATGATATGCGTTTTTGTAACTTGGATAGAAAGTTTTTCTTTATTTTTTAGGGATCATTTGCCGCCTGGGATATGATGGCTGATGCAAACATACCTCAAGGTGCCATTACGACGTCATAGAAGATAAAGATTTACAAAAAAAATCGCCTCGCAGCTGATGGCTAGAAGAAAGTTTTTGATGATGTTCCTAGACGAATTAGAGCAAAGCTATAACAAGGGTAACTTCAACTAAACCTGTTGCGCATCAGGTACATGTGTTTAATTTGACTTAGTTTGGGCTATTCAAATCAATCAGTAACAGGGTTTGAAATTTTAATTAATTAAGTACCATTTTGTGGAAATATTTATGTAAAATTTGTATGTACTTCATGTCTGGGGATAAGGGACTTTGCTCTTTTCCTTTGGCAATAGTTAGAACTAAAACCAAACCGGTTAGTTATATCTGATTGTAAAAATTGGCTAAAAACCTACATACTTTTGTACCAGTACAGATATAATCTTTGATGCAATAAACAGTAAGGACTTCATCGAAGCTTGACCCAATTCTTCGTCGTTTGTATTGTGGGCTCTAATTCAAATAATTTACAGGTGTTTCACGAGGAAAAGGTCAAGATTTATTCTTGCGGTTATTTTATGAGAGCTTACATTTGCTTCAAGAAAAGCTCATTTTCTGTCTTACACTCTCGAGGCTTGCGTGTTGGCGGATAGTCTTGACATGACTCATGGCAGCGTGTGGTTCTGTTGGAACTGGCTTGTGAGTATTTTATTGGAAGATTTGGAACTTAGCTCGTAAGAATAAACAAGATTATGATTATGTTCTTTTATACTGTGGTGTTTACTTGAATATGTTGTTTTTTATAGTCAAAATGAATGAATTGTTGCCGCAAGAAAATAGCTTGATCTTAACTCTTTTTAGTTACAAAATAATCCTTTTAGATCACACATTCAAATTACCTTCTCTCATATGTTGTTATGAATGTTCTGGACCTTTATTGTGAGTAACAGACTTTTGACAGTTAGGGGCTTTAAGTAGTAACTTTTTTAAGAACAATTTAATTATTAAAATTAGTTTTATTATTTTGAAAAACCTGGATTGTGACGGGTATGAAACTAGATTCCCCCCATCTTCACATGAAATTGAGTTTTAGATACCAGTTTGAATATTTGAATTTAGTTATATAACAAGCTAAATTATTGTTTTATATTATTATATTTCAGTATTGAATTTTTGTACATATATGGATAATTATTAAAATGATCAAAGTTGTAACTTATTTTCAAACTAGGATGTATGCGGCTGGCGAAGTATGCCTCATTATGCCTTGCCAAAAAGAGAGGATGGTGCATTGCCAATTGCAATAGCGAACAATTGAAACAGAGAACAAATAATAAGAAAAAGTGGGAGTGCGAATTAAACTGAACATAGGCATCTGTTTATGATTGAACTATCACAATTGTTTGGCAGTTTATGATTCTTTAGTCAAAGAGCTAGCTGTTGATTCATCCTGAAGCTGTGAACATGGTATTACTTTTCTTCTGTAAGTTGCATGAACGCCTTCGAATTGTAACATGTACAAACCAGAAAATAATCAATAGTAAGATTGTAATTGAAAATTTTTCAATAGTTAAGGTGATTGCTTACACACTTAACACCTCGTTCAATAGAAAATTCTTCCTTTTCCCTGTTTAACATAACATCAACCAGTAAACGAAGACTAATTACATTTTTGGGCAACACTTAAATCTTTTGTCATATGCCTTTCACATTTGCTTGTAAGGCCAAAAAAGGCTCCAACACCTTATCTTTTTTTGCTCCTGTAACCCATCAGAATCTACTAATATTTATCAAGGTTAAAAAACTTCTTTCATGTAGTGTAAATGGACCAATTAATGGCCTTGTTCAGGCGTGACCAAATCAAAAAGATCTGAACGGGCCTAGAAAAACGTCTTCGTTTGTAGTTCTGACTTGTCGTCAGTGTAGTTGAAACGAGTACATAAATTATTCTGAACCCAGTTGAACTTTCTTTGATCCTGTCATTGCTAATCTATATTTTGTTCTTTTAAGTTATTACCCTATATATTAAAAATATAACGCAATTCAAATTTATCGAAATAAATTTAACGTTTTAAATATAAACATCTGATTTACTGATTAGTTCCGGGTTTTGTGAAGCGTACAAAAACAACTTTTATAGTTATAGATTTTTTTTAACACAACCCATAACCCGTGAAGCTCACGGGTATATAATCTAGTAAAGGTATGTAGTAATTACTCACAATAAACAATAACAATAAAAAAAACATAGTTATTATTCGCAACAAACAAAAAGGTATCAAATACTAATATGGACATATATCACGCCACATGTACACATCCAAGCAAGTGATACCATGTAAAGGCATTCGCAACAAACAAAAAGGTATCAAATACTAATATGGACATATATCACGCCACATGTACACATCCAAGCAAGTGATACCATGCCCTAAATAATAATTGAAAAACTAAGTTCTAAGGCAAAAATCCATAAGGAGAAATCTGTCAACCTCCTAAAAGTCCTTAACGTTGATCCTATGTCTTCAAAAACTCGTATCTTTGATCATGTCTCAGAGAGATGCAAGTCTAGTTAATCCACCCTAATGCACTCCCCCCAAGTCAGTTTTGGCTTACCTTTACTCCTCCTCCCATACACAGTTGAGAGCTTCCACGCCTCTAACCGTAGGTGTCACATGTCTCCTCCTAACATGGCCAAACCATCTTAACCTTCCTTCGTCTTATCTACTATACTTAGGGGCGTACCCACCCTAAGCTAAGGGTCGGCGGACGCACCCCATGAAAAAATATTTTTTAGTGCTATTTTTCGCCGGAAATTCCGACCGCACCCCTTGGAATTTTTCATCCGCACCCCTTGAAAATTTTCAACCGCCCCACTTAGAAAAAAAATAATTATTAACCACTTATTCACTTAATTATTTAATCCAATCAAAGCCCAATCTGCAACCAATTTTTATTAACACAAGCCCAAATAAAATAACTCAAACCCATCCACCCATTCCATTTCCAAATCCCGCCCCCAAAAAAACTCCCAGCAACTTGACGCCACTACTCACGATCTGGTGGCTTTTTTTACCGGAAAAACCAAAATTCCGGTTGGACCGACCTATATTACGTTAGAATTCCAATATAGAACTAGTATGGTTTATTTATTTATTTATATTTTGTTTTATGTGATGATTAGGAGAAAATATAGATGTGTAAGGGTTTAATCTTTTTATATTTTTTTGATTTTTTTTTGTTCTATACTTGTAGTTAAATGATTTTGTTGTTTTATTTATAGCTTTGTTTGTTTAATTGATTACTTACAAGTAATCAACATTTAATATTAGGAAGTGAATGTTTAAAAATATAATTGAAAGTTATAGGCTATGGTTGAACATGATTGTTTATTTTGTTTAAGTGTTTAGGCTAGAGGGTGTGGGATAACCCCCATGGGGCTTTATAAAGGACACCTCAGCGTCACGTAGGCCCCACGTCAGCCAGGGGGCTTTATAACCCCCCCCCCCCCCTTTAAGACTGCGGGGTATGGTGGGGCTTGGGTTGGGCGTGGCTGGGCCGGCGTGGCCTAGCCACATCACCATTTTTTTTAATATATATTTAAATTAATTAAATACATAAAAAAACATATTTTTTTAAATACATAAACAAACATAATAATTATTAAAATAAAAAACAATCATTCTTCGTCGTCTTCGTCGGTTTCCGCCCCATCGTCAGATGATGATGACGATTCAGTATAACTTGAAGAACTCATGGCGAGATTGTGTTTTATGTGTTTGATTTTGTGTGAGAAAAATGATAAATATTGTAAAGTATTTATAAAGGAATTTTTTTTTTAAAATAGACCAACGGCTAGCCCAACGGCTAGTTTGGTTTGGCCATTCACAACCCGCCATGTCAGCTTGGCCAGACCGCCCCACGCCCGGCTTGAAACCCATGCCCCAAGGGCCACGCCGAAACCCATGCCCACCCGGGGTGGTGGCTTGGGCGTTTTCCCCCTACCCACGCCCAAACTCCCGCCCCATACCCCGCAGTCTAACATGGAGGGTGTGGTGATAACCCCTAGGGGCGCTATAGAGAAAAAAAAAACAAAAAATCTGATTGGTGCAAACAAGTGGGCCCCACCTGATAACCCCTTCTCTTCTCGTTACCACCTATGGCGGACCACCTATGGCGCCTCCCCCTTTAAATGCACGGTGTGGGTGATGGAGCCCCACCGGCGCTATGGGTGGTGATGTGGCGGGGTGGCGCCCCCCACACCCTTAGGCCTTAGTGTTGTTTTATGAACTTATGGAGCAAATTATATGTGTTAGGAACAATGAGTAAGAATGTAATAAACTTATGGCGTGTTTAATATCTTTATATGATATTTTGAATATATTAAAAAAAACCCTGTAGGGCACAATTTTAAATACGTTTGTAATTTGTAATGACGTTTGACGCGTTTTTAATGATTTATAAATTTTAGTTTGATGTTCTTTTGTCTTACATGATCCGACCCGACCTGCTATGAACCGATATTTTTATACAGATAGGGGCCTAAAATCTTTGAAAATATTCTGTACTCCCAGAAAAAAATTACTGAGTCCGCCACCGACTATACTAGCCAAACCTAATCTATTCCTGAAGAACTTATTTCTTATTTTAACTTAGCATGTTCATACATCCCCTTATTTAAAAAAAGGACAAAAGAATGATAAGTTTGAGATATAATTCTATTAGCGAATTTCTAGATTTGGTCGAATTTCAAAGATTTCTTTTGACTTGGCCAACATCATCGCTATCATAGTAAAATAATATTCATTAGCAACACCTACCACTTCCATGTTTTACGAACTGAATAACCATTGACTAAATAAGTTTCTAGGATCCGAGTTAATCATCACATGTACTTTAATGAATATTTAGCATGATTTTATAAAGGGAAAATAGCCACAATGCCAAGTTTGAGTCAACATTTCCAAACTAGTCAAGTCAAACGTCTTGTGGAGACGTCATAAACATGTGCAAACGTCTTGGCGGCTGACCAACCAAAACCTGTCACGTGTCCGACACAGCTCAGACGTCTTGACGTCTTGGCTGAGACGTTTCAGATGACTGCTTGAGACGTTTTAAAAGCTGAGCCGATAAGCTGCTAGTTTTGCATGGCTTGAGACGTTTGAAGCCGGCTTAGAGACGCCTCAACACGGCTTGAGACGTCTGAAATTATCACTTTTAAAAAAAAAATTAAGATGTTTCATTAAACCTTGAGACGTTTGAGACGTTTCACGGTCTCCAAAGTTCGATAAAGTTTTATAAAGTTTTTGAATTTAGATGTTTTAATTAATATAGTTTAATATAAGGTAACGAGTATATAAATACAATATAAGATCAACTTATAGCAGCTCCGAGACGGAGGATAAACTGGTTAAGACGTTTGGGTTATACACGAGTGGCGCGCGTTCGAATCTCACTAAGGGCCGGTTCTAACAAGAAGACCCTCTTTTTGATATTTTTAAGTTTTTTTAATTTAGATGTTTTGTTTTTGTTTTTTTTTTTCTGAATGTAATGTTTATTTTTTTTCTTTTTAAATTTTCTTTTTTTAATGTATATTTTCTTTTATATTTTCTTTAACTGTTTACGGGTTTAATTATCACCGTTTTTTAAAATTTTTTAAAATGTTTCATTAATACCTTGAGACGTTTGAGACGTTTCGCGGTATCCAAAGTTCTTTTTAAGACGTTTAATTCCTTAATTCAAACCTTGAGACGTTTGAGACGTTTCCCGTTTTCCAAAGCTGTTTTTAAGACGTTTGAAACGTTTCCCGTTTTCCAAAGTTATTTTTAAGACGTTTGAAAGCTCTTTTTAAGTCCATCACAATTTTCAACCCTGTTATACACAATGTTTTCTTCTTCACCATATCTTATACCCCATTGGTGTTCACAATTCAAAAAATGGGTAGACCCCCTGATTCAGCAAACGGGTTCAAAGAAGTCATCTACAACGGGTCTAAGAAGTCATCTACAACGGACACAGATCTTCTCCCTTTTAATGGGATGAGATCGGATATCCCCTTTCACGTGATCTGCGGGGTCGATCGGGTTCAAGAACTTATCTACAACGGACACGTGAAGGGTTAAACGGGTTGTTCGGGTCATGATGGTTCTGCCTGTTTAGGATGGTGGATGAGAGTTTGGCTAACACATTGGGCTCTCACCAATGTGTTTGCCAGGTCCTCTAACATCACCGAAGCCACAGAACCGCAGAACCAAATGTGAACAACCCGTTACCCGTTACATATCACCTAGGCCAAAATAAATGTGGGTTGATGGAACTTACCAGTTCACGACCCATATTTATTCCTAGGCGTTTCGATGCAAATTCCGGAATCAAAATCCGGATCTCCTACCCCATTTTAAATTTATGGAAGTAGCGGTTTGGTGTATTCTAGTTCAAATGATTATATTTGTATGTTTTGTGTTATGTTTTTTTATGTAATTTGTATTCAATGATAATAAAGTTATAAATTTTACTAATTTACGTTTGAATTCTTGTTCAATTCAGTATAATTCAATGTTTATAGACGTATCAACAGCCTATTAAATGTTAAGACGTTTCAACATGCAAAGTTATATTAAATCCAATTAAATATTCATTTAACCAAACCCACTATATATACCCCTAATCCTAAACAAACAGAAACACACACGCCGTTCTTCTTCTTCTACTTTCTTTGTTCAAGTTTCTTCAACAACCAGGAACACACAAGCAGACATGGCTTCTTCCTCGTGGACCGAAATTGAGGACATTGCATTGGTGGAGGCTTGGGAGGAGGTGTATACCAATCCTCCTCGTCGAAGGCAAGGGGTTCTGTGGGTCCGGGTGCAACAATATTTTGCACAACTCCGTGGCCCGGACCACAGACGTACCGTTGACGCCTTATCTTCAAGGTTTCGGGTTATACGATTGGAGTGTAAGAAGTTCGAGGGTTACTACAAGTCTGTGGAGGATTCATCCCAAGGCCTTAGCGAGGATGACATCAAGGCGGTTGCCCTCATCAACTTCCGCCACGATGAAGGACATGATTTCGAACATGTTGCGCAGTGGGAAACGATTAGGGTTTGGATTTAGATGTTTTTTTTTAATGTAATGTTTTTTTCTTTTGTTTATTTTTGTTTTTTTATATAATGTTTAGTATGTATTTTCTTTTTTTAATATAATGTTTTATATTTTCTTTAACGGGTTTGGGCTTACGGGGTTCGGCTTACTGGTTTGGGCTTACACCCAATATTTATTAAAACTGTAGAAATAAACGTAACTATTTAAAACCGTATAAATAAACTTAACTATTTAAAAGTTGAACCTTAACTACTTAAATTATAAATTATAAATATTTATTTTGTTAAAACCGTCATTATTTGAAAGTACTATTTTAGGGGGTAAATTGTCATTTTTGAAACTATATAAATACAAGAGCTAAAAGTGCAATTATTGCAAACTAGAATTTTAGGGTTCTTTTTGCCATTTTTGAAACTTATTTATAAAATAAAATAAATGAATATATATTTTGTTTTATAAAGTCCAGGGTTCATTTGGTCAATTTCTTGAACTTATACTCCAGGGACTGAAATTGCTATTTTATAAACTTATATTAACTATAGACACTAACCGGGTTAGTGTTTATATAAGAACTAGGTTATCACCCGGGATTGCTTCCCGGGTAGGAGAAAATTAATTCGATAAATTTAAATGTATAAACAAAATAAAAATACAAACAAAGTGCCATGTTACATATGTCAATCCGATATCAGAAGGAGTACATTGTGATAACAGATAGATACGGTTAAGTGTACAACAATTAATAACCAACCATATAAATAAGTAAATATGAAGCTGCAACTACATTTGTTTACTCATAAACACTTGTAAGAAATGAAAAAAAAAAAAAGGCAAACCTCAGTGACAAAAGAAATATATGGGAGATGATTCCTTTATTCAATGACGGGACTTGCATACATAAGTCTTTGAAATATGAAATTGTCGTAATAAATAAAAAAAAACATAATTTGAGACTAAAGTATGACAATGATATAATTTGTATTGTGATGAATACCTGTACACATTACAAGTAAGAGCTTTCATGACAGATTAGCGAAAAATTATTCATCATGAAACCAACAACACTGTTGTATTTAGCATTTCCCAAAAAGAATGCTATCTCTTGTTCCTATCATTTCAAACAGGCCCATGGACCCAAACAAACTCCAGTAGAAAAGAAGTTGATGACTAACCACGATAATCGCTATACACAAATCCATTTGGTCATATATGTCCCTATGGACATAGATATACTGAATTTCTTGTCATTTCAGCCTCGACTTCAATGAGCCTCCTCTCAAGGTGTGATTTTCTACGCGGCAGAGTTTTGAAATCTGTAATGGAGAAATAAGAAGCCACTTTGTTATGCATAGATAGCCTAATGTCTACTTCCAATTTACGAAGTCTAACTAATTATGACGTTTGGTAGAGAATATAGGTTTAGACCTTTGAATCTAGATGCTAACCCCATTGAGAAAGATCTTCCCATGATGCAAACTCATCGTTGTTAACGCATCCAACCACATCCACACAACCTATGTTAAGAAAACCATTTTCATGCTTTGTTAGTGAATAGGTTAAATATTGTTCATGAAAATCAAAGATGAAGTTTGGAAAGTTCATGGCCACTTGACCACTTACATTTTTCTACCTTTCCTTGCCTGCGGGATCAACACCCTATTAGCCCGAAGAAAGGACAACCAGGCCTTTGATATGAAGTCATCTAATACCACAGACTCCAACCACAAAGCTTTTCTTCTCGATTCAAATGAGCCTAAATTTTCATCTTTAATAACTTTGAACCTTCAACACTTTGTCTGCCCATATATGATGCTTCAGATTCACAAAACTCTTATTAATCTCTAACTTTTAAATGTGCGTTCCCCATTATGTAGAAACTCGGCTTCGGATCCGTCATCGACACTTTTAAAAGAAATGATAAATAATAAAAATATACAAAAAATATACTAATGAATAAATATGTTGAAATGTTCATTATAATGTGTGTTCCCCATTAGGCAAAGGACGAACATGAAACACCATTAAAAAAAAAGCCAACAAACACCGAAGATTGTGGCATAAATGGTAATACTCATACTCGACTTCAATGAAACTATTAGCAATCTTAATTTAAGAGTTAAGACACACCTAAATTGAGATAGCATGAACACTTCACATTGTAGTCAACTCATCACAATCATCTGTTTCAAGAAATACCAAGTAAGATCTTAATTTAAGAGTTAAGACACACGTAAATTGACATAGCATGAACACTTCACATTGTAGTCAACTCATCACAATCATCTGTTTCAAGAAATACCAAGTAAGCACCTCTATAAAACACCACTATAAGGTCAAGAAATACCGAGTAAACACCAGTTTCAAGAACATAGCCGAACCGTTTAATGCACAAAAGCTAAAGCTCCTACATGTCTCTTTTGATAATAGCTTATTATTGTTTAGATAAATAACACTTTTGTAATCGTATATGACTACTTACCAAAAAAATGAACAAAAAGGGGGCTTGGGTCTATTCCGCATGACATGTTATTAACTGAACCATCATTGATTGCCAGGTAAATTTTCCTACTTTGAGTACTTGAAGAAGCATTAAGAAATAGTAAGAGAAAATTTCAAAGATGTGGTTTTTACAATGACGCGGCGATTAAAAATATCATCCTGCCTCTCTAGCACGAGTTCTCTGCCAGTTTTAAATTTGCATATGAATACAATAAAAATGTTGATTACCTTTCTTTTTCCTTCTGACAACTTGTTAGTGACAAGCCATTGGAGTCGAAGTTTTTCACTCACTTTTTTGGTCGCTGCCAAAATCGAAAATTAATAAATCATGTTTTAAAACAGTCAATTAAAAACAATCATTTTGCCTTCTGTTAAATGTCGATATAAATTGAAAAGCTTCAGGGATGACCAGCTAAGATGAAACTTAATACCGAAACTGTACCCAAGCTAACCCAAAACCTAACAAACCTAGTTGTAATTCTATCGGGTTAAAGGTTAGACTTTCAAACAACAAAAACCTAGGTAACCCAAACAGTACTACCCGAAACCCTACTAACACACCCCATTAACACCCATAAAATTTAGGGCTTTTAAATCCATTGCAAAAGCTAGTAACTTGACAACACTTTTTTGAGATTAATGATTTATTGAATTAGAAACTGAAAAGATTGAATTAACGGTCGAAAGTTCCATGATATGCACATGAAATGGTGAGACTAAATCGAAAAACCAAATTGAAAAAAAAAATATAACTTAGGGAGTACAAAACCTGGGCGGGATCTGTAGAATGCATGAATTTTGAACTCGCCTTTTAGTTAGATTGATACTGTAAACTGAAATTAACAATCAAAATGAAGAAGATTTCAATCGAACCTATTTTACAAATACATGGATATGACAAAATAAACAAAACTGTGTATCACATGAGATTAAATCGTATTCATAGTGTTTGGAAATTAGATGTAATAGAAGGAAAACATTAATTAGAACATCAAATAGTAACGAAAGAGATGAAATTGCAACTTATCGGTTCAAAATAAAAACAAAAGATCTTGGCAGTGCCGATTGTTAGAGAGGGAACGTGTCCCCAATCTAATTTTATTTATTAACATGTGTTCTACATGGAAGAGGATGAGTGCTTGCTAAAATAATTTGGACTTCAGCATTAAAGATCAGCTGCAAAAGGCTTAGATACATTAAAAACTTGTTCTTGATAGCCTTTTGAAGGTATCATAGCTTAGATGGAACAGGCTCTGATATTATAGCACAAACCAGCTTCGTTCCCGCGTGAAAAAACCAATTATGTTTAGAAACACGTTGAATGATATAACAAACACGAAAAAATTATAAATCCATAAAAGACTCACTTTTCCCCATATATAACCTCCTGTGTTTTTCTGTCCTTCCTGAAATTGTTTAAACAAATTCATCATTAGCATTCCCAAACAAATTCACTTGATTCCCATCTTCAATCTTTAAACAAACAATACCTTGTTGACTTATAAAGTAGAGCTTATATCCTCAACAAAGACAACCAGAAGATGAGGATTTCTCCTTAATTTCACTATTTGCAGAGCCTAACCACCATCATATGCCAATGAAGTCTTGAATACACCACCTAACTGGCTTATAACAATCACTTTCTTCCCACCCATGCCCTAATTTTATGCTCTAAAATACAGATATCACATGTTAAGTTTCAAAATTACAGTTCCAATAGAAAACATTAAATGTACCATTATAAACACCTAAAGCACATTATAGTATAGCCCATTCAGCATTAAAAGTACTAAAACTCATACAAACCTTAACAATAAGTAACAATTTAGGGCTTTTGGGTACAAATTTTGAAAAACTGTAACCCTAGATGTAAAATTTCACAAAATTCACACTTCAGTCCGCATTATATTGGAAATGAGATAGATATCAACACAAAGCTGAAAACAAACCCTAACCTAAAACTCAAGATGGAAAAATGAAAAAATATATTTATAACTAACCCTAAGCTTCAAATCCGTTACAACATACCCATTCAATAGACCTGAAAATCATATAGAACCCCAACAATAAAATCAAAATTAGATAAGTGAACCTCAAAATCGAACAGCAAACCTGACCAAAAATTAACCAAGAGAAGTGCAGGCCGCAGAGCCGACAACCTCCGATCATCTCCGTCATCAGGTTCCCTGCGAAACCCTAGCCGAAGCACAACCGACTATTCCACTCAACATCTTCGTCGCTTGGTAACATGACAAAGGGAGAACATATATCAGAGGAGGATTCCAAACCTGTTGAATCTCTTCAATCTCTGTACGGCTGGAGTTTTAGGGTTTGAAAAAGGAATGAAGAAACTAAAGAACAGATCGATCGGGTAAAGAACGGATTGATTGGGTATATTATTCATTAGGGTTTGTTGATAGAAACAATGTCAGATGGGAAGTTGAAGCAGAAAGAGGAGGATGAACAACAAGCGTGAAGGAGAAGAATGTGGCAATTGAGAGATTAGGGTTTTTAGATGGTGAAAGAAAGAAAAAGGTTCCTCACATAGATAAATATATAGGGTCCGAAAACATGGGTTCGGGTTGCTGAAAACGGGATCCGCGTGGAAGGAAAATGCCTAGCTCATTTTCCCGCCAAAAAGCAATCCAAGTGGCCCTAATATTGCGACACGTGTCCCAAATTTTATTCGTTTATTATATATAATAGATTTCTTTTTAAAACAATAACTCAGTTAAGATTTCTTAACTGAGTAGGGACCAAACTGTTAAAGTTGGAAACTTATATTAACAGCGATGTTTTATAAACTTATATTAACTATTAACAGCGACGTTTTATAAACTTAAGTTTTTTATATTTTTAAGTTTTTGAATTTAGATGTTTGTTTTAAAAAAATATAGTTTAATATAACTAGTATATAAATACAATATAACTTCCAAGTTATATCAGCTCCGGACGGAGGATAAACTGGTTAAGTCGTTTGGGTTATATACGAGTGGCGCGCGTTCGAATCTCACTAAGGGCCGGTTCTAACAAGAAGACCCCCTTTTTGATATTTTTAAGTTTTTTTTAATTTAGATGTTATATAATGAGTATATAAATACAATATAACTTCCAAGTTATATCAGCTCCGGACGGATGATAAACTGGTTAAGACGTTTGTGTTATACACGAGTGGCGCGTGTTCGAATCTCATTAAGGGCCGGTTCTAACAAGAAGACCCCATTTTTGAAATACTTAAGTTTTTTGAATTTAGATGTTTGTTTTAAATAATTTAGTTTAATATAACTAGTATATAAATACAATAAAACTTCAAGTTATATCAGCTCCGGATTGAGGATAAACTGGTTAAGACGTTTGGGTTATACACGAGTGGCACGGGTTTGAATCTCGCTAAGGGCCGGTTCTAACAAGAAGTCCCCCTTTTTCATATTTTTAATTTTTTTTAATTTAGATGTTTTGTTTTTGTGTTTATTTTTTCTGAATGTAATGTTTATTTTTTTTCTTTTTATATTTTCTTTTTTTTAATGTAATGTTTAGTATGTATTTTTTTTTAAATTATCACCGTTTAAAAAAAATTAAAACGTTTCATTAATACCTTGAGACGTTTCAGACGTTTCATGGTATCCAAAGTTCTTTTTAAGACGTTTAATTCATGAATTCAAACCTTGAGACGTTTGAGACGTTTCTTGTTTTCCAAAGCTGTTTTTAAGATGTTTGAGACGTTTCACGTTTTCCAAATAATTTAGTTTAAAATAACTAGTATATAAATATAATACAACTTCAAGTTATATCAGCTCCGGACGGAGGATAAACTGGTTAAGACGTTTGGGTTATACACGAGTGGCACGAGTTCGAATCTCACTAAGGGACGGTTCTAACAAGAAGACCCCCTTTTTGATATTTTTAACTTTTTTGAATTTAGATGTTTGTTTTAAATAATTTAGTTTAATATAACTAGTATATAAATACAATATAACTTCAAGTTATATCAGCTCCGGACGGAGGATAAACTGGTTAAGACGTTTGGGTTATACACGAGTGGCACGGGTTCGAATATCACTAAGGGCCGGTTCTAACAAGAAGACCCCCTTTTTAAGATCTGATTTAAAAGTTACATTTTTGGTCCCTGTACTAACATATTTTACATAAATGGTCCCCGAGGTTTGTGTGAACCGGGTTTGGCTTGGGTTCGATACCTGGCTGTCCCATTTTTTTTATTTTTCATATTTATAAGTTTCTAAAATATTGGCTTTTAAACAATAACTTTAAATTACCAAAGTTATTACATCCTAAAAAACAATACAAGATAAAATTTATATAACATCCTAAAAACGCTAGCTAAATATAAATTTTCAAAGTTTCAAACACAGAAATGTGTTCAAAGTCCTCATCATAAAGAATTGCGTAGTCATGCAGGGCTTCTTCAATGACCTCTTCTTCAGCCAGGTTGTTATGCCGATTTTGTTTTTTAACGTTCTTGTACCTTCCTAAGAAACGGCTACATTTGAAGCGTAGGAAAGCACACCGAGTGTTGACGTCATTGGCACTACGGGTCGTTTGCTGCACGTGAATGCAGAAATAGTTCATAACCTGACCCCAGAACGCGGGATCAGAAATTGAGTAAGTGCCTTCATCACGAGCGGCGGCGTAGGAGACAGCAATAGCAATGTCTTTTTCGTCGGTCCAAGAATCCATGATTATGTTAACAAATTTCAAGTTTGAGGTTAAATTGTGATTGGATATTGTTAAATGGCAAGGATGCCTATGCCTATTTATAGTGGGTTCATTGATCACTATTCATTAAAAAATAAAAACATGTATTTTATTGCATAAACTAGACAGCATTTGGACGGGGTAAACACCGCCAAAAATACAGTTTTTTTGCAATGAATTGTCTGTACGACAATTTTTTTTTACAAATGTCTCCAGTTAAATTTATTGGTTTATCCGTAAGCAGATGCTCCATAAGCATGCACAGGTAGACAGCTTCATTCCCTGCGATTGATATGTTAAATACCACGTAGTTGCCATGGAGCTCGGCAGAGATACATTTTTCTGGTTTTCCCGTTTTTTTTTCCAATATTGCAAATGCACTAGTAATGCTCCTAAGTAAACTTTGACCTTCGTCAAACGGGGGTGAATAACGTTTCTGTATTTATTTCCGACACAAACATCTTCGCACGGGTAATACACCAACTCCTGTGACGATAACTCTAGTCGAGCTAGGAGCCATTCGTTATTTTCTAACGGTAACGGAAAGAAGACATAATCCACTTCGAAAAAAGAAGTAAATGAGTGTAATTTGCCATTGGCATATTTAACAACGTTTTCAGGAATAGAATCTAACAACGTTTCATAAAATTGTGGTGGAAGAATTGTCCACCGCAAGTTTAACAACGGATCCCTTTGAATATTTATGTTTCTATTCCTCCAAGCCATTAGCCTTTCCACCCATCCTTCAATATGCTGTATAAGTTGTAATTTAAAATTAATTAATAACGACAAAAAAATTCAAGATTTAATAAAAATATTAGGAAGAATAATTAACTGTTGACGTTAGGATGCCGCCACAACGAAAACCTAATAGAGTCCCCCAAATTTTTTTGTCCAACTCTATTGATCTTGTGAAAAATGCTGAATAACAGAACGGCGCATCCCCATTTCTGTAGAATGTTTCCACGTCTTTTGACCAGTTCTCACTTTCGTCGTCTGGAATTACCCATGTACCAGCCCGGTGGAGGTGAAAACTTTGTCGATTGTGTACAAAGTGGCTTTCTTCTGAATCATTTCGTTGTGGAACTTCAGAAGAACTTTCACCCTTGGAACTTCTCCATTTTTTGAGAATCCAAGATGATGATTTGTTTGCTGGTTGCGAGCATTATACATCATTTTGATTTTTTTCAGACATTTTTGCGACCTCCAGAAATGTACTCAAATACTATACTTAAAGGGAAGAATTCTAATTGGGTCCCATTATAATTTATTAAAAAATAAAATTTCGATAAAAAGGAGAATTTTGGTCAAGACGTTTCACGACATTCAAGACGTTTCATGACATTCAAGACGTTTCAGTTCACATTTAAGACGTTTCAGGACACGTGGCATGCATGCAGAGACGTTTCAGTACACATTTAAGACGTTTCAGGAAACTTAAGACGTTTCACGACATTTAAGATGGGTCAGGATTTGACACGTGGCATGTTAAGACGTTTCCCACATTTCGAGACGTTTCCTTTATTAAGACGTTTCCCACAATACTTGAGACGTTTCCCACTTAATGTTGAGACGTCTGAACTGCTACTTGAGATGTTTCAGACATGCAAACCGTTTGATGAACGACACGTGTTCCAGTTCATTTCCCCGTCTAGCCATCGTGTGACACGTGTCGGGGAAGGGTTTTGACATTGGGAGTTTGGGTTCATGTGTTTCATTTTGACCGACAAACGTCTTCGGGACCACCGTTCTCTTTTAGGACCATCTTGAAGAAAGACCCGACAACCATTGAAGATCCAAAGAAAGACCCGGCGACCGTTGAAGATCCGACCAAAGACCCGACTCGCGTTGAAGAAAGAACAGACCACCGTTTCGTTTCTACTGCCGAACTACCATGTTTCCCGTTGACTCAGAATGGATCCAAATTTCTACGGTTACCCACCCATGGGTCATCCAGAGCACATGCAACCTGATCACGTCATGCAAGACGTTGGAGAAAATATTGTCCCACGTGTAGCGGTGATACTTTATACTTTATCTCTTGTGTTTCCTTTATTATACTGTTTGAGTATTATTTTTTAGTATATTTTCAATTGTTTTTTGTTTCATTTGTTACTTTACAAGGCCCAAAAGATCAAGGTTCGGCAAAAGTGGAATATAGTAACGGATTTGAACAAAAGAATGACGGCTCCTATTGAGTCCCAGATTAGGCGGACATGTTTTGGGCCTTTTTTGGATATTAAGTGTGTTATGTGTGATAGCCTACTCTTACTCAGTGTTGCACAGTTACAAGAGCTTACACCTACACCCAGATTAGGGATTACATATCGCCTAGGCCAAGAAATTTTAATGTTTACCCCGAAACAATTTTGTCTTATAACGGGGTTAAGGTTTGGGTTCACTGACTGGACACCGATTGACCACCCTGACTCATTTAAAAACTAACATTTCCCGGGCCGTGAAAGTATTGCTTTCAAACGAATAAGAGATATGTTTGAAGGTCCGATGCGATATAGCAACGAAGATTGCATGAGGATATGTCTACTGATGCTTTTGGGCCAAGGGTTTTTAGGGTTGCAGGATTCAAATGCAATCGATAATAAACTGTTACACCTCGTGGATAATCTGAATGACTTTAACCAACTATCTTTGGGAGAGCACGTATACGAACGTGTATAATATGCACATTCGTCAAAAGGAATACGCGAAGGGTTTTTCGTTAGACGGATAGCCCTTTAAGGTACGTGGGAAATCGTATATATATATATATATATATTATATTTTAAGTGTAATGTTCGTTTTAATTTGTAGACTAACACCTATTAAATATGTTAATGCATTTACAGATGTGGATTCTAGAGGTATTTCCGGAATTCAAACAAAGGAGGGGGTATTTCGAAGGTCATACCATTCCGAGATTTTTAGGATGGCAACAAGGACAAAAGCTGATGAAGGGTAGTGTTGATAGCATCTTAACGAATACAATAAAGGTAAATTGCTATATTGTGTCTGAAATTGCTGACAAATTTTATAAAATTATAAAATTAGATTTATAAAAAATTAGATTTTTTAAAAATTATAATTTTTAAAAATTTGATTTAAAAAAATTAGAAAAACCTATAAAATAATAAAATTATAATATAAAATCTGTTAAAAGTATAAAATTATAAAATTATAAAAAAAATATTCCCTACCGTTAATAGTTTTTGAAACATTTTTATATGAATTTTAAAATTATAATGTTATCAAAAAAACTGTTAAACGTTGAAGATTATATAATCGACGTTTTAACAGTTTCAACCGTTTTTTAACCATTTTTATATGCATTATGTGTAACAATTTTTTTAAGTTTTTTTTTCAACCTTTAATAGTTTTTAACATTTTTTTTTGTAAAATGTTTGGTTTCAATCTGATAGAGACGTGAATATAAACCGCTAAACTTCCTACCACCAACGTTGTTTGAGGCGGAGACACAGTGGTACGCTTCAAGCTCGGATTATTTGGATCGTGGACGTCAAATCTATCATCTTGCTATGGCGACTCAAGTGCAACATCCAATCGGCCCGAGTCAAAACTGCGGCCAGCCAATGAAGGACTACATTGACAACTTGTTCGGCGAAGATGAAGTACCGGTTCAGGTGCCTCAAACGCACGGATTTGCACCTGAAATACCGGTTCAGACGCATGATATTCCGATAAACACGGCTGACTTGTAACGGGATGCTGCGCCCGGTCAGTTTTCATCCGGATTTTATTCTGAAGAGCAGCTTGTCTCTAAATTTCAGTCAATGTTGTTCTCAAACAACCAGGCGTTGGCAGACATGATCACGTCGCAGTTGTTGCAAACTTTTCGTATGGCTCCGGTTAATACTCCAAGCCACATACGAACACCGATGGAACAATCGCAAAAACAAGATGATAATGTATTCATCCAAAAATCCCGTTCATTTGGTTATAAAAATCTAAAAAATAAATTTATTTAAAAATGTTTCTAACATTTTATAAAAATTTGTAGGCGGCAGCTGATTCCTATTTTAACTTCGATAAGGATGTGTATCATGTGTCTCCAAATCCGGAAAATGTTACCGAAGAAGCCGTAAGTTTGGGCTACGTAATGTTTATTTTAGTTATCCATGTACGTTTTGTTAATTTACCTCTTAAATTAATGTTATTGTAGAATGAGGATCCGGAGATGATGAAACTGAGGCGGTCCGAAAGGCTTGTGAAGCCCGCCAAGGCTATGCTATCACCGTATGTAGTTTACAGAAACATCAAACAGAAGCAAAAAAAGATAGCAAATGATGAATATAATTTATTAAAAAAGATACAAAATTGGGCACCAACTAGCGGCGATAGACAACTAACCCTCACAGCAGGCAGGCGGCGTTGTTGGTCCTGATTTCTGGGCGGCATTGCGAGGCACTGACGGGACTGGCTAGTTAAGCGATGAGGTAAGCAGTATAAATTTAATTTTTTTAATACTAAATATACTAAATTTTCCTATAAACTTTACCTAAAATTGTCCAACCTTATTACAACACCTTTTTGGATGGATGCTACACATGTATCATTCAAGAAATCCATCCGACCGTTGGTCCATTTTACCCCCATATTTCCAGATGCATTGTGAAAGATTGGATCAGAAGTTCGAAGGCTACTTCAACGGGGTTGTCGAGCCTTTTCCTCCTATATCTAGCGTTGACGAGGTGTATGTACCGTTATTCATACTATCAATTCACTGGTTTTTAGGAGTTTTCAACCTGGTTAAGCAGACCCTCACTATATACGACATGTAAAAATTTATAAACGCTGGTTTTTTGTAGCTGATTATTTAAGAGTTTTACTTAACGGTCTCTCAAAAGGTATGACTTTAAAATTATCAATGCTTTTTTTTTTTTTTTTTTTTGTAGCTTGATTGGCATGCGAGAATTGGCCCAAGGAAGAACGGAAGTGGTTTGTTTTATAAATTTTGTTTTTGACCATTGGCTTCGTATGCATGGTTACTATGACAACAAACCTTTAATGTTAAAGTATATGTTTAAAATAGTATATGCAGATGACGTGCCACAGCAGTCAGGACCGTTAGGGGACTGTGGGGTTTGGGTTTGTATATTTCTAGACCGGTTGATTAACAAAAAACCACTAAATGATGGTGATGACACACGCATAACGGCTACAAGGATGAGGCGCCATCTTTCGATACTTTTCTACAACTCGCTTATTCCTAAACAATCAGCCGACGAGATAGAAGAGGACGATATTAAATTTATTTAATGATTTGTATTAATTTATATTTTATAAAACAGAAGTCATTATATATACTTATTTGTATATATGTTTCGATGACATATTAAGTAGGCAAAACTTCATTTATAATTAAATTATATTATATTTATATATTTATTGTGAACATGTGTATGTATATATATGTGTGCCCTCACTATGTCAGCAATGCCACACCGGATGTCTTACTCAAATATTCCTCATTGCGTGCAACGCACCATCTGGATTAACCAAAATGATCGGTTTGAACATTGGTCGCCAAATATTCTGGAGTTTTACTATGACGGCGATACTCCAACTTGCTACTCAACCTACATGGGTAAAACACCTCTCGGAAAAGAATGGTGGGGCGGATTACTTGGATTTTGTTCAAACGGATTTATTCAGGAAACGGTACCTTCGAAATACCTTTCCTGTTAATGATAGTGTTTTTTTTAGTCAAAGTTTATCCATATTTTCCTCAGCATATCAATGCATGGTGTAACAAGCTAATGTATCAACGGGAGCTTCACAGACGGTCAAGGGCGATGTCGTCAAAGGATTATCGATGGAGAGTAGTCCCCCCTACTTTTTTTAACATGATAAGAGAACAAAATAGAGAGGCCTACGGATATGGAGACGGTTCAAAAGAAAATTTTCCTCCATTTTGGGACGTTGATACGGTATGTACGCTTTTTATAAATTTGCAGACCTTCATTTTAATAAATTTAAAAAAAACTTTATGTTTAAAGAAATTAGCAATTTTTTTATTTTATGTTATATAAACAAATATTGATTTTTTAAATAATTTGTAGCTTGAAAAATAATTCCCTAAAAATAATACCTTTTCCGGGGCTTATTTACGTTTCATTTTTTTTGCAGATTTACATGCCCGAAGCGCAAAACGAAAACCACTGGTTACTTCTAAAAATAAATATTCGTTCGCTTAAAATATATGTTTATTTTCCCGATAACTGTAACCTAAGTAATAGCGGAGAAGGATTTTGCATACACAGGAAAATACATCAAATTCTTTTAGAATTTGAATCTCCATTCGTATGGTTTCTGAGCCGTATATCGTACTGGCAACACTCGGGGATAGAGAGTGTAGAAGCCTTAGAGTATTGCGGGGATGTTGTGTGGCCTGACCACAGAGCTTATATTGGCCGAAACTCAGGTGTTATCATATGTATGCTATTGGAAAATCTGGTTTACAACCGTTCATTGACATGGAACGAAGTAAACATGCAGGATGCTTGTGTCAGATATAGACGCTACAGGGCTGATGAACTCTACGCCGGGCGCTACACACCGACTAATTTTTGAAGGCTGGACGTACGCATTGTAAAATTTAATTCTTACATAAATTAAAAGTACTAATTACTATTGCGGTTACGGGAATTTGTTACATGATTTTCCTAATTAAAAGATAAAAAAACTAAGCTATTATTAAAATTCTGCTAAATTATAAGATGGACAAATGTCATCCGTTGGACTCTAGGTTTCTATCTCTTTCCCTTTTCCTTTGCCTGATGATTTACGTGAACGAATCTGTGATGGCACTGGATCTAAACAAACGTCACAACCATGGCCGTATGTTCGACACCGCGAACAATATACCTGAACGGGGTCTTCCCCACGAGACAAGATTCGGGTGTTTTCTTTTGGACGGCCAGACTGACGTTTTGTAATATGCGGCGGTAATACACTGCCAATGCCTTGTGGTATCACCCATTCAGACCTATGAGGCAGAGGATTAATCGATTCTTCATACGTTTTTTGTATACTTCGTTTAAATAACACGAGAATGCATAATGACTGCAGTCAGGTTCATGTAACATCCCGAAAATGCGAGTTCGTAGATTTGCAATTAGGTTGCAAATAAACTAGTAAAATAAACTAACTAGGAATGACACTAACCAAGTTAGTTAAAGACATATGAGTAGTTAAGGGTTAAAATAAAATAAAAACAAAAGGCAAGGGACCAAAAGTGCCTAATTTGAAACTAATAATTGATAAAACAAAAAAATTAAAAACTCAAACACACTTTGGTGTGTTGAGGTCGACCAGACAACAAGGGGGGGGGGGGCGATCAGAGCTCTCCAAGAACCCTAACTCCACAAAATCAATCAATTGAAGGCTAAATTCTGTCCCAAATCAAAATTCGAACATAGATTACTGATCCTCATCACAAGAGGATTACAAGGTATGTAAAATTTTGAGGAAACTCTCAACTTGAAATTCTCATGAATTTGGAAAATCTGAAATTAGATGTTGCATGTGTGTTATTTGGATTGAATAGGAATGATGTAGTGTCTAGGAGCAAAACCTAGACAAAAACATGTGAAAACATGCCTAAAATTCTGGAAATTTCATGAATACATTGAAGGTCATTCATGGGTTTTGTGTGAAGTTGATGAACACTAGGGTTTTGAGCAATTTCCTAGGGTAATGTGGTCCTTATGAAGAAATTTCTGAAATCTGAATGTTAAACCCTATATATGAAAGCTTGATTGATAAAATTTGGGCTAAATGATAAGTTAGGGATTGGTTATGTAATCATGTAAAATCTGCCCTTGAAATGTTTGTTGAAATGCCTCAAAGAAGGCTTGAAACTGAAATGTTTAAGTTAAAAACGCATAATTATGATGTATGTCAAAATGTGCGTTATATATGTGAAACAAAGAGTTCTAAACATAAAGTGATTGAACTCTATAGGAAAGAAAGCCGGGGCATCGAGCGGGCAAACCGGTGTGGACGCACGTTTGAAGGGCTTGCTTTAAAGGTATGTAACTTAATTCGTTACATTTGATATTTTGATAACTAGCATATATGTAGTTAAATTGTAGAATGGAAGTCGAATGGAAATAAAGTGATAATGATCACTAAGTTGAATAATAGATAAAGAATTGTTTAGATAGCGTTGGTAGTAATCAAAATGGAGGATTCCATAGGTGAGCCAAACGGGTCGAATAGTCAATTAAGACATGGATAATGTTTCGTAATATGATGGATTGATATTTGTTATTGGTTAAATAGTTGATATATCAAAAGTACGAGAATCTAACACGTTGGCTGTTAGAATGAGAAATCCGAATATTTAGTTTTGGCAAAACAAATAAAATCAGTCAAATAATAGACTTCCAGAGTCTACCGTAAATTACGGTATTTACGGTAGAGGCAAAATATGTTACGGTGGTTTTCCCCTGACTTACAGTAGACCAGAACTATCAAAAGACTACCGTAACTTACGGTAGACACCGTAAGTTACGGTAGAGCCTGGAAAGTTTTGTAATTTTTGTAATTTTTCAACTAGACAAATCCGTTTCGATCGTAGTTTCGATTGTGTAATATTTTTGAGAATTCCATTATTAATGTTTAATGTAAACATTTCAGTTTCTAGGTATTGAAGGGTTGCGGATGGCGGTCAAGCAAGCTTTTGAAGAACCGAACACTAACTTTCGAAGCTTCCGCAATGTTTTAACTTTTAATAGACTATGTTTATGGGTTGTAAACAAATTGTTAAACAACTTTTGGATGTTTTAACTTAGTCGTTAGTTGACTAAGGCCTTGCTATGTATGAATTTTACTTATGAAATCTATGTTAATTAGGTATTCTTTATCTAAATGGTGTGAACTATTATTAAATTCAAGTAAATTTAAACGGGTGTTACAGTTCACCCAAAAATCTTGAAACAGCAATCACATGCCCACAAGGTAGACCAGAAACTTGCCAGACACGGCAGCTGCACGAATGATTCAAAAAATCAACTAAACCCCTTTTCCCACCGTCTTCAACAAGAAAATTGTCTGCCCAGATACCTGCAACAGTCCAGGTTCTAGACCCTTCAATTTTCTTTAAAATTTTCTTCTGTGCCCACAGAGTCAGTGAGTGGCTCTCCTGCATGCCCTGCATTCGACGATCATAAAACCATTTTTGTACGGACTCGCGGAAGAATTCTATAAGTTGAGTTATCGGCATCTTACGCGAGAATCTAGACAAAGAGTTAATAGACTCCGCACTATTAGATGTCATATAGTGGTATCGATTGCCAGGACAATGAGCTCTTGCCCATCTACCAAACCCAATATTTGTTAAAACCCGGCGTATTCTAGGAACTGCAACACACAAAGCATTGAATGACTCGTTAAAGTCAGACATCCGATAAGATTTACATGTCTTCCACCATAGTGCCTCGTATTCTTTTTTTAGACGACGACAAACATAAATTCATCATTAAATGACGACAACACAACCCATGGTAAACACGTGGAAACACGTTTCTAACACCTACATGTATAGAATTCGCCCTATCCGAAATGATCGCCATATCTGCTATTTCACCAACACAATCTCTAAGCTTTGAGAGAAACCATGTCCAAGATTCACCATCCTCGGATTTTCCTATGCCATAAGCAATTGGTAAAATCTGATTATTTCCATCCATGGCCACTGCTAAAAACAACGTCCCTTTAAATTCACCCTTTAGGTGTGCCGCATCAATGATAACGACCGGTCTTAGATTAAACATAAAGCTACGAATCTGAAAATTAATGATAACAAAATAAGATCAAACCCATGTTATTCTAAAAAAATAAGAACAAGTACAAACGAAAAGGTGTAACTTACCGCAGCACCTAATGCAACAAAAACCATTTCAAAACGACTATGCTCATCAACCAAGATGTGAGTAACGCTTCCAGGATTTGCAAGCTTCAAATTGTAACAGTATATTGGTAGTTCGGCAAAAAAGTCTCGGGTTGTACCTTGTAGAAGTTCAAGTGCATGGCTTTTACCACGCCAAGCTTGGAGGTTTGTTATCTCAACCTCGAACCTTTGTCTAAAATCTTTGACAATCTCTTTCGCTCGATATATCCTACCACTGTCTTTTAGTTGTTCCTTTAAAAAGTGACCCAAAACCTTTGGGTAGCCTGACGGAAATGTGGGTGTGTTTGCGTCTTTGAACAGGTGTGTCTATCATTCATATGTTTAACAAAAATAAACTACCACCAGGAATAGCATATGCCTTAAATCGCCATTCACAACCATCACCGATGCATGACACTTCATACCGTGTCTTAAATGATCTATCAACCTTAAACTCGAAATGCTCTAACAAACATTTCTTTTCCCAATTCAAGTTTCATCTCCTCTTTGTTATTGAATATATGACCGGCCTCAAACACTATAGATGAAGAAGCTGATTCGTTTTTAGACGTGGATGATTTTTCAAAATTATTTTCTAAAATAGGACAGTCATCGTTTAAAACATAAACACTTTCTTTTACTGAAATATTTAGATCTGGAGTTTTGAAGTTGTTTAAAGAAGAAAAACCAGAGGAACCAACACCAGACTCTTGAATAACATATAATTTATATAATTCAAAAGGATTCTGCATCACCAAATCAAAAAAAAAATCTAGCATCTCGATCATTAATTATATCGATCGGATCAGTAAACGTAGACATCCGGTATGACAACCATGTAATGTTTGGAGTTTCACACATCTTAGAAACATAGTTTAAAAAACTATTATATGAATGATCTGTTTCAATTTCTAAACCACGTCTCCTTGAATCGCCATCGGTAACATACTCAATGTTTCCGTTAATGACATCCCACTTCCCCCCAGTATAAAAAACAAACTTGACCCTCATGTTGTGAGATAATTACTAAAAAACAAACTTTTCAAATACGATTTTTCATAATGTATAGTATTTATAAATAAGGGATCGCTATAAATAAATGGAAAACTTCTTAAATTCCTAAAAAACGTCTTGAAATTGTACAAAAACATCTTGAAATTGTATAAAAACGTCTTGAAATCGTACAAAAACGTCTTAAAATAACAAATCCGACTAGAGCTGATGTAGCCGGCTAAAGAGAGAGAAATGGCTCAAGCCGGGCGGAAACGGCTCAAGCCGGGCGGAAACGTCTCAAGCCGTCTGGAAAAATGTGCAGCCATAACGAAATGTCTCAAGCCGTATGAAACGTCTAAGCCAAGACGTCAAGACGCCTGACTTTTGTGTCGGACAGGTGGCAGGTTTTGGTTGGTCAGCCGCCAAGACGTTTCAACATATTTCTGACGTCTCCACAAGACGTTTGACTTGGCTAGTTTGGAAATGTTGACTGAAACTTGGCCATTTTGGCTATTCGTTTCAAAAAAGCTACATTTAATATGTGTTTACTGTTTAACACATATTTCTTATGACTAAATAAGTTGGTGGGATCCAGGTTAATCATCAAATATATTATAATGACTAGTAGGATGTCCGCGCGATAAGACGGGAGCAACATATCGCATTGCGATACTCGTTTTTTATGGTTTTCTTATTCATATAATATTTATTGTAGCATTATTGTGATAGATGTACATAAAAAACGAAGTAATCAGGTAATCCATTTCTTGCTGTTGTGGATGGTTCGGTTATTATACTCAACCGAAGCAGAAACCATAGTTATTTATTAGTCTATTTATTAACCAATCAGTTTTGGGTTAATCATTTCGGTTTATTCGGTTAGATTGACAGTTTTTGGTTTGGTTCATTTAATTTCAGTTAAAGCAAAAACAAAACTTGGGCTAAAACTTTTGCTTAAAAATATGTGAAATTAGGGTATAAAC
Source organism: Helianthus tuberosus (assembly GCA_030545235.1). NCBI lineage: Eukaryota > Viridiplantae > Streptophyta > Magnoliopsida > Asterales > Asteraceae > Helianthus > Helianthus tuberosus. Next base: position 184,298,398 of record CM060408.1, on the reverse strand, counting down.
ACATGAAATGAAAGCATAAATATTTGAAATGGAAATATAAATATGAAATATATGAACCGGAGATATATAAGATAGAAATATATGAAAATATGAATGATTCGCTTCGGTTCAGCTAATTTTGGTTAAACAAGACTACAAAATAATTGATAATCGATTTTTGGTTAATTTGGTTTTCAGTTTTTTGTTGATTTCGGTTCGGTGTCGTCTGTTTTCTTTTTTGTTTAGGTAACGATTTAGTCATTGCTCACCAATAACTGATTTTGGTTAATAATCGATAGGTGCCCGCTCGATGCTGCGGGAAACACAAACATAGTCACAGTGTGCATTGTTCGGTTGGTTAGATTATCATCCTCCACCGAAATCGAGGTCATCGATTATTATAATTTATTAACCAATGCGTTATTAATTAATCGGTTTGGTTTATTCAGTTAGATTGACGGTTTTTGGTTTGATTCATTTAATTTCGGTTAATAGCCAAAACAAAACTTGGGCTAAAACTTTTGATTATAAATACATATAATGGATGTATAGGTACATGAAATCTATATATATAATAAACAAACAAGATGTGGGACACGTGTCCTTACATCGTGCAACCAATTGGATGTTTGGGCGGGAAAAAATAGGGAACTATTACATTTTCGCATTCGGATCCCGTATTGGGTATCCGTATGATGTTGTCTGACCCGATTATATAAAGAATGAAAAAAAACCCTAACTCAATGAAACCTATCAATTCTCCAATCTAGATCGGCAGCTTTCAGTATTTCCAATACAGTTTCACACAATCTTATCTTCGATTCGTTGATTCATGATCATCCTATATGATTCAAGGTTTGTATTCTTTATATTTGCATTCACTTATTATTTCTGTTCATCTCCTATTTACATCCGTTGATGGACTCTAATCTAGATCCCCAATACAAGTATTTTCTATGCGTAATCCATACAATCTTATATTCGATTCGTTGATTCTTGATCAATTTCTCAATAGGGTTTCAGTTTCGCCGGAACAACACAAACCCTAGCTTATTTACATGAAGATCCAACACACAATTCATCATTCTTCATCCTCCTGCTTCTTCGTAAACATGTCTCAAACTCACTGGGAAGCTGATAAAATGTAAGTTTCATTCATTTTCCCCATAAATATAATAGATTACTTAGTGAAAATGGATTTAAAGGCTTCGGTTCAGGTCTCATCTTTGAAGTTTCAATCCAAAGTGTTTGGTGGTGCTGTTAGTGGGAAATCTTCGTCTTTACAGTTGGGTTTTGTTTCTGTTTTTTGGGTTTTTGATTGATGGTAATATTATTGTTCAATAAATGATTTGGTTGGTTTGGTGATTTTGCAGGAAGTCTCATGCATATAGCATTCAGCCTATCAAACCTACTGCCACACAGACACCCGTTAGTGTTTCAGGTAAGTGTTTTTAACATGCCTTCTATGTGTCAACTGAAATGCCAAAGCCAGTTTTTTATTTATTTATTTTTTTTTAACAAAATCTGCATACTTGAATTTTATGCAGAGTCCAGCACAGTGAGTAGACCAGAGTTGGGATCAATGGTATGTTTTTTTTTTTTTTTTTAAGATTTTGTGGTTGTTGCTGTGTATATCTTTGGGTTATGTATAAAATTTAAATTGGTGTTTGATAAATTTTGTAGATTTACTTTTGAATAGTTACTGTGTAGATGAAAATGGGATATAAGGGTCGTGTTTAGTTTGTTAAATATATGTGTTGTGATTTGCAGAGCATTATTGTAATGATTTGAATCTTGTAGGTTTTGGAAGAATTGGAAGGTTGGTATTGAGAATAGCAACATTTAGAGATGATATTGACGTTGTTGCGGTCAATGACCCTTTTATTGATGCCAAGTATATGGTAAGGATGAACTTTTATATAACAATTACTTGGTTTTGTTTAATGAATTATAATGACAACCAAATGCTTAAATTAAAAGAATTAAAAATCATATAAGTTACGTAATTAATTATAGGTCATGATTCGTGAAAATTTTGTACTGTACATAAGATCGTGGGGTATGGGCGGGGGTTTGGGCGTGGGTTGGGGTAAAACGCCCAAGTCACCATCCCGGGTGGGCTTGGGTTGGGGCTTGGCTTTCAATCCGGGCGTGAGTTTTGGTGGTGGGGGGGCTCCCATTCCACGTGTCAACAAATGCCCCAACCCAAGCCCCCCATACCCCACGGTCTAAAATATTAAATACTTGTATTTATAAAATTTCATTTACAAATACTATAAATTAATAAGATAATACAATTAATGTATTTATAAAATTTCATTGACTTAAAATATTAATTGTAAAAGTATGTAAATAACTTTACGATTTTTTTGTGTAATTAAACTTATAGAGTGTAATAGCACGTTACGATTTCATTGACTTGAAATATTAATTGTAAAAGTATGAATTTATTTATAGAAAGTAGATGGAATAACTAATAATTAGAATACATTAGTATATAAGGAAGTAAATTAAAAGAATTAAAAATCATATAAGTTACGTAATTAATTATAGGTCATGATTCGTGAAAATTTTGTACTGTACATAAGGCCGTGGGGTATGGGGCGTGGGTTTGGGCGTGGGTTGGGGTAAAACGCCCAAGATACCACCCCGGGTGGGCTTGGGTTGGGGCGTGGCCCCTTGGGGCTTGGCTTTCAATCCGGGCGTGAGTTTTGGTGGTTACCTGTCAACACTTCCTGCTTAATGCAAACTTTGGCTTATTTATGGTATGTAATGAAATTTTTAGCACCGGAAGCACTGTGTTGAAAAGTTGCAGTTTTTTTAAATTGTGTCAAATAGGAGTAACAAGATTCTGTTTATTAGTATGCCATTTTTTTTATAATGAGTGACTTAGAAGTAAAAGGATTGAAAGTGTTTACGGTCTTTGAAGTATAGAGTACTGTATCAATTTTATTGTTCACATATTGGCTTATTTATGGTCTGTAATGAAATTTTTAGCTATGTTGAATACATTGTTAATAACTATAAAAGTATTTATTAAATAATATAACTTAACCTGTCATATAAATAATCTAATATAAATGGTAAATCTCATAATAAGGGCATTCTTATTTAAAAAATTTCAAACGTAATAAACAAGGATATTGAATCTACCCAATTTAAAATGTAACCGACAATCATTTCTGTAAATAAACTTGATTGATGGTCTTTTTGAAACTTCCAAAATTAGTTAACAATCATTCCAAAACATCGACGTTATGTACTCTATAAATTAGTTTATGTTTATTAACATTTATCATTTTATACCAGTTCAATGGAGAGCAATAAGATTACTATGTTCCGGTCACTCGATGCTCACTCAACTAACTACACCATCAAGGCCAAGATCATATCATTGTGGCATAAAAAAATGAATGGTGATGATAAGCAAATATATCGAGTTGATATGTTGTTGATGGATGAGGAGGTTACATTTTTTTGTTTTTTATTGAAACTTCATAATAATTTCTTATACATTATTGGTTATGCATGTTGATGAACGTAAATCATTATATATTATTGATTTCAGGGTTCATTTATTCAATGTAGCTGTTTGAACAAACTATTCAAACGGTTCCTCAAGCATTTGGTTGTCGATGACTGTTTATTGATCCACAAACCATCACTTGCAAAAGATACTACAAAGATAAAGGTTACGGGAAAGGATCAGAAGCTATCTTTGTATCCATTCAGTTCTGTTCTGAAAATAGATAATTGGTCTGGGCCTCGCTACTTTTTTCGTTTCACTGATTTTAAATCTGTCTTGACCAAAAAAGTTCCAGCTAATACTCCAATAGGTATGGATTATGCACCAGTTTTATATAACTGTTTTCAAGTCTGCAGTCCAGTTGGTTGAAGAAAACAGACCTGTATGTATAAAATACTTTTAATTTCACCTATGAATTTATGTTATTACATGTATAATATTTGTTATATTAAATTAATCATTGTATTTTATGATTAACAGGATGCTGAAGAAGTTAGATTCCCTGTGGATTTAAATAAGTTGGTTGGAAAAACGTTTGCTTTTAAAATTGAGATAACAACTTATAATTTGACAAATTTTGACGAAGTATATGTTGTTACAAACATGACTGATGATGAGTCAATTATTTACGAACTCAAAGAAAAGAAGAAGATTAGTGAGGTATTTTTTAATTGAATTGATGAATGATATTAATATATTATTGTTTACAGTTTATACAATTCTATTATTATTTACTTAATGTTGACATTTGTTGCAGGGAAAGAATAAAGAATTTATTGAAAGGAAAACTCCTATTCCAAGCGTTGAGAATAATGTTGCTAATACCAGTTGTGATATGAATCAAATCAGCAAGCGTAAACTGTTTGATGTGGACAATTCTTCAACTCAATGTAATGTCAACGATTCCAAGAAAGCTAGCAAAAAAGGCACCTAGCTCCTATATCTCTATAAATTGGAAGAACTTTTGGGGGTTTTTATGTTTTAAACTTTTGTGGTTTTTTTTGAAACTTTTAGTTTGTTTGACCTGCTTTTTGAGAATTATTTGTTATTTTACATATATGACTAAATTTATCGTTCTTTAACCTGTATTTTTAATTTAATTCTAAGTTAATCAACTTAGTCATTTAAGGGTTTCATCAACATGATCGTAATACTAACTTTAACATTAATGTATGAAAACTAATGAAAAATAAATAAAACAAAATTCAAATGATTTCATATAACACGTTATTTGTAATATGTTTAAGTATTTTATTCGATTGTAAAATCAAATAATGCATATTAGTATGTATTTAACAACAAAGAATACAACATTGTTTATTAGCATATACGAAACATTATTATATTGATATTTCAGTCTTAACTAAAAAGTTAATAATTCTACATGAAACCTTTAAACACACATGGAGGCCAATTTGGGATATTATTCAAACCGAATAAAAAAATTTGTTAGGAAGGGAAAGAACACACTAATTAGTTTATAAATTTTATTTATGTATTTTTTTTATTCAAATATAAATTTACCTATCCCGGGATGTTCCCGGGTGATAGCCTAGTGGATGTATAAATACATAAAATGGGGGTATCAATATGAAATACATGAACTCAATGTATAAAAGCTAGAAATTTGTGAAAATATGAATAGTTCGGTTCAGTTAATTTTGGTTAAATGATGGTACAAAAAAATCGATAACCATTTTTGGTTAACTGAAGTTTCGGTGTATCAGTTTTCAGTTAATTCAGTTTTTGTTTGATTTCGGCTCGATTTCGGCTAACGATTCAGTTATTACTCACCCTTAGACACTGTTAATCACGTAATACATCCATTTTTTAATTAAAAACTGTAGTAATATTATACTCAAATATGTTAACGTACTAAAAATTTATAACCGTTTAAAAATCGTGGGGTAGTTAGTTTTTTATAAGGGGGTTAACTGTAACTACTAACTAATTATCTATAATTTTGTTAAAGATAAGGAATTAAAGTGTAATTTAGATGAGAGTATTAAATATTTAATCACTTGACATTCTGTAGCTATTAAACATTATGGGATAGTGACTAAGTACGTTGGGCTTTAATCACTTGTACAAGTAAGCATCACCTAATTGTACCTTTTAATCAACACGTCAATATTGACCAAGACAACTATCGAAACGTCGACAAAAATGAGTAGGTTGCCATGGTACTTTTGGATTTTTTTTAAACATTATAGTTTATATGATATCTCAAGAATACATAAAAAATTATAAGTTTGTTGAAGAGGGAGGAAAGTGTAACTAATTACACATAATTATGTTTAAACTTAAGGATTTAAGTTTAATAAGATTGGGGGGCTAAAATATAATTTATTGTTTAAAAGACTAATTTACCCTATTTTAGGGGTGTACTTATAAACTAAGAGGAAAAAAGTTTTTATTTTTTGAGTATCTTAAAATACTCATCTCTTATATATTATTATAATATAGTATAAATAATTGTATTCAACGCAATTACATTAATTATTTGGTTCCATAGTTGGTAAAAACACATTTTTCACTTGATGGAATTTTTTTTAACCATTATCCAACAATATGGGTATATGTTACCATTTTATTTTTTTTACTCACGCGTCATAAAGTGACTGTCACTTCACTAACATATTAACACACCCTTTTCATTCACTTTTTTTTCACTACACCTTGTTATGATTTCACTAGATTTCACTTAACACCAAATTTTCACTAAAATAAAAATACATTAAATTAAAACAACAAAAAAAGGTGGAATTAAAATAACTAAACGAAAATATAAAAATGAAACTTTGTCATCACCATTGCCATCATCTTCGTCACTGGCATCCTCAATGATCACCCTGATGATGTTGACCTCCCCAAGCACTTAGACAGTTAGCCTACTATCAATCTGTGCAATCAATACTACCAAACATTCTAGGAAAGTCATGTACATTTTCATGTACCTCGTATATTTGTTGACTAGACTAAAAACCCGTGTATTACACGGGCTATTTAATCTGTTTACTAAAATCAACATTATTTATCTGCTCACTAAAACTGATAAGTTGGTGAGTTGACCCGTTTATTAAAGTAACTCAGTGTGACCTGTTTGTTAAAAATGATAACCTTAACCCGTTTTCTAAAAATGATGAGTTTTATCCATTTATTAAATTAGCTCATTTTGACACGTTTACTAATAATGGTAACCTTAACCCTTGGCTTGTTTACTAAAAATGATCTTAAGGTAGCACATTTTGACACCTTTACTAATAATGATAACATTAACCCTTGGCTTGTTCGCTTACTAAGGGGCTGTTTGGTAGCCTCTTAATGATCATTAAGATGATACCTCTTAATGGTTTAAAACCTCTGAATGAATAAGAGGTAACCTCAAGTCTGAATGGTTAAGAGGTAACCTCTGAATGGTAAATCATCACATGTCACATTCTTCTACCTTCTCATTGGTAAAATTCTTAATGGTTCCATTAAGAGGTAGTCTTTTAATGACCATTCAGAGGCTACCAAACATCCCCTAAATATGATAATTTGATCTAGTTAGTACTAAAAATGATAATTTTAACATGTTTACAAAATTACTAAGTTGTACCTATTTACTATAAATGGTAACAAAGCAGATAAAATTGACGAATTTCAAAGTAAATATTTGCAAACAATAACAAAAAAAATGGATTTTGGATTTCAAAATGTAAATCAACGGTGGATAAGTGTGACCCGACTTTGAGTGCGAGCGTAATTAAAACTTAGTCTATATATTTATTATTAAGTTTATTTGTTTAGGGATAAGATTAAAAGAAAAACACGGTAACATGCAATGCGAATATTTTATTTGTTAATGATGTTTATGTTTAACGAAATTACCAAATAAAACATATGATAACCGAACATAAAGTATATTCAACATTCTAAATGTGATTTTTGAACAAAAATAATAAATAAGTTTTGGTGCTAAAAATATTAGATGTATTTATGTTAAGTTGTAAATGGAAGATTTTGATATAAACAGAGAAAATGATATTGTGATTTTGAAAATAAAAGATTGGATTGAAAATTGATAGCAATGAACATGTAATCAAACCGTCTCTCCTCTTTTCCGATATCCACTACAAGAAGTTACCGGAAATAATGGGATTTCACCCTTCAAAGCCACTATAATCGAAACATTAATGAATTTATTCATTACTTAGCTTAGTTATTTAGATATAATATTTAAAAAATAAAACCATACCCTAAAATGTTTTCCCTCCAATTTCTCAATCAGAGAAGATGTACACGTGGCACCAAAGTTATTCTTATTTATTAGATAGTATAGATATAGATTATAACTAAACGTCGACTTTATTAAATATCTTTGTCACATATAACAACCACACCTTTAAAAATTTAATACTAATCACAATATTAATTTTAGACAATAATAATAAAAATAACATTACTATTTTTACTATTTTGTAACAATAATAATACCTTGACAACAAAGGTTGGAGACTATCTCAGGAACATTTGTCCGACATTTGTCACACACATCGGATGAACTGTCATACGCCAATTAACGAATTGCCGATGTACATTTTTATAAAAGCGGTGAAACCAAGTAAACTTCTTATGTCATCCTTTTGCTGGAAAAAAAATCTAAACCAAGCGGTGAATATATGTAGTTATAACTTCATCTTCGAGATTAGAATCGGATAACTCGAGAATGAAATTCATTTTTATAAAAATATAAAAGAATTTAGAGACGGTGTGAGAGATGGAAGAAATGTAGACGAATGGTATTGTGTGTGTATATATGGGTTGTGTGGTTTTTTAAGTTATAAAATAATTTTTTTTTTTAATTTAAACGATCATGAGACCATTGGAGTGGCCCCCGCCTTTTACTCTCATTCTTTACGTCGTTGTTGCCTCCATGCACACCCTTTTTTTCACGATTGGTCACGCCCCATACACCAAGCAACCCACTGTATGGTCGGGGCGTTGCTTGATAACACTTGGCCTACCAATGTGACATCCTACGCAAATCCTACATTAGTTAGTTAAGTCCTCTCCACATGAGATACTAGGTCATAAGGAATTCATTGCCTTAGATATCACCAACATGTTTTAGATGCATGTATAGGTTGTGGTTGAGAGAACTCCATAGTTAAGTGTGTTTAGGTCGGAAGAGTACATGGATGGGTGACTTCTTGGGAAATCTATACTCTTGCAACAAAAAAACAAATCCGTGAGCTCCTCGTGGGCAAAGTGTACAATATATAGGTGGTATGTGTAGGAACCGTTCGCGTAATAAAATAAAATTAAACAAATTTTATTAAACTATTACAATTCAGAAATGAAAGAAAGCAAAATTACAATACAATTACAACTGAAATAAAACCAAAATACAAGAAAGGGGTAGAAGAAGAATGGCTGAGGCACGTGTCCACACGCTTCCCTTAAAACAAATTCCGAGTCTCCCAAGAGTACTCGTTTTGTTTCCCAGGGTACAACAGCCTAAGCAGCGTACTGCCGGAGTTAGCCTACAACCCGAAGGTTACCTTGAATCTGCAAGAAAAAGATCTGAGAATTGTAGAGAGAAAGTATATGATTGCTGTTGTCTAGCTGGTGAGTTTCTGCAGTGGGTATGGAGCTGTATTTATACAGCTCCTAAGTCGAAACAGTAAAAAACGAATTAAAGAGAGGTTTAAATTGCATTAAACGTCTTCAATGCAATTTAATACGTCATTTAATTCTCAGTCAAAGCCCGTTAACTCGTCAGTTACGAAGCTGGACTGAAACTGCTCTGTCATTCAATGCTGGAAGCTTCTGCACGCGCGCGCGCAAGCCACACTGGTGCACGCGCGCCCAGGTGTGCACGCCATGCGCGGTGCGTCCTCTTGGCTCACACCCATGCGCGCGTGCGCCTCACTGACTCAGGTCCATGCGTGCGTGCGCCACGTCACCTGTGAGCCTCTACGAGCACGCCACACAGTCGCGCCGCGCACGACACCTCCGGACCCATGCACCATGCGCAACCGCGCGCCTTCGTGCCACGTATACCCGCTCGCGGACTGCCACGTCACGCGCTTCGAACCTGCACTCCACTTGGTCCCTGCAGCCCATGAGATCCACCACGCGTACGTGGTCAAAAATACAAAGGCGGTTCTCAAGCGGCTCGCGGCGATGCAAGCGTGCGAAGTGCAAAGTGCGCCATCAAAGCGCCTCATCGCCCACGCCACGCGCGAGCGTGTGTGAGTTAGGGTGCTCTGCACCCTTCGCGAGTACACTAGTGAGTGCTCCCATGAAACAATAAGGATGGAGAGTTCCCACTTAAATACCCCTTTAAGTTCCATCTCTCATCCGATGTGGGACAAGGTGCTACTTTCCCTTTTGTTTCAGCATTGAATGTTCCAAACACCCAACTTTGAGCATCGATATCTCATTCATCTTAGCTCCGTTTTGGACATGGTTTAGTTCGTTGCGAAGCTCTTGCAACATAGAACACAAACCCACAAATAAACATATAAAACCCGCTCATTTTATTATATTTATTTCTAGTCCAAAATAGGAAAAAATCATTTTCCTATATTTGTGAAAAATGCAATTTTCACATATTCCAACAGTATGAGAGGCTGAATGTTACAAATGATATAAGAGCTACTCGTTTTATGTTATGTTTACAATGTGGGGTAAAACTCATCGAGAATAATGAGCCCTAATAGGGGTGTTTGTGACATCCTAGGTAAATCTCACATCGTTCTGTTTTGTTTTATCCACGTGTGAGATTTTGATCATAAGGAATACCCAGCCTTAAATATTACCAATGTGTTCAAGTCGCATTGGTTGTGGATGAGAGATTACACAATTAAATGTGTTAAGGTGGGAGTAGTATCAGGAGGAGAATATGTCACAAACAATGTGCACTAAGTGATATTTCATCCATAAATAGTTTTATAATGTATATTTTTAAAAATATAGATAAAACTTGTTTCATAGCCAACAACTCCTTTGTAGCAGGGTATGGATATAAACGAGTCGAGACGGTCTAAGGTTTCTCTAAACATAAGCTCGATGTGTGATAAAATTTTCAAGTTCGGGTTTAACAAGTTTATTACTTATTAATTAGTTAATTATTTTATTTGTATAGTATATATGTACTATTATAGTTAGATATGTGTCATTTTGTATATGTTATAACTATTTATATACTATGCAATAGGGGTGTGCATGGGTCGGTTTAGGTCGGTTTTGGCCTAAAACCATAACTACGATGTCGGTTAATGGATAACCATAACCATAACCAATCGGCTATGGTGGTTATGGTTAATCGGTTTTAATGATTATAGCGGGCCGGTTGTGGATGGTTAACTGTGTATTTAGCCTAGCTAAGATCAGTTTAATTTTTTTAACATGGAATAAATTGTTATTGTATATTTGTATATATTAGCATATTGCATAGTATGAAAAATACATATAATCTATAATATTAATATCAATTATTACCGAATATTCAAATAAAGTGATAAGATATATTGCATAAATTCAAATAAACAATCATATTAAAAAATTAGTGAAAAGTCCTAAATCCTACAAAAGATTTATTACATGTCGGTTCGGTTTGGTTATGGTGGGTATGGAAACATTGATAACCATAACCAACCCGCTACTTTTTATTTTTAGAAAAACCATTAACCGACCCACCGGTTTTTGATTTTGTTCAGTTTTTTTGGTTAATTCGGTTATGGTTCGGTTAATTCGGTTTTTTGCACACCCCTACTATGCAATACGTATTTATAATTATTAAAATTAATGTTACTATTGTATAGGTTTGTGACTCGTGAGACTAGTACAACAACAACTGTACTCTGTATATCTCACACATAGTGAGGCTATAGGTAGGGTAAGTGGAGGGTGAGATGTAGACAAACTTTATCCTTAGAGATTGTTTCTAGAGAGACCCTCGACTCAAAACATAAGATAGCATGCAAACAAACCATTCTAACACTATAGATATACAAATCTACCAACTAAATAATGAGTGCAAGAGCAACCTAGTAAGATAGAAATAAAGATAATGATAACACTCACAAAACATGTATGCATATGGACACATAAACAACTATACATAGAAACAATAACCTGCAAAGACCACCTTAAGTGTAGAAAAAAGATATGCCTTAAAAAAACTAACTACTACTCGTGAGACTAGTAGAGTTTAGTATATGAAGCTCGGGACCATGTACTAGACAAGTTTATTAATTTGTAGGCTCAAGTTCATGCTTTAATGTGTTTAAGTTCGAGTTGATCCAAGTCGGTCTTGAGGAACTTACTAATAGTTAGACTCATTTACATGTAAATGGGAGGTGATTCAATCCCAATAAAACAAGATATACATAACAATCTTATGTTTTAAAAGGGTGGACAATGTACTCATCAAACAACCCACATCACCTACCAATAGGTGTTTGTTATCTCATTTAACCCAATACAACCAATTCAACCCAAATAGGAAGGGGCACCCACCTAGGTCAACCAATTACCCATTATTCAGCACTATATATTCTGACACCTCAACCTATTACCACCAATCACTCACTCTCCTCCTCCCAAAATATTCACGCGGGTTGTAGTACTCGCTCCACCAACTCGTTTACCCTACTCTGGTTGGTTGCGGCGGTGTACCCGCCCAACCTGTATTAACCCACACCCTTCCAAGTAACATATCCCCATGACCCTAAAATTGAATTGTTTTGTTTGTTCATTGAATATCATTTTTTAACGGCAAACTAACTCACTCCCAAAAATTTTTATGCCTGCGTCTTGCAAAATTTAAACTCTACACCTCTAGAATAGAGAAGAGGCACTTTAGCATATATATATGATTAATTTGGTACAATGAAATCAGAGTTAAAAGCCTGGTTGGTCCATGTGGTTTGCATATATTGTAGAGTTGGACTTGTGACTTCAATAATTACAGAGTTAGTCTCAGTAGTTGCAATTTTTAAATTCGGGTGGTCCTTATCACTAACCTAAGTTAGATTTCTCAGTTAAGTAACTGTAAAATGACTATTTCACTCCTGAATAATTTAAAATTATAAATATAAACCATATGGGCCATCTTCTTCCTCCTCTCTATCTCTTCCTGAGATCTCCGGTTTTGCTAGGATGTGGCCAATGTTGTGATTGGTCAGAACGTGGATGACGTGTCCTGAGAAGTATCTACGCAACCGCCTGGAAGCATGAATGAGAGCTAGAACTAGCTTCTCCATCATTGAATATCTGGTTCTGGGTCATTCAACGTGTGGCTGACATAGTATACTGAGGTTTGCACGCCTTGGAGATCAACCAAGAGGACTGCCCCTACTGCTTTCTCCGAAGCTGACAAGTACATGACCAACGGTTCTTCCTTCATTAGGGTTGTGAGAGTTGGGAGTCGTACAAGCATTCTTTCATTTCTTTGAAGGCAACTTCTGCTTCAGAAGTCCATTGGAACTTGTTTTTCTTAACTCAATTATGAAATGTTTTGATAAATGGAAATGATTTTGTGGCATGATTGGTGAGAAAAACGTTTAGCGCAGCTAAACGCCCTGCCAGGACTTGCATTTTCTTGATTGTTGACGGTGACGACATCTATTCAAGTGCTTGTACCTTCTCTGGGTTAATCTTGAAACCATCTTTCGTGACAATAAACCCCAAAAATTTCCCCTCTTCCATGCCAAATGAACATTTGGAGGGATTAAGCTTCATATTGACATTCCGCAGCGTGTTGAAGGTTTTCTCTACATTTTGCAACATCTGATCTTCTTCTTTGCTCATGATCACTAGATCATCCATGTAAACTTCTACATGCTTACCAATGTCATCTCCGAACGTCTCGTTCATCAGTCTTTGGTTTGTGGCCCTTGTGTTGCGTAATCCGAAGGGCATCTTGGTGTAATAATATAGGCCCATTGGTGTGCGAAAGGCTGTTTTATCTTCATCCTCTAAGGCCATTTGGACTTGATGGTAGTCTTTGTAGCAGTCCGAAAAGCACTTCCATCTGAATGCGGCCAAGGAGTCATTTTTTTCGTCGATTTCTGGTAACGAATAACAATCTCTTGGACACGCCTTGTTCAGGTCCTTACAGTCGACACACATGCGCCATCCGCCATTTCCTTTTAGAACCATCACTGGGTTCACGACCCATGTTTGATAACATACTTCTCGTAGAATCCCCACATTTAGCAGCTCTGTTATTTGCTCTTTCATTTCTTTGTTCTTTTATAGCCCTAGTTTGCGCTTTGTCTGGACGACCGGCTTAACATTCTATGAAACGTTTTAACGATGTTCTGCTATGTGTCGTGGGACACCTACCATGTTTGTCGGTGTCCAGGAAAAAATATCCATGTTTCTGAACAACAACTTCTACAGAAACGTGCGGATGATCTCCGAAATTGTGGGCCCTATCATGATTGTTTGTTCTGGGTATTTCCTGTTGAGGACCTATTTTTCTGGTTCCGTGCGCAGAGTTGGCCTACTCGTTTTCGTTGGGCACGCTTCGCCAGTCATTAACACTTCTTTACTTGCATAGATGATTGTTATGCATGTCTCCGTTGGAAATCCAACCGCGGAGTGAGGTCCTGAGCAAATCATGATAAAATCTCCTTAGGATTCTCTTCCTACGAGGATACCGTGACGAGAGTTCGCATGTAAGACCATGAACATGACATCTTTGGTTCGTGAGTTCTTCCCATTTGATAACAAAACTGGGAACGATATCTGACCCAACGGAAAGACAACTTCATTACAAAATCCGGTGAGTGGGTAGTCCACCGGTTCTAAGTGTGCCTTGTCCTCCGGGTCTAGCTGATTAAAGCATTGCTCATAAATGATGTCAGCAGTGCTTCCAGGATCAATGAAGATATAATCCGTTTCGTAATGGCCGAATACACCTGAGATTACGATGTGCCTTCTTTTCTAAGGACCTCCCCTTACGATTGGAAAGATTACTTGTTGTTCAGGCCATGAGTCATCTTGCACGCGCTTGTGATAATTCTTTTTCCCTCTTTAAGGGCCACCCTGCACCATGTGCGTTTCCAATCGTCGCAGCTTTTTGTTATCTGGTCCTTCGTCTCTTCTATTGATTTGGCGTGTCTCTTTCCTGACTTTTTTGATCAAATGCGTTAGTATACCGCTCTTTAGGGCTCTTTCTATTTCTTGCCTCAAGCTTATGTAATCATCCGTTAAGTGACCTAAATCTTTGTGGTAGTCGCAAAAAAGATTCGGGTCTTGCCCCTTTTTGTTGCGCATCTGTTGTGCAGCTTTGAACTAGTGGTTTTCAGTGGTTAACACTTCAGAATGAGTTTTAGTGAGAGGTGTCCACTGCCTCTCTCTGTTCTTTTGTTTGATCTCTTTTATGTACCCAATCCGATTGATGGTTGCTCTCACGTCTTCTCAAGATTGAAGCTTCTCATTATAACCAGACGCCTTCCATGCAGGGACTCGCCTTTTGTTGTTACGTCTTTCACTGGTGTGTTGGTTATAATAGTACTGACGGCTTTCATCGCCGGTCAGTTGTTTCTCTGTTTGCTCAATGATTTTAGCTGCCTCAATGAATGTCTCCCAATCCTTTGGACCTTCGTCTCTTCCTCTCACTCTTCGTATTAAATCATCACTTTTGACAGCTCGTATGAAATGCGCGCGCATGATTTCGTCACCAACATTTCTTATTTCTAGACATTCCTTGCTATACCCTGTAATGAAGTCCTCAATGCCTTTATTGTCTTTGCGCAAGATATTCAAAACATCTGCCGGGTCTCTGGTATACCTGCGCTGTTGGCTAAAATGTGATATGAGATTTTCTTGGAAATCCATCCATGACTTAAACTTTCCAGATGGTAAGCTGTCAAACCATGCGCGTGCTGGGCCCACAAAGGTTTGGACTAACAAATGACACCATGCTGGAAGTGACCATCCTCCTACAACTCATACACTTATGAACACTTGGATATGATTGTCCGGGTCTGTGAGCCTGTTGTACTTTCCGACATTGTGCGCCAGTTTTGTTTTTTCAAGTGGAGCCATGGCTATTTCCCTGATAAACTTAGACTTCTCGGCTACACCTTGTGGTCTGTAACTCAAGGTGAAGTTGTACTTGTCACAACCCTTTCTAAGGCGGAAGCACGACGTGTGATCATGAAAGGTTTTCATTGCATACGATTGGTAAACATACTACATGCTCATAAAAAATAACTCCAAATGCCAAACATTACATAACTGAAAACGTAGTTTAAGTGTTTACATCACAAGACAGCATATTGTCTGAAAAGTTTACAACTTTATTCAAGGATAAACATAAACAACATCCAAGAGCAAGAGTATGACCACGCGCACATCCACTTTAGTTACCTGAAATACATGTGAGTTTTTTGGAAAATCGTCAACATAATGTTGGTGTGAATTCATGCAATTTTTGTATTGAACGCTTGTATACTTTGTATGAAAACATGGTTTGTAATTTGTATAAATCAAGTTTTCCTGTATGTATCGGGATTGTTAATGGGTTGCAAGGCCATTAACATGTGACACGACATAGGAAACATCCAAACCATAGGCATTTTTCTAGTTGTCGATTCACGACTGAGACACAAAAGCACTACTTGGTACTAGTTTTCACCAAGAGTGTGGCTGCCCGAAAACCCATTAGATCTAACCTTTTGTTCTGCGGTCTTAGTATGTACACGATTAATGGTGCTTCTGGTACCCTATTCGTGACACGATTTCACGTATCATTCCTTAGTTCTTGTATCCATCATACCATAACTCATGTATTTTCCCCAAGTTTAAAAAATATGTAAAAGATTAAAAGTGGGGACATAATCTCACTTTTCTGTAAACATTTAGTAACATGTACTTCACCCCCGAAGTTATAAAACTGAAAACAGTTAAAGGAAAAGGGGGAGCGTGAACTCACAACTTTGCGTTTCTTGCGCCGTCAACTTCACCGGATTTGCTTATTTAGCGTCGTGACCTATACGTGTTTTATTAACGTTAGTCACTAGACTTGTATCGCACAAGTACAAGTCACCATCTTTTATATATTTGTTCTTTGTTGTTAAAAATAATTTATATTTTTAACTATGTATCTTACTTATATTATTTTCTCAAAAATAAATATAAGTATCTTGTATTTTTCACCCGAGTTATGTATTTTGTCCAAAACTTCATTCTAAGTTCGTAACTTATCCAAGTTACATAATCTTTTAAGAAATATATTTTCATGAATATATTCTCTTGTGTTTGTCTAAGCATGTTGTATGTGTATTTTTGTATTTTCACTCCTTAGGAGTATTTAGTGTATTTTCAAGTCCTAATACACTATTTACGTATAATACATACTACATGCACTTAGCACAAAATTTGGTGATCAATAAATATATATATTTTCCTCAAAAATATACATACTTAATATCAATTTTTATCTTGAAGAAATCATTATTTCTTAACTTGGAGTTTACATAAAAAAAAAAATTAGCGAAGCCTTGGTAAATATTTTTAGGTGAATTTTTAGGGAATAAGTTTCACCAAAACTTATATTTTTCTAAGTGTCAAAATTTATAGAAATTTTGACATGGTTTCCCCTAAAAATGGAGGTTTCCCATGTTTTCCAAACATGTGATTATTTTCTTTTAAAATCATCACAACAATCATCAACTCATTTAACACTTACCGAGTGTCAAAATCAAGTAAATCATGAACTTGAAGTTTTTTTGTAAAAACTTGTAGTAACTTACCATGTTATTTAGTAGGTTTAGTTACCACTTTAACTTACTAGATCATGTGTTTAATCACAATCTAGTAGGTTTCTTATGATGTCTAACATCACTAACACAAATCATCATTCATCAAGAAGCAAATCATCATCATTTACATGTATTCTTATGTTTTTAAGCTTATGTTAAAGTATCATGATCATGTTCTTTTGTGTTCTTATGATTATCAATATTCATCATCTTTTAACCATCAAAATATGAAGTAACAAGTTACAAGGAGCTTACTACTAGCACAAGGGCTAGGGAAGAACACAAGAGGTTGAAGATGACAAATGGGTTGGATAAAAGTAAATGGAGAAGGTTCTTCAAGATCCACAAGCTCTAAACCTCCTTAAACACCTTCTTGCACCTTGTAACTAACTTGGAATGGATGAACAATGGATGAAGATGGTGGTGGTGTGGGTGGTGGCTCACGGCCGTAGGTGCGGAGCAAGGGAGAAGGGTGTGGTATGTGAATGGTGATACTTATAATGCTTGCAAGATCTTTCATATCCTAAGGAATCCAAGAAAGATCATAGAATATATTTTGGCAAGATCTTTAGGGATTTAGCAAGATCATATACAATCTATTAAGATCAAGTAAGATCTTTGATTGGGGCCACCATGACCGTCCACCATATTGGGGGGGGGGGGGGGTAAAGTGTAATTTTAATTTACTAACTACATAAATATGTTAAGTAAAGTTTAGGGACTTGATGTGTTATTATGTTATAAGGGGTGTTATGGTGTTCGGGGACCATAACTAGTTCAGAAACATTTAGTGTTCGGGGACCATAACTAGTAATATTTTGATGTTCCGAGTAATGTATGGTTGTTCAGTTAAATACCGGTTCGTTAAAGTGCTAAATTGCACCGTTTAGTGTCCTTTAAGTACCCTTTTGTGTCACTTTTAATTCCCAACACTTAGGAAGGTATTCTGGATAAATAAACATGAATTCTGCATAATATTTATGTGTTAAAATGCTGATTATTGCTGATTTGTGCAGAATTCTGCATTTAAAGTGCGTTTCGGGTGCTTTTTAGTGCATATTCTAGCTTTCGGAAAGTCTATATGTTAACCCTTGTATACACTCTTGGGTTTTAATGTATTTTTGACGTTGGACCTACACCTAGGCCCCAATTCTATTGTCTGACTGCTTTCTGCAGAATTGTTGACACGATGTGTCTTACCGGTGAGTTTACTAGTATTTCTGACGCAACGCTATCATTAATGCATAAAGCAATTTCTTGTAGTATAAAACGTGCATGAATTCACAAGTATAGCAAGAAATCAATCAATGTTGACATTTAATCACATAACTGCAGATATTAAATAATATTTAAATTGTACGGAAATTACCGGTTTTATGCCAGTTGTCACAGTCTCCCCCAGTTAAAAGAATTTCGTCCCGAAATTCAGGCTGAACTAACTCTCGCAGGAGTTTTCTTGAACAGGTGGGGGTACTTTCTTCAAACTGGTCTTCACGTTCCCACGTGTACTCGGGTCCATGCTTAGAGTCCCAACGTACTTTGACAAGTTTGACACTACTCCTTCTGGTCTTGTTGACTTTCCAGTCTGTAACCTCAACGGGTTTTTCTATAAATCGGAGGGTGTCGTCAATATGCACTTCATCCGCAGGGATGATTACTGCTTCTTGGGTTGGACTCTTCTTGAGGTTGGATACATAAAACGTATCATGTACTTCGTTGAGTTCTTCCGGTAATTCCAACTTGTATACCACGGTACCAATTCTTTCTAAGATCTTGAATGGTCCGATGTATCGTGGATTCAACTTTCCACGTTTTCCGAATCTTACTTGCCCTTCCAAGGTGAGACCTTCAACAACACTTTGTCTCCTACCTCGAATTCTAATGGTTTTCGTCTTCGATCAGCGTAGCTCTTTTGTTGATCTCGAGCTGCCTTAATGCGCTCTCGGATCTGCATAATCTTGTCGGTTGTCTCTTGGACAAGTTCAGGACCAACCATACGTTTGTCTCCAGCGTCTGCCCAACATAATGGCGAGCGGCACTTGCGGCCATACAGAGCTTCGAACGATGCGACTTTTATGCTTGTATGATAACTGTTATTGTAGGAAAACTCAACTAAAGGTAGGTGAGTAACTCAGCTGCCGCCTAGGTCCATAACGCATGCGCGAAGCATATCTTCTAGAGTTTGTATGGTCCGTTCGCTCTGGCCATCTGTTTGCGGATGGAAGGTCGTGCTTAGATCTAGTTGAGATCCAAATGCTTCCTGAAAGGATTGCCAGATCCTTGAGACAAAACGTCCATCTCTGTCTGAAATAATTGAGATAGGCACTCCATGACGTGCCACGATTTCTTTCAAGTACAACTCAGCAAGCTTCCCAGTACTATCCTTTTCTCGGATCGGTAGGAAATGCGCAGATTTCGTCAATCGATCAACCATCACCCATATCATATCGTGCCCCCTAGGGGTCCTGGGTAATTTCGCTATGAAGTCCATCGATATTTGCTCCCACTTCCACATGGGTATCTCGGGTTGTTGCAGTAGCCCAGATGGTTTCTGATATTCAGCCTTAACCTTAGTATAGGTTAGGCACTTTCCAACATAAATAGCAACATCGCTTTTAAGTCTCAGCCACCAATAGTAATCTTTCAAGTCTTGGTACATTTTGTCCGATGTCGAGTATCTCGACTTATGAGCTTCATTAAGGATGATTTCTCGAATACCGCCATAGAGCGGAACCCAAATACGCCCCTTAAAGTATAAGGTTCCCTCTTTGTTTTGCACGAAATTCTTCAGCATACCTCGAAGGTATTCAGCTCTACGATTCTCCATATTAAGGGCTTCTTGCTGTGCGTCATGAATGCGTGCAGTGAGGTTCGTTCGAATAGTCATTTCCAATGCTCGAACCTTTAGGGTCTTAACCCTTTCTTTTGGACTTAACTGTCACGGCCCCCGACCCCCCTGGACGGAAATCGAGAGCCGCGGGCAGCCCAGTGGTACCGGTGATTATTTTGAAAAATATCGCAGCGGAAATTTCATCAGGACCGTGAGTTAGGAAAAATATCAGAGTTTAGAAAACACCGGATTTTATTTTTTAAATAGATGGGATAAACCCATGTTTTACAAATGTAGCTTTAATAGGGGATAAACCCAATTTACATAAAACAATATTTCTTAATTTGATTTAATTAATAAAATAAGCCACTTCTTGAAGCCTTTCAGTGCCGTATCCATCTCTTACTCCAATCTACTGTAATTACCTGAAACACGTGTTAAAAAGGTTTTATCAGCGGGAAATACTGAGTGAATCATTCTTTTATAAAAATGACTCGTTTATTATAATTTACAGTATTAAGAGAGATTACAATGTTTATTTCAACCAAATACCCACAGTATTTGTCACTCGACTCGTTTAGGTGACTGTGGTCATATTACTATTGAGTCCGTTCACCCAATAGTAACGAGTATCATTAATTAGGTTCGCCCACCTAAAGTGATAAAAACAGTAGTAATGTGCACAATACCCCACATACCGGCTGTAAATTGGTGACTACATATACTTGATCACTGTAATTATAATCTTGAAAATAAACATACTTTTTGAAAACAGATTTGATAAAAAGAGAATGACTCACATTATAATCATGCAGATTCATACGGCCAAAGTTTAATCTACAGATAAGCCTTGATATATTGCAGATTTATACAGGCAGAGCTGAGCCTATTGATTTAGCCTTGTAACCTAGTGCACACGAACTAGGTAGGTAACTTAATACAGCAATTACGATAACTCACGAGATTAAAACCCTCACAACGAATGACAAAGTGCAATCACTAAAACATCCATCGGATTCACAACGAATGACAGAGTATTCCCCAAGTTCGGGTGGTACTCAAACATCCTGTCGGAATCACGACTAATGACAAAGGATAGCGCTTAAACATCCGGTCAGATAGTTTCAATCGATCGGACATTGAATCGTAGCAGCGATCGAGTTATTACCCTGTATCGTAGCAGAATTCAAGCTAGTGTGTGTTTGGTAGTAAACGGACAATATCTCGAAGCGTAAAATGAATTTATTCGTCGCTCCAACGCAGGAATTCAAGTCCCAACATCCTCTATTTATACTGGAAAAACGTCCCCCTCGCGTGGCGCGAGGGGTTACTTTTAACATAGCGTTGCCACGTGTATTTGTAGCCTAGGTGAGTCGACAGAACGAGAAAATTCGATTTTGATAACAAACTGTGATGATAATTATCAATGGGGAATACCCCCCCCCCCTGAGTTTTAGGGGCTCTGACCCTTATTCTGATTGTTATGAAAATTTGAGGGTTTATGCAGAATTACTTGGGTGTCTCAATTAAGATTTCTTTTTAGACAAAATATAAATAATAATAATAAAATAAAAATATAATAGTTTTGGTGAGAGTTGTTATGGTTTGGGACAAAAGGGAATAAAATAGTGAGAAAAGAGAAGGGACCAACTTTGTAACTTTAGGGTTCAACTAGAAAGATTTCTGGTATAAATTTTGGGTATAACTTTTGAGCTAGAAAATATATAAGGCACTTGTTAAGTATGGTACCCCTAATTCAACATTGTCCCGATATCCCGAGACAGAACCCCAATGAACTTAGTCAGGCAGAGCCTTGACATATGTTTATGGGGCTCAGATCAATCGGACCGGGTAGCGGTGATCGGGAGTTAAAATACTTAAAACAGGGCAAAGCTTATTATTATTATTATTATTATTATTATTATTATTAGTGATGATAAAAAAATAAAAATAGAAGAAAGGAAGTTGGCGATCCATAGCCAAAGTGCAAGTTCTAGTTTGTTTACCTTCCTCCTATTTATACTACTCTAGGATTCGTTAGAATTGGACAGGTATAAAACAACATTAATTGCTAGGGACACCTTTCAAATTTCATGATATGCATACATAGATATTTTGATTATTTATTATTGTTTATTCCAGACGAAAGTTTTAATTTTATTATTTCTTTATTTTAGTTCCTACTATCTCGATATTTACAAAATTAAAAATCTAAATGTTAACTTTATTAAATTAATTTCATCCGTAAGTTTTAGTTTTATTATTTATTATTTATATATTATAATTAATTTAACTGCTTCTGTTATTTGGCGTGTATAACTTTTAAAATATAACGTTCTACAAAATAATAAATATGTTATTAGAACGAGAATATTTTTGTCTACATTTGGGTCTAAGTTTCATTAAAAATAGAATAGATTTAAAATACAATGTATTTTTATAATTTAATTATTATACGGTTCATTGGTCCGTCCAGGTACTTTATATTTTTAATATTCAACTTACCCATAATCTACCCGTCTAATACTATAAGTTTTTATATACTTTTATTTTAATAGAAAGGTCAACCCATATACATGCCAATTAATTAATATAATATTTCAACCAACTATATAAAATAGTGTTTAAAACTATTTGGTTTGAATAAAAATAACTAGTTACTAGTTACTAGTGATTAATAAATTTAACCAAACCTATAATTTATATGATAAATTTAGGAATGTTACATTAACGCATCTGCTACAACGTTTGCCTTTCCATGATGGTACTTAATCTCACAGTCATAATCATTCAACAGCTTGACCCATCGTCGTTGACGCATGTTGAATTCCTTCTGATCAAATATGTGTTGTAGGCTTTTGTGATCTGTGAAGATAGTACATCGAGTACCATATAAATAGTGTCGCCAGATCTTCAAGGCGAATACCACCGCGCCTAACTCCAAGTCGTGCGTGGTGTAATTCCTTTCGTGCACTTTCAGCTGCCTTGAAGTGTAAGCGATGACTTTTTGGCGTTGCATAAGCACGCAACCCAACCCTTAACGCGAAGCGTCGCAGTATACCACGAAGTCTTCAGTGACTTCGGGTAAGGATAGTATTGGTGCATCGCATAACTTATTTTTGAGCAGTTGGAAGGCTTCTTCCTGCTTATCACCCCAGTCGTACTTCTTGTCTTTCTGGGTAAGGGTTGTCAGCGGTTGAGCTATTTTGGAGAAATTCTCAATAAACCGTCGGTAATAGCCTGCTAAGCCCAAAAATTGTCGAACTTCAGTTGGGGTTTTGGGGGCTTCCCAATTCTTTATTGCTTTAATCTTGGATGGGTCTACATGAATACCTTTCTCATTCACAACGTGTCCAAGAAACTGTACTTCGCGAATCCAGAATTCGCACTTTGAAAACTTTGCATAAAGTTTCTCTTTCTTCAGTAGCTCCAGAATGGTTCTGAGATGTTGCTCGTGCTCTTCTCTCGTTCGTGAGTAAATCAGGATATCATCGATAAATAAAATCACGAATTTATCGAGATATGGTTTGCATACGCGATTCATCAGATCCATAAATACTGCTGGCGCGTTCGTCAGTTCGAATGGCATCGCAAGGAACTCGTAATGCCCATAACGCGTTCGGAAGGCAGTCTTTGGTACGCTTTCCTCTTGAATCCTTAACTGATGGTATCCAGATCGAAGGTCGATCTTGGAATAGTAGCTCGATCCTTGCAATTGATCAAATAAGTCATCAATCCTCGGTAGTGGGTACCGATTCTTGATTGTAAGCTTGTTCAGTTCTCTCTAATCTATACACATCCGCAGTGTTCCATCCTCTTCTTCACGAACAATACTGGAGCTCCCCAAGGCGAGAAGCTTGGCCTTATGAATCCTTTATCCAACAACTCCTGGAGTTGTGTAGATAATTCTTGCATTTCGGATGGTGCAAGCCGATAGGGTGCCTTGGCTACAGGAGCGGCTCCTAGAACCAGGTCTATATGGAATTCGACTTGTTGTTGCGGAGGTAATCCTGGCAGATCTTCGGGAAAAACATCAGAGAATTCCTTCACCACAGGAATGTCTTCGAGTCTCGGCTCCTCAGCCTTCTTATCTACAACGTGCGTCAGGAAGGCAACACATCCTTTCCTTAAGCACTTATGTGCCTTCATACAACTGATGATTCGCAGAGGCGCGTCTCGTTTTTCTCCATGCACGATGAGAGTTTCATCATTCGCCAGAGGGATGTGAATGATTTTCTCATGATAAATAACTTCAGCTTTGTTCTTGGACAGCCAGTCCATTTCGACCACTACATCGAAGCTACCCAATTGAATAGGTAAGAGGTCGATGCTAAATCTTCGCTCACCAAGTTCTAATGTGCAACCTCTAACAACTTCGCTCGATTCAACGAGTTTACCATTTGCTAGTTCTATGGAATAAGGAGTATCTAATATACTAGATTCTATTCCAAGCATACGTTTAAATTCCACAGACATGAAGCTATAATCGGCACCAGTGTCAAATAGTATGGATGCAAAGTGATTGTTAACGAGAAACGTACCGGTGACCACATTAGGGTCCTCGCGTGCGTTCTTTGCTCCAATCACAAATGCTCGAGCCTGAGCATTGTTCCCCCTTGGGCAATATTTTATGAAATGATCCTTGCTTCCACAACCAAAGCATCCTTGGTTCTGCCCAGCTCCATTACCATTCCGGTTACCGTTGCCATTTCTATTTCCACCACCGTTTCTATTACCAGCACCATTGCGGTTTCCGTTCCCGTTCCTATTCCCTTTTCCCCAACAATCCTCAGTATGGTGACCCAGTTTTCCACACTTATTGCATTTTGGAATGCGACAAACTCCTTCATGATGACGCTTGCATTGGTTGCAGGTGGGCAGAGTGCGCATGTACCTTTTGGTAGGAACGTCATTCATGGTTTCAAGAGTTTTTGCCTCCTGAGGCGGGTTGGGGTCACGCTTCTTGTTGTTGTAACCCTTGTTGTTACGAGTCGCTTGATTCAGGTTCGAATGCTTCCTCTTCTTATCACCAGATGACTCAGCATGCGTCTCGGTCTTTTTGGTTGGGTTCAATGATAATTTCTTCATACGGACAACATCTTCAGTAAGGCTGACAGCCAGAGTTACAGCCTCAGTGATCGTTTGAGGTTTGGCCGAAGTTACCATGCTGCGAAATTCTGAGGCCAATCCCCAAATGTAGCGTTCAACGCGCTTAAATTCGGGAGTCACCATGTAGGGGATCACCCTTGACAAATCGTGGAACCTTCGAGTATAACCAGTAATGTCAGCACATTCCATGGTCAAATGCCAAAACTCAGTCTCCAACCTTTGGAGTTCAGCACGTGAGCAATACTTTTCTCTCATACGTTCCTTTAGCTCAACCCATGTCATGTCGTATGCAGCATTATAACCCAGAGTCTGGACTTGTAAATTCCACCAAGTCAAGGCTTCATCAACAAACAACCCCGTAGCAAAAGTGACTTGCTGATCTGCAGTACACTTGCTCATACGGATAGTGGCATCAGTCTTCTCCGTCCAGCGTACAAACGCCACTGCACCTCCAGGCATTTTCCACATAAGTGACATCAAACAATCCGCCAAATGTATAAATCAATTCATACAGCAACAAGCATGCATAATTAGATAAATACTAATGCGTCATAAGATATTCATCGATGTCTTTACACATATCAGGGCAACTTGTTACGTCATTGTTCGCGAAGTAAACAAAATGCATCACCCCAAAGTACAAGTTTAATATATGTAAAGGACAAAATATCTTACTTCACATTGGCGGTTCTTGTCTTTATACCCTAAATTGTTACTCCAAAAGAGTATTTAATAGGCTGGGGGAAGGGTGTCCACGTTTGACCTTCTCTTGTATTTGAAGGAATCTCTTATGATACGTGACAAGACTTGCTGTGGTTTCTGTGCACTAAATTCCATAATTATGTATGCATCCATAATTACGTAACTCCTTGCATAGTCCACACAGTTCGTTTCATCCTCGTATCACTTCCTTCAGATAGGCCATTGTTTTCAGGTAAAGTCACGAGTACCTGAGATATTCTATTTCTAGTATATGTATATATCAATTATCACACATAGTTGCAAGTAATTTCTAGTCAAAGACTAGTGCTACTCCAGTGCACCCTAGGTTTCGTAGTGTTCTTACTTGACTCTTTGAAAACTGCTTCAGGTAGTGGATGTCGCGGAAAGTTTTATGCAATGAAAACTCTTTGAAAAATTGTTTTCGTGAAAGGATCCTAGAGATTGTAGTCTAGACTCGAGAAGGAATCTTGGTTCACTACAATCGCAGCTCTGATACCAATCTGTCACACCCCTTTCTAAGGTGGAAGCACGAGGTGTGATCATGAAAGGTTTTCATTGCATACGATTGGTAAACATACTAGATGCTCATAAAAAATAACTCCAAATGCCAAACATTACATAACTGAAAACGTAGTTTAAGTGTTTACATCACAAGACAGCATATTGTCTGAAAAGTTTACAACTTTATTCAAGGATAAACATAAACAACATCCAAGAGCACGAGTATGACCGCGTGCACATCCACTTTAGTTACCTGAAATACATGTGAGTTTTTTGGAAAATCGTCAACATAATGTTGGTGTGAATTCATGCAATTTTTGTATTGAACGCTTGTATACTTTGTATGAAAACATGGTATGTAATTTGTATAAATCAAGTTTTCCTGTATGTATCAGGATTGTTAATGGGTTGCAAGGCCATTAACATGTGACACGTCATAGGAAACATCCAAACCATAAGCATTTTTCTAGTTGTCGATTCACGACTGAGACACAAAAGCACTACTTGGTACTAGTTTTCACCAAGAGTGTGGCTGCCCGAAAACCCATTAGATCTAACCTTTTGTTCTGCGGTCTTAGTATGTACACGATTAATGGTGCTTCTGGTACCCTATTCGTGACACGATTTCACGTATCATTCCTTAGTTCTTGTATCCATCATACCATAACTCATGTATTTTCCCCAAGTTTAAAAAATATGTAAAAGATTAAAAGTGGGGACATAATCTCACTTTTCTGTAAACATTTAGTAACATGTACTTCACCCCCCAAGTTATAAAACTGAAAACAGTTAAAGGAAAAGGGGGAGCATGAACTCACAACTTTGCATTTCTTGCTCCGTAAACTTCACCGGATTTGCTTATTTAGCGTCGTGACTTATACGTGTTTTATTAACGTTAGTCACTAGACTTGTATCGCACAGGTACAAGTCACCATCTTTTATGTATTTGTTCTTTGTTGTTAAAAATAATTTATATTTTTAAGTATGTATCTTACTTATATTATTTTCTCAAAAATAAATATAAGTATCTTGTATTTTTCACCCGAGTTATGTATTTTGTCTAAAACTTCATTCTAAGTTCGTAACTTATCCAAGTTACATAATCTTTTAAGAAATATATTTTCATGAATATATTCTCTTGTGTTTGTCTAAGCATGTTGTATGTGTATTTTTGTATTTTCACTCCTTAGGAGTATTTAGTGTATTTTCAAGTCCTAATACACTATTTACGTATAATACATACTACATACACTTAGCATAAAATTTGGTGATCAATAAATATATATTTTCCTCAAAAATATACATACTTAATATCAATTTTTATCTTGAAGAAATCATCATTTCTTAACTTGGAGTTTACATAAAAAAAATTAGGGAAACCTTGGTAAATATTTTTAGGTGAATTTTTAGGGAATAAGTTTCACCAAAACTTATATTTTTCTAAGTGTCAAAATTTATAGAAATTTTGATATGGTTTCCCCTAAAAATGGAGGTTTCCCATGTTTTCCAAACATGTGATTATTTTCTTTTAAAATCATCACAACAATCATCAACTCATTTAACACTTACCGAGTGTCAAAATCAAGTAAATCATGAACTTGAAGTTTTTTGTAAAAACTTGTAGTAACTTACCATGTTATTTAGTAGGTTTAGTTACCCTTAAAAACATGGTTATTTGTTTGTAGATCACATTCTTGAAAGATTTAGTTATTTACAACTTGTAAGATGATTTTTCTAAAAATATTTCTTTTGTATTTTTCTTGTTACAATCATGTTCCTAGTCTTGTTTAAACACTAAAAATATTATTAGTTTACTTAGAAACCATGACTTTGTAAATCTTGTAAATAAACTTGGTTTCTTGGGAAAATTATCTATTTACAAGATTTGTATTTGTTTAAATCATCTTTACATAAGAAAACCAATTTCATCATTCAAGTTCATGAAGACATAAAGCATGATGATCTTGGTCTTTCACAAGATCACCACTTGAACTTACTAGATCATGTGTTTAATCACAATCTAGTAGGTTTCTTATGATGTCTAACATCACTAACACAAATCATCATTCATCAAGAAGCAAATCATCATCATTTACATGTATTCTTATGTATTTATGCTTATGTTAAAGTATCATGATCATGTTCTTTTGTGTTCTTGTGATTATCAATATTCATCATCTTTTAACCATCAAAATATGAAGTAACAAGTTACAAGGAGCTTACTACTAGCACAAGGGCTAGGGAAGAACACAAGAGGTTGAAGATGACAAATGGGTTGGATTAAAGCAAATGGAGAAGGTTCTTCAAGATCCACAAGCTCTAAACCTCCTTAAACACCTTCTTGCACCTTGTAACTAACTTGGAATGGATGAACAATGGATGAAGATGGTGGTGGTGTGGGTGGTGGCTCACGGCCATAGGTGGGGAACAAGGGAGAAGGGTGTGGTGTGAATGGTGAAATGGTGATACTTATAATGCTTGCAAGATCTTTCATATCCTAAGGAATCCAAGAAAGATCATAGAATATATTTTGGCAAGATCTTTAGGGATTTAGCAAGATCATATACAATCTATTAAGATCAAGTAAGATCTTTGAAGGGGGCCACCATGACCGTCCACCATATGGGGGGAGGGGGGGGGGGGTAAAGTGTAATTTTAATTTACTAACTACATAAATAGGTTAAGTAAAGTTTAGGGACTTGATGTGTTATTATGTTATAAGGGGTGTTATGGTGTTCGGGGACCATAACTAGTTCAGAAACATTAAAACAATGCTTCTAGTAATATTTTGATGTTCCGGGTAATGTCCGGTTGTTCGGTTAAATACCGGTTCGTTAAAGTGCCAAATTGCACCGTTTAGTGTCCTTTAAGTACCCTTTTGTGTCACTTTTAATTCCCGACACTTAGGAAGGTATTCTGGATAAATAAACATGAATTCTGCATAATATTTATGTGTTAAAAAGCTGATTATTGCTGATTTGAGCAGAATTCTGCATTTAATGTTCGTTTCGGGTGCTTTTTAGTGCATATTCTAGCTTCCGGAAAGTCTATATGTTAACCCTTGTATACACTCTTGGGTTTTAATGTATTTTTGACGTTGGACCTTAACCTAGGCCCCAATTCTATTGTCCGACTGCTTTCTGCAGAATTGTTGACACGATGTGTCTTACCGGTAAGTTTACTAGTATTTCTGACGCAACACTATCATTAATGCATAAAGCAATTTCTTGTAGTATAAAACGTGCATGAATTCACAAGTATAGCATGAAATCAATCAATGTTGACATTTAATCACATAACTGCAGATATTAAATAATATTTAAATTGTACGGAAATTACTGGTTTTATGCCAATTGTCACAGTACTCTGCTGCTGGATTATACCCTGCGGGTGCACGAGGTTTATATGCTTCATGGTTGGGTGGGAGTCTACTGAACACACTTGTACTATTTCCCTCTTGGTAAGACGGATCATACTCATCCGACATAACTTCAAATTCTTTCTCCATCCTGCGCTGGCCCTGTCGTTCGCGTACTGGCATGTGCGCCCTAGGTCGGGTGATATGAGAGTCATTAGGATTTTCGGTGTTGCAGTACGTGTTGTGCATACTGTTGGTATGCTAATAATTGTCCGTTGGATGTTGTTGCTGGTGCGCTGCAGTGTCGTAAGTAGATTCTCGGTGAAGTGACGAAACCCTTTGCGATGGGTGCTGCGATGAGTGTTGCGTATGCACATGCTGCATTGGTGTTTGTGTTGGAAAACTGCGCCCGTGCGCACATCTGCGCATACGCCATGTTAAGTGCTGTCTGAGACTTAGCATACCATGAAGCTGGTGTTTCTCCTTCTGGTAGTGAAGGAAAACCGTATTGATCGTGCTTGTAGTTGGTGCGCCGGGAGTCATCTGTTGGTTTGCTCGTGTGGCACTACCAAAGACATTAGTGACTCCGGCATCAGTGAACTCTCCACCGACATGCTCGTCCCTTTGGTGGCTTTGGACGTATGCGTTGTCCGATGTCGGGCCAAACGGATAGCCTTCTACCCCGATTTGAAAAGAAGAGTTTGGTTCAGCCATTAAAGAGTGTTTTTGAAAAGAAAAGAGATGAAAATGGTAGTAAAAATGTGGTGGGCCCCAATGATGAAACCCTGGTTAATACTAGATTATCCCAGCTGGTTGTCTCGTGTAAAGTGGTTCAATCTCTATCTTTCACTCGTCGAATAACTAATCTCACAAAACGGTCCCACAAAACAACACCGGTGACTCGTCACAAGGAGGAGAAGACGGGGATTCTCCTTGTGACCACCCTCCGGTGTGGGAATAAGTATTTGTTTTGAGGATAAGTGTGTGCTTAGAGTAAGAGAGTGAGAAATCGAATCATTTTACCTAGAGGTATAGTTCTTCTATTTATAGCCGGAGAATAGTGAAGGAGGAGACCTGCCAGCTAGCCAGTACCCGCCAGCTGTCCGACCAGGAGGAATATCCTTTATGTCCCCTCTGATGTTGTCAGTCTCTATGGTGATGTGGCGTACGTCTATTCGCTCTAGTTGAACACTCGCCTGTACTGGCTGTCGTCTTGTCCTCCCAGGATCTTGCAACCGTTGCTGGCGTCTAGCTATTGGTGCCACCTGTCGTCTTTCTTGTCTGCAGGAGCATCTTCTATCTTGTCACTAGGTGTAGTCTTCCAGAAGCTTCTAGAACCTTCTCGATATCTGTGTGTGACGGGGACGCCAACTTAGAGTGGTGTGGTCCCTTTGACATGTGTTCATATGTGATTTGGGATCATACATCTTCACTCTCTAAAAAACCCTACCATCACACCTCTACCACCACACCTCTACCACCCAACCACTACAACACCACCCCAACTACCACAATACCACCGCGATAACTAAGTAATCATCAATATAAATATCACCAACCACCATCTCCCCAAACCACCATCACCAAACTACCCCTGCTATCCTCTCTTTCTCAGTTTCTCTCTCTAACTCTCTCTCCTTCTCTCTCTCTCTCATTGTAGTTTCTGAAATCTGATTCTTGAATTTGATTCCTTCATTGGGTTTGAATAATGATATGATCAAATCAGGCTGCAAATACAGTGATTAATTAATCGATTTGTGAATTAATAAAAAAAGTTAAAAAAATGACGAAACAGAAGGTAGTGGTTGGCAATGCGAAGTCCGACATGGATATGGCGGTGGTGGTCTCACTAGCGTTATTCATGGCAGAGGTGAAAAAGTCACCGTCGATGCCAGGTGGGTACATTACCATAAATAAAAAGAAGCTTCTTCAGAACCTTGAAATCAACGGTGGAACTGGAACGAGGGTTAACGCATGGGTGGAATCAATGAGAGCTTCTTCTCCGATGTCGAATCGGAAACACACTCAAGATCAGATGACATGGATGGTTAGTTATTCTATTGTGATTCAGTTGGGATGTATAATGTATGTGTGGTTGAAACAGGACCGACATCCGTCTGCCTTGAACATGTTTGATGAGATTACGAATGCGTCGAAAGGGAAACAGATCGTGATGTTTCTCGACTACGATGGAACCTTGTCACCCATTGTTGAGATGGTGGTTTGGGAAGACAGTGGTCGATGATGGTGTTGCACGGAGGTTGTGTTGGTTTGCGGAGATGGTGGTGGTGGTGGTGGTGGTGGGTGGCTTTTAACAAAAAAAAAAGAGTGGAGTGAGGAAAAATGATGGGATTGGGTGGGGCCCACTTATTTCTATTTGTTGTTTTAACCGCATGGGTGAAATAGACATTTCACACACACTTAACTGAGATATTTAACAGAGGTTAGTGATGAGGACCGCCCGAGTTTAAAAATCTCAATCATTGGGACCAACTCTGTAATTATTAAATTTTCGAGATCAACTCTGCAATATCTACAAACCACAAATACCAACCAAGCATTTAACTCATGAAATCATCTACAAATCTTTAAAAATCTAAGTTATCAAAAATGACAAATGAGAAAAACATAGATCCAAGATCTCTTTTGACTTGGCCATATTCATTTGATTAAGTTTAGTTATCTTCGAGGTTTATTTGGATTTTGAAATCTCACAAAAGTCAAGATCGTCCAAAAAGCTAAAAGTTTAATGTGTTGACTCTGACGAGAGAAAATGTGTAAGTCAATGCTTATAATTTCAAAGAAACGACTTCGCTTTCCTCTTAATTAATAAAACGTAGAATTCTCTTTTGGACACTTATGAGGTTTCACCCATTTTCTACGCCATTTTTTGGTATTTATTCAACCATATTTTCACAACTTCCTTATAAACACCTCTTATTTCTCTCTTCAAATAGTATATAGTAACAACATAGTTACAAGTTGTCGAAGATGGCCGAAAGACTAACAGAGGATCAGATTAGCGAGTTTCGTCAAGCATTTTCAATGATCGATAAGGATTCTGATGGTATGTTTGATTGAAACCCGCTCATGTTAGATATCTAGTGACATTTTCATGGAAACATTTACTTTTGTAGACTTATGGTTTTTCATTGATATGTGTATATTTGTTTGATTATCGATTTGTTAATGTTAACAGGGTTAATTAGCATGGATGATCTCATAGGCGTGATTCAAACATTGAACGAACATGCTACTAATGAAGAGGTCCAAGAAATGATGCATGAAGTTGATGCAAATGAAGAAGGCACTATTGATTTCCATGAGTTTCTTAGCATCATGTCTAAAAGAATGAAAGTAAGTACTCAAAAAATCATATGTTTTTACATATAAATGATATTAGGTTGGTTATGACTTATGATGTACATTGTTTGTTGTTCATGTCCAAAAACAATATACAAGTGAAACTCTAGTGATCACCATCTTGTAACCAGGGGCGTACCCACCCTTTGGCCAAGGTGGGCGGCCGCACCCCTTGAAAAAAAAAATTAGTGTATATTTTAGGCAAAAAAACCCGACCGCACCCCTTGAAAATATGGTTGAAGACCTCATTCGCACCCCCAACAAATAATTCTTGTGTCCGCCACTGCTTGTAACGTTCAATAGTCAAGACTCAAGAGTCATGTTTTTGTGTCGTCGTTGCTAAGATTTAGTGATTTACAGGATGACGTAAGCGATGAGTTAAAAGAAGCTTTCAAAGTATTCGATAGAGATCAAGATGGTTACATTTCACCCGAAGAGGTAATTTCATAATCAGACTAATGAGATTTATGTGTTAAACGAATATTCATTGTTTGTATTCCTTGTAAAATATAGTTGAGGAATGTGATGATAAACTTGGGTGAGAGATTAAAAGATGAAGAGTTGGAACAGATGATACGCGAAGCTGATCTTGATGGAGACGGGGTTATTAGCTATGAGGAGTTCGTTAGGGTCATGGTTAATGCTTCATGAAGAAGTAAACATCACCATTACGTTTTTATCAATGGCGTTTTGGTATACAGGTAAAAATAAAATAAAATCTAACTTAATATTTGCAAAACATTCCTTTTGTGTATCTTTTTTTTTTTAATTTTTTATCATCAATCTCCGATGGTGTGTTGTATTCTTCTATTATGGTAAACGAGAAGGGTTTTTTTGTGGGATCATATCTATCCCGATCATAAGTTTCACATGGAAGAGATATGATGTAGGAAATAAAAGAACAGACATGAATAAACATCTATGAATATATTTTTACTTTTTTTTTTTTTTTATTGGTGTGTAGTATGACAAATGTAATCTATGAAACTATTTACTGTACAATCGTTTGGTTAAACTCGTGGCTATGGGTTCAATCTTGGTGTAAACATGGTTTATAGGTTTTATTAGTTAAAACAATGTTGCAAGTAATTACAAAATCAATGCTATTATAAAGCTAGACTAATAATAGGATTAAACGAATTAGAGGATAGTAAATATTTATATACACTTTGAGCAACTTTCAACTTAATCAACTAACGATAAAAAGTAGTAATTTAGTTAATTTGGCCTTAAAGAAGATAAAACAAAAAACAAAGAGTCGAGGTTTAGTGAAAAAATGGAAATTATAAATTTAGGTACTAGGGACACAACTCGAATGACACCAAGTCACTTGCCACCTCATTTTTAGCAAAATCCATGAAAAAAAATGTCCGAATTGATAGGGGAACCATGGAAAACTACCCAAATGACATCAAGCAATGAGGGTCAACCATCTTATCGTCATCCCAAAATTCAATCAGTTTCCCCATATGCCCAGATCGGCATACACTACCCGATCCCCTTTGCCGATTCCACTACCCGAGCTACATGCGACGATGTTATGGTAATGGGTTATTAGATTTTATCACCCCCAACTATTGGTTATTGGCCGCTGCCACCCCCAAATATCACTTTGACGCTCGTCACCCCTAACTTAACACTTGGTGTGTTCTGTCACCAAGTCGTTAACTGACCACTAACTTTTGATCATGTTACTATACTTTTGGGGGTATCATAGGGATCTTAGGACACCGCAAAAATATAGTAATAAGATCAAAAGTTAGTGATCAGTAAACGACTTGGTGACAGAACATACTAAGTGTTAAGTTGCGAGTGACGGGCGTCAAAGTGATAGTTGGGGGTGGCAGCGGTCAATAGCCAATAGTTAGGAGTGATAAAATTCAATAACCCTATCGTAATACCCGAACAAACCATACCTACCCTTATGTCTAGATATCATCTTACTAAAATTTCACATTTAAAGATGCATTTAAATATATCTTTAAACTTAAAATATATAAAAAGAGACATTTAATCAAACGCGGTGGGTTTGGAAAGGGTGTCGGCTGCTTTTGAAATGTTGTCCATTTGAATATGAATATGATCGTAGACTTTATGTAGTTGTCGTCCTCGTTAAGACACCTAAATATTCAAAAGTCAATTTATGACATTGTTTACGTTCTAACAACCAATTAAAGCAAAACAAGCAATGGTTGATGCTTCAATACCAAATAAAGAGATTTCAATTTTCAAACACACACATGTGTGTACGCATGAATAAGTCCGATAAAAAATGATTATGGTCTAACACTATGTCTAGCACTCTAGCTTTCGATACATCAGCACTGGTATGGCAATGTATCAAATAAAAAGTGATTATTGTATAATTTGTTATATAAATAAAAGCTTTAATTAATTACATCAATGTATAAGTATCTAATGTAGAACCGTCATGATGCATCCAAGTTATCAATATCTAACTTATGAATAAACTATGCTAATATAATGATATGTTCATGATGACGTGAGTAGCTCAAACCTTAATAAACTGATAAGAGTACACAATAGTTTAAAAGGTTGACAGCTCAAAAGGTTCGAAAGTGACCAACATATTGTCAACAACAAAAAGCACAAGACAGTGTCCGGTCACATCACACTTTACGTGTGAACTCTCCTGCTTAGCCGCAACAAAAGCATGTGGGAGAATACACTCTATTACCCGCAGGCACAAAGCCTTTAACCTACCAAAAAGGGCAAGCCCTTCACTGCAGTCATGGATCACTAGTCAAATGTTTCTCCTTATAGATAACCCTTTCTCTATAAACACTACTACAAAAATGCGCAAATGATGCGGGTAAATTGGCTATAAAATGCGGTTCTAGACCCGCATCTTATGGCGTAGCATCTTATGGCTATAGACCAAAAGATGCGGTTCCAATAGATGTGGTTCTAGACCCGCATCTTTTGATAATTTAACCGAAAACTATTTTTTTCAAAATATTCAAGAGATGTGGTTCTAGAACCGCATCTTTTGATGTTTAAGCTAAAAAAAATATATTTTATTTTTTGTTCAATTTTCAGAAAATTTTATTAATAATTCCCAATAAATTCCTATTATATACAAATTATCTAAGAAAAAAATTAAAATATACAAAAAACAAATTAAATTAAACCAACATAAAATAACCCAAAAATATATATATTACAAAGGTTTCAAAGTCACATAAATTTACAAAAGTTTCAAAGTAACACAAATACATGTCCCTAAAGATAAAAGTGATATACACTGACTTCCTAAACGGATGTCTTCATACTTGCAACCCAAACCGACGTCTTCAATTCATACTTGCAACCGGAAACCGTAACAATTGCCTAACAGAACATAACATTAGCTTAATAAAATGAAGCTTAAAAATATATGCAAGTGTATATATATAATATATAGATTAATTTCAAGATATCCAATTCACTCTTTTTTACAAAACTTGACCTTTAAAGTCAAAGAGTTCTTACAAGGAGAAATGTAAGTATATAACTAGATAATCCAACTATAGCAGACATAGCATTGGCCTGACCAGGCTTCAGCTTGGTCAAAATATTTGCAGGTCCAAAATTTACAATCTGTGTTTTAAAGGCAGAATCCAACAATATATCGCTCGACTTCACATCTCTAGGAATTTAAACAGTTTCCAGCAACCCATAAATAATCAATTAAACAAAACACTTCAAATACTACTATAGAAAAGAAAATTATACC
This sequence comes from Helianthus tuberosus, assembly GCA_030545235.1. Classification (NCBI taxonomy): domain Eukaryota; kingdom Viridiplantae; phylum Streptophyta; class Magnoliopsida; order Asterales; family Asteraceae; genus Helianthus; species Helianthus tuberosus. Next base: position 184,261,504 of record CM060408.1, on the reverse strand, counting down.
AGCTCACCATGAAATATGAAATAAAGTTGTTCAACTGCATTGCCTTGTTCCATAATTACTTCCCCTGGGAGAAAAAAAAAACTCCACATGCACCTTAGTTACCTGAAACAAGATTAGTTGTCGAGAAATTACTTCATCATCAAAGCAAAGAGACTTTAAAACATTAAATATTATGAATATTACACTGGAAAAAAGGTGAAATATACATAACAAATCTTAGTATTAGTGACTCGTGAATATTAACAAAAACATCCTAACAGTGATGCTATGCTACAAGTCTGGATTAAGTGAACTGTAAATTTGTCAAGACTTGGAATGTAATGCCTTCTCATGTGTGTGATTTTAGTTTAACAATTGGTTGTATATTAATTAGTGTATTCAAGGAAGTAGTAGCTCAGGCTATAATATGGTCGGGTCGGGCCGGCCCATTTTCGAATGATGGTACTTACATCGTAGAGTTGAGGTAGGCGTAGAGAAGAAGCCCTTCAGCATAGTGATGTGTGTCGCTGGCAGCACATGAAGATCAGCTATCATTTCATCTTTATTAGCTTCAGCATTGCAAAGAATCATGCTAGAAGCACTAGCACGTGCAGCCACTACGCCCTTGTCAACCCGACCCATATTGCCTCCCCTTAGAGATGTTCGTTTAATAGGGATGAGCTCAGTACCAACCAGTACCGAAAACACCGTTTATAACTATTAACGTGCTGGAAGTCACAATAACAGTTTTATAGGGTCCGGAAAAACCTCATTGTGATTCTCAATATCTGATTATGTATGGCCAAAATAACAGATCTGGATGCTATTGTAAGATAATATTACTGAGAAAAAACATAAAAATTACATGCTACAACATAGGGGCCAACAGAGTAACTGAAACCGTGGATCAAAACGAAGATGAAAACCATGATCCGGGAAGCTTATAATGACATCTATCTTCGACGGATCCTATACCAAACAAAAATTGCAACGCTATAAAAAAAAACTTAAAAAGTAACATGTGTTAACAACAAAGCACGACTAAAAGAAAACACCATAATCATCCCAAATTAAATTAGTCATCACAAACCTCATCAAAGTACTTGACAGGAACAACGTCATAGATGCTTGGGTATTACTCTATTTGTGCAAACACCTTGGATATAGGCATTCCTGAAACAAAACAAAAAATTCATTCATCACCATCTAAACCAAAATCCTTTTACACAATCATCATCTTAGAACTGGCAAAATCATCCAAGCAAATAAAACTTCAATAAAAAAAAGATCTTCAAAATCCAACCTCCATTACTTCATAATCTAACCTCAAACCCTAAATCCAGTAAAATCACACAACATACCATTTAATACAAACTAAATCAAACATTTAAAAATATCTTTAGCATAATTACAGTTCAATCTAGCCAAAACCTTCAACTAATTCTAACATAGTTCACAATCTAAATGAGATATACTCCAATTTCAACAACCAACAAAAACATAAAAATTCATACAAAACAAATGAAACTAAACTACACATCTAATATCCACAAAAAAAATCAACGAAGAATCTAGGTCAAAAAATACCGAGAGAAAAGGGGCTGATTCCGACACCGGGATAAAGATCGAGAAAGATGACACCAATGGATGTGTCCTCGCACCTTCTACGGGGTCTCTGCAAATCTTGACTACACATATATATATAGTACAGATACATACACAATCCGACAAGATACACATAAAGAAGGTTAGGGGTTTTCATCACCTTTTCAAATGTGTTTAGGAACCATGATGTTCGATTAGAGTTTAGGGTTTGTCGATTACGGCTGGAACCATGTGAGGTTGAGGTGGTCGTCGATTGCGCCTGGTCTTCAGGTGGATGGCTTCGAGGTTCAGCAGGCGACAGAAGACGGTGGAGAGGAGAGGTGTTTGGAAGATGAGAGGAAGTTTTTGGAATTTAATTTTTTGGAGATGGAGGGAAGTGATGGAAGATGAGAGGAAGTTTTTGGGATTTAATTTTTTGGAGACGGAGGGAAGTGAATTTTTGTGGGGGGAAATTGGGGTTTAATTTTTTGGGGACGAAGGGAAATGAATTTTTGTGAGCAAAATTAGGGACAAAAAGTGCGGGTCAACCACCTCCGCATCAAATGATGTGTGTGAAGCTATAAAACCACTGAAAAAGCCAAAGAACCACCCAAAAGATGCGGTTTGAAGGGTGACCCGCACCTTTTAGCAATTGTCATCCGCATCATTTGCTCTCTTTTGTACTAGTGAAATGACAGTTCCTTGTCATTCAGCATGGACATTCCTAATCTCACTTCTCATCTTTAGAACTTGCTTCTTGCATGTTCTATTCTTCACTCACTACAATACAATCTCACTAAACACAAACATTCTGGATTGAATATTCTTCAATCCAGAATTCAAAACAACAATAACAAAGTGATCCAACCCTGCGTATTGCATACGTGGGGGGACCCCACGACCTGAGTTTGGCAAATCGAAACCCTTGAACCCTTTTGCCTAACCAGTTCAGTCACTATCCTTGGTCTTGTATTTGTTGTAGGACCAAGTTGGCGCCCACCGTGGGGCTCACGCCCACCGTGGGGCTCGCGCCCACCGTGGGGCTCGAACCCACGACCACAAGGATGGTGTATGACTCTTCCCACTTGTTGCTACAACAAATACAAGACCAATGATAATGACTGGACTGGTTAGGCAAAAGGTTTCAAGGGTTCGGTTTGCCTAACGCATGTCGTGGGGTCCCCCCACGTATGCAATACGCAGGGTTGGATCACTTTGTTATTGTTGTTTTGAATTCTGAATTGAAGAATATTCAACCCAAAATGTTTGTGTTTAGTGAGATTGTATTGTAGTGAGTGAAGAATAGAATATGCAAGAAGCAAGTTCTAAAGATGAGAAGTGAGATCAGGAATGTCCATGCTGAATGACAAGGAGTTGTCATTTATAGAGAAAGTGTTATCTATAAGGAGAGACCTTTGACTAGTGATCCATGACTGCAGTGGAGGGCTTGCCTTTTTTGGTAGGTTAAAGGCTCTAGACTTGCGGGTAATAGAGTGTATTCTCCCACAGGCTTTTGTTGCGGCTGAGCATGAGAGTTCGCACGTAAAGCGTGATGTGACCGGTCACTGTCTTGTGCTTTTTGCTGTTGACAACAGTTGGTCACTTCCGAACCTTTTGGGCTTTCAACCTTTTAAGCTATTGTGTACTCTTATCTGTTTATTAAGGTTTGAGCTACCTACGTCATCAGTTCACATCATTGCAATGATGTGTCAGAAAGACCAAAACCACCTCTCATTTAACGTTCAATCATACCATCGTCCTAAAGTCCACGTGCCAAATTCATGATACTTTGTACATTCCAGATGAAATATTATGTATTACATGAACCAACCTATATCTATACTATATTATAATGAGGATAAAAGGTGATTTTACATAGTAATAAGAGTTTAACTAATTACAACTTCTAGAACAGAGATATAATCTTTTGAAACATATCGTTAACTTTTTTACCAACTACTTTCCACGATTTTTAAATGACCATAACTTTTTTATATGTTAGTATTTATAAAAAAACACACACAACAAAAAGAGCATTCTATTATCTTTAATTTGAGTATGGTATTGCTATAATTTTTTTTAAATTAACATGTTATGTGATTATCAATGTTTGTGTTCTTCGCCGCATCGTACGTGCACTACTATAATGTGTTTGTGTGTATAATGAGAACCATTTCAAACCTTACAAATAATTAAAAAAAATAAAACTCTAAACAACCAATACTTTTTTTATATTAATAATACTATTTGAGGGTAGTTTTTTCATATATTATGCAATTTTATGATTACATATCTAAATAGGTTTTTGCACATATGTAAATTGGTTTAGTGCACATATATCTAATTAGAAAACTAAATATAACTAGAATTAGTACAATGTGGCGGGGTTCGGTACGGTACAGATAATGACGATTTTTAAACACAACACATTCAAAGTCTAATTACTATTACAAAAGTTACAATAAAAGGCAACACATTTAAAGACAACCTACTATTATAAACACTTTCAAAAAGACACGTCAACAATTTTTTTTTCTATACTACACGACTAAACCTAATGTGCCTAATCTATGCTAATACATCTTCGTGACAAAATGGTTATCCCGTCTTCGTTAAGCGGATGGGCTTCTAACTGGTGTAGCCGGTCAATCTTGTTTTGGAACCCCACCTTCCGTCGTCGGTTGGTCCCTTTTGGAACCCAACCTTCCTTATTCTTACAAAAACAACATAGGCTGATTTTTGTTCCGCCTTATGGTTTTGACCTTTTGGCCCCACGAACCTGGATCGGACGCCAGTGCAAGTTCACAGGCACATTAAACACGATAAATGGGCACAGAGAAAACACGATTGAAAGGTAGAAAGCCTACCAATGTGACAGAATAACAACTTCCAAATGAGGTCGTGAACCAAAAATTACACCATAATACAACGGAAATAATAAATCATCATGCACACTTAAGCGTATGCTACCTATGTTGCAAACTTAAATAAACAAACATAGAAACATCAAAATGTTCAAATAAAGAATAAAAAGGCCACGACAAATGAATAACATAACAGTTTAAAGTCATATACATAAAGAACCATATGAAAGTGTTCTAAGAGGCCAAATTGTTGAGAATCAAGACGGCTAACACACATTACACAATCACATCACCAGGTCGGATGCCTCGCCAAAATATGTATTATCTCAAACGGATAAATACGCCATGGCTACATAGTTGACAATGGTAATGTGAAAGGCAAATAAAGCACATGACCATGGTCAACAATGCACCAAAGATGCACAAACAACCATGATCGTTAAGAAAACAGTTAAATAACAAAGCTCAGAGGTATTGGATGGCAGAAGTATACAACACCAAGCCAAATCCTCACCAACATCACAACTTTGGCTCTTGGAAGAGGATTGTTGTTAACCATTTAGGGGAAACAATTGGTACATCAACGAACAACAACAAAATAAAACCAACAAAGAGAACGGAAATAATAATGCATACCTAAATGACCATAATGAACGTTAAAACAACAATAAAACAAAGTTTATAAGCAATAGAAGAATGCACTTTGAGTTAACAACCCAAGTCCAAAGCAACATCACATCTAATGGTCTTGGATGACCTACTAAACGCTTGTGAATATTTTTTATATCATTGCACAAAGATACAATCCCATTATATAGGGAGATACAAGCCTAAAAACAAGGAAATAGATATCTCCTAAATAAAATACAATCATGGACTAAATATAAAACGTAATACAATGTATATCTCTAATAGTCCCCCGCAATTCGAGCGGTATTGGAAAGAACACTCAAACTGGATCTGAAGCTTTGGAAGAGCTGTCGAGGAAGTCCCTTAGTAAAGATATCGGCATACTGAGAGGAGGCTGGAACATGTAAGACCCGAACATGACCGAGTTGAACTTTCTCGCGTACGAAGTGTATATCCATTTCAACGTGTTTAATACGCTGATGTTGCACTGGATTTTCGGATAGGTAGACGGCTGAAACGTTGTCACAATAAACAATAGTGGCAGCACGTATAGGAACATGTAGTTCAAGTATAAGGTTCCTTAGCCAACTAGCTTCAGCCACTTCATTTGCTACACCACGATACTCAACTTCAGCACTAGAACGAGACAAAGTAGGTTGGCGTTTAGAGGACCACGAGACAAGATTGTCTCCCAAGAAAACACAATATCCTGAAGTGGATCGCCTAGTATCAGGGCACCCACCCCAGTCAGCATCCGAATAAACCGTCAAAGATAAAGACTTGGAAACCGTGATCCGTAAACCATAATCAATGGTCCCTTGAAGGTAGGGGTGTTCAAAAATATCCGTATCTGAAAATCCGATCCGAACTATCCGATATCCGAATCCGAAATATCCATAATTTCGGATATTCGAAATTCGGATATCCGAATTTTCGGATTCGGATTCGGACAGTGATTTTGAAAATTTTCGGATATCCGAAATATCCGAAAATTTAATTCTTATTTTTTATCGGATATCCGAATATCCGAAATATTCGAAAAATATCCAAAACTATCCGAAATATCTGAAAAATATCCGAAACCATCCGAAAAATATACGAAATATCCGAAACTATCCGAAAAATATCCAAAAATTTATATCCGGATATCCAAAACTATCCGAAATATCCGGTTTGGAATATTAAAAAATAATAAAAAATTAAAATTAAATAACTAATGGATATTTGGATATCCAATTCACTATCCGATCGGATATCCGAAATTTCGGATATCCGAATTTCGAATATCCGAAAATTCGGATACGGATTCGGATAGTGAAATCAGGTATCCGAAAAATTTCGGATATCCGAATTTTCGAATATCCGGTTTTGAACACCCCTACTTGAAGGTACCTGAAGATGCGCTTCATGAACGCAAAGTGAGGTTCCCGAGGTGCGTGCATAAACAAACAAACATACCTGTTGAACCGCATAAGTAATTTCAGGCCGAGTGAATGTAAGATATTGAAGAGCGCCTGCGAGCTGCCGATACAGCATGCCATCAGGTAAAAGGGTGCCCGTCGTGGCACTAAGTTTTGTGGAGGTATCCACCGGAGTGGTGCAAGGCTTGCAATTGGACATAGAGGCTTGTTGTAATATGTCAAGTGCATATTGAGACTGAGACAAAAATAGACCTGTACTATCCCTGGTAGCAGTGATCCCTAAAAAATGATGCAGGTTGCCAAGATCCGTCATGGCAAATGTAGAAGACAATGACCGAATAATATGAGATAATAAACCTGTATCTAATGCGGTCAATATAATGTCATCCACGTATAACAAAAGATAAGACATTCTGTGACCCTGTTTGTAAACAAAAAGTGACGTATCACTGGTGCTACTGCGAAAACCTTGCGAAGTAATAAATGAAGCAAATATGTGGTACCAAGCCCGAGGTGCCTGCTTGAGTCCATATAATGACTTTTTGAGACGGCAAACATGATTCGGGTAATTTTTATTGACAAAACAAGGAAGCTGATGCATATACACGGTTTCTTTAAGATCGCCATGAAGAAAAGCGTTCTTGACATTAAGTTGATGAATCGGCCAAGAACGTGAGACCGCAAGTGAAAGAACGGTCCGGATTGTGTTGGGTTTAACAACGGGGCTAAACGTGTCCTCACAATCAATACCAACGGTCTGTGATTTCCCGTTAACAACCAAACACGCTTTATATCGTTCCAATGTCCCATCAGATTTAAATTTGTAAGGAAAAAGCCACATACAACGTATAACCGGACTATCCGTCGGACGCGGAACAAGCTCCCATGTACCATTTTTTTCTAACGCACTATATTTTGTGTTCATGGCCGCAAGCCAATTAGGATCCGATAAAGCTTTTGTGTATGTGGAGGGAATTGGGGAGATGGAGGTGGTAGTTAGAAGATTAAGTCGGGTTTGTGGTTTTGAAATACCCGATTTGGCACGGGTGGTCATGGGCTGTTGGTTGAGATGTGTTTAGGCTGTTATGTGAGGGGGAGTTAGAGGCGAAGGAACGACATGTGGGGTTTGGGCTGGGGGAGACTGGGTTGGTAGGCCGGAATAGGATGATTGTTGGGCCGATGGTGGGGAAGAGAGGGTGGTGGGTATAAGTGAGGTTTGGGCCGAAGGGGTAGGTGGTGGGGACGAGTGGGTATGGGTGATGTTTGGGCCGAAGGTGTAGGCGATGTGTGGGCCGAAGGTGGGTGGGATTATTGGGTAGTGGGGGTTTGAACAGAAGGATGAATAAAGGAAAGAGGGGGTTCATCATCCAAGAATGAGTAGGATGTGGAGGAGATTGGCTCATTGAAGGGAAAGGTATGTTCATCAAACATGACGTGTCGAGAGAGATACACTTTGCCTGTAAGCGGATTAAGACACCGATATCCACGGTACTCACTAGGGTACCCAAGAAAAATACACCTAGTGGAACGCGGAAATAACTTATGTGGTTGGGTGGCAGATTGATTCGGGTAGCACGCACACCCAAAGACCCGTAGGTGGTCATAAGACGGGTGGCGACGATAGAGAGAAAAAGTGGGTGTAAAGAAATTGAGTTTTCGAGTAGGTAAAATGTTATGTAGGTAAGTGCCAGTGCGAAGAGCCTTAACCCAAAAGGTGGGCGGGATATGAGCGTGAAAAAGGAGGGCACGAATGATGTCATTAAGACGGCGTATCATATGCTCGGATTTGCCATTTTGTGGGGAAGTGTGTGGACAATAGAAGCGAAAGACCAGACCATTTTGATGAGCAAAGGTTTTAAAGTTATGATTATCAAATTCACCTCCGAGATCGCATTGGAAGGATTTAATTTTTCGATGAAATTGAGTGTTTATAAGTTTGTGAAATTTAACAAAAGTGGGGAATGTGTCGGATTTAAACTTGAGTGGGTAAGTCCATATGAAGTGGGTATAATTATCAACTAAAACCATGTAATATTTATAGCCCGAGTTACTAGTGACGGGTGATGTCCATAAGTCACAGTGAATAATGTCAAACGGAGCAAAAGTACAAGTATTTGAATCAAAAAATGGAAGTCTTTTACTATTAGCAAGTTGACACGAATGACAAAAAGACATAGTTTGATGTTTATTACAAGGAATAATCAAATTACGAGAAAGAAAATCTAAAACTGGCACTCTGGTGTGTCCAAGGCGATTGTGCCATTGAGATGTAGCGGAAGTGGTAAGGCAAACTTGAGTCGGTGGAGTGAACGGATAGAGGTCCCCCGTGCTATTATGGCGGGAAAGTGCCTGGCCAGTATTGAGATCCTTCAAAGTAAAACCAAAGGGGTCAAACTCAATAGATAATTGGTTGTCACGGGTGAATTTACGAACGGATAAAAGATTTTTAATGATTTGGGGAGAATATTTAATGTCGGTTAAGGCATAGGTTTTATTGGGTAAGGTATAAATGCTATTATCGGATCCTTTAATGGAAAGCCCTTTACCATTCCCAACAAAAATAGTGTTATTAGAATTAAATAGTAAATGGTTTTGAATTTTACTAAATTCATTAGTGACATGATCGAACACACCTGTGTCAAAGTTCCAAGGTTACGCGGAGTTGAGTTGCATATTCTGAAAGGCCGAAGCAAGATCAGTGGGGCTCAGCGCGTTGTAAGTGGACCCATTGGGCTGATTATAGACCATATTAGCTGATTGGGCCTACTGAGCAGTTGGGCCTGTTTGGTTTGGGCCGCGAGAAGACCAGGGGTGTGGTGGGTTGGGCCAAACAAATGGTTGTGTGGGATACGAGCAGGGGGTAAGTTCCATGGATTCCAAGCACTATAGTTCTGATTCTGAGTATTACCTGAGGAGCGACCGTAGCCACCCCCGCCATTGCCGTAGCCGCCCCCACCATTGCGATTTCCTCTCCCACGACCGCGACCCCTGCCACGGCGGTTTTGTGACTGATCTTGATTTCGAGCCAGCGGTTGCTAAGGCGGTTCCGGGTTGGTAGGCGGCGGCGGTGTAGGGTTGTTGTTGGTGGCGAGCAGGGCTTGTGAGTCGTCCAAAGTTGCTAGCCTTTGAGCCTCCCGTTCAATCATGTCCCGAGCCATTTCCCATGTCGGAGATTGTTGATAGATAAGGGATGCTGTCACCCCGTATTCAGGAGGTAGTCCGGAAGCCAACTGAAGCACGAGACGAGAGTCCGGAACCAGTTGATCAACGTCCTTCGACTGTTCACCGATTTCTTTGAGTTTGGAACAATATTCAGCCACAGATGAACAAGCCGATAACTTATGTTTGGTGAAAGCATGTTCTAATGTTGCTGCCCTTGATCCTTTGTTGTTAAGAAACACTCCTTGAAGACGTACCCAGGCGGCTCTAGCTGTGGACTCGGATTCTAAGATACGAACAAGGAGATCATTGGACAGTGTTCCATAGATCCATTGTAAGACGATGGAATCAATCTTGGCCCAAGCGTCGTATTCCGGGTCGGTTGATGCAGGCGGATCTGTACCGTCGATATGATGTAACACTTCACAACCTTTTGCGTGAAGCATAAACAGTTTCACCTACGATGTGTAGGTGACCTTGGTTCCGTCAAGGACACGAACCTTGTGTTGGATGTTGGTGACGGTGTACACCGGATGGAGGGGTTTGGCCGTAGCCGAGTCACCGGAGGAGGAGGCTTTGCCGCCGGGTGTTTTGTCGTCGCCGGGTGTCTTGCCGTCGTCGGACATGGTGATCGGATCGGACAGGAAAAGAGAAAAAAACGATGGCTGTTAGGGAGATACAAGCCTAAAAACAAGGAAAAAGATATCTCCTAAATAAAATACAATCATGGACTAAATATAAAACGTAATACAATGTATATCTCTAATACCTATAAGTCATCTTCATCGACCCAAGAAACAAACATCACAAAGACTAACAACAGTTGTGACTCACATCATAAACTGTTTTGAACCACTCAAGGTAGGCAACTTGTACATCAGCCAACAACAGAACCCAAATGGCCAAAACCAACACGAAAACAACCATAAAACAAAGCTGATAAGAAATAGATAGTTGCAACCATGGTTGCAAAAGTCGTTAGACACTCCCTAGTCAGAGTTGAGAGTACTCGGCCTAGGCGGAGAGTACTCGAGTCTCAGCAGGCTGCCTTGTAATGATTACTCGAGAGTACTCGGCTTCAGAGACCTTGTTTTACAACAATGGTTGCAACATAGGTTACCAAGTCGAGCCCAATTCAACATCATAGCCAATGGTCTCTAATGATCCATAGATCGTCTTCATCGACCCAACAAACAAATGTTAGAAAGATAAACAACAGCTTTATAAGCACAAAAGATCTTCGGTGAACATTATCGTTACACCATCAAAACAACCATAAAACAAAGCTCATAAGCAATACATAGCTGCAAGATAAGTTACCAAGCCAAGCCCAAAGCAACATCATAGCTAACAGTCTCCGATAATCCGTAGACCATCTTCATCGACACAACAAACAAACGTCACAAAGACAAACAACAACTTTAAAACCACAAAGGATCTCTGGCGAACATTAAAGTTACACCATCACAAATCAAGGTTAAACAACATCATGAGACCCCGATTCACATTAAAATAACACATGCACCAACAGGACCGTTCACATAGACACGAACCCCAGAACAGAAAGTCCAAAATCTAATGACGAATCGTAAGACTTCGTCTTGAACAGGGGAAGAACAACCCCAAATAAAGACCATGCAAGTATGCAACAAGAATTTGTTAAAGCAAACATAAAACCACAACATTCAACTCAAAATAAACCTAGGTAGCGTAATATGACGCCAAAAAAGCAAAAACAAACATAGTATAAGACAACAACAACAGAAATCTACGTGTAAAAATCGCTGCCAATGATCGGAGCCATTATAGCCATCGCAAATGTACGCCGTCAAAGAGGCGGTGGAAGTCAGTCGGTCGCAGAAAGTGAGAAAGAGAGCGGAAACTTCCAAGTGAAGTAAAAAAGTACAAACACACTAAAAGTACCACTTATATACCCACAAAGCATAAGTTACAAAGCCAAGTTGCACACTAAAGAAGTAATGCGTGAGGTACAACTAGTGGAAGCACAAGTATGTTACAAATTGATAATATATAAATAACTCACAAAAGTATCTCAAAATAATATTTAAATATATAATATAAAAATAAAATGATTATTGTTAAAGATTTTTTAAAGTCTTAAATTTTATAGAGTTTTTAAAAGAACTAACCCACACCCACCCACCCACCTCACACACACACACACATATATACATATTTATAGTTTTTTATGTACAACCTCTAATAAGTTTATAAATACAAATGTGATTTGCATACTATACTTCATTCTATATAGACATCTAATGTATATAATTTTATCCATTGTTTTTTTTATCGGATCAGACCAGTTGGATCGAGAACAGGGCATGAAACCAGTCTGGTTAAGTATATTTAATCGTTCCTCATTTGACTCACCAGGTTAACAATTAGACCGGTGAATTGGTCTTATCGGATATCCTGTTTTTTTTTTCTTTTTTTAATTTTCTCCTTTTAAAATATCATTTACTTGTTCATTTAGCACTTTATTCATATTTTATTTACTTAAGTCTTCATATTTTATTAAAACTAGGGTTGTAGTCACTTGCGCGTTGCCACAAGGCCCGCTGTTGGAATTCAGAGCGTATCGCACACCATAAAAATTGATGAATAAATTCGTAAAACTAAACAAAATAACATCTAAATGTGTTATGCTGTTTGTGACATAAATCGGCTTTGAAGATAAAAAGATAAAAAAAGTAAAACAATACGGTACATAACAAAAGTAAATAAATGTAAACGAAAAAGAAAATGACAGGCACTCGGTTGGTTTCGGTGTACTTGTTATAGCAAATAAAAAGAAAAGTTCAAAAATATGTCCAAAAGAATATCGATGCGTGCCTTGAAAAAACTAAACTAAAAAAATACATTTGGCGTACTCGTTATAACAAAGAAAAAACAGTTAAAAAAAATATCTATAACGGTATTAAGGTGTTCGTTAAAAAAAAACTAAAATAAAAGAAAAAGACAGAAAAAAAGATAAGAAAATAAGTGCAAATTAGCAAAAAGCTCATGGCTCACATTAGCATGAGCACACTATTTATCTTCTCCAACCAATGATTTTTTTGTGGGGGGGGGGGGGGGGGGGAGGTTGCGGGGGGCGTAAGACAATGCTAACCGAACGAAGACCAAAGACAGGAAAACGTGTAGAACAAATAACACCAAGTGACTATCTTGACCTAAAACACAGACGATGTTAAATTTATACCAACTTTATTAAAGTTTAGGAGTTGTACGATAAATTTATTAAAGTTTAGGGGTAGAAAATTAATGTGGTCAAAGTAAAAGAAAAGACTACAATGATTAAACTACATGGGTGTACAAATAAAAGTTTACACTAAATGACGAAATAGATTAAAAGACGAAATAGACTAAAAGACGAAAACATTATTATTTATCTTCTCTTCTTTTATATTATGTATAATTCTAAATCCATAACAAAACATAAAATATTTCCATTGTTGGCTTTTAAAATTATTCATAACGTATCTAGTTCGTAAATCTAGCCCGACTAGTGAATTAGTATGATGATCATTTCGTTGTCTAGTCCGATCATAGAAACATTAATTTCATCATTTGTTAGTAATATTACATAGGATAAAGAGTTAAATGCCATTTTAGTCCCTGTGGTTTGGGCCATTTTGCCAGTTTAGTCCAAAGGTTTCATTTTTAACCTGTGGGTCCAAAAAGGTTTCACAATTGCCATTTTAGTCCACTGGGTTAACTTCATCCGTTTTTTCTGTTAACGAGAAGGCCAATTCGGTCATTTTATATGGCTGAATTGCCCTTTTAGTTAACAGAATTACATACAAAATGACCGAATTGGCCTTCTCGTTAACAGAAAAAACGGATGAAGTTAACCCAGTGGACTAAAATGGCAACTGTGAAACCTTTTTGGACCCACAGGTTAAAAATGAAACCTTTGGACTAAACTGGCAAAATGGCCCAAACCACAGGGACTAAAATGACATTTAACTCTAGGATAAAATATGTACAAATCACTATAAGCAGTTTTATAATGCTAAAAGACTAAACTTGTATAAGGTAAGAGAAAAATCGAATTACTACACTGACTAATATAACTCTAAACACTAACTAAGTTGGGTCGGGTATTATATCGTCGAGGACCAATGCCTTCGAAGGGTTGGGTCCTGGTTAGGCGAGACAGGTTTTAGTTTCTAGTATGGGCCTTTTCGTTTGTTTTCCCTAAGGGTCTGTTTGGTATGGGGTAATGTGTCACACCCCAACCGATGACAAAAACATCGGAGTGAGATGAAAACATGATTGCTCAAGACATCATAACTTGCTAATGGTGAAAATAATTAAGTGATTCGAATTTCATTGATACTAAAATTGAAATACATCGTTTTGGAACGGAAAGTACAACATGGAGCAAGCAAACATAACATCATGAAACAAATACATAAGTTTAAAATCTAGGTGTGTTTCTAATCCACCTTAAGTACGCTCTTCGTCCGTCATCAACTAGTTTCCTGCAACATGTATTAAAATAAAATCAACAAAAGTTGGGGAGTATACAAGTTTGAATACATAGCATAATGGTGTCTAAAAGTTGTCTCATATCCAACATGGTGATTTGCATATGTTGTTATTTAACATACTAGCATGTGTTAACTATAAGTCAAACCAAATTATACAGAAATAGTGCATATCCTTGTCGCCAAAACTACAAGACCGTAAAATAGTTACTTAATAATACCACAAGAATACGGGCGGTGCATTAATCCAATAGCGCTATAATTATTAAGGTAGACTTGCAAAGTTAATGAGCATATAAAACACAACTATAACATGACATGTGATAACAAGAATATAACAAGTATCATGTTTTTAACGGATAGAGTGTGTATGTAAAAAAGTTTAATCGTGATATGTGATTTGTAATAATGTGCACATGTTGCACCCAAAGTGTGTAAAATGGCAAATGGGATCGAGTATACTCACGGTTTGCGTAGTAAATTCCACAAACGTGAGTTGACGAGTCTTAAGGTTAGAACACCGAAATTACCCTAAGATGGGAGTCAAAGGTGTTTAAGTTGCGGATTTGTTTGTTTGGATCAGATTCGGAATTTTCAAAGTTAAACGTATATGAATGTAAATTAATGTACCATGAGAATGGTCATGCAAGGAGGTAAGATGAATTCCATCCATTTAACCTCATTATATGGTTCACCAAAGCACAAAATCATCAACTTTATTGATGATTTCGGTTGGTCATGAATATGTACTAAAGATGAAAATACATAACCTACTAAATCCTAAAACAACCAAGTGAGCAAGCTAGATGCATGCATCCCAAACATGGAGAATGTTTGGGGACGTGATGTAGCCTTGTCCCTTTGATGAAAATTGTTTGAGACTTAGTAGTATGAAGATAACAAAACAAGTGAGGTAGTGGAACAAAATTTGGAGAGTTAAAGCTTCCATGGTTCACACATTCATCAAAACACAAGTCTTTCAACATTGAAGGTTGATAGATTGGATGGTTCCAACACTTTGTAGTCACTTGGGACTTTTTAGGGCAAAATTTTAAGGAGGTTTTAAGCCTCATTTTCGTGGAAATCAACCAAAACACAAACCCATAACTATGAGTTTAGTTTGGAGCAAGGTTGGGTATGTTTCCATCAAGTTTTAAGCAAGATACATAAGAAATAAAAAGGTAAAACAGAGCAGAATTTTATAACTACTTTGGACCTCAAATGTGGTGAGGTTCCACCTTAGTTTGCCTTGTTAAACTTATAGAAACCTTCCTAGAGGTTATCCAGGTAGTTTGAAAGAAGAAATGAAGAATAAAAGTGAGTGAAAACTTACTCAGAACACTTAGATGTTTCTGCCCAAAACAAGGATTCTTGAGAATTTTTGGATGCTTGAAGTGATTTGTAGAGTGTGTAAAGGTGTTAGGAAGGTGTCGGAGGCATGTATTTATATTGGGGGATTAGGGTTTGGGTTTAAAAAAAGGTTGGAAGGTGATTAGAGGTGAAAAAGGTGGCAAAAATGGACCAACCCGCGAGCTGGCAGCAGCCTGCTGCGGATCGACCTCTCTCGCGCGTCGCGAGGGGTGACCAGGTATCTCCCGCATGGCGCGGGGGGGGGGGGGGGGTTATGTTTGAAAAAGTTTTATTTTGTTTCACTTTTGACCCTTGTACTTTGTAATTTCATCATTTTATGCCGCTAAACTTGCATTTTAGCCTGTTTTAGGTATTCATGTGTATCAAAGTATTGTATGAGTGTAACGCATGTATGATTAATATTTCCAAGTATTTTGAGTCTCGGTTTTGCGTATAATCATGTATTCAAGATTGTTTATGTATACACCAGTATGTAACACGTATATGTATAAAAATGAATTTCCATTATGAACAAAGCCTTAGATTACAAGATTGGAAATGAAATACGAACACGACATGATTACAAGTTTCTAAAAATATAAATACGAATACAACTTTCTAAATAAGGAAAGAACAGAATTGCGAAGCGTTACTTAATGGAATGAATGAGAGAGTTGAATAGACAAGGTAACATAATGGACAAAGGAATGAAATGGATCATTACTGATGTGTGTAAAATGCAACATATAAATTACATCAAATGAGGCATAAAACTAACCCTTTTTAAGTACTAATGTTGGAAAAAGAGTGTTTTTGTCTTCCTTTTGTATTTTCAGGATTAAATGAGCTCAAATTCACAAAAGAAGCAAAAAGACAGCTAAATCCAACATAAATACAAGGAAAGGAACCTAAGTGGATTGCCCGACCCCTCAACGGCTTCTTCCCAAGCAAAATAGAGAAGGCAGAAGACTGAACACGCCCCGTGCTCAGCCAGCACGGGGCCGTGCCCAAGAAGCAGCAGAAAAGACAAACCTATAGAAGCTTCTATTGCCCACCACGGGGCCGTGCCCAGTGAGCACGGGGGCGTGGCGAAAGTACTGCATGCGCATTAATTGTAATTGCGAATTACAATTAATGAAGAGAGAGAGTGTCAGACAGGCACGGGGCCGTGCCCAGCGGACACGGGGCCGTGCCCAGCCTTCTGTTCAGCCTATAAATAGGAGTGCTTGGTTTCATTTCAACTCATCCCTTGGCACACCACCTCTCTCACACTTCATCCACCACCCACCACCACCATAACACCATCATCCACCACCATCATCCATTGTCCATCGTAGAGTGTGTGAGTCGTCTCGGGATCCAAGATTGATCGTAAGAGTTCTTGACAATCAAGGCCATGTTTGCCTAAGTCTCTTACATCACTTGGTGAAGACAAAGTGTCTAGTATAATACTTTTTATTTCTAATCTTTTGCACTTTTTATTTGGTTTTGTATTAATGACTTTAATAACTAGTTACTTATGTTGAAGGTGATCTTTCCTTATCGTTTGTCCGTGGTGTCTTGGCATTATTTTACTGTCTATATAAAATAAATGATTTTCATCATTCATATCTCCACGGTCTATATGGAGGTATGTTGGCTACCTGGTCGGGGGTTAAGGGAACGGTTTGGTAAAGGTCTTGCCATTGTTCAGCGTTTAGAGGTCCTGCAATGGACCTGGGTCAAATTTAGTAGGACCTCCTTCAATACTTCACGGTATTGGATGGCGGGGGTCCAAACTCTTTGATCCCCTCATAAGTTAACTACTATTAATACTATAACCCGGCTATTTAGGACTGTATCCCTGCTGACTCAGACTACTTAGCCGAGGGTAACGTCACCGCCAAAAGCGGGGCCTACCACAATACTGCATTAATAACTTAATTCATTATCTTCCAATAATCCACCCTTTTAGGATTGTATCCTTGCTGACTCAAACTACTGGGGTGAGGGTAACGTCACCTTCAAAAGAGGGGCCTACTACAATAACTAAGATAATCTCTTAATTATGTACAAAAGTGCGGAAATAATCAAAGGTTATACTAGATACGAGTCGGAACCAAGTGATTCATCTTGTCTATCTGTTTTTCTTTTATTTTTATTTTCAGCATTTTAATTAGTTTTTATTTTTCTTAGCTTAAAACATTTTTTCTAAACTTTTTATTTTGGTTAGACGTTGAGGATAAACCGGTATTAAAAGCTCTTGTGTCCTTGGGCGACCTCGGTATCTTACCAACACTATACTACGCCCACGATGGGTGCACTTGCCCATATGTGTGTTTAGTGTTAGTAAAATATCGTGTTTTATAAATTTAAAACTTGGCTAAAATAAGTGTTAAAGGGAATATACACCTAATATATATAACACTTCAACGCACATCAATTACCATTCCATTGTCTTGTTTGGTTATCATGTGTAAATGAAATGAATTATTAATTTGTGTTGTTTGGGGAAAGAAGGAAAAAATAACACAAAAATAGTGGTAAGAGGCGGAAGCGGTGGAAGTGAGGGTGGGGGATGGCGCTGGTGGTGGTGGGTGGCAGTAGTGGCTGGTTACGGTGTTGGATAGTGGTGATGGGTGGCGATGGCGGGTGATGGTGGTTGTGGTGGCAAGTGGTGTAGGTGGCAGGGGCGAGTTGTGGTGGGTAGGTGGTGTTGGTGGTGAACTGGTAATGGTGGGAGGGTGGGTGGTGGAGGCGATGTTGGGTGATAAGGGAATGGAATGAATTTAGGTAGCGTTTGGTATGACGGAATTAAAGGCGGAACGAAATGGATCGTTGTGATGAAATGAAAAAAAAACCATGTTTGGTTGCCATTGGTAATGGAATTGAGCATTCCACAAGGAATGTAACTCCTTCCAAATATAAGAATTTCCATTCCTTGGTAAGATGGTGTTTTTTTCGTTCCTTCAAGGAATGGAAAGAAACATATCATTATTATTGAAGCAATTATATTTATGTCGCTTTTAATAAATCGTGTTTCGTTACTTTGTCTTTTATTCTGTTTACGTATGAGTAACCAAACATCACAATGGAACGGAATGATCCATTTCATTACATTGTCCAACTCCATTCCACTACTTTGTTTATTTCATTCTCTCGTTCATTTCATTACCTCATACCAAACAGACTATTTTAGAGAGAACGAAATGGACGAGTTAATAGGTGATTCCATCTTATTGACGAACCAAACACCTTTTTTCCATTGCTCACAATAATTCGTTCTATTTTACTCTGTATATCAAACACTACCTTAATACGATTTATAGAACTACTAAGACTTGCAAAGAAAACCATCAACTAGGTTCTGAAAACCAATTGAAACTAATATTTTTATTATAAAAAACAAAGAAATGGTAATATAAAAACTAGTGTGTAAAAGTGTAAAATAGTTTTGTCTTTTTAATTTTTCTATTGAGAAAATATTACAACACATGATGTCAAAAAAAATATTCATTTTGAACTTATATAACAAATCTATATTATAGTGTAATTGTTTAAAAAAACAGTATGAAAAGTGATGTTTAAAAATTTGGTAGGTTTTGATTATTATTATTTTTAAATTTTCATATATTTAATAAGGTATTTTTAAAAGGAAGGTCGAAGTTGTGTTTTCCTATAAATACTTCTAACCCTTTGATTAAAATATTTAATGAATATGATTATTGACAGATCTTGAACTTAGTTTTTGAAATTTCTTGATCGATATAAAATTTCTTGAAAATTCGGTAAAATTTACACTACTAAACAAATAAACATGGGGACCGGAGACCCCTTGACCCAAGCTAAGCTCCGCCCTTGAATATGATTAAATGGGCAACCAAAATGTAAAGGGGAATTGACATGTAATAATCACACCTAGACCTTATTGGCCATTAATAATCACACCTCAGAATATTCCCCCCACCAGTTCCACATTTCACATATTTTTCCTACAATGGTCCCCCGTTAAAAAAACTTAACGGAGTTAAGCTTTTTTCCAAATTACAAACATATTTTTAGGGCTTTTGATCAAAACGACGATACGAGTTCATTGATAAAACTTACTTCGAAATGGTGCTCTAAGTGACTTGATTTTTGTTAATTGGAAATTTAAACACTCGAATTGAAGTGTCGTTTTCATAGTTTGGAGCACCGTTACGAGGCAAGTTTTACATCAATGGACTCGTATCGTCGTTCTGATCAAAAGTCCTAAAAAATATGTTTGTAATTTAGAAAAAAGCTTAACTCCGTTAAGTTTTTTTAACGGGGGACCATTGTAGGAAAAATATGTGAAATGTGGGACTAATGGGGGGAATATTCTGAGGTGAGATTATTAATGCCCAATAAGGTCTAAGTGGGATTATTACAGGCCAATTTCCCAAATGTAATTTGTGAGAAGATGCGGAAGGTAAGAGGGGTATCGTGATCTATACAAGAGAATCTTTTCTTCATCTTCCACTTCCATCATTTTTTTAAAACGTTAATAAGTCCTTCATACGGCGTTATTTTTTTTAAAGAAATTACACAATAAGAACAAGCGTTTTTTTATCTTTAAAACAAACATAGTATCGAAATTTATTAAGAAAAAAACAAAAACACACAATGACAAGAGTATGTCCGGTTCACTGTGTTTTAAGATTGCGTTTTTTAGAAAAAAGACTTGATTACAAAGTTATTTCATTGCGTTTTTTAAAAATGCAATTCTGGCTTTGTATCTAATTGTGCTTTTTTCAAAAATACAATTGCTCATTGTATTTATTTAAAATTTTAAAATTATATAACATTATTTTTTGTTTATATATATATATATAGAGAGAGAGAGAGAAAGTATAATGTACAAAAAGGCTTATCCTACATTATCGTACGCGACAGAGTTATAACGTGCGTAATTAGTATCCCATGCGTGATTATCACATTTTTTGATCAACATAACTTGCGTAATTAAGTTCCCATGCGTGATTAGGTCAAAAAAATTGATCCCATGCGTGATTAATTGCTCCCATGCGTGATTAACTGGCTCCCATGCGTGATTAACTGGTCCATGCGTGATTTTTGGCCTGATCCAAGGGCTACGCGCGTCACGTACATTTTGTATGATAAGCCCTTTTGTATGTTAACCTACATTACGGCTTAACGTACGACCGGTACGTCACGAAATAACGCACGTTCAACGGAAAATCACGCAAGTTATAAATCTCAGAAAAAGTAATCACGCATGTTGGACATATGAAATCACGCACGTTAGTCGGCATTCCCCTAATCCCAGATCAAAAATCACAACCGCTTTTTTACGATCTGAAACCACTGTTACTGCCCTCTAACTCCAATCGTTTCAATGTTTGTTCATGTTCCTACATCCTCTGTTCTACAGTCTGAATCAAAAACTTTGTCGTGTTCATCCTCTGTTCTACGGTTTTTAATTTCATGTCGACGTTTTGCAGAAACTTTTGTAAATCAACGAAGAATTTGACCACATTTCGATGAAATTGACCGAACACTGGCCAATTTGAACTGAAACGAAAAGAAACTTGAACCGAATTGGAACACAGATTGAGTCGTGAATTACCTGGAAATTCTGTGTAAAATCACGCATGTTATAGTATGTAATTACGCTAGTTGTCGTACGTAATGTACGTTAAGCAGTAATGTACATTACACTTTCTCTCTATATATATATATATATTATAATATAGTATAGAAAAATTAAATTTTGGATTGGAAAAAAGATAGTCAATGGACCAAGGCAATCCTTGATGCCCGATCTGAACCGATTTGACAGTGTTTTGAAAAGTAAAAACCCAAATCCATCAAGTTTAATGAAGTAACGTGGGCCTTGATTCAGGTTTGGGCTAATTAACGACCCAAGAGTAGTTAATGGTTTGTATTTGGGCCTGCAAGTTGTATTACTCAGAGTCTTGTCCACAATGACTCGTTCACAATTTGACACCCATCATACGTCCTTATAAATAACATAAGCTTAATAATCTATAGGTCGTTAAATGCGTCGAAAAACACTTAAATCAACTAAAAAGCCGTTTAAAGGGCCAAAAAAAAAACTTATAATAACCTTTCAAGATTCTTATAAATCTAATAGAGTGGTATTTAACGGTTAATATATTTGCAAAAAGGCATGATGCATGAATAAATCAAAGAATCTAAAACACCTTTTCTTTCGTTATATTGGCCAGAAATCTAATAGAGTGGTATTTAATGGTTAATATATTTACAAAAAGGCATGATGCACGAATAAATCAAAGAATCGAAAACACCTTTTCTTTCGTTATATTTATTCTATGATTGGCCGGACGAGCATTTTACGCCATTTCTAACATTCTTTCAGTCATTTCACACGAAATTGATGCAAACTTTTCTAAAGTAAGTAACAATATGCATTAAGATAAACGAAAGTGTTATGGCATTTTCTTGCCATTTTTCATGCTACAAGTTAGGTTTAAGCAATTTCATGGAATGATAGAGGCTTATTTTTAGTGATTTAAAAGAGAGTATGAAAGTTAGATGTGATAATGTTGTTTTTGCTTATGGTTGAAGCATCTAAAGCTTTTTTAAAAAGCAACGTGGAATATAAGCTAGGAGTTGGATAAGTATCCGATTCCATTTTAAGTGCCAATTTTCGTCGAAAATCTCAACTGCACCTCTTGGATTTTTTCAACCGCACTCCTTGAAAATTTTCAACCGGCCTCCTTAGAAAAAAATGTTATGAATTTATAAAAAAATTAAACACTAATTATTATGGATTTTTTCAACCGCACCTCTTGATTGTTTTTTGTTGTTTTATATATGGTGATTAGGAGAAAATATAGATGTATAAGGGTTGATCTTTTTATGTTTTATTGATGTTTTTTTAGTTGTTCTATACTTATAGTTAATTATTTTGTTGTTTTATTTTAAGCTTTGTTTGTTTATATGAATAATCAACATTCAAAACTAGGGCTTGAATGTTTGAAAATTATGAACTATGGTATTGGTTGAACATGATTATATATTTTGTTTAAGTGTTTAGTGTTGTTTTATGAACTTATGGAGCAATTTATATGTGATAAGAACCATGAGTAGATAAGTTATGGCGCGATTTCTCAAAGTAAAAGGGTTGGACCACTTTTTTTCGTCGGATTCTTCTAATCAAAGACCAAGCCATGTCTTAGATAAGTTTTTTCGTTGTTTTATTTAATGATTATGGTAAATAGAAGTAGGTAGAGTTTGAACTTTGATTTTTTTTGTTGTTACTTTACTTACTTGTGATGGTTTTTTATGTTGTTTACTATTTTACTTGAAACTTTGTTTGTTAATGTGATAGGAAGTTAGGAAATAGGGTTTGATTGTTTCAAAATTGAAATTGACCCAACCCGACCCGATCTGATCCGACCCACGAAACTTTGTTTGTTTATGTTTACTTGTTTTACATGATCCGGCCTGATCCTACCCGATATGAACCGACTCATAAAATTTTTAAATTTTTTCTGCACCCTAGGTCGCCACTGCACATAATAATAAAGTATATATATATCTATAGTTGTCTCATCACACACTTAAAATGCTTATCTGATATTTGGTACATCCTAAGCATGATCCCATGCATCCAGGCCACATCCGGATTAAAACGTCTACCATGCACCATTAACCTTATTTCTAGCATTTGTTTCTTTTCGTTGATATTTCCTTTTGCAATGGCTTTTGTTTATTTCTTTCGTGGGTTAGTTAATATGTTTATCTAGTTTCTTTGTATAAAAGGCATGATGCACGAAGCCGCATCAGAAAATCGTTCGAACCTTCTTGTTTTTATCTATTATTCTTGGGAGACTTGCTATTTCTAATTGACTTTATCCTTTAAAAGATTGATCATCTCGAACCGGTATCTATCAGTTCACATAAGACAGTTTGTATCAGTTTCACGTAAGATGATAAACTAAATTCAAAGAGACAGAAAAAACTTTAAAATTTTTAAACTATACGATATTAAGGTTGAATGGTGTGGGATAAAGCCCTTAGGGGCATAATCACGCCATATTAGCGTCACGTATGCGCCACATAAGCAAGTGGCTATATCGTTAACTTGCACGGTGTCAAATAACGTCCCCTTTAAAGCAGTGGAGGAACTAGAACATTAACTCAGGGGTATCCCCCAAAAAAAATTTCACCGTTCAATCGTACAACATTAAAAAAACGACAATAAATAAATAAAGTAAAACAAATACCTAATAGATTTGTCCTCTTCTTTTTTTTCATAGCTTGAAATCGTTCCATCACATCGTCGTCTTTTACTTCACGTAAAAAATCCTTTTCGACCGCACAAACCATAGCATTGTTCAAAAATTCCGAGCCCATTCGATTGCGTAAATCCTTCTTGACAAGCTTTAATTTCGAAAACATCTTCAACGGTTGCGGTTGCAACCGGTAAAAGCAAAGCTAGTTTCACTACCCGATAAACTGAAGGACAAGGACTATGTGTTCCCGTTTCAACCATAACACGCGCAAGATCACTTATTCTATTCAAGTTTGCAAATTTATCATCATCGCTTATAGTGTGACGAAATGACTCAATATCACCCAAAAGAGTCCCTATTTCTTGTGTAGTAAAATTATCCGGGTACATCTTAGCAAACACCGATATTTTTTGGTATCCTTGTCGTGCATTAAAAGTTCAGGGCTTATTTTATTATTTTGGGCTAACATGTTGGGCAATTGGGCATATTATTTACAATCTTCAATTGATTTGGGCTAACATATTGGGCAATTGGGCTTATTATTTTCAATTCATTTGGGCTTACAGACTTTTTTCTTAGGGGTGTCATCGTAGTTGTTCAGTGGTATCCTTGATACAAAAACCAAAAAAAATAATTTTTTTACACTACCGATAAAAAGTTGAGCCGTAACCCGTGCTACGGCTCAGTATACATTAAGTCTGCCCCTGCTTTAAAGCCCCTTTAACTATATAAAAAAGAAAATAAAAAAATCTAACTGGAAATGCATGTGCTGCCATAAGAGTGATGTTGCATGGGGCGCTTATCCATATCATATGATCTAAAGACTATGGGGTGTGGGAAGAGTAGCTGATGTGGCCTTCGGCCCCGACGAGGAACACACCCCCCTCCCCCCTATATGTCTTCGGCGCCCACAGGGGATATCTCCTAATTGATGTTGTGTGTTGTTGATAATTTGGAAGGTCTAGATTGGAGGAGAAGGGGAACACCACCCCTTAAGGGATGGAGAGGAAGGTGGTATGAGATGGAGGGGATGTGGCAGATGAGGATGGTTGTAGAAGACACAACCACACATCACAACGTAAGCAATTGTCTTTTAAAAGAGCTCTTTTTTGATTTTCCAAATTAATTATTGTTAGGCGTCTTTTAGAATTTAAAAAAGCACTTTTTATTGTAACCAATCTCAAAACGTTTTTTTTTTAGTAACTAACATTATAGTATCGATGAGCGTTGAAAATAAAAGAAAGAAATTAGACCATGGCCAATGGAAAATAAAAAGGAGTTTGCATTTGGCTTATGTGGATTAAACGTTTAAGAGAGAATGCATTAGAGGAGCTTGCATTTGAGTGGATTGTTTTTCTGGAAGAGTGTTACATTTGGTGAGATAATGGACCCCTGGTTTGTTTTGTATTTATTTTATTTTTTTCTGATTTTAATTTATTTTGATATGTATAAATAAGTTGCACACTATAAGCTTTAATAATTTGTATATTATGTTTTTCCCATTTCAAATATAGTAACTGGACAAAAGAAAAAAATGTAATGTTTTATTTAAAAACAAAAAATTATTAATGCTACTTAAATAAAAAAAATAATATAAAAGTTTAAGATAGTATATATTACTGTTCATGTTTAGATGTTTAATGTTTTGTTTTTATAACTTTCAATATAAATAATACGAAAATGAAAAAAATGTATATTGATAGAAATAACTATTAAAAATAAATGTAAAAGTGGTGATGATGTCAATAAAGATGTTTGTAAGATTGGAAAGAAAATGTATATTTTATTGTATTTGTAGTGCTAGAAACTAGTTATCGTCTTATAATTAAAGAGGGTCAAAGTCAACGAGGCCTGTGAGTCTTTGTGTTTAAGGAAAAAAAAAAGAATATGCATGGCAAAGGCACACGTAACCTCTTTGAGTCATCATGTATGTCGATAAAAACATTTACTGTTTCCTTTAAAATATTTACTAAGAGCATGTGTAGTGGTAAATCAAAATAATGCTCCCACCATGGGGCATTATTCGACACGTGTCATCCCAGTCAGCATGAGGCATTATAGCATAAAGTGGCGTAGTGAGGCATTATTCCAATAACGCCCCTTCCAATTAGAAAAAACAAAAAAAACAAAATGGTCATGTGCATGTGAGGGTCCCTGTGCATATTTCGGTCCCTATGCATATTACTTTTTTATTGAAAAAGTGGGGTTAAGATCAAAAGTTGTCAGAGGCTCTCAAAAGTGATTGGTGGGTGACAAAATGGTCAAAGCAATTTGAGCGTTTTAAATAAAACGCCAGCAACAAAATTTTTCAAAAATAACGCCGGAAAACGCCGGCCGTAATGGGGGTGGGGGCGTTTCCGGGCGTTTTTTTGCAATTTAAAAAAAAACGCCCCACTACGGGTGTTCTAAACTGTCGTAATTTTTTTAACAAACTTATTATATTTTTTATTTATTTCTTCAATAGCCCACTATAATAATTCTTTGCAAAGAAGTCATCCGCTTGAGTTAAAACTTATAAAAAGCCTTTGAATCCTCCCTCATGATTTCGTTAATCTTGTGCAACATCACAATTCACACACATATGAGCATAATATACAAATTACCAGATTATCAAAACAACTTATTGATAATCGAAAGTATAAAATGTTGAAACACTCCAAATTCCTTGAGAAATAGAACAAAGATCAATTCAGAAAAGGTTGTGCACAAAACTGATAGGCGGTCATGGTAGAATGAGCAAATGGTACCGGATACTTTCGGTACGGTACCGGCATTTAACGCTTTTGGTACCGGTTTTTACCTTCAAATACTGGCCCATACCAGTACTAAACCATACCATACCGGGTATTTTCAGTACCAAGCTCATCACTAGGTGATGGTGCTGCAGGCGAGAGGTTTGTGTTAAGTCTACCAATACCAACCAAATTAATTCGGTGTGAACATCAACCCACCATCAATTTTACGTCTCCACAATACATGTAGCCGTGGGTGTCAAAGGTGAAACCCCCAATGTCTATGAGACGTGTTTATTTTTTCTTTCATATTTTACATTTACCACAACACATTGTCTAATGCTCATCTCGTTTTTATAATTTCATATTTTACATTTTAATTTTACATTTACATTTACATTGTGTCTAATATTGATCTCCTTTTTATAAGTGATATAATTCCAATTCAGTCTCGTTTACTTTTCCTTAAATCAAGCAGTTTTATGGTGAACTATACACCGACGTAACGCCGCGTAAACGCCGCAATATGAAGTAAAACCAAAACTTTGGTTTTCATTTCCTTTAGTTGTGCCACACGTCGGCATGTTTGAAAGGAGCCGCCGTTTTCTAAGATGATAAGAACGAGTTATCTGCATGTTGAGTTGTTTCACGAAAAATATGATCTATACTTGTACAATAAAAGAAACCAAGTTTTGAACACGTGTCATTCATTGAAGCCATCTATTTTTATAGATAATTAATATCAATTAAAAAATAATTATAAAATTTAATTTAATATAAATTTAAACAATTTGTATAGGAGATAATATAATATTTATAACATTGTTATAGTTTCCATCTTACCCCAAAACTTTATTAAATTTTATCTTTACCCTTTCTTAGCCCTTAAGTTCAGGAAATGCAATTTTTAACCACTTAACTTTTTATGAACTTCGTAAATGTCACTTTGACCCTCTCAAGAGTTTTTGCCTTGACGATATAAATTCGAGTTAGTCGGGTCACGTATAATACGTTATGATTGAACGATATAAATTCGATTTACGTTACGTTTTAATCCAATCGCAATGCAACTATGATATATTGAGTTCAATCGGATACGCCAAAACATACGTTTTCATATGGTTAACACATCACATAATGCTTGGACTAATCCCTTCGATATAAATTAATATAATGTAAATGATTTATTTATTTTATTAAACTAAAGTAGTTAAAGATAGAACCTATTTCAAAAATGTTTATAAAGGGTAAACAAAAATATTAATAAATGTTTATTAGTTCTATACTTTTATTTTCGTGTTCAACTCTCAACTCAAATACGGTAATCACTATGTTTACGTGACATTTATAAGAACCATCACCGCAATCACCTCATCCAAAACTTTGGTTTTCTTAAACGTTTTTCAGCACACACTATACTTTTTTTCATATTATCGCCTTTTACATTTCCTTATAACCAAATAAACAGTTTTAAATATTACATAATTACAAATAAAAATTATAAATGTGTAAACTAAATAATTCTTAAACTTTATTAAAGTTACTAAATTTATAGATTTATTTTATAAAACATCAAAGTATATAAATGCTTATATACTTGTCACTTACAACCTAAGATTAACCGAAAAGATAACCATAATCAAGGATTCAAGCTGGGGCTACACAGATTCGTCCTTGGGTGTTTGCGAGGGCAAACACTAAAGCAATAAACAAACCTATGAACAATTTTGCACTACGGCGTCTGTGGATTTTGTGTACAACACCGTCGTGGCATTTTTGGGTGTCCAAACTCCAAAGGAGCCCGATCGCGAAAGCTTTAATCCTAAAACGAAAACCATGAGATGGCATATATACAATATAGTTTTTTTTATTTAAGAAAGTACATCAAAACTACAGTTTCCTATTATTTTACGAACAAGTTCTGCATGTGAAACCGAAATGGAAGGAGGATGGAGATTTCAGAATCACGAGCAATACAACTCTTTTCGTTTGTCATGTGATTACCATGATTACAGCATTACTATGAAATTCATATGAAATTGTTAAAGGAAAGTTAATTATAATATTCAACTCCCCAACACAATACAACGTGCAATTAATTGATATAAATGTACGTAAATATATTATTTTGCTTATTTTATCAATAGTTAGGTAACATAACGTACTTTTTGGATCCAAAATATTTTGTATAAGTAGAATTCTGGTATCGAATATTCTATATTAAAAAAGTTTATAAAGAAGCTAAAGTGCACCACTTTAAAACATATGTACTTTATTCTTGATAATATTAATTTTGCATTGCTACGAATATTATAAATTTCAAGATTAATTAAGAAAACTCTATTATAAAACAATATAAATAAATTTATTTTATAAGGTCGAAGATGTATCATACTGTATCATCATCATCATACTCAGTAAATTCCACCATAGCAAAGCTAAGACTATGGGGTGTGGAGATGCTTGGGTTGAGGGCATTGCTCGACACGTGCCAGATTTGGGATCCACCAGTCCACATCCAAAAAAGTTGGGTGTGGAAGAGGCGTGGCCAGGCCGGCGTTGTGGAAGGGGCTAGCCAAACGGTCATCAACACCCAGTCATACATTGCCAGCCACGTCACCCAGGGCCAACGCCCCACGCCAAGTAGTATTGCCACGCCAAGCGGGTAACGCTGACCAAAACGCTAACCCGGATTGGAGCAGCCGACGTTAAAAGGCCAACAACGCCCAAAAACCACGCCCACACCCAGCAGTCTAAGATAGAGTCTGAAGAGGGTAAGATGTAGACAACCTTATCTCTACTCCATAGGAATAGCTAGAGAGGCTGAATGTATCATATTGTATAAAAGGATTAAATCTTTAACAAAATGCAAATATAAATAAATAAACAATGATCTGAATTTATAAATCTTCTATGTAAATTAATAACTTAAATAGAAAACCAAAAAATATATAAATAATAAGGGTTTAGAGATGTGTACATATTTATTATCTGAAGAAAGAGTTTAAACTTTAAAGAGCTGTAAACAGAAACGCAACAACAAAGCATCTCTTGGACGCCTCAACAATATGAATTTCTCTGAAGTTTCTTCTCAATTTCCATTGGAACTAAGTTATTACTCTCATATAAATGGGATGATCCTCGTTGAATCAGAACATAAACCTTCTCCATTTTAAGTCCTTTTGGCCTTTTCTCACTTTGAAAGAATGCAAACAAAAATGGTTTCAGAAATTCAACCCCTGCATGACATTGGAAACATGCTGTACAACATAAGCACCACCACCCTTACCCTTACCAATGCCAAGAAAAGATGGCGTCGTGCATATTTCTCCGTATATTTCTCAAACGCCATGGCGTCCATCGCCAAAGACGTCTTCTCCAAGGCACTACCCGTTTCCCAACCGGCATATTGCGTTATCAATATCAAACAGCCGGTGACAGATCATTTCTATGGTATTGATCAAACACAGCTTGTTGTTGATATCGTACAAAACAAAGACTTGGAAGCGCTTCGCAGGTTTGCTGGTGTCAAGGGTTTAGCGAAAACACTTCACACTCATCTTGACGATGGAATCGACGGCCAAGATTTAAACGAAAGGAGAACCGTGTTTGGTTCCAATACTTACCATAAACCCCCTCCAAAGGGTTTGTTTTATTTTGTTGTTGAGGCTTTTAAAGATGTCACCATTCTCATACTAATGGGGTGCGCGGTTCTTTCTCTTGGTTTTGGCATCAAAGAAGACGGAATCAAAGAGGGTTGGTATGAAGGTGGAAGCATACTTCTCGCTGTCTTTCTAGTTATAGTTGTGTCTGCGGTTAGTAACTTTAGACAAGAAAAACAGTTTGATAATCTGTCAAAAATAAGCAATAATATCAAGACTGATGTTGTTAGAGAAGGGAGAAGACAGAAGATATCGATATTCGATATAGTTGTTGGAGATATTGTGGTTTTGAATGTCGGAGATCAGATTCCAGCAGACGGCTTGTTTATTGACGGGCATTCATTGCTGGTGGACGAGTCGAGCATGACAGGCGAGAGTGAGCAAATAGATGTAAACGCCACCGGTAATCCGTTTTTAATCTCTGGTGCTAAAGTGGCTGATGGGCATTGTCGGATGCTAGTGTTATCAGTTGGGATGAACACTTCTTGGGGGGAGATGATGAGTTCCATCACGGGTGATAATAACGAGCAAACGCCATTACAATCACGCCTCAACAAACTAACTTCTTCAATTGGAAAGGTAGGTCTTGCAGTTGCTTTCCTAGTTCTTTTAGTTATGTTAATTCGTTACTTCACGGGAAACACAGAAGATGAAAACGGTAAACGAGAGTATAACGGGAAAGGCACGAGTGTAAACGAAATACTAGATTCTGTTACGGGTATATTCTCGGCGGCGGTGACCATCGTGGTGGTGGCAATACCTGAAGGTCTACCGCTAGCAGTGACCCTCACACTTGCATACTCTATGAAGAGAATGATGAGTGATCAAGCCATGGTTCGGAAGTTATCCGCCTGTGAGACCATGGGTTCCGCCACGGTTATATGTACCGATAAGACCGGGACTTTGACTATGAACCAGATGACGGTAACAAAGTTCTGGCTTGGTCTCGAGTACATAGAACAACATGCTTCTAATGTTATCGCCTTACAAGTCCTTGAACTTCTACACGAGGCAGTTGGGCTCAACACTACAGGTACGATATTCAAACACGCTTCACGACTGGTACCTGAATACTCCGGGTCACCAACCGAGCAAGCAATTTTATTGTGGGCGGTTGAGGATTTGGAGATGGATATGGAGAAACTGAAACAATGTTCGACTGTTCTTCATGTCGAGACATTTAATTCGAAGAAAAAACGAAGTGGAGTTTCGATTAGGCGAAACAACGACAACACTATTCACGTTCACTGGAAAGGAGCTGCAGAGATGGTACTAGCAATGTGCACAAAATATTATAACAGCAACGGGTGTAAAGAGATAATCGATAGTGATTCAAGAAAACAATTGGAGAATATAATCGAGGGAATGGCAGCAAGTAGTCTCAGGTGCATTGCTTTCGCCCATAAGAAGGTTCTAGAAGGTACAGGAACGTTAGCCGAAGAAGGGTTAACTTTGCTCGGGATCGTTGGATTGAAGGATCCATGTAGACCCGGATCCAAAAAAGCTATTGAAACCTGCCGGTTTGCTGGAGTTGAAGTCAAGATGATAACGGGAGACAACTTATTCACAGCAAAAGCCATAGCCACCGAATGTGGGATACTTGAATCAGGTCAAGAAGTGTGTGAAGACGAAGTGGTGGAAGGAGTGCAGTTTCGTAATTTCACAGATGAATAACGAATGCAAAAGGTTGATAGAATCCGTGTGATGGCAAGATCTTCGCCTTTTGATAAGCTTTTGATGGTAAAGTGCTTGAAACAAAAAGGGCACGTTGTGGCAGTTACCGGCGACGGGACAAACGATGCACCGGCACTCAAAGAAGCCGACATTGGTCTTTCAATGGGCATTCAAGGAACCGAAGTAGCCAAACAGAGCTCAGATATCGTGATCTTAGACGACGACATCGCCTCTATTTCAACGGTATTGATGTGGGGACGGTGTGTGTACAACAACATCCAAAAGTTCATCCAGTTTCAACTCACGGTAAATGTCGCTGCTCTAGTTATTAACTTCATTGCAGCGGTAACTTCTGGTGGGGTCCCTTTAACCGCAGTTCAACTTCTGTGGGTGAATCTAATCATGGATACTTTGGGTGCACTTGCACTTGCTACAGAAGGGCCCACTAAGGAACTCTTGAACAAACCACCGGTGGGTCGGGTCGAACCTCTCATAACTAATGTCATGTGGAGAAACCTACTGGCACAAGCTATTTTCCAGATTACTGTTCTATTGACATTCCAGTTTAAAGGTGAGGCAATATTCAACGTGAATGAGAGGGTGAAAGACACAATAATTTTCAATACTTTCGTGCTATGTCAAGTGTTTAATGAGTTCAACTCGAGGAAGCTGGAGAAAAGGAATATATTCAAAGGTATACATAAAAACAGATTGTTTATTGGAATAATCGGAATTACTATAATCCTTCAGATTGTGATGGTGGAGTTTTTGAAGAAGTTTGCTGATACAGAAAGATTGAATGGTGTGCAGTGGGGAATATGTATTGGTATTGCAGCTTTGTCTTGGCCTATTGGATGGGTTATGAAGTTGATACCAGTACCTGATAAACCATTTCTAAGCTACATTAGAAAGTAACAATAACAGTTGTCAATACATGTTTATTATGGTTTTATGATCTGATTTTTATGTCATTTCTTTTGTATCTACTGACATTATGATTCATGATTTATGATTATATAAGAATATTATTATGATTTTGTTCCCTGTATTCCTTATTTTGGGGTTTCATATTCTGCTATCAAGGATCAAGCTATACACCAAATGAAGGGACCCACAAAGGAGAATGTTAACAGATGAAAATGAGCCAACGTTGTCATAGTAAACCCATTGAGAGCATGTATGCAGTGAATATAAGCATATACAAGAGAACTATGTCCTTATGCAGTGAAGGGGGTTCCGTGGAAGATGCTTGTGTCAACTGTTCCGGGTTTTCTGAATCGCTTGATGTAGCAGCTCTTTTGCTCAAGCAGTTTCGGTTGAGGACATGATTAAGCTACTTTCTTCTCTTATGGGTTTGGAGTCTTTCAAGAAACTGATCCGTTTGATCGTCATGGTGACTCTTTGGCTGCTTTGGAGGAATAGAAATGATAAATACTTCAACCGTTCAATGGGAGATCTAAGTCCAGAAACGAAATAGTGGAGGATATCAAGCTAAACACATTTTTTTGGTTGAAAGTTGAAACATAGGGCTAAGATGTCTAACCTAGATTGGCATGTCTGGTGTAGTTTCATTCTCTAACCGGCCTTGTACCCTTGCTAGTTTCTTGCTAGCTTTTATCTAACAAAATTTCACTGTTCAAAAAAAAAAAAGAAAAAAGAGAGAGAAAACTCTGTGATGCTTTCGTTGCTAACATGACACACATATAAGAGCACCTCTATAAGAAAACCACTAGTATTTTGAAGCCCAACTTATTGAATTCTGCCAAAAGTTTTTTCTATAACCGTCAAAGAACGAAAGCAACAGGTGCGTTACAAGTTAATATATCACCCGGGGAAGGGGGGGGGGGGGGGGGGGGGGGGGAGGGGGTATAGAACCCTAAACTTCAATAAATTTCTCTTTTCCTGAACTTTAATAAAGTTACAATTTTTTTGAGTTTCTAACGAATTCTCTACTGCAACATCAAGAATTCTTTAATGCTTTCGCTTCGTTATATAAAGTTTCGGGTGCTAATCTTACAAGTCGGATGACTCTCAAGAGATTCATAAATATGGAGTTGTTACAATATTGGGTGGGAGCTTTTGAGTTCTCTGTATTTGGTGTCTGTGAGTATTTGGTGTTGTTTCTATGAGTTGGGCATCACTTATTATCAAGAAAGTGGCGGGTAAAACATTTGTCTTGTGGTACGATACCTCATTTCGTGCAAAATCCTTGGCATAGTGTATGTGTTCATATCTGGCATGAGGGGAGTACATTTTATATAGATGATGAGCAGGTCGCAAGTTTCTCACTGGTTTAACCAGCTCATGTGCAAGCTACTGGCCTCTTTCCATAAGTTCGAAAGATGTGTGTATAGAGGATGAGGTCGATCACTGGTTTAACCAGCTCATGTGCAAGCAACTGACCTCTTTCCATAAGTTCGAAAGATGCGTGCATAGAGGATGAGTCGAAAAGATGATTATCACAACAGAGATCTTGCAGACGCAATCTCAGATCTTGTTTCCAGTTTATTCAGCGTAACTTTCATTCACTGAGAGATTTTGGAGGCTAATCATGGATTAAAGAAAGTTTACATTTAGAGAACATGGAGGCATATTCTCTGTTCCGGCTTTAAGTTTATTCAGCCAAGTTGTCAAGAATTAAGAGATATGCGTGTTTTAAATATTTTATGTTTGTGTTTAGGTGTTATCATTGGTGGTTGTTTAGCTTAGGAGATACGCGTGGTGTAATTTTGTACTATGTTCTGTGTTGGCCAGCTTCCCACTGGTTGGTTTTCGTTTATTTATATACACTTTGCTGTTAAAAACAATCAAAGGACGAAAGCAAATCACTTTTCTTTGGTTTAAACCGAAAGAGTTGAACGATTTGATATGTGTATGCACGTATATGAAACAACAAATACCGGATTTGAATACATTTAAACGATTCTTGTTACGATTGAAATAGAATTGAACTGAAGAAGCTGGGTTTAGAAGTCAGGGACTGAAAATGTAAAAGTGTCAATTCATTTGTAATAAGGGCTAGTTCTGTAATTAGCTCATTCTGGTGGTATCAAGTTGTAAAGTAGTTTGTTAGTCGTTAACCCAGTTAGTTAGGGCTATATGTAACCGATTGAAAGATGGAAATGGATAGCTAAGAATTGAAGAATCTTCTCTCTGTCTTTCTCTTTCAAATTGTTAGCTATCAGTGGTATCAGAGCCCACGATTCTTATCGGAGGCTCACGACGGCGATTCTACAATTGAACGACGGTGATTTTTCCAATTGAACGACGACAACTGCAATTGAATCCGATTCCGGCGAAATGGCGAATACTAGAAATCAAGAAATCGATCGAACACTCAAGGAGCATGAACAATCACTGTTTCATCTCGAATCAGTTGCTGAAAAGAATTCGAATGATTTAGCAACTTTGAAGACACAAATGGGGGAAATACTCAAAAACCTGCAATTGTTGAACAACGGACGTGAAGGTATGAATGCTGGAAATCGTTATTCAGAGGAACGTGAAGAAGGTGAAGTATTTTACAATCGTAGTTACAGTCGGTTGACGAAGATGGAATTCCCCAAGTTCAGTGGGGAGAATCTCGATGGTTGGTTGTGCAGAGTAGAACACTTTTTTGATGTGGATGAGACTCCTGAAAGATTGAAGGTTCGATTTGCAATCATTCACTTAGATGGCTTTGCTTTACAATGGCATCAGTCATTTGTCAAGGCTCGAGGAGGTTCAATCGCTGGAATGGCATGGCAGGAGTATGTGAAGTTTCTTTCAGCAAGGTTTGCTGATACCTTGAATCATGATGCAACGGGGATCTTGGCAACTATCAAACAGACTGGTACACTCAAAGAACTCTATCAAGAATTTGATTTCTGGTTAAACAAGGTGTCTATTTGTGATGAATACGCTATAAGTTTGTTCTTGGGGGCTGTTACACCTGAAATTGGGGGTCCGGTAAGACTTCTTAGACCTAAAGACCTACCTGAAGCATATTTGTTGGCTAGAAGACAAGATGATGCTAATAACATGATTCAAGACAATAAGAATCATAGGTCCTTGAGTACAACTGCCAATAGGTTTAAAGATGCTAATTCTAGAAGTTTTACATCAACCAATGCTAGTGCTAAAGTGTTTCCACAAACAAATGCTAATAAGTTAGCATTATTACCTGCTCCTAATAACAGTCAAAGATCCACTAGAAGGTTGACCTCTAAAGAATTTGATGAAAAAAGATCAAGAGGTGAATGTTTTTGGTGTAGTGAGAAATTCACTCCTGGTCATGTGTGTAAGTCAAAACAGTTGTTTGTGATAGATGTAACGGAATTAGAGGAAGAGCTTGAAGAAGAGATAGTGTATGAACCAACGGGTGTTCTACCTGTTCCACAGATTTCATTAAATGCCATATCAGGAGTGCCATCTTATTCTACAATGAGGGTTAAAGGATCAATTGGTACTAAGTCATTACATATCCTTATAGATTCTGGTTCCACACACAACTTCCTTGATTTGAAATTAGCCACCAAGCTTAAGTGCCCTACAGTTGATGTTCCTTCTATGAACATCACTATTGCTGATGGAAAGGATTTGTTATGTAATCAATTGTGTGAGAATTTCCAGTGGGTAATGCAAGGGAATTGGTTCACTACTGATGTGTTATTGATTCCTCTTGCCAATTATGATATGGTTTTAGGGGTACAATGGCTACAAACTTTAAATGACATCCTTTGGAATTTCAAAGACTTGAAAATGAAGTTTAAAGTGGGAAATCTATGGTTTGAGTTAAAAGGTATAAAGAATGATTCTGTGGCTTTGTGTTCTACTGAGAAGCTGAGAGAACTATTGGGACAATACACTAGCTTAGCTAGTGCCCAACTCTTTAGCCTGCAAAGCCAAGACAGGGATATATTTCAACATGAAGCTGCAGTTTCTGGTAATAAATACAGTTCTGTTCTTCAGAATCTCCTTGATTCTTATGAAGATGTGTTTGCTACCCCCACAACCCTACCTCCTAAAAGACCCTTTGATCACAAAATTACCTTGAAAGATGAGAATACCACAATTAATTTGAAGGCTTATAGATATCCAGCTATACAAAAAGATGTTATCGAAACCCTGACCCAAGAGTTGTTAGATTCGGGTGTAATACGGGATAGTCAAAGCACTTTTGCATCACCTGTGGTTTTGGTAAAGAAAAAAGATGGTAGTTGGAGGTTTTGTGTAGATTACAGGCAGCTGAATGATGCAACTATTAAAAACAGATACCCAATTCCCTTAATAGAAGAGTTACTTGATGAATTGGGTCAAGCCACCATTTTTTCCAAGTTAGATCTAAGGGCAGGGTATCATCAGATTAGAATGGCCGAGACAGACATTCACAAAACTGCTTTTAGGACTCATCAAGGATTATTTGAGTTTGTAGTAATGCCATTTGGCCTTACTAATGCACCTGCGACATTTCAAACCTTAATGAATTCAACTTTTAAACACCTGATGAGGAAAACTACCTTAGTTTTCTTTGATGACATTTTGGTATATAGTCCTAATGAGCAACAACATGTTCAAGATTTGGAAGAGGTATTGTCATTATTGAGGGCCAATTCATTATTCGCAAAGAAATCTAACTGTGCTTTTGGTGGGTCACAAGTGGAATATTTGGGGCATGTAATCTCTGGTCAAGGGGTAGCAACTGACCCTGGGAAGATCATAGCAGTCCAGCAATGGCCAACTCCTCAGAATTTAAAGCAACTCAGAGGGTTCTTAGGTCTTGCAGGTTATTACAGAAGATTCATAAGATCCTTTGGCATAGTGGCAAAACCATTAACAAACCTTTTAAAGAAAGATGCTTTCAAATGGAATGAAGAGGCTCAATTGTCCTTCGAACAGCTAAAACATGCTCTTACAACTGCTCCTGTGTTAGCATTGCCATATTTTGATAAGACTTTTGTTGTAGAAACTGATGCTTCATCTAAGGGATTGGGAGCTGTTCTGATGCAGGATAACCATCCTATTGCTTTTATAAGCAAAGCTTTGTCCACTAAACAACAGAGTTTATCTGTCTATGAGAAAGAATTGTTGGCAATAATCATGGCAGTCAAGCAGTGGCATCATTATCTTTTGCCAAAGAAGTTTATTATTAAAACAGATCAGCAAAGCTTGAAGCACCTTTTATCTCAGAAAATTACTACACCGTTACAGCAAACATGGCTAGCCAAACTTATGGGGTACACTTATGAGATTTCATATAAAAAAGGAAGTGAAAATGTAGTGGCTGATGGGTTATCTAGGGTCACTGGTTTGGCACTTTTTACTATGGGAATAAGTTCAATTGATCCTTTGTTATTGGATAGGATAAAAGCTTCTTGGGTTACTGATGCCAAGTCACAGTTAGTTATGTCTCAAGCACAAAATGGGTCCCAAGGGTCTCACTATAAGTGGAATGGAGAGTTGTTGACCAGGAAAGGCAAGTTGTACATCGGTAATGATGCGAGTCTGAAGCATGACCTCATTCATTTCTTTCATTCTTCTTCAGTTGGAGGTCATTCGGTTTATGTTCCTACTCTTAACAGGTTAAAAAATATTTGTTATTGGAAAGGGTGCTCGAAGGCAGTTCACAAGTTTGTGAAAGAATGTGTGGTGTGTCAAAGAAGTAAGTATGAACCAGTAGCTTACCCTGGGCTATTACAACCACTGCCTCCTCCGGTTCATGTTTTTACGGATATCTCCATGGATTTTATCAGTGGCTTACCTAAAGTGCAGGGCAAAGATACCATTTTTGTGGTAGTCGACAGGCTTACCAAATATGCTCATTTCATTCCTTTGAGTCATCCATTCACGGCTGCTTCTTTAGCTCAGATTTTTCTTGACAATGTATTCAAACTACATGGAAATCCTATTACCATTGTGTCAGACAGAGACCCTATATTTTTGAGCAAATTTTGGCAGGAGTTTATGAGACTACAGGGTATCCAATTAGCTTTATCTACGGCTTATCACCCTCAAAGTGATGGGCAAACTGAAGTTTTAAACCGTTGTTTGGAGTCCTATCTCAGATGTATGACTTTGGATTCCCCTACAAGTTGGGTAAGATGGGTTCCTTTGGCGGAATGGTGGTATAACACCACTTACCATTCCACTATTAAAATGACCCCTTTTGAGGCTTTGTATGGTTATGCACCTCCCATTCATATTCCTTTCATTGCTAATGATACTCAAGTAGCGGCTGTGGAAGAGTTGCATAAGGATAGGGAGGCAATGATTCAAAAACTGAAACAAGCATTAGCTACAGCTTGCAACAGGATGAAACAGTATGCTGACAACAAACTATTGGACTATATTGTGTGAGCCCACGGGCTCACTTTAGGTAGCTAGGGTTTCGTGACATCTCTATATATTGTAATCGTTAATGAATGAATGAGTCAATCAAGTCTTTTACCATATCTTACATGGTATCAGAGCCTGCGCTCTATGCCGTTTCCGCCGCGCCACACAAAAATAATAAAACCCTAGCCGTCAACACTTGAGAAAAAACCCTAGACAGGGCGGCGTGCCGCCATTGCCGCCGCCGCCCTGTCCGGCCGCAACTTTTTTGTTTTTGTTTCCGGTTTATTTTTCTTATTTCCCATTTGAAATAAAGTATCGATTTCGGTTCCAGATTGCAGTCATGATCGTTGAACAAGACTTACACACACAAAGCGAAACTGATTGTGAGCGAGTAGAGCCGCAGTTGCCGAAGTTTTTTTTAGTTTCCTCTGAATCTCAGATTGCACCTTCCTATCAGATTGGATTTCTCACCGGGTTATGTCTCTCCTTCTAGATCTGCTATCTCATCTCCTAGTTCGTTTCCTTTCTTTTGTTATTACCAGACCATGCTCCGCTGCCACCAGAGATTGCCGCTTGACTACGGTCACCGGCCTTTGGTTTGACACACCGCCGCACGACCTTGGTCGCCGGGTGTCTATTCTCTTTTCTTTCTTTTGTTCTTGTCGGATCACGATCTGTTGTCACCGAAGATCGCCGCCTGGCTACGGTCACTGGCCTTCGATTTGACACACCGCCACAATGGTCGTTGGGTGTCTATTTTTTATTTTTATTTTCCCTTCTATCTTTCTTTCTTCTGTTTGGTTGGGATAGCAATCATGTTAGATAATTCCGGGGACAATGCACCAAAATAGGGGGACGCCGTGAATCAAACTTAAGTCAAGAAATCCTAATCTCAGTTTCAAGGATCCTACAGTTTTGTCACCGTGCTTAGCCGCCGCATGACCACGGTCACGCCGCCGCTCCTTTGTAGGACTACGGTCCTTCACCGCACCCTTTGCAACACTCCTAGATCACTACTTTGAAGAATATGGATTAATATTTTGGCAAAATAAAGCAGCTCGCTAATTTTTTAAGAGAGGATTGTGGAACTACAAGTCAAGAACCGAGATCGAGACTAGTTATTGTTTTGTTTATGTTTTTTATTCCAGTCTGAACGTCTGATTCTCTACCGCTCCGACTGCGGGGGTGTATTGGACTATATTGTGTGAGCCCACGGGCTCACTTTAGGTAGCTAGGGTTTCGTGACATCTCTATATATTGTAATCGTTAATGAATGAATGAGTCAATCAAGTCTTTTACCATATCTTACACAAACGAACTGAAAGACAATTTCAAGTAGGTGACTTTGTGTATTTGAAGTTGCAACCTTATGTTCAAACTACCATAAGATCACACAAGTATTCAAAGCTGGGGCCACGTTATTTTGGGCCTTTTCTAATTGTTGAAAGAGTGGGAAAAGTAGCTTATCGTTTAGATTTGCCTTCTGATTCTATGATACATCCAGTCTTCCACGTGTCTCCTTTGAAAGCAGCTCATGGTCAGCAGGTGCCACTTGTTCCATTGCCCACTAATCCAAGACTATTATATCAACCTCGTGCCATCATTGACCGCAAGTTAGTAAAGAAAAGAGATGGTACTGCAGTTCAAGTTCTGGTTCATTGGTGTGATTTACCAATTACAGAAGCGACTTGGGAAGATTTGGAAGAATTCCATCTTCGTTTTCCAGATTTTGATTCTTGAGGTCAAGAATGCTTCTGGGAGGGATGTTTTGTTACGATTGAAATAGAATTGAACTGAAGAAGCTGGGTTTAGAAGTCAGGGACTGAAAATGTAAAAGTGTCAATTCATTTGTAATAAGGGCTAGTTCTGTAATTAGCTCATTCTGGTGGTATCAAGTTGTAAAGTAGTTTGTTAGTCGTTAACCCAGTTAGTTAGGGCTATATGTAACCGATTGAAAGATGGAAATGGATAGCTAAGAATTGAAGAATCTTCTTTCTGTCTTTCTCTTTCAAATTGTTAGCTATCAATTCTTATGTCAAGGGGACAATATATATGCAACAGCAAGATTGAACACAAAGGGATTACTAGGATACTCAAAATCAATAGCATGTTTAGCATAGTTATTATGTTCCCCAAGACTACAAAAAACTACTAGAAAATAAATGCAAATCCTTATGAAATTAAGCTACTACAAATCTGCATTCTGCGATTATTATCTAATCTTCCTTTTGTTGAGTCATACTCATGTCAAACTTTAGCTGATAGCTAGTAACATCATATGCACTTAACTTTTAGTTCAAATCGGTCCCTTAGTAAAATCGGTGTCAAATATCGGCACCGATATTATCGGCGATATTGACCGATATATCACCGATATTTGACCTTTTAATCAATAGGTATTTTATGTTCTTCTCATACTGTATCATTACATGATTAATCACCGGAGTGTCTCAATTGAAATTCACCAAATCATGAATTTCAATCACTATTGATTGTTAGGGTTAAATGATTAGTTCAAATTCAGAATGCAGTAGATTCAATCAACATATATTACTTACTTTCTTCACGTATCAATGCAGTTGATGAAAATTAACACTGAGATATAAACTTCCGTTAATTATACAAACTCGATGAAATTCCAATCGGAGATAACATAGATCAAAGGTACCGTTCGATCTACGACTGAAAATAATTACACATTATTGAAAAAAGTGTGGGCGTACCTTTATATGACGATCGCACCTTGATTTGAAGATCAAAAGATATGATTAGAACAAGTATTTCCAAAATGACATCTGTTTGTGCAGTGAGATGGTAGCAGCAGTAATAGTGAATTTTGAAGTTGGCGGTTGAGACGACACGTCGACACCGAAAACAGGAACCGCCGCCATTGACGGGAAGGTGATGCTTTTGCTTTAGCCTTTAGCTTTTTATGTTTTTGTTTTTCTTGTATAGATCGTAGCCCATGGCAAGCTAGTAACATGTTAAGGATGTGATAAGGTTTCGGGACAAATAGGTTCTGGGTTCGAAATCTACAAGGGGTTTTCTTATATTTATTGGGTTTCCTAGTGGAGATGGATATGATCGGGGGTGATTATGCTGGTGGCACGATGATACTCCAGTGTATTTATTGATCGGGTGATTCCGCTGGTGGCACGATGATACTCCAGATTTTAACGTTATTTTACTAATTTTATGAAAATAACGTTAA
Source organism: Helianthus tuberosus (assembly GCA_030545235.1). NCBI lineage: Eukaryota > Viridiplantae > Streptophyta > Magnoliopsida > Asterales > Asteraceae > Helianthus > Helianthus tuberosus. Next base: position 184,219,167 of record CM060408.1, on the reverse strand, counting down.
AAATGGCGGACGACTAATCATACATCATGTGGTGGCGTTGATAGCCGAAAGACAAGAGGCTACATGCACAAATCGGTATTTGTGCCGATTGCTGAGTGTTATGTGTCTCACGTCCAAGGCTTGATACAAAACCACTATGGAGCCGGGGGTTTCACTGGAAGCAACCTCTCCATTTTTGCAGGATAGAGGTAAGACTGTTTACATCTTACTCTTATGAGATCCTACCTTAGCTTTAATATTGGTGAAATTTACCAAGTATGATAGTATTCCATGTTAATGATGGGCACATGAATGTATTTTGTTTTTCATGTTTATGCAAAATAGATTTTTACCATGTATTTAATAAAAGACTAAACAAACATCTACTTCCTCTAGGAAATATCTATCTTACTTGTGACTTGTGAGTAAACAATGTGAACCATCTACCTACTTTTTTTTTTTACTTACGAGATCAAACGATTCAAACATGAAATATGGGTAAATCATACAGAGCGACTATATAATTAACTAGATAATTACATACCAATGTTTTTGCTAAATGCCTAAATGAAAGTAATATGGGCCCTTGGTCAAGCTGAGCTTAGTAAGTGACCAAAGGCTAAAATAGTGGTTAGAATTTGAGACGAAATAAGTATTCCTTTTGTCATAAACTCATAATAATGACTCATGGACTTTGCATTCACATGCATCTTTCTTCTTAAAAAGATTTAAAAGTGCAGTTGCATATGGTTAATAGTTAATGCCTGTTAAATGCTTTTGAAAACATTAAATCAATTAAAACTCGTTTCCTTTCGGAAAAATACGTCCCAGGAGTTAGTTGTAAGCAATTTCATGGAATGATAGAAGGCCTTTTCTTTGATTTCAAAGACATTGAAAGTTATAAGCAATACTTTTTGATTGTTAAAAGCATTTAAAGTAACTTGGGAAATAAGCTAAAACATGTTAAATTACCTTTTTTTTGAACGCCCAACAATGCCCGGTCCCTTGGGTACATTTATTGACAAAAGGTCTCATACGTTCACGATTGCAAACAATGTTGTTAACCTGGCGTGTCACCAATTCTAGAGGAAACCCTCCGCCCAAAGGCCTACTGTGATAAAACCCCTGGCTCGCCCATGACATTTTGTTATGCACGATACTCCAATCGGCAATCTCCCCTAAAAAAAGTCACAGGTACGATTTTAGGGCTGGCATATCGTGTATACCCGTACACGATAAGACACGATACACGAAATCCCATACACGAACACGACACGATAACTTATCGTGTCCTTTTTTCAAACACGAACACGACACGATATACACGAAAATTACCTGTTAATACCTGTTAACACGACTATTCGACTGTTATACACGAAAATTACCTGTTAATACCTGTTAACACGAACACGACATGCTATGTGAGAGTTATAGAGGGAGTTTAGTGTTTTATTTTTTTTTAATTGAATGATGAATGAAAACAGAAAGGATATAAGGAACCCATACGCACATGACTGATGAGTTTTATTTAATTTAATTTCTTATCGTGTACTAACGGGTATTAACAGGTAAACAGGTATTTAACCTATTTATACACGAAAATAATAGGTAATATCGTGTCTACCTGTTTGGTACACGATACCTGTTAAGGCCATATACGATACATGTTAACTTCGTGTAAGTTCGTGTCGTGTATTCGTGTAAAATTGCCAGCCCTAACGATTTATATAAGTGGCGAAGAGGAAAAAGCATGTTAAAATATTTTTTTTGCAGGGAAAAATACATACTGTGACAACCCGTACTCTCAATCCCGATCATTGAGAGAAGGGTATTTTCTTATTGATTATTTTTATTATTATTATTATTATTATTATTATTATTATTACTACTACTATTATTTAATAATAAACTACGACGAGAGGAGCGCACCGTTTAAACTGATAACCCGGGCCCAACATACTTAAATTAACATATTTTACCGTTATAATAAATCGTTAACATTAATCGGGGAATTTGTAAACAAATCACGACATCTAACGGGTTCATACCATAGTCCATAATTTTCAATTTTATTTTCAAAGATTTAAGCCCTAGTATTGAATGTTGATTACTTGTAACTTATCATTTAAACAAACAAAGCTATAAATAAAACAACAAAATCATCTAACTATAAGTATATAACAATCAAAAAACATAAAAAGATCAAACCCTTATACGTCTATATTTTCTCCTAATCATCACATAAAAAAAAACAAAAAATCAATAGAGAAACCATATTAATTCTATATCGGAGTTCTGGCATAATATGGGTCGGTCTTGCCGGAATTTTGGTTTTTCCGGCAAAAAAAGTCGTCCAATCGTGAGCGGTGGCGTCAAGTCGCTAGTAGTTTTTTTGGGGCCGGATTTGGAATTAGAATTGGTGGGTGGGTTTGGGTTATTTTATTTAGTTCAAATTTCTTTGAGTTGGATTTGGGCTTGCGTTAATAAAAATATATTTTAGATTGGGCTTTGATTGAGTTAAGTAATTAAGTGATCAAGTGGCTAAAAAATAATTACATAAATTATGTTATATATTTGTATATTAAATAATAATCAGTGTTAATTTTTTTTTTTATAAATTCATAATATTTTTTTCTAAGTGGGGCAGTTGAAAATTTTCAAGAGTTGCGGGTGAAAATTTTCAAGGGGTGCGGTCGAAATTTCCGGCGAAAAATAACACTAAAAAATATTTTTTCAAGGGGTGCGCCCACCCACCCACGCCCTAGGGTGGGTACGCCCTTGGACGGGTTGTCAGGGGCGGACCTAGAGTGATAGAAGGGGTAGCCTCCGTTGCCCCTTGACGCTCCGGTGATACTCCGACGCTAGTGTAAATTTTGGAAAAATATGACGTTTTTTCGATTTCGTTACCCCTTTTTATTGAAACGTTGCCCCTATGCAAATTTTTTAAATCCGCGGGGTTGTTGTAGGTTTGGCCAAGTAAATTTCTCAGCTTCAACAATATCTGTTCTATTTCTCTACTAGTCTACTAGATGTTTATTGCGTGGAAAATACAAAAGAAATTACAAGTCATTCATTTCCAAATGGATAGCAAAGTCTAAGAAGCCTGCCTATAAGTAATCAACTTATTGGATATGCATGCCACTAATCAGTACTCTCGCATGTAGTTACATCATCCTACACTTTGTTACTTCTGTACGTCATATACATAAAATTAATAAAAAAAAAGAATTTATTATATTTTTAAGGTAATCTTTATTAGTAACGTTATGTTTTGATATTTGATAAACACCGCGCTTTGCGACGGGAAATTAGTAATGATACTGAAATTCGGTTTCTATCGGTTTGGTTCGATACACTTTTGTTGTTCGGCGGAAATTTCCCCTTACATGAATGGTTAGTTGTATACTATGTACTTAAATACATCGAACTTTAAAATCTGTTTTTAAAATGATTGTAATTTAGTTTTAAATACAAAACAATAAATGAATTTTAAATTTGATAGTATAGTATAACTTACAAGAGTAATATGTTTACTATTCTAATCAAATGGCTATGTAAAAGCATATGAAAAGTTAAATATTTTTTAGAGAAAACTAATATGGCTGAATTTTAATATGTTTATGAATATTATATTTAAATATGTAAAACTCTAGAATTCAAATATAAAATACAAGCGTCATAAACGATAGGTCAGGAGTTCGATCCTTGCAAAGGGCCGGTTCTTTAAGGAAGAACCCCCTTTTTGACAGATTTTTGAAATATTTACACTTTGGTCCCTGAAGTTTCAGTTTTTACAAAAGTAGTCCCTGTAGTTTCTAAAAAAAAATTCTGTCGGAAATTTGTCACGAATAATGCTTTTGTCGGAAATTTGTAACAAACTATTTTTATTTTTCTGTCAGAAATTTGTCACGAATAATGCTGAATGAAATTTTTTAATTTTTTTTTTGTCGGAAATGTGTAGCTAAAAAAATTCCGAAAATATAATAATTAATATTTATCATAAATAATATATTAAAAATAACTATGAATTGTTGTAGGAGATCTGTAGCAGTTTGTGACACAGCGATTTTGTAGGAAATTGGTAGGAAATTGCGTAGGAAATTGCGTAGGAAATGCGTTGGAAACAGGTTTCCTACGAGGCATTTTCCTACATCATGTATTTGTCACAAATGTGTGGGAAAGCCTGTTTTGTAACGCATTTCCTACGAAAACTAGTGTAAGAAATTTCAGATTTTCTAGTAGTGAATCCATTAATTTTCGTTCGTTAAGATTGATGGACGATTGCACACAAATAAAATGGAACTCTTACATTAAAATGTTAAAGTGAAACTTTTAACTGATATGTGAAAGTTCAGGCACACAAGTTCTTAGACAATATTACTGTAAAATAAGATAAATCTAAATATTAATAAAAGACTACGATTAATGTCACGTGATAATTTCTCCTTCAATTTCACAGTTATATTTTTATTTTTATTTAAAAATATTTTGTTATCCTTATCCTTATTATTATTATTATTATTATTATTATTATTATTATTATTATTATTATCTTTAAATCTCTTAATTTCAATTTTAATAGGGTGAGGGTATTGATACATCCCTACTTTTTAAGTGCACATCCTCCCCAGAGGTGGCGCATAGGGCAATAAGGGGAGTATATAGTGTGAAAGCAATTAATGTGTCAAAAAAAGGGTTTTGATAAGCCTCTCATTGCTCTTTCAGTGCTTAAACCAAAGATCAAGAATAAAGGTGTCATGGAAAGATTGGAGAGTTTTCAGCTTAAATATGTAGTGTAAGCTTAAGTTTTGTTTCTGTTTTTTTTTTTTTTTTTTTTTCTGTTTCTCTGTGTCTCGGCTACCAGCCTCTGGCTGAGGGTTTGGTTTGTGGTCTTTGGTTCTAGTAAAGTGGTTCCTTTTGCTATTCAAAAAAAAAAAAAAAGATAGACGGGGGTTGTCGTAGGTTTTGCTCAGTAAATTTCTCAGCTTCAACAATATCTGTTCTATTTCTCTACTAGATGTTTATTGCGTGAAAAATACAGAAGAAATTGTTGGGTTTCAAGCTTCAATTACACTCAAAACAAACTCAGGAACACCAAACTTATTTTACTGCTTGAATACCCACACTTTATTCATTGCAATCTTTACATTATATAAGAAGAAACAACTAACAAACCACTACTTACGTATGCCTAAAGAACCGGAAACAATCCCATGACTTGACCCACTAACATGTTACTTGACTTAATCAAAACATAATAAAAACATGTGACTAAATAACAACTTTTCTATTGATATGTTTCCTATTACGTAGCTCCATTTTCGGTACCTGAAAACCCAGATTAAAACCCGCTTTGAACCGTCAAGATTAACCAACAGAAATTACAAGTCATTCATTTCCAAATGGAGAGCAAAGTCTAAGAAGCTTGCCTATAAGTAATCAACTTATTGGATATGCATGCCACTAATCATTACACTCGCATGTAGTTACAACTTATATCATCCTACACTTCGTCACTTTTGTACGTCATATACATGAAATTAATAAAAAAATGAATTTATTATATTTTTAAGATATTAGTAACTTTATGTTTTAATATTTGATAACACTACAAGAATGAGACACATTTAGCGGCGACACCTTTAGCGGCGACAAGCCAGCTGTCGCCGCTATTGGTCGATCCGCGTCAAACCCATTCCCCAGCCGTTGATCATTATTCTGATCTAATGGTTGGGGATTCAAGAAGCAATACCGGCGACAGATAATAATTAATAGCGGCGACACAGTGTCTCCGCTAAAGGTTGGTGTCCCACTTTAATCCCCAGCCACAGAAATCTTATCCTGTTTAACCCTAGTTATCATAGTAGCGGCGACATATAAGTCAATAGCGGCGACAGGTTGTCGCCGGTATTGATCTTTCCGTAAAAGCACACACAGCGCCATTTTCTTCCCTCCTTCATTTTCCCCCCAAATCTCTGCGAACCACCGCCGTAGAACCGCGTTTTTTGCCCAAATCGGTGAGTTTAACTTTGTTTTTCTTAAATCTCTTCTCTATTTTGTTATTTACATGTTATAGGCTTTAATTTTTGCTCGTTTTTGTGTATATTTGTGTTTATGGAAGAATATTCGGATCACCACCATCTCTTCTCCGGTCACCACCTTCACTTCTCCGGCACCACCTCGTCTCAGCGGTCTTAGTCTACTTGAAACCAGAAAAAAACGGTTAGTTTTATATGTATTTTTTTTAAAGTTTAGAAATTGTATAATTTTTGGTTTAGGATGTAAATATGTTGGTGAAAATGTGTATGTTAGTATGTATAATTTTGACGACTTATGTTAGTGTGTATAATTCTAAAATGTGTATGTTAGTATGTATAATTTTTAGTTTAGGATGTAAATATGTTTAGAAATTGTATAATTTTTAGTTTAGGATGTAAATTGTATAATTTTTAGTTTAGAAATTGTATAATTTTTAGTTTTGGATGTAAATAAGTGTATGAATGAATGTATGTATGTAGGTGTATGTTAGTATGCTGGTGAAAAATGTGTATGTTAGTATGTATGTTTGTATAAAGTATGCAAATGTGTATGTAAGGATGAATGTTTGTATGTCAAATGTATAATGTAGGTGTATTTGAAAAAAAATGAGTATATGAAAGTCTATTTATTTGTGTATGTAGGTGTATGTAAGCATGTATGTGGGTATGTAAGTGTATGAATGAATGTATGTATGTAGGTGTATGTTAGTATGTTGGTGAAAAATGTGTATGTTAGTATGTATGTTTGTATAAAGTATTCAAATGTGTATGTAAGGATGAATGTTTGTATGTCAAATGTATAATGTAGGTGTATTTGGAGAAAATGAGTATATGAAAGTCTATGTATTTGTGTATGTAGGTGTATGTAAGCATGTATGTGGGTATGTAAGTGTATGAATGAATGTATGTATGTAGGTGTAAGTGTATAAATTTTATGGTTTTGATCAAAATGTGTGTTTGTTTATGTGTAGGTTTGAAAAAAATGTTAAAGTTTGATAATTTGTATATTTGTGTTTAGGTTTTAAAACATTTATATTTAAATTTGACAAATATATATTAGTTAGGAAATGCCCTCTTTATATTAAAATCATCATTTAAAACATAACGAACATAGAAAATACCCGTCAAAATTGAAATCATCATTTAAAACAAAAGGAGCTAAGAAAATACCCGCCCGAAATATAAACCATTATGAAGAACATTACGAGCTTAAAAACTGTGCCTGATATTGAATTCATCATTTCAAACATAACGAGCTAAGAAAACACCCAATCGAAATTGAAATCATGATTTAAAACATAACGTTCCGCCCAAAATTTAAAACAATCATTAAGAAAATAACAAGCTTAAAAAATTGTGCCCGTGTTTGAATTAATCATTTTAAACATAACGAGCTTAGAGATACCCGCCCGAAATTGATTTAGAAATTAATTTCGGGTTGTCCCCGTTTATCTTGGGACTGCTTTTTGAATACTTTATCTCATTTAGGATGTGAATGTGTATTACATGATTGTTTGTTTAAGAAGGATTCGGTTATCATTTTCTCTTTGCTCCTCGGGTATATATATCATTACATATATACTTGGGAGCTATAAAAATGTAATGTTTTATGTATGTGTGCGTGTGTGTAAGCTTTTGTTTATTTAATGTCTAATCTAAGTTTAATGTTAAACATGATATGGATTGGGTACCTACGTATGCTAAAACCCACACGGACAATCAAGGGAATTGGGTTGATCCGGTTGCTGAACAAAATTACGTAAGTATTTCTTTTAAGTATTATTTTCTATAACAAATATATATATATATATATATACACGCATATATATTTAATCATCTTCGTAAAATACAGCGGAACATACAACAGGCGACAAGTGAATGGAGCGGTGAGGGTCCGTCAATTGCCCCGTATCAGGAAGCGTTGGGTGAGCGGCGAGGATGGTACCGCGGGATGGGGCCTAAACCTTCTTCCAACACGTCCTCGTACTCGTCATCTAACATGTCGTCTTCGCAAGCTCGGACGCAAGAACCCTTTTCCGAGGTAAACTACGCAATTTATAAAATGACAAACGAACGCATGTTTCCTTGTTAAATATATGTTGGTAGCGTTAATTAATATGCTAATATACGTTTTGATATCTATTATTGTAGGATTTTGTTAACAGCTTGTTCCAAACTCCGTCATTTTTGAACCAACTTAACAACTATCTTGCTTCACAAGGAAAAGGAAAGTCAAAAGACTACGATTCTGACAACTTATTCGATAATGAATCCGACGATGAACCCAACGATAACGATGAGTGACTTGTTTTTAATGTATGATTTATATTTAATTAAACGTTGTAGGATTATAATGTACGACTTAAACGTAGTTTTTAATTATATTACCTTTAGTATATGTTGATTATGTTCATGGCGTATGCTTGCGTTGTTTGAAAATAGGCAGGTTTTGTTTTTTCGGCCGTAAAACTGGCTGTGCAGCTGTATATACAACTGCTGTATTAAAAAAAAACAGACTTTTAGCGGCGACATTTGTCGCCGCTATTGCCTTTCAACCTTTACCGACGAAGATTAATACCGGCGACACTTTTAGCGACGACATCTGTCGTCGCTAAAAGTGGTGGATCAATACCGGCGACAGTTTACCTTTAGCGGCGACAACCGGTCAATAGCGTCCGAGCAATACCGGCGACGATTTACCGGCGACATGTGGCCGTTAAAAGTCAATAGCGGCGACAAAGGTGGTCAATACCGGCGACACCTGTCGCCGCTAAAGGTGCCCTGTTCTTGTAGTGTAAACACTAGTGGTATCTTCCCGCGCTTTGCGGCGGGAAATTAGTAATGATACTGAAATTCAGTTTCTATCGCTTTGGTTCGATACACTTTTGTCGTTCGGCGGAAATTTCCCCTTACATGAATGGTTAGTTGTATTCTATGTACTTAAATACATCGAACTTTAAAATCTGTTTTTAAAATGATTGGAATTTTGTTTTAATACAAAACAAAAAATAATTTAAATGCTTTTATAACTGATCAAATTAACTAGTTTTATTTGATGGTATAGTTTAACTTACAACAGTAATATGTTTACGATTCTAATCAAATGGCTATATAAAAGCATATGAAAAGTTACATATTTTTTAGAGAAAACTAATATGGCTGAATTTTAATATGTTTATGAATATTATATTTAAATATGTAAAACTCTAGAATTAAAAATTAAAAATACAAGCGTCATAATCCATTTATTTTCGTTAGTTAAGATTGATGGACGATTGCACACAAATAAGATGGAACACTTACATTAAAATGTTAAAGTGAAACTTTTAAGTGATATATGAAAGTTGAGGCACACAAGTTCTTAGACAATATTACTGTAAAATAAGATAAATACAAGTATATATAAAAAGTGGGGAAGATCCTTTAAAAATGAGTTTTGTCTAAGTAGTTTAAAAATCATTGTAGAGATATCATGTGTCACCTTTTATAACTAGGATTAAAGGGGTATTTTGCTCCTAAAACACAAACTATCACCTTTTTGTTTTCTCAAAATACAACAAAAAAATAAATAAAATAAAATAAAGTGGTATAAAAATTCCGGCAAAAAAAAATTCAGTACAAAAAATATAATAAAAAAAATCAATATAAAAATCTACCACAAAAATATAGCATAGGAATCTAATAAAAAAATCAGCACAAAATTGTTATACAACGTAGAAATACAACACAATTTCGGTTTTTTAGTTGTCATTTTATATATAGGAATATGGTACTCAAACTAAACATGAAAGATGCTCGATTTTATGATGCTCCTTTTTTAGAAAAAAAATATTGTTATATAAGAAAGTTATGAACGTTTAAAAACGGGAAGATTCGAAAAAAGTCAACATGTCTATTCCAAATGTACTATTATGCCCCTCTTTTTTTCCTATACTTTTGTCTTAATCATTGATTAGAAAGATGAAATGTCAATAAGATTCTATCTTAGTCTACTTAAACAAAATCAACTTTTTGTTTGATCTACCCTCTAAAAAGTTATATCACGGACAAGATGTATGAAATGGACATATACATTAATCTCAGTTGTTATTAATGAATTAGGAATACTCAATTGTTAATCCCTTTTTCCCGAGATCAAGGGCCGGGCCGTTCTCTAACTTGTCTACTGCACAAGGAAACACACTATGACTCTTAACAAGGAGGATGAGGTGGGGGTGCTCCTTGTTACCACTCTCCGGCGTGAGAATCAGTATTTGCTTGAGAGCAAACTGTGTGTTTGAGTAGTATGACTGTATGAGAGAGAGATAGCAGATTAGCGTTGCCTCAAACCTGGTCTGGGATGGGTATTTATAGCCGAAGAGCGAAGTAGGGTAATTGAGTGGCTAGACTGACATCACGTAGTCTTTTGTAGGTGTGTCAGAAGCGCAGGTCACGGAAGCGTTGGACGCTTCATGAGGTGACGCCACGTCCTACTGCGGCTGTCAGTCTGTCTGCCGTCTGTTCATGCAAGTGCCACTTGTGGGACTACAGGATGCGGTTTTGGGTCGCATTGCTATGTGTGGTAACCGTGATGGTTACCGCAACCCTTGTGGTGACGAAAACCCATTTTCATACACAAGGTTAGTTTTCTAATTCTCCGATTGGGACAGTATACTGGGTCCGCGCGTGTCCGCACGACCGCAGGTGAATCCTTGTCGGTAGGGGCAATGAACCGGGTTATGGTCACTCGCGTCCATTTATGGTGCGAGATTTGGGACCGTACCCCTTCAGTATACATCCATGGATATTGGACATGATCACCCAAAATAGCTTTACACGTCAAATGTGTCACTAGGTGTTCCATCGAGTCAAAGAAACCAGGTGGAAGCATTTGTTCCAACTTGTAAATGGTTACAACAAATACTGTTTTGCGTTATTTCCATGTCTTGTATGTGTAATTGCTTTAAAAACATCACACGAAAGAAAGTCTTCAACTCTGTTATCGCATCCTATATCGGAAACGAAATCATTCCTCGTATGGCAATCGAGAGTAACTGTTGCATAGACACATGACAATTATGAATCTTAAAGCTATAAAAATTATCATCTTCAAAGTTAATCATTCCTTATATTTGAAGTATTCATGTCTAGGCATTTCGACCCCAACCTTTTACAAACGGAATTCAATTGTTTGTTGCTTAATTTATACGATGCTTCATGTTTCTGGTGTTTGTTGCTTAATCCCTGAAATCTATGGTTGTAAGCAATACACCTCTGCATCTTTCCTTGCCTTTATGATGTCTTTCGCTTTGGGCCATGTGAATGACACAAGACAAGTAAATGGTTAGAATCTCGGCCTCACATAGCTCTTGTCAAAACGAATCATGCCCCTGTGAAGGGGCCGCAGGGGGGGGGGGGGACTCCCCGGACTTTTCGCTCAGTAGTGTTATGTATGTACGTTTCGTATAGAATTTTTTAGGTATATACGTTTTCGACCTCCCGGTTTTATAAAAAAATAATTTTTTAGGTATATATACTTTTAGGTCAGGTGACTTTTGACCACCCGGTGGAAATTTTCAAGCTTCGCCACTAGACTCATGGACTTTGCATTCACATTCGTCTTTCTTTCAAAGATATGTCTAACATCCTTATATACATACTTGCATATGCTGAATGCCGGTTAATTGCTTTTAAAAACATTTATATCAACTACAAACTTGTTTAATGCTCCAAATAAAAAGGCTCATAACAATCTTTCAAGATTCTTTGAAAATTATAATCAAACAAAGTGGTATCTATATGCATAAAGGCATGGTCCAAGAATAAATCAAAGAATCCCTCACACATGTTTTGGTTGCATTATATTATTACATGAATCGATTCACCCAAAAGTGCTTCTTATGTAATTTCCCACGCTTTGGTGGTTATTTTCACACAAAATCGATGCATGGTAATACATGTTATGACAAGCGTAAGTGTTACACAATCGTACAGGCTCCAAGTTAGTTGTAAGCAATTTCGTAGAGTGATAGGAGATTCCTCTTTTGTAGTTTCAACCTTATTGCAAGTTTGGAACTAGAAAATTTATTGTGTAGCTTGTTATTCAATAATCTAAAATCTCTTTTAAAAGAGCAATATTCGATCTATGCTTTGTTGATTATCTATATAGCATTGTTTGATTAAAAGTTTAATGTTTTGCATTTCTTATCTAGAAGATATATAGGTAGTAATTTCTTATTGTTAACTTTTACATTTGAAAACCTTGGTATTTTAAATATATTGATAGACAACTGAAATTTATAATTTGAGTTAGGAGCTTGGTATTTCCAAGGTTGAAGAATCAAAAAAAGGTGCATAAGATGTTTTTTTAAAAGAATACATATCTTCTGATTCAAAGGTTGAAGAATAAAAAATGGTGCATAAGATGTTTTTTAAAAGGATACATATCTATTTATTATTGAATACAAATAATTTTTTTTAAAGTTAACTATTATTCACAAGCCCACCCTCAACCGAGGGCAGCCAACAACGACAAAACCATTACAACAAATTAAACGAGCACCAGTCGTTCCAACTAATGCTTTTATTGTTCGACCTATTACGATACCAAAGGAAACCTAAAACTTTAACATCTTGAAAAATATCTATAATCTCTTTTCTATTGTTATTGAATCTCCTTTCATTTCTAGCTTTCCACACGCACCAACAAGTAACCGAGACAATACCTTGAAGCGCTTCTCTAGTATTTCTCGCAAGCCCCACATGATCATGAACTGTCGTTAAATCCCTTATGGAGAAAGCGAAAATCGGACTTATTTTGCACCAATTGCTTATGAGATACCAAACACTCGAGGCAACCAAACAAGAACAAAAGAGGTGTTCCGCAGTTTCTTCACTATCCTCGCATAAAGGGCATAAAGCATCACCATTAAAACAATTTCGTTTAGTAAGAGCATCGGCCGTGGCAATCCTACCCATCTCTGTTCTCCAGATCAATATATTACATTTCTTTGGAACCCATTTCGCCCATTTAAACACGAAAAAATTGCTGAAGTCAATACCACTTCTTAGGAATTTTTTAACCTCTCCTACTGAAAACTCGTTACTTTTACCACCTGTCCAGACCCACCTATCCCGAGAGACGCTTAACACCTTGCCATTCAATAACGCCTCTAAGTCATTCAGCTCATTCAGATCGGAATCCGAGACCAACGGCCTAGACCAAACCCACATATTAGAGAACGAACAGGAACCAGAATGGAATCTATCACGCACCCAACACCTTTTATCAACTTCCAGACGAAACAAAGACGGGAATCTAACCTTGAGAGGGTACTCGCTAGGGGTGTAAACAAGCCCAGAGGCTCGAGAGCTACTCATGATCGGCTCGGTTAAAAGCTCGAACGAGCCGAGCCTTAACGAGCCCGAGCCCGAGCCTGAAATAGAGCTCGTTTTGTTATCGAGCCCGAGCTCGAGCCTGAAATACAAAGCTTGTTTAAGCTCGCGAGCCTAAACGAGCCCATACAAATTTTTAATTTTTTATATATAATATATTAATAATGATGATATCATTGATGAGCCGAGCTAGAGTCGAGCTTTGGCTCTTTTAAGCGATGTTGAAGTGAGCTCGAGCCGAGCTTTTAGCTCGTTTAAGGTTGTTCTCAAAATAGTTCAAGTCGAGTCGAGCCGAGCTCGAGCTTTGGGTTTTACTCGCGAGCCGAGCTCGAGCTCAAAGAAATAGGCTCGAACCGAGCCGAGCTCGAGCTTCATAAAAACCTAACGAGCCGAGCTCGAGCCTGGTCGAGCTCGGGCTCGGCCCGGCTCGTTTACACCCCTAGTACTCGCACACCCAAGGGTCAAGCCAAAACCTGATCTAATTTCCACTTCCGATTCTGCCAATGAACTTTTGGGTCAGCTTAGAGTCACCAACCTTTGCTTTTTCTTCCGCAAATATGATATTTTTCCAAATGACATTGACACTATTGTTGCTTGGCACCGATTTCCAACAATTTCTACCCCGATGGATCGAGTCAATCACCTTCCTCCATAATCCTTTTTCATCATTTTTATAACGCCAGTACCATTTGGAAAGTAAGGAAACATTTATGTCAGCCAAATTTGATAACCCGAGGCCGCCCATATCAATAGGAAGAGAAACCCGCTGCCAAGACACCCACGGGATTTTATAAGACTCCGAGTTACCCCCCAAAGAAATTTCCTAATAATTTTTTCTAACCCCTTAACGACCCCCACAGGAGCTTTAAACAGAGACAAAAAGTAGTTAGGGATACTCTCGAGAACCGACTTTATAAACGTCAACCGCCCTCCTATGGATAACACCGAAGCCTTCCATAACGCTAGTCTGGACTCGAAAACATCAAACACAGCCTTCCAACTATCAATCTTATGCATTTTAGCACCCACGTAGACCCCGAGATGAACGAAAGGAAAATTACCCATTTTCAATTAAGCAAAGATGCCATTCTTTCCACTTCGGAAGACTCGATTCCCACCCCGAAAAGCAGCGACTTATTAATATTTATCTTAAGACCCACACAAAAGTAAAAGCATCTCAACAATTTCAACACAGATTTCAAATTATTATCCGACCATTTCCCCATAAAGACGCAATCGTCTGCATACAAAAGGTGTGAGAGAATCGGACCGTCGTTTGGAAGCTTAACGAATCATGCTCGAAAAAGCTTTCATGACTAACAGGAACAGAAAAGGAGAGATGGGGTTGCCTTGTCTCATACCTTTAAAGCAGTTGAACTCAAAAGTCGGAGACCCGTTCACGAGGACCGCAGAGCGAGCCGAGGACAAAATCCCAAAGATCCAACGACACCAGCGAGCCGGGAAGCCCAATTGAGACATAACCGAGATCACGAAGCCCCAATTAACGTTATCGTAGGCTTTAGCGAATCAATTTTGAAAACAAAAGCTTTATGTTTAACCTTCTTAATCCATGCGACAACCTCGTTAAGAATCAGCGGCCCATCCAAGATCAACCTATCTTTCAAAAACGCCGTATGAGACTCTAAGACAACAGAACCGATAACTTTTTTGATCCTATTAGCCAACACTTTTGACACAACTTTGTTTATAATACCGATTAAATTTATCGGGCGAGAATCACCTAAACCATCCGGATCATTAGACTTAGGAACAAGTGTGATAAACGACGACGAGCACCCTCGAGAGAAACAAACATCTTCGATAAACATATAAAAAATATCTACGAAATCCGCTTCAAGCAAACCCCAAAATCTTTTAATAAACTTCATATTGAACCCGTCTGGCCCGGGAGCTTTATCGCTACCGCACTCAAACACCGCTGATTTTATCTCTTCTCTAGAAAAGTTGGCGACGAGAGCTCCGGCCTCTTCCCCAGCTTGTTTTCGAAGGAGCAATCCAACAAAGGACGGTCCTTTAAATCTTCTTTAAACTTCACTCTAAAGAAATCAAACACAACTTTTTTCACTCTGGCTGGTTTAGAAACCCATTCCCCGTTCACCATAAGGCCTGGGATACAGTTAGACGACTTCCTCTTGTTGACTAAACCATGAAAGTATGCCGTGTTATCATCCCCCCCATCGCCCAACGAGTTCTGGCCTTTTGTTTCAGATCCTTAGATTTCATATCTTCTAAAAACATCAGCTTTTTCTTACACTCCAATCTTATCCACTCTTCCTCGACAGTTAATTCTCTATCTTCCATAATCGAGTCCAGATCTTCTAATTCTTCTTTAGCCCGAGTCTCCTCCTCACCTTCTTTAAGCCGAAGATTACCCCTCCAAGTCCTGATTTTATCCCTCAACAATTTAAATTTATTAATACGCTTCAGATTAGGAGGCCCAACAAACTGAAAATCCGCTAAAGCTTCTTCCACCACTTTATGAAAATCCTCACGCTCCTGCCAAGAGCTGTAAAATCTGAATGGTCTCGGGCCATAATTCAAGTTATTAACAGAAACCATAATAGGATTATGATCCGATAAACCCCTTGGCAGGACTCTAACGCACGCTTCAGGCCGTCTATTGTGAAAGTTTTTACAAACAAGCACCCAGTCTAATTTACTGAATTTTCTGCCATTAGCACCTTCAACCATGAAAGTAAACCTTGACCCCTTTAACTCGTACTCGCACAGCTCAAACTCAAAAATGAAGTTATTAAACTCTCTCGCACACTGAGGTTTGTATTTAGAGTTCTTCCTTTCCTCAGGACTTCTAACAGAATTAAAATCGCCAACCACAGCCCAAACACCTGACTGAGATCTCTTGACATCCAAAATCCTGGACCAAAGGGCTCTTTTTCCACCTGATTTTGGGATGCATAAACATTCACAAAATTAACCAATTCGCTGAAACCCTTAATATAACCCGAGACAAGAAGGAAATTAGGGTCCTTAACCACCGACAACAACGAGAAAGAACCTTTTTCCCACACACAAAGAAGGCCGCCAGACCTTCCCACAGGATCGACCACCTCCTTCTCCCAGTTTGAATTACCCCAGAAAGCAGAAATATCCGAATCAGGTATATCAGATCTCCCTGTTTCTTGAAATAAAATAAGCTGAACCTTCCCAGCCCTTCTCATATTCCTAATCCACTTTGTCTTTTTCTCAACCCCCAAGCCCCTGATGTTAATAGAAATCATATTCATTTATGAAACTCATTAATACCTTCACTCCTAATAATCTCACCAACCTTATCGGCGACTCCTTCTAGGTTTACTCCCACCATCTTCCCGAACTCGACAGTGTCTTGGATCTCCTTTTCAACCAATCTGAGAGGGGTATCTTGGATAAACTCCTCCTCTTCCCTAATCTCTTCCTCCTCCCCTACGACTTTGCTATTATCAGCGACTAAAGGCTCAGAAGATAGTGGAGACTTATTAAGATTAAGAGAGTCAACATGGGAACCCAAAAGATCGTTATCATTAGGTATCGGCCCATTATTCAAATCCAAATCACAAGAGTCCAAATGATCCTCCAAAGCAAATAAGTCCTCCTTTCTTTTACGTTTTGTTGATACATATTATGTGGTCGCGACTCGGTTCGGTTCAACTCAGTTAGGTTCGGCTCAAGCCCGACGTCACGACATTCTTCCGTCGTGCGTCACAGAGTTCGCTATATGTTAATACATGTGCATTGGGCCAAACCTTTTATGATTTACATGTAATGTTTGGCCCAAACATGATAATAGGCCAAACATGACAACTGGGCCGGGACATCAACTGGGCCGAACCCCACTAACCAACTTATGGGTCGACGAAACAAGAAGTGTTTCGTCGAAGGTTGTTGTGTTTCGTCGACGAAACACTTGTTTCATCGACTATGTTGTGTTTCGTCGTCCTAGTTCAGTATATATACACAGAGACAAGTCTGAATAGATTTAAGAGCGAACACTGTAAACACACACACTGAGAGTTTATGAGAGCATCTTGTAAACATTGATTTGTAACCGTTTCATACGCATTAATACAATGGAGTGTTAATCGTTGAGTCTCGTGTGTTTATCATTTGCGTGTTCGTAACTTGGTTTAACTTACCCGTTTGGATTCCGCACTTTCGGGTTTGTTGGAAAACAGGGAATAGAGGTTACTCGATCCTCCGGGTGGACCTACAATTGGTATCAGAGCATTGGCTCGATTCCTTGTTAAAACCAAGTTGATTTTCTTGTGTTTTTCTTGATTTTAAGCTTTGAAAAATCATACATTTTCTGGAAAAACCTTGTTAAAACCTTGAAAATCTTGATTGTTTTGCTTATAGTTCATATAAAACCTTGTTATAACTCTTGTATACATGTTAGTTTTGGGTTTTTATTGAACTTTATTTGCAAAAGTGTGTTTGAAAAATTTCTGGTAACTTGAATCTTCATCCAGTTCTTCGAATCTTCAAACTGTTCTTGATAATATTCATGTTTGATATGTATTTGTGTATGAATTATTGTGTTTGTGTTTGATTATTAAACAATTGTTGACTATTGTTACATAAAAATGATGATGTTTAGTTGAAAATAGTATGGCCGAAAGTAAAGTTGAAAAGGAAGCTTACTGTCTCAGAGGATAAGATTTGATCTTGCAAGTTGTGTGTCTAAGTTGTCAACGAAACAGAACCTGTTTCGTCGAATCTGTTTCGTCGCACAAGATTTGGGCTCGCACAAGAAGAATTGGGCTTCTGTTTAGGCTTCTGTTTCGTCGCCAGATCAACCCATTTCGTCGATCAAGTTGGGCTTCTGTTTCGTCGATCAGCAATCATAAATCTGTTTCGTCGCATCAGTGGTTTCACATCTGTTTCGTCGAACAAGATCATATTCTGTTTCGTCGTACATCTTGTTTCGTCGTACATTAACATTAACTGTTTCGTCGAACTGTTTAAAAATTTTAACAGTAGCTTTGCAAATCATATTTAACGGTTTGTTTTGAGTGATTTGTTCAGGTATTCTTCATTAAACATTAAAAATGAATCCGAATTGGTGGGGTAATCCATCAACTGCAGAGAGCAAGTATACAAACACACGTTTATCTCCCTCATGGGCTGAATCACCTGTTCCCACATCTAATACAGAAAGCAAGTATCGTAGCACCGGTTTGTCACCATCATGGGCTAAATCTCCCGCACCCGCATCTTCGCAAGCGAATCAAATGTCGATCGGTCAATGGGCGTTTGTTCAAATCAAACTCCGAGTATTCAAAGTATACTTCTAAGTGAAAGCGAGACCGGAAGTCTGAATCGTCCACCGAAACTGATGCACATAAACGAATATCCTGGTTGGGTAGATAGATTTTAGACGTATGTCAATGGGCAAAACACGGAACTGTGGTTATGTTTTACTACAGATTTCGATCAAGCTCTTGAGGTTGCTGCTTCAACTGCCTTGACATTTGCCGATCTTTCGGAAGACCAGAAAAAGGCATATGATTTAGAAAAGAAAGCATATGCTATTCTGACTCAGGCGATGAGCAAAGAAATATATCATCAGTTCGTTAGTTTCAAGACCTCAAAGCGATTGTGGGATGCATTGAAGACAAGGGGTCTAGGAAATGAAAAGTCACGTCAATTGCGACATGATTTACTCAAAAAGGAGTTTAATGGTTTCACATGTATGGAAAGTGAATCTTTGGGAGATATGACAAGTCGATTCTATCATCTGCTGACTGAATTGGGTAATTATGGGGTAGTAACAACTCCAGCAGAGGTAGTCACAAAGTTTGCCGATGCATTGCCACCTCAATGGAATAGTTTCTTGGAAATCTTGAAATACAATGGCGCATTGGCTACAACAAACATCAATGACTTCGTTCAGCTCTTGGAGAACAAAGATCAGGAAGAAACCCTAAAGGCGAAAAGGGTTCCAGTGCGACAAAATCCTGATATGTATTATGGAACTACTAGCACTTCTGCAAGACCAGTTTCACATGTTCCACTTCAGACGGCGTTTGTTACAAGCACGGATTTATATGGTAATACGATACAAGTTCCTGTAAAGCCAGCTCCAACCACAGACTTGTATGGAAATCCATTACCACCAGCTCCACAACAGCAAGCTTGTTATGGAAGCACATCATCTGCTGGTCAGCCATCAAAGTCGAATACAGTAAGGCTTGACACATCAAACTTCTCCAAAGTTAGCGTTGAAGTAGCTAAAGATCATATGGAGATACTAAACACATTGGTGAGCTCGTATTGTGGGTTGATTGCAGGCATGGTTGTAAAACAAGGTTTCCAAGGCCGAGTACTCCCCGAGTAGTCGCTACAAGGTAGGCTGCCGATGCGACTTTCTTTGACTCCGCCTAATTACTCGGAGTCGGTCAAACACGGTCAACCTCGGCCAGAATTGGATCTAGTAGGTCAACTTGGGCCTAGTTTGACTTAAATAATAATAATATAACATAATTTATATGCCTATCATATTAAAGAATGAGTATCATTTTCACGTATTTTGTTATAAATATTAGTAAATTTATGTTATTTGACATATATTTAATCTCCAAAAAGTAATTTCTTTATAATTTAACATGTTCGAGTACTCCCCGAGTACTCTCCGCCTAGACCGAGTACTCTCAACTCCCTTGTCGACCGACTAGGGAGCGCCTAGCGACTTTTGCAACCATGATTGCAGGGCAGATCGGAAACATCAATCTAACTCAAGAAGATTATCAGCAGATCGATAAAGAAGAGACGGATATGATGGACATCAAATGGGCTTTCGATAGTGCTGTTAGGCGAGCTAAAGACTTCATGGAATGGACGGGTCGAACCAGCTTGGAAAGCAAGAAAGACACAAAGTATGGGTTCGATAAGCAGTCTGTTAAGTGCTTTAACTGTGGCGAACGTGGTCACTTCAAGAGGGAATGCACAAAGCCAGCTTAGCATGGGAACCAAAACCCTTTCAGAGGTCAAGGCAATCAGCAGAATCAAACCAGGAATGATGATCGCACCTTGGTCCCTGCAAACAATCAAGCAGGACCATCAAACAACAACAACAATCAAGCTCTTGTGGTGCAAATAGATGAAGATTGCGACTGGTCAATGCAATTAGGCATTGGTGATCAGGGAGGAGCAGCTTGTTTTGCTGAAGCTGATAAGGATTTGAAGCACGCCAGTGGTGGAGAATCTTCCGCCAGTGGTGGGGAATCTTCAGATGAAGAAAGTTCTGGTTATTCAAGGAGTTCAGATGAGGAAACCTCAACCTCAGGCGATGACAATGTATCTAGTGGGAGAATCGATGCTGATATCGATGAATTGTTGGGAGAAGCTGCAATAAGGAATGATAGAAGATCTATTCTGGTGGATCAAGCTGCTTATTCTTCTTCTTCTCTTCATTCAGCCTTTATGGCTAATGGCGGCAGTTCATCAAGCTAGGTATATGTCGATGAACCAACTGTTGTTAATTGTGTTAAATGTGCTGATTTGGATGCTAATATGTCTGAATTGCAAAGCAAACATGATGCTTTAAATGCTAAATTGTTTGACTTACAAAAAAAACATGTTTCTTTAGATGCTAAGTGGTGTGATTTGCAAAGCGAACATGAGGCTTTGCAAAACAACTATGATGTGACATTTGTCCACAACCAAAAGTTGATCGTGGATCTTTCAAAATGCAAAGAGGCTAACATGTTTTATGAAAATCATGAAAAGGAATTTAAAACGTTAGTTGCAAATTTAAGAAAAGATAAAACTGAACTAACGAAGATGGTTTCAAGAAAACAAACAGACATAAACTGTTATATTAATCGTCTTGAGATCATGCAAAAAGAGTTAGCCTGTACAAAGTGTGAAAGTGAGGCGATCCGGCTTAAGCTAGACAGATATTCTAACTCTAGATACGTGCTGGATCACATCATTGGCACACAGAAAGAGAAAAAGGATGTCACATGCATTGGATATAAGAAATGTCCACCTCCTGTTAGACAAAATTATGATGCGTTGCCTGATGAGGAGTATAGAACTCATTATGAAGAATCTGTTCCTTTAGACATTAAGGAATTTGCAACGGGACTTGGATACAAATCGGAAGTATCATCAGATTCGGATGTGTCAGCAGATACATTTGTAACTGCTGAACAAAATCAGGATCCTCCAATCATTGTTGAGGACACTGATTCTTCAGATGATGAATCTAATGATACTGACTCAGCACAGTCAGATGCGCTAATCAAAGAAGAGGACATACCTCTCGAGAATCATGTTCTATGTGATCCTCCCGCAAAACCTGCTACGACTGTTCTGATAAAGTTCACGTCTACTTCCTCACAAGAGTCTGAGAGTGTGAATTTGTTGTACACTCTTGTTGGTGATGATAAAATCTACTCTGACAAAGATTTTCCTATTAAGAATGTTAATCAATCTTTAATTAGTAAAATTTTTGAGGATTCAACAAGTAAGTTCTTGGGAAAGACAGGATCACATGTTGTGGTAACACAATGTCCTCCGATTCCAAGAGCTGAAATTCGCAAACAATGTGGCAATCAGAAATTACCAACTGAGAAAGTTCAGCAAAATCGCACCAAACCTAAAAGTAACTCATCGACTCAATGACAAAAGAAACAGACCAAGAAAAAGGACAAGAAAGTGAACTTTGTGAAATCGAAGGGAACAGATAAACTTGAAACATTTTCCAATAAATCTAACTTAGATCATGTCATTCAAGTTAATTCTTTCAAAAGAAACGAACCAAACAGTTCAAAACCTAGTACATCGGGATCACAAAGTTCATCGACAAGACAATCACATGATACTACGGGGTTTGTAGAACGTAGATCATGTTTTTCATGTGGTACAATTGGACATATTATTCGAAATTATCCATATCTTCATAAACAAAAAGCCAAAGTTGATGATCCCCGTGACCAAATTGACCTCAAGCGATCTGTTTCATCAAAACCAGATCCCCATCTTGTAAAAGAAAGGGAAAAGAAACAGAAACGCCAACAGGTCAAGAAAATTGAAAAAGCGATTAAAACCGACGTGGTTAACAAAACATCTGTTTCTGTCAAACCAGACAATTCAAAAACTTTAGACAATCATGAAGTTAAGATTTTAAAAAATAACACTGGTAAAACAAAACAGATCTGGAAACCAAAAACGGTTATTGAATCAGGGGGAACATCACAATTTCCACAACATCGAGAAGTTCAAGTAACTTCCGTTGATGAAAATGGAAGACCCAAGACCACAAAGGCTTGGGTCCCCATCTCCAACTAATCATGTGAGTACATGTGCAGGGTGTTCCAGGAGGAACTTTCAGCAGTCATTGGATTGTTGATAGTGGGGCATCCAGGCACATGACAGGCGACATGAAGCTTCTCTATGATGTTAAATCTATTAGAGGAGGTTATGTTGCTTTTGCTGGAGATAAAGGAGGTTATATTACGGGAGAAGGAATGGTATCCAACGGGGTTGTAAGTTTTGACAAGATCAACTTTGTACAACAGCTTGATCACAATCTTCTCAGCGTTTCACAAATCTGTGATAAACAGTTTTCAGTACACTTTGATGCAAATGGATGTTATGTGCTGAAACCCGGCTTCAAGATTCCAAAAGAATGGATTCTCTTATCTGCTCCAAGGATAAATGATTTGTATGTCCTTGATATGAGCCAAGCTATTACAACGACTGCACAAGCAACTTGTTTCATTACAAAAGCCACAGAAAAAGACTCCATCTCTTGGCACAGACGTATGGGTCACATTCACTTACGCAAAATGAATCATTTGGTGACGAATGAATTAGTGAATGGTGTTCTTCTTAAAAATTTCCATCTTCAAGACGTCTGTGTTTCATGCCAAAAAGGAAAGCAAATGAAGAAACGACATCTGACAAAGAAGATCAACACGGTGGCAGTTCCTCTTGAACGTTTGCACATGGATTTGTTTGGTCCTGTCAAGCACAAAAGCATCAGGAATGATCAATACTGCCTCGTGATAACGGATGATTATTCAAGATTTTCTTGGGTGGCGTTTATGGCTCACAAGAGTGCAACTTTCGGTATTATCAAAAACTTGATCGTTCAGATTGAAAATCTGTATAAGTTGAAGGTTAGACGGATACGCAGCGACAATGGTACAGAATTTAAAAATCAAGCCATGGCGGAGTTTTGCACATCAAAAAGTATTCTTCACGAATTTAGTGCGGCTTATACTCCTCAACAGAACGGCGTCGCTGAACGTAAGAACCGTACATTGATCGAGACTGCTAGGACTATGTTGGTAGAGTCGCAGTTGCCCATTCCATTCTGGAGTGAAGCTGTGGCCTCCGCATGTTACACGATGAATCGAGTCCTTATAGTCAAAAGGCACAACAAGACCTGCTTTGAGCTTCTTCACAAACGGAAACCAGATTTGTCATATCTTGAACCGTTTGGAGCTCCTTGCACAATGATCGATCCTAATGGAAAGTTTGGGGCAAAAGCTATTGAAGGTCACTTTCTTGGTTATGCCACCCCTAACTTAAGAGTCTGGAATCTACAGACTAAAAGGGTTGAGGAATGGTCTGAAGTCAGAGTACAAAGGCACACTTTACCAGTCAAAAATCCAGGTCAACCTTGGATGTTTGAGTACGATGACTTTTTCAATTCGATCAATGTTGAAACAGTTGAAGAAAATGTTACGACAAGGATGTTTTTCGAGAGTGACAACGCAACAGATTCACCGTTGGTCCGTCCAATTGTTGTCAATCAAGAGCCATCTTCAGTGAACAATAATGCTCTCGACAATGAGGATTTTCATGATGCAACCGAACTGAACGAATCTTCAGAGGATGAAGAATTTCTAGATGCAGATCAAGAAGCTCCTACATCAGCTGTTCATGGTACTTCAGAGGCTACACCTCCAGTGGACGCCCCTATAACAGCTGCAGCTTCTGCATGATCCTCTTCGTCAGTTCCGGGTATTGAATTGGTTGTTGATCTAAATCTCAACAATCTGGGTACAAACATTCCAGTTCCGGAAAACCCTGAAACAAGAATTCACAATACTCATCCTCAACAAAACATCATAGGCAATGTACAAAGTGGCATACAAACAAGAAACATGTTGCGCAACAACAACAACGCAGGCTTGTATGCGGCGATTCGAGAATCTGGTCAACAAAACGATTGGTCTTTCGCGTGTTATGTCTCACAGGAAGAGCCAAGAACTTGGAAAGATGCTTTGAAAGATAACTCTTGGGTTGAAGCAATGCAGGAAGAACTGCAACAATTCCAGAAACTTGGTGTCTGGAAGCTCGTAGAGAAACCTGCTGGTTATAAGAAGATTGGTACCCGTTGGGTGTATAAATGCAAAAAGGACGACCGTGGAATCGTTATTCGCAACAAAGCAAGATTGGTCGTTCAAGGTTTTCGTCAGATTGAAGGTATAGACTACAACGAAGTGTATACACCTGTTGCACGTCTGGAAACAATTCGGATCTTTCTGGCTTATGCCTCATTCAAAGGATTCAAGGTTTACCAGATGGACGTCAAAAGTGCATTCTTACATGGTCTAGTGGAAGAAGAGGTGTATGTTGAACAGCCTCCAGGGTTTGAAGATCCTATCCATCCCGATCGGGTTTGGTTGCTGAACAAAGCTCTCTATGGTCTACATCAAGCACCTCGAGCTTGGTACGCAACCTTATCTAATTATCTGCTGGAGAATGGATTTCGCAGAGGTCTTATCGATTACACTCTCTTCATAAAAGAACAAGATGGAGATCTTCTACTGGTTCAGGTATATGTGGATGATATTATATTTGGTTCTACTAACAATGTCATGTGTAGGGATTTCGAGCGTGTAATGCAGGATAAATTCGAGATGAGCGCTATGGGGGAGATGACTTTCTTTTTGGGCTTGCAAGTGCAACAAACGAAGTCTGGGATTTTCATCCATCAGACGAAGTATGTTCAAGACATTCTGAACCGATTCCAGATGTCCGACACATTGCCCATTGGTACCCCACTGCAGCAAAATCACGGAATTAATCCAGACTTGAAGGGTGAAGTTGTTAGCTCTTCATACTACCGCACGATGATTGGATCTCTTATGTACCTCACAGCATCAAGACCAGATATAATGTATCCAACATGCCTGCTAGCCAGATATCAAGTGAACCCGAAGGCCTCACATCTTGCAGCTGTAAAAAGGATTTTTCGTTATTTGAAGGGTTGCCCAAACACCGGTCTATGGTACTCTAAGGATGATAACGTTGAATTGATAGCTTTCAGTGATTCTGATTTTGGCGGATGCAAAATCGACGGCAAATCCACAACGGCTGGATGCCAGTTTTTAGGAACTCGCCTCATAACGTGGCAGTGCAAGAAGCAGACTTGTGTCGCTACATCAACTTGTGAAGCTGAATACATTGCTGCCTCAAGTTGTTGCTCCCAAGTCCTGTGGATACAACAGCAAATGCGCGATTACGGTTTTGAATTCCTAACTACTCCTATTTTAGTCGATAATTCTGCTGCTTTATCTATCACTAGAAATCCTGTACAGCATTCAAAGACCAAACACATCGAAATTAAGTATCACTTCATACGTGATTGCTTTGATAAAAGGCTAATTGATGTTGTTAAGGTCCACACTGATGACCAACATGCCGACCTTTTTACCAAAGCATTTGATAAATCAAGATTTGACTTTTTATTATTGGTAAACGGCATTAAGGTCAAGCAAGAGTAATCCACATCGGAAAATCATTTTTGTAAATATCTTTGTGTTTTTAAAATTATTGTAAGTTTGTTGATTTTAGGGGGAGTAAATCGTAAATCCAAATTTGAAAAATTCAAAAACATCGAAAAATTTCAAAAACTCAAAAACAATAGAAACAAAAATGAGTTTCCTGGCGAGCAAAAGAGAAAATGATAGTACATCAGTGGTCTGTCTAAACCTCTTTAAACTGAAATGCAAAATGAAAAATGTTAAGCAGCTCTATATAAGATGTATCGGTAGGCTCACAATCATCTTAAAGTGTGCAGGGTGATATAAACTTAAATCGACTGAAGACCAGGTGGGAACCACTCATTGGCATATAGACTTAGTACCGAAATTTCATTTGAGAGATTGCCGAGGTTCTGAGATATATGGTCTTTATGCTGTTTATCATCTGGGTATCATGGTTGTTTCTTTTACCGAAATAAACGGAGACGAAGTCTAGATCTTCCATGATATCATACATACGTATATATACTGCATACGACCTCAATAAGTGATCAACAATCACATGTCCACAAAAAGTGATAATATATCACAAATTCTTTGCGGGAGTCAAGTTCGTCTCTCTGCTGTACGAAAGTACTGACCTGTTCACGGACTTGCTCCTGTGCCCTCATGCATCTGAAAATCAAGTTCCTCATCAATAAGTGATTCTATCACATAGGGCTTGTTTTCATCAAAATAAGTGAGTTTCTCACATTTTCATATACGTCAAAACAGATGATAAATGGTATACTCACCAGTAAGATGAATTCTCGTGCATACCTTGATACGGGAATGTGTCATGATGTGGATGAACACCGGTCGGTAAGTATAAATCATACCTTAACGTATCCCCTCGTCATGATTACATATGATAAGTTGAGCTTATGTGGATAACAATACCGATAATCGTTATAGGATGTTTATCTAATTGTTAACAAAAAGAACAACAAGAGCGTTTTGGCATGACCGTACACTGATATGATTCTCTTACCCTCGATACTCGCAAAAAGAATGTTTGTATATATTTACTTTTCTTAGTTTCTGCAACTCTGTATACATTTATTTACTGCTTTAAGTCTTAAGTTTGAAATATTCAAAATGCCAAAAAGATTTTAGGTGTGTTTTAATATAAACTTTATAAAAGCCAAAAAGATTTTATTTCTGCTTTAGTTTTGATTAACTGATGTTGGAACTCAAGGCTTCGTTACCTGAAATCTGATGAAAACCAAAACGACTGAATCTTCATAAACGGTCAGAGTTTGCAAGTTTTAAAAGTTAATAATCAAAATTGAAAAATCTGTTAACTTTTCAAACTAAACTGTCGGTCGGTAGTTGATTAAGAATTGGTCACATGTGTGTCATTTGTTTAACGTTAACTATATTCCAAGCAGTTGTTCTCATTACGCGTTTAGCTTTCTTGCATGTGCAGATGCTGAAGGCAAGGAGAACATGTTCGATGATAAGCTTTGGAATGAAGACACGACGTGAAGGCACTCAAATGATAAAGATCATCGAGTTGCCGCTGATCAATCGCCAACACCACAAGGATCTCGAGAGTTGAAGTCAAAAGATTCACAAGCATATTCAAAGGGGGAGTTTGTTAACACACTACCTAAATGAAAAGGGAGTTTGTTGATACACTTTCTACTTACGACGCGTGAAGACTTTGAAGATCCTCCGACATGGAAGATGAACCTCACGAGTAGCGTCCAAGGGGGAGTTTGTTGATACATATTATGTGGTCGCGACTCGGCTCGGTTCAACTCAGTTAGGTTCGGCTCAAGCCCGACGTCACGACATTCCTCCGTCGTGCGTCACAGAGTTCGCTATATGTTAATACATGTGCATTGGGCCAAACCTTTTATGATTTACATGTAATGTTTGGCCCAAACATGATAATAGGCCAAACATGACAACTGGGCCGGGACATCAACTGGGCCGAACCCCACTAACCAACTTATGGGTCGACGAAACAAGAAGTGTTTCGTCGAAGGTTGTTGTGTTTCGTCGACGAAACACTTGTTTCGTCGACTATGTTGTGTTTCGTCGTCCTAGTTCAGTATATATACACAGATAACAGACAGAACACAGAGACAAGTCTGAATAGATTTGAGAGCGAACACTGTAAACACACACACTGAGAGTTTATGAGAGCATCTTGTAAACATTGATTTGTAACCGTTTCATACGCATTAATACAATGGAATGTTAATCGTTGAGTCTCGTGTGTTTATCATTTGCGTGTTCGTAACTTGGTTTAACTTACCCGTTTGGATTCCGCACTTTCGGGTTTGTCGGAAAACAGGGAATAGAGGTTACTCGATCCTCCGGGTGGACCTACACGTTTTCTGGGCCTAGGAGATACATGACTAACAAGGTTGGCCCAATTGTCTTTAAAAGAAGGCCCACCCGCACCGGGAATAGAATCGACTTTAACCCTGTTTCCCAAGAATTGCACATCCTTAAAAACATTATCATCACCAACTTTATCGAATCCCGGAATGTTTCTCCCCCATGCACCGTAACGCCCACTTTCTCTCTCCGATTGGTATCCACCTCGGGAACCTGCAGGGGCTCTTCACCTACCGAAACCCCATGACCCGCGACTCCTTGACTCCCACCCACCGGCGATCCCCCGTTCCCTCCCAATTCCGACGAAGCACCCTCCGACTCAACAACGTCTTCCAAGAAATCTGGAATCCACTGGTCATTTTCTTCAACAATCCAAACCCTGTATCTTTTATCCTGCCACTTTAAGTTAAGCAGGCCGTTGATTTTATTGCCCGAATCCACAAGGATACCCTGCCTGTCAAAAGATAGGTCACCGACATCCTCATGAAGTTGAGAATGTTGAACAACCTACTTGCTACCAATAGAGTCAAAAACATCCGGCGATAAAAGGTGAGGCGGAACACCGAGGATATTTACCCATGCCAGGCGTTCATATGGCAGAGATTGGCCAATCCAAAGGTTCAGAGAAGAAAACCAACGACCCCATACCTCTTTATCCAATAACAACCTGTTGGCCCTCTCCTTATCAACAAAAGAAATCAACACCGATAGCCCCCCAATATACTGGATGGTCGCATCACCAAAACCTGCCAACACAAGCGACGATTTGAGGAATCTCAGGCCTTTAAAACCCAAAGTTCTTCCCACAACCGCCCTACCAAATAAGTCGGTCAGAGAAAACACGGACGGTTCAACGACCACCTCATCCTCCTCACAAGACGCATGGGATTTATTAGTTAAGATATCCAGAAAAGATACCCCCTTCTTCACCGAACTGGACCCCTTGGCATTAGGTTTCATCCTCGGAAACATCCCTTGACCTGCCACGAAGTCCTTACCATCTCCTACATTGTGACCACTAACCACAGTGGCCGGCTTGGGAACGCCATTTTCTCTAGCAAAAAGGGCCACATTAATCGATAACTTATTACCACCCAGTTTCAAATTAGAAAGACTGCGCTTAAGCTCCTCCAGATCAGTGACACCTTTGAAACTAACAAAACCAAAGGTTCTTCCCTCTTTATCTTTCTTCTTGGCGATAAAGGCACCCGCAATCTCTCCAAAAGCCCTGAAGGCATTTGCCAGGTCCCAAGGGCAACAGCCTTGAGGAATATTGGAGACGAAAAACTTGGTGATACCTTGCCCGGAACCTTCTGCTACCCCTTTGCCTCTTCGTCTCCTATTCTGCACCTCCCAAGACCCATCATCGGGTTCCATGAAAACCGAAACGACAAACAGCGGGAGAACTCAATTCCAGATGGCGAATGGAAATGTTGGAAGATCAAGATAGAATGAATGGTTACAGACCGGACCTCCGATAAACAGAGAACTAGTAAACCTTCCACGCTATCCCAATATCCTCCACTTCGTCGAGCCTCCGGCAACCAGTTCCCCAAGAGCAAACGGAAAAGAAAGGATACCGATCCCAGACGGCGAATCGAAGAATCAAAAGACAGGTTAGGATGAAAGGTCAAGCCACAAACACGAGCGACCTCGCACACTAACCCACCAGTCTCCTCTTCGTCGCCATCCAAGCAAAACAAATTTTAAACAAATATGGACTACTTTATCTTTTAGCATGAAATTTCAGTGTCAAGAAAACAAGAAAATCTGAAACATTTATTAAATAAAATAGGAACTCTAAATGTCTTTTTCCAAGGAAAAAAAAAATTGGGTTTAAAAGGAGGAGGCGGTTCAAAGGCGCTCTACCGCACCAGTTGTGTAACCGTTTCCTGGCCAATTGGGTTAAGAAAATAACATCGATCGAAACGCAGTGTAGTACTAGTTTGAGATTATATTTATTGTATCAAACGCATAAAATATCTTTAAATACAAAATTCCAAAGTTTATAAGATTAGTTGAACCAATATAAAACGCATAAAATATCTAATGTAGTGATAAAATTTCCTTAAAAAATAGGGTGACATCGACATAGCTTTATGGTGAACAATACCAAATTACCAACCTAACACCGTGTGAACCCTAATTTAAGTAAACGTTTGGTTTTTCTTTGGAGAAGTTACAACGAGCAAATGCCACGAGCTTTCTGGCCGTCAGGACCTCAAGCAGCTTCACGGGAAGCATCACGGGATCACAAATACATAAAGTTTCTTTATCACGAGCAAGAATATGTATAAAAGAACATGAAAGTGTCAACTCATGGATACGAAATATTAGAGATCAAATATAATTATTCACTAAGACACTAGGATGAATAAATACTTGAATTCTGTAAATTAATTTTCTTTGCACTATGATTAAAATTGTTCAATATATATACTTACACACACTAGAAGAGTGCCCACGTAATGCGGTGGCAAAATCAGACAGGGTGTGCATGTTCGTTTGGTTCGGTTATTATCCTCAATCGTAGCCGAAATCGAAGTCATCGGTTAGTCTATTTTATTAACCAATTGGTTTTCGGTTCAATTAATTAAAAAACTTCATTAATTTAATAATTAATATACTTTTCACATTTCCAATTACTTAATTACGAAACTTGAATCTGAACTCAATTCAACAGGGTGTAGACACGCTTAGTTATTAACTCCTGGACCTAATACCACCTATATTTTTTATATTTATTTTTAATTTTGGTAAAATTATTATATCTAGGTATTGATCCACTAAAAAGGGATTTTGCCTAAGTAGGATTGAAGAACATTTTAGTCCAAAAAACACAAACTTTCACTCATTTGTATTCTGATAACAACATAAAAAAAAATTAGTATAAAAAACTTAGCACAAAAAATTCAGTATAAAAAATCAAGCATAAAAATGTGGCACAAAAATACAGTATAAAAAATTTAGCACAAAAATTAATACAACATAGAAATACAACACAATATTTTTTTAGGTTTTTTTAGTTATATTTTACGTAGCATTATGGTACTCAAATTAAAGATGAAAAACTACGATTTTCATATTAGCCATTGATTTAAAAGATAAAAAGCTAAAATCTCTTCTTATCCTACTTGAGTAAAATTAACTTTTTATTTGATCTTACCCATTACATGTATATGTGAGATAGATTAGAAATCCTCGTAGCTTAAAAATACAATGTGCTTTGTCTTAATATATTAATTTGCTTTGCTACAAATTTCTTAAGAAACTTCTATATATTTCACACTAATACAAATAAAGGCATATGGTACGATCGAAAATTTACTTTTATAATGATTTGCTTTATGGTAAAATTCATATTATGATAATAGTGGAGGATGTTGTCTTCATGTGACACGTCAACGTCACATCAGTTTTTTCTTAGATTGTTCCAGATTTCTTCAAAGTCAAATTATTTTAATTTCATTTAAACTTTACAACAATTTTTATATTTACCGGTCCTTCCTAAACACGAGTATGGGATAATGATGATTTAAAATATATAAAAATCTACATTCAAATTCATAAGAGAAAACAACATAATATTTAATTTAAATAGAAATAGAAAACGAAAGAACAAGAAAAGATCAGAGAAGTCACATCAAAGGTGCGTGCGTAAAAAACAAAGCAGCCCAACAATAAACATCTGGAACTCAGACGTTGAATTACAAATCTGAAATTTTGTCTTTATAAATACACAAATGTTTTTATTTTTATTTTTACAGGACATACCCCTAATGCCTCAAAAATAAGTTTATAAGCAATTATATACCATTTTACAGAACCATACAGATCATTTTTTTGTGATGATCACGTCATGCAATTTTGCTGTATGTTCTTATTGATTTCTAGGAAGTTTCTTGCCATTTTCCAAAACGAGTGTAGTTAGTTATTCAGTATATAACATGAGGTGCACATCCTGGAACCAGAATATAAATCCTCACCATCTTGTATTTCTTCAACCTTTCATGCTGTATGAGATGAGCACCCCCACCTTTCACACCCTTACCAAAGCCAAGAAAAGATGGCGTCTTGCATACTTCACTATCTCTTTTTCAAACACCATGGCATCCATCGCCAAAAGCGTCATCTCCAAGGCACTACCTGTTTCTGAACTCCGGCCATATTCTGTTATCGAAATCATCCCACAAACTGATGTTCCTAAGGTTAGTATCAATATTAAAGACAACTTTGATCATCATTTCAAACACCATGGTATTGATCAAACACAACTCGTTAACATCATACAAAACAAAGACTTGGAAACGCTTCGCAGGGCTGACGGTGTTAAGGGTTTAGCAAAAACCCTTGACACTCATCTTCAAAATGGAATCAACGGTCAAGATTTAGACGAACGGATAACCGTGTTTGGTTCAAACACTTACCAAAAACCCCCTCCAAAGGGTTTGTTCTATTTTGTGGCTGAGGCTATTAAGGATGTTACCATTCTCATACTAATGGGGTGCGCGGTTCTTTCTCTTGGTTTTGGCATCAAAGAAGACGGAATCAAAGAGGGTTGGTATGAAGGTGGAAGCATACTTCTCGCAGTCTTTCTAGTTATCGTTGTGTCTGCGATAAGTAACTTTAGACAAGAAAAACAGTTTGATAGTCTGTCAAAAATAAGCAATAATATTAAGATAGATGTTGTTAGAGAAGGGAGAAGACAAAAGATATCGATATTCGATATAGTTGTCGGAGATATTGTGGTTTTGAATGTCGGAGATCAGATTCCAGCAGACGGCTTGTTTATTGACGGGCATTCATTGCTGGTAGATGAGTCCAGCATGACAGGTGAGAGTGAGCAAATAGACGTAAACGCTGATAGTAATCCGTTTTTAATCTCCGGTGCTAAAGTGGCTGATGGGTATTGTCGGATGCTAGTGTTGTCAGTTGGGATGAACACTACCTGGGGAAAGATGATGAGTTCCATCACGGGTGATAACAACGAGCAAACGCCATTACAATCACGCCTCAACAAGCTCACTTCTTCTATAGGAAAGGTAGGTCTTGCAGTTGCTTTCCTAGTTCTTTTAGTTATGTTAATTCGTTATTTCACGGGAAACGCAGAAGATGAGAACGGTAAACGAGAGTATAATGGGAAACGCACGAGTGTAAACGAAATACTAGATTCTGTTACTGGTATATTCTCGGCGGCAGTCACCATCGTCGTGGTGGCCATACCTGAAGGTCTACCGCTAGCAGTCACCCTCACACTTGCATACTCTATGAAGAGAATGATGAGTGATCAAGCCATGGTTCGGAAGTTATCCGCCTGTGAGACCATGGGTTCCGCCACGGTTATATGCACCGATAAGACCGGGACTTTGACTATGAACCAGATGACGGTAACAAAGTTCTGGCTTGGTCTCGAGTACATAGAACAATATGCTTCTAACGTTATCGCCTTACAAGTCCTTGAACTTCTACATGAGGCAGTTGGGCTCAACACTACAGGTACGATATTCAAACATGCTTCACGACTGGTACCTGAATACTCCGGGTCACCAACCGAGAAAGCAATTTTATCGTGGGCGGTTGAGGATTTGGAGATGGATATGGAGAAACTGAAACAATGTTCGACTGTTCTTCATGTCGAGACATTTAATTCGAAGAAAAAACGAAGTGGGGTTTCGATTAGGCGAAACGACGACAACACTATTCATGTTCACTGGAAAGGAGCGGCAGAGATGGTACTAGCAATGTGCTCAAAATATTATAACAGCAACGGGTTTAAAGAGATAATCGATAGCGATTCAAGAAAACAATTGGAGAATATAATTGAGGGAATGGCAGCAAGTAGTCTCAGGTGCATTGCTTTCGCCCATAAGAAGGTTCTAGAAGGTACAAAAACGTTAGCCGAAGAAGGGTTAACTTTGCTCGGGATCGTTGGATTGAAGGATCCATGTATTCCCGGATCCAAGAAAGCTATTGAAACATGCAGGTTTGCTGGAGTTGAAGTCAAGATGATAACGGGAGACAACTTATTCACAGCAAAAGCCATAGCCACCGAATGTGGGATACTTGAATCAGGTCAAGAAGTGTGTGAAGACGAAGTGGTGGAAGGTGTCCAGTTTCGTAATTTCACAGATGAAGAAAGAATGCAAAAGGTTGATAGAATCCGTGTGATGGCAAGATCTTCGCCTTTTGATAAGCTTTTGATGGTAAAGTGCTTGAAACAAAAAGGGCACGTTGTGGCAGTTACCGGCGACGGGACAAACGATGCACCGGCACTCAAAGAAGCCGATATTGGTCTTTCAATGGGCATTCAAGGAACCGAAGTAGCCAAACAGAGCTCAGATATCGTAATCTTAGACGACGACATTGCCTCTATTTCAACGGTATTGATGTGGGGACGGTGCGTGTACAATAACATCCAAAAGTTCATCCAGTTTCAACTCACGGTAAATGTCGCAGCTCTTGTTATTAACTTCATTGCAGCGGTAACTTCTGGCAGGGTCCCTTTAACCGCAGTTCAACTTCTGTGGGTGAATCTAATCATGGATACTTTGGGTGCACTTGCACTTGCTACAGAAGGGCCCACTAAGGAACTCTTGAACAAACCACCAGTGGGTCGAGTCGAACCTCTCATAACTAATATCATGTGGAGAAACCTACTTGCACAAGCAATTTTCCAGATCACTGTTCTATTGACGTTCCAGTTTAGAGGTGAGGCGATATTCAACGTGAATGAGAGGGTCAAAGACACAATAATTTTCAATACTTTCGTGTTATATCAAGTGTTTAATGAGTTCAACTCGAGGAAGCTGGAGAAAAGGAATATATTCAAAGGTATACACAAGAACAGATTGTTTATTGGAATAATTGGAATTACTATAATCCTTCAGATTGTGATGGTGGAGTTTTTGAAGAAGTTTGCTGATACAGAAAGATTGAATGGTGTGCAGTGGGGAATTTGTATTGGCATTGCAGCTTTATCGTGGCCTATTGGATGGGTTATGAAGTTGATACCAGTACCTGATAAGCCATTTCTAAGCTACATTAGACGCTAAGTGCCTAAGTTACAAACAGTTGTAAATACATGACTATAGCAGTTTTATGATCCGATTTTATTTCATCTCCCTTGTATTTACTTACTTTATTATTATATAAAAATATTATTATGGTTTTGTTCCCTATGTTCCTTGTTTTTGGGTTTCATATTCAGTTATCAAGGATCATGCTATACACCAAATAAAAGAGACCCGCAAAGAAGAATGCTAAGTGATAAAATGAACAAAATTTTGAAAGGGGCATGTATGCAGTGGATATAAACGGATACATGATAACACTCTTTAACGCTTTTGTTGCTAACACGCACACACACACACACACAAGAGCAACTCTATAAGAAAACCATCAGCAAATGAATTTTCTTTGTTTTAACCAAATCAAATCAGAAGGAAAAGCTATGGTGTTTGAAACTTGACCTCAACTCCTATACGGAATTACACGATTGATTACCGGAGTGTGGCAGTCACATTTACGAAATTATCTATTTCTATCACTATGGCTGAAAGGTGGAACAATTCGTCGAAATTAAAAATATATATCAATATTAATTCCTTCAAGTATCAGTGAAGTTAATGCAAATCAAAACTGAGATAAACTGATATTAATCACACAAATTCCATGAAATTCCAATCGGAAGATAACATAGATCGACGGTATCGTTCAATGTACAACAAGAATAAATACATTACAGAGTATATGCGGGTGTACCTTTCTATTGCGATTGCGCCTTGATTTAAAGATCGAAGAATATAACAAGTATTTTCACCTGAAGATCTGTTTGTGCATTGATGTTTGTGCATTGATATTGTAGCAGCAGCACAGTGAATTTTTTTATATAAGTTATCTTTTATTTCGTGTTATTTTATCCGTGAGGTATGAATCTTCCTTTTGGCGTGGGTGGTAATCTTACAAAAAAGTTGGATAACTCTCAAGAAATTCATAGATATGGGTGGGGGGCTCTTGGGTTCTCTGTATTTGGTGTGCGTGAGTATTTGGTGTGCAAGAAGGGTTGGAGAACATTTTATATAGATTATGAGCAGGTCGCAGCTCATGTGCAAGCGACTGGCCTCTGTTCATAGAGGATGAGGCCGAAAAGAAGATTATCACATCAGAGATCTTGGAGACGCAATCTCATATCATGGATTGAAAAAAGTTTACATATAGAGAACTTGGAGACATTCTCTGATCTGGCTTCAAGTTTATTCGGCCAAGTTGTGAGTCATTTTATGAGTCGTTTGAAACGGGTCGATTACCCTATGGGCCACGATTGGATCACTTGGAGCTCCATGATGGAGGTTGAAAAAAACCTCATGCAGGATGGAAGCACCCCACCCTCACCACTTTCAGTAGTTTATTTCCACTATTTCTTGCATTTTCCTTTCTATGCTTTATGCAATTGCATTTCTTGATTTTTAGGTAGCACTTAGTTCCTAATTGTTATATTGTTTAAACTTGGGATAGTGGCATATTGAATTTGGACTTAAGATCCTAGAGTTGGATTGAGTGGTGAGTTTATATATCTCGATTCAAGTTTAGATCACCCAACAAGTTGTTCAAGTGGTGATTTTTGTATCTTGTTTGATCCGTGACCTATACCCGTTACCGAACGGGATTTCTATCATTAGCACTATTCTTATTGCAACTCTTAACACAAACCTTATTCTATTGCTAGATATTCAGCCAAAATTTGTGGAAAAACAAATCAGAAGGAAAGCTATGGTGTTTGCATTTTAAAACTTGTCCTCATATATAGACCATAGTAAAGGTACTGTCATAGGTATTATGTTCTTCTCATACTGTATCATTACATGATTAATCACCGGAGTGTCTCAATTGAAATTCACCAAATCATGAATTTCAATCACTATTGAATGTTAGGGTTAAATGATTCGTTCTAATTCAGAATGCAGTAGATTCAATCAACACATATTACTTTCTTCACGTATCAATGAAGTTGATGAAAATCAACACTGAGATAAAAACTTCCACTAATCATACAAACTCGATGAAATTCCAACTGGAAATAACATCGATCAACGGTACCGTTCGATTGACGACTAAAACTAATTACACATTATTGAATAAGTGTGGCCGTACCTTTCTATGACGATCGCACCTTCATTTGAATAAGTGTGGGCGTACCTTGGATTGAAGTTAAAAAGGTGTTTGGCGTAAAATGGTTACGTGTGGGACTTATTAACTTTAGTCACAAGTTGTTTTGAAAAGCTAAGCCAAACATTGCCTAAAATCGATCTAACGCTAAAAAAAAAAATTGCTTTGTTGGCCGTTAAATTTTTTTTTTTTCCCAACTGGAAATGACAATTGGGCCAGCCCAACACGTGTCTTCCACACTGACCGCGAGAAAATTTAATAACCCATGAAAATTTAATCAATTCCTAACTACAATTTATATATATATATATATATATATATATATATATATATTAATAAATGGGATGATTTGGGCTATGTGTCATTAGATGGTGGAGCTATTTTGCTTATGTGGCATTCTATGGTTGAGTAGAGGGTGATTTTGGGAGGGAATTCATCTCATTCTCTATACACAAACCAAATTTCACAATACACAAACCAAAAACTTGGTTGGACGCGGGATCCGGGAGTGTTTGGGTCGGATTTGTGGGTTATCCAAATAACCCAATAGAATATGGATCCTATATAAGGGTTTGTCTCAATTATCGTACCCAAAAATTTCATACCAACTCCTTCTTTCTCTCTGTTCTCTCTCTTCTAACTACCCTCTCCGATCATCATATTAAATCAACAATCTTTCAAAAAATCAAAGGTAAAACTACATGATCAAAGCTGAATACTGTTTATTTATGTTGTTCGATCTTATAGGAACTTCTTTTTGTTCAAAACCCTTTCGGCAAATGCTAATGTTTTTTGTTGTTCTTCTTTTTTTGTAGATCATTTCATATATTTTGCAGGTATGTAAAGTATATTAGATTGTTATGTATTGTATATGTTTAATCACAATTTTTGATGATTTTTCTATTTATTTTTTTGTGTTGTTGATGATGATTTACATTATCCGATTCGAATCTTATGAAAGGATCTTTTGTTGATGTCTTCATGGAGTGATGTTACTGATTTTTTTTATTTTGGTTTTTCTTTTTTCATGATTAACCCTAAATTTTATGCCACTGACGGACTGTGAATCTTCGTCGAACATCTTACAGGTAAGTTTAATTTTATTGTTGTTTTGCTATTTTTTGATTTGTTTGTTTTTGTTTTTTATGTTTTCCCGTATTATGAGTTTATTTCTATAAATAATTTACCGTTTTTACGTGTATAAAACCGTTCATATTTAATTTGCAAGTATGGATCCGAGTAACAATAGTCCTTTATTCTTAAAGCTGATTGAGGACGATGATCCTATTTTTTGGTATGTTTATTGGTTTTCTGATTGCTAAACATATTGTATTTAAACTTATGTTTTTTTTTCACTGATAGGAAATACCTAATGACTTTGCTTCATTAATGTGGGGAGAACAACCACCTTAAAAGGAATCTGTTAAGATTGTTGATGGTAACAACATATGGGTTGTAAGATTAAAAAGAACTGCTTTGGGCCCTGTACTTGGTGACGGCTTCACCAAAGTTGTTAGGGACGGTGGTATAAAAAAAAAATGACTATCTTTTGTTCCAGGATTTTGGACCATCATCATTCTTTGTTTCAGTCTTTAAATCATGTGTTCATGAAAACTGTTTTATCTCCAAACTGATACCTGATGATGACGTAATTGTAAGTAGTATATATTATACAATCAATTTGTTAAATATCCTTTTTTTAATGTGTATTGTTTTTTAATGTTGATTATCACTACCTTTCAGGTCATGGCTGATGAATTTAGGAGGCAATTTTACGGCAAAAATTTCAAAGGTGGTCCATCAACTTTTTATGTAGGAGATAGATTTTGGAACGTAAAGATGGATGGATTGTCTGACAGCTGTGTTTTTACTCATGGATGGCCTGACTTGGTAAACGATCTTGTGTTAGATAATCGGTCTACTTTTGTCTTTACAATGGCTAGATATAAAACTTTTGAGGTTTCTGTGTTTAATCATAAAACTGGTACGGGAATTCAATTCAAGAGGGTTGACTTAGTTGTTTTGGATGACTCAATTTATGGTGATGATGGATATGATTTGCTGATTGCGATTCGTGTTATACATCTTAATATTATTTATTTATTAACATGAGCTTATTAGTTGAACATGTATTTAACTCTGTTGATATTTGTGATTTATTTTTTAGTCGGAACTGTTAAAATATATAGAACATGTGTTTTATCATTCTTGGGCTAATTCATACAGTTTGCTATTTATTGGGTTCATTACAAGTGGGCTTATTATGTTGGGCCTTGGTTTGTCTGTTATTCTCTAGATATTTTGTTATAACTGATTTCGTTCCAAGGTTGTTATTCAGGAAATGTGCAAGGGTTCTTTTGTAACATTCCAGGGGGTCCGATCGGTTGTGCTATATCTTTTGGACTAAAGTGTAACTATTAAGTTACACATTATAAAAGGAGAAGTGCGGCTTAGGGTTTCCACACTCTCTCACTTGTTACGCATAGTTCTCTGCTCTTGGTTCTCTCTAGATTGTTCAAGATTCTGGAGGTTTTGTGTTAAAAATCTGCTGCAAAGTTTGAAGATCTACTACAGATCTTATTCAGTTGTTCTTCTGTATTGATAGATCCTATGGATCATCATTTGTTCAGTTGTATTATTCCAGTTAATCAACTGATTGTTATCAGTTGATTACTTATTGTTGTTATTGTTCATAGATCTTACACTTTGTAAGATCAAGGGTGGTTTGGGCGTTTTCTGGGTTGGATAAAAAATAGAAATTTTGCGTCACGATTTTGCCACTATTTCTGGTGTTCTTGTTCATTTGTCTTGTTTATCTGCTGCACATACCATTTTTACATGGTATTAGAGCGAAATCGCTCCTGATCTATAGTTTCCGCTATTGTTTACTGATTTGTTTGTTGTTTTTTGTGTTTAGGATCGCACCTGCTGTTCTTGGGTTTGCGATTGTACTGGTGGTGGTTTAGATCATCTCTGATCTTGGGTGTATTTTTCCGATCTGTGCGCCTGAAACCCTATCTTAGGGTTTCCTGGTTCTTGCGGAGTTTCTCTTGTCTTCTGGTGGATCTTCTTTCTGTGTTGGTCTCTAAAACACTTGAATGTTTTAGAGCAAACTGACCAGAAGTGATCTTTTGATTTTCTATATATCGGATTTTGTAGTTCTCGAAAACTACAGATCTGATATTTGTTGTGGCTTGTGCACCCTCTGTAAGATCATTCCTGTCTCATCTCTTGTATTTTTTTGTTTTTTGCATCATATTGATCTGTGTCTAGGCATCCTGTTTACCGGACTAGTCGGGCCGGCACTTGATCGAGTCTTCGTGCTAGTTGTGCATAGTCCTTTCTGTTGTTACTGTTGATATTTTGTTTATTTGTTCTGGTTATCTGTGTTTTCTTGTTCAGTTCTGTTGTTTTGTTTGTCTAGGCTAGGTTGGCTCCTGAGTAAAGGCTTGTCCAGGCACCTCTGAGTGATGAACCTGGAATCTGGTCCCTGACTCAGCTTCACCTTAGGTTTCTTTGTCTATTCTGTCTGGTTCTTTATGAGTTATCTGTTGATAATTGTTTGTTTGTTTGTTTGCTTGTTGTTCTTTGTGGTTGTTGTTATGGGTGATAATACAGGTACTTCGCAGACCTTGATTAGTAAACTTGATATAATAGACCCATTGTTCTTACATCCTAGTGACTCTAATAGTTTAACCAATGTTAGTGTTAAACTTAAAGGAACTGAAAACTATGATGTGTGGTCTAGTGCTATGAAGTTGGCTTTGGTCACACCCCCAAAATCCACCTGCGGAGTATCACCGCTTGGAGGCGTGACTGACCAGGATCAAGCCACCAATCATATTGAACAAGCAAGTAAATAATTATAAAAGTCCAACCAATACAATTGGTGTCCAAACAAACATAGTTTAAGTTGCAAGCGAAAGCATAATGTTTAAAACCAAATCATAAGTTTAAATGTTTCAAAGTTTAACATGGCACTCAGCTGTCCATGTCCCACAACGACTCTTCCCCATGCAAGCTCCAGCTAAAAACCTATTGACCTGCAAAGCATGTAGTAACGAGTCAACAATAATGTTGAGCGAGTTCACAGTTGGGTGTTTGTTTTAGTTGTTCCAAAAACAGTTCTTTTAACTGGCATCCCTGCCGTGGGGGTTACCCCATAGTTGAAAACGTGATTTGTTTAACCCATTTACTCTGCCAATCCAGCCGTGGGGGCTACCCCATGTTTAGTTATCTGGCTTTTCGGCCGTGGGGGCTACCCCATGTATACTACTAGACTCGTTACCATATCGACTGCTGACTGTAGTCATGTTTATGTGCCCTGAACTGTCAATGTCTATCATCATTGACGTGCCCAGATCCATTAGTTCACGCCCGTCCTCTGCGGCACGGTGTGAGGCTTGTCAAACCTAAATAGCGCTATCTAACTAATGACCCGCTTGCCATTGGCCCGGCGATTAAGTCGATATAAAAAGGAGGGACTTCGTGATAGAGTTTTGGTCTAGTGAAAATTAACTGTCCATGAGGACGAGGAATTTTATTCCTGAACCCGTACTGTCCTACCCAAGAAGGACGAGGAATCCATATTCCTTAACCCATTCCCAACCCCTGGGAATCCCATGCTTTGTAGAAAGTGTGAACTCACCTTAGGTTAGCTCGGCAGATAAACGAAAGGTCAATCGAGCTGCTAGAGGTCAACCACGTCCTAACATGGTTACCATACAAGTCAGGTCCAGGTTCAAGTAGTGCACGTATGTTTACACATAACTAACAGATTACGAACACGTATAGATCATGGCAACCACATAATACATGTTAACACCTTAACAGTAACAGTCAAGTACTCATCATGTCTAACTTGTACGATCCAGAAGATAAAGCCCAATAACAGGCGGCCCAACATGTTGTGCGTTCAGCACAGTCTTGTGCGATCCACAACATGTTGTGCGATTCAGTTAAACACCCGGCCCAAATAACAAACCGATCCAACATACATACGGCCCAAACAAGTAAACGAATAAACAGCTTGTGCGATCCAATACATCTTGTGCGACTGAAGACATCTTGTGCGACTGAAGACATCTTGTGCGATCAGATCATCTTGTGCGAATGGACTTCTTGTGCGACCAAGGTGTCTTGTGCGATTAGTTTTATTATCCGGATATTATGCTATCTAGTTATATTGTTTCCATATTCGATCCAGTTGCAATCATTCAAGGGTTTCCAATTTCCATTCAATCAATTAACACTAACAGTTTCTAAACCCAACCACAATCGATCAAACAAAGGTTTTTAGTATCAAATCTCTATGAACCCTAATCATGTTTCAAGCATATCAATAACTTATCACATCATATCATTTGATCCGATTACATGAACATACAACCGACTATAAACATTTGATCCTAAATCATCATGCAACCTAATCCGAAAACAGGACATGATAGTCGATTAATATTATCACACACATCCGATTACTAATACACACCTCGATCTAATCATACACATGTGAGCCGATTTTAAAGACATCAATATTAACAGTTTACATCATCATCAATCATATATCATTTACAAATCATCACATGAAACATTTATAATCACATAACATATAATCAATAGGTAGACACTAACCGGTTAGAAGATAACACAAGGTGATTCGATAAAGAAAAACTTCACGAGGTGATGCTTCTGCTAAGAGAATTGCCGTCGAACAAGAGAGAGAAATAGAGAACTAGGGTTTTGTGTGTGTGTTGTGTTTGCAAGCTATGAGGGAACAAAACTCCCTAAAGGATCAATGTATGCGTAGAAGAGGAGTGGGCCGAACCCTCACTTGGGCTGCCCATTGGTCCGAATGCAAGAGTGTAGCCCGAATGGACTTGTGCGATCGGTTCATGTTGTGCGTTTGGGCTGTTTATATACATACATACATTACACAAAGCACATATCAAGCATAACATTCATTTAATCAACCAAGTTCATATAATCACATCACGTTCACAACGTTACATCAAAGTACAAAGATAGGTTCCGAAATACGAGTTGTCACAGCTTTAGAAGCAAAAAATAAATTTGGGTTTATAGATGGTA
This sequence comes from Helianthus tuberosus, assembly GCA_030545235.1. NCBI lineage: Eukaryota > Viridiplantae > Streptophyta > Magnoliopsida > Asterales > Asteraceae > Helianthus > Helianthus tuberosus. The sequence goes on along the minus strand of CM060408.1, from coordinate 184,175,387 downwards.
AAGTTGAAAAATCTAAAGATGATGTAATTTTGGCAGCCCAATGGGATAGATGCAACTCTGTCGTGTTAACTTGGTTATTAAATTCTATTTCAGAAGAACTTTTTCTTGGTCAAGTTTTTTCCAAATTAGCTTCCGAAGTCTGGACTGATTTAAAAGAATCTTTTTATAAGGTTGATGGTTCTGTTGTCTATGATCTGTATAAAAAGATAAATTGTATTTCACAAAATGGTTGCACTGTTGCTAAGTATTATAACAGGTTGACAACAATGTGGAAGCAGTTTGATGCTATGCTTCATCTGCCTTCGTGTTCTTGTCAAGCTGCTAAAGATTTCAATGATTTTTCAACACTTATAAAACTAATGCAGTTTCTCATGGGCCTTGATAACGTGTATCAGCCTGTGAGAACCAATATTTTGACAAGAGAACTATTTCCCTCTGTTAAAGTGGCATTCTCTATTATATCTAGAGAAGAGTCACATAGGTTATCTAGTAATGGGTCTAAAAATCAGAATGTTTCATTTATCTCTAAGGCTAGCCAGGGTATTGATAATAAAAGGAGGTCAACAAGAGGACCTGACCCTAATTTGAAATATACACATTGCAATATGTTAGGTCATACTATAGACAGATGTTTTGAAATTGTTGGTTATCCTTCAGGTTTTAAAAAGAGAGTTAATAATAATAACACTTCTAATAAAGGTAGTTCTAATAATAATAATAATAATAATAATAATAATAAGTCTAATTCTGCGGTTGGTAAATCTGCTGTTTCTTCTATGTCTGGGTTACCTTTCACTTGTGAGCAGATTACCAAGTTGTTAAGTTTAGTTGGTGAGAATACCGGGTCAGAATCTCAGAATCCTAGTATGGGAGGTGAGTGCTTTAATGTGTTTAACTTTGTTAGTTGTTTAACTTTAATGTGTCAACACATGGTTAAATCTGATAAACATTTAATAAATGTTATTGATGTTTCTGAGTTTAATATTACTGTGGGTCATCCTAATGGAACAAAGGTTAAGGTTTTAAATATTGGTAATCTTAAGCTAACTGAGGATATAGTTTTACAAGATGTTTTCTATGTTCCAGACTATTGTGTAAATTTGTTGTCTATGTATAAGTTAGCTAAGGATAATCGTGTTTCTGTTGTGTTTATTGAGGAGAGTTGTTTATTACAGGATTCCAAGTCAAGGAAAATCCTGATGAGTGGTAGGCAGGATAGTGGGCTGTATGTTGTAGGAAATAATGGTAATTCTGCTGGTGCTTGTTTTAATAGTTCTGTGAAATCTGTTACATGGAATTCTAGACTAGGGCACCCCTCTGATCAGGTCTTGGTTGTGTTAAAACAAAATCTTAATTTAAATTCAAGTGATCATGGTCTTGTGACATTTGCCATAGGGCTAAACAAGTTAGAGTCCCATTTCCTTTAAGTGAGCATAAAACCAAATCTGTAGGTGACTTAGTACATTTGGACTTGTGGGGTCCGTACAAAGTCACAAGTTATGAAGGCTTTAAGTATTTTTTGACAATTGTTGATGATTTTTCAAGGCCGGTATGGTGTTGTTTTTTGTCAAACAAAACTGAAGTTTTTGAGAATTTAAAAGGTTTTTATGAATTGGTATTAACTCAGTTTAAGAAAAAAATTAAAGTGTTCCGAAGTGATAATGGGACTGAATTTGTAAATAATAATATAAGCTTGTTTTGTAAAAATAAAGGGATTTTACACCAAACTACATGTTCCTATACACCACAGCAAAATGGTGTGGTGGAGAGGAAACATAGACACCTTTTAAACACAGCTAGGGCTTTGATGTTTCAGGGTGGTTTACCCTTGAGGTTTTGGTCAGACTGTATTCTAACTGCTGTATACCTGATTAACAGGTTACCCTCCTATGTGTTGAATAGTAAGAGTCCTTTTGAGGTTATGTTTGGATTTAAACCCTCCTTGTCTCATCTAAGGAACTTTGGATGTTTATGTTTCAGTACTGTTTTAAATGAGCCTGATAAGTTTGCATATCATGCAGACAAATGTGTTTTTCTTGGTTATTCTAACATAAAAAAGGGCTATAAATTGTGGAGTTTAGACAGTAAGAAAGTTTTCTATTCTAGAGATGTGAAATTCTATGAAAATGTGTACCCTTTTAAACTTAAATCTTTTGATAATCAAGAAAATGTTTGTGAATTGAATCTGAATCATTTAAACTTTTTTGATACTATAACATCTGAGGTTCCTAACATGCCCAATGATGAAGAGGGTACAAGTGGTGCACATGATCCTGTTAGTGATGATCAGCAACCACTGTCGCCCTCTACATCAGCCCCTGTTTCTGGAGTTGAGGCTGGTCAACAAACAGAACAGGTTAGCAGTAGTAGTTTAGGTAACAGTGGTAGGGCAGAGGACACTTCGGGGTCAAATGATGACACTGTCCAATCTGAGGGCACACAATATGTTAGACGTTCTTCTAGAAATGTTTCTATGCCAAAAAGGTTTGATCAGTATGTTGTTGAAGGTAGGGTTAAGTATGGTATAGAAAAATCTGTTAATTACTCAAATTTGTCTTTTGATAATATGTGCTTTGTTTCAAATTTGAACAAAACTGTTGAACCTACATGTTTTAATGAGGCTGTTAAGGATCCTAGGTGGGTAGAGGCTATGAATAAGGAAATGGAAGTGTTGTATAAAAATGGTACTTGGATATTGGTTAGTTTGCCTAAAGATAGAAAAGCCATAGGTTGTAAATGGATTTACAAAATTAAATATAAGTCTAATGGTGAAATTGAGAGGTTTAAGGCCAGGTTAGTTGCTAAAGGTTATAGTCAACGAGAAGGACTTGATTTTGGAGAAAAGTTTTCTCCAGTCGTCAAAATGGTTACTATTAGATGTGTCTTAAGTTTGGCTGAAAAAAATAATTGGCAACTCTATCAATTGGATGTTAATAATGCATTCCTTTATGGGTCTATTTCTGAAGATGTTTATAGGAAACTTCCACCTGGTTATTTTCCTGAAAATGAGACTCGTGTGTGCAAATTAGTCAAGTCTTTATATGGGCTTAAACAAGCCCCGAGGAAGTGGAATGAAAAACTAAATGAAGTACTGCTTAAAATGGGTTTTGTACAAAGTTTATGTGATCACTCTATGTATGTTATGTCTGTTAAATATGTGTTTGTTGTACTGTTAGTCTAAGTTGATGATATAATTGTTACGGGTAATTCTAAAGTTGATATCATTAGAGTTAAGTCTGTTTTAAGTGACAATTTCCAGATAAAAGACTTGGGTGTCTTAAAGTATTTTTTGGGAATTGAGGTTTTATATGTTGAGAATGGTATTTGCTTGAATCAACGTAAATATTGTCTTGAATTACTTAATGAATTTGGGTATTTAGGTGTTAAGCCGGTTAATACTCCAATAGAACAAAGTCATGTTGTTAGTCACAAGTTAAGTCAAAATCAAGCTATCGTAAAAGATGTTACAAACTTTCAAATACTGATTGGCAAGTTGATATATCTGTCTATTACTAGACCTGATATAAGTTATGCCGTTCAGTTTTTAAGCCAATTTATGCATTCTCCACAAGAGTGTCATTTGCAAATTGCTTTACGATTACCTAAGTATTTGAAACAATCCCCTGGAAAAGGGATTTTGTTTAAAAAAGAAAATTACCTTGTTCTAAAAGGGTTCGTTGATTCTGACTGGGCTAAATGTTTAGCATCTAGGAAGTCTGTGACTGGGTTTGGTATTTTCCTAGGTAATTCTATTGTGTCTTGGAAATAAAAAAAACAAAGTGTTGTTGCGAGATCTACCGCTGAAGCGGAGTATAGAGCTATGTGCTCTGCGTCTTGTGAAGTTATGTGGATCTTAAATGTGTTAAAAGAGTTATATGTTGAATGTAAGTTACCTGTCAAACTGTTTTGTGATAGTCAGTCTGCAATTTCTATTGCGTTTAATCCAGTGTTTCATGAACAGACTAAACATTTTGAGCTTGACCTGCATTTTTTGAGAGAAAAAATTGCAGCTGGAGTTGTAGTTCCAGAAAAAGTAACTTCTGAAGACCAATTAGCTGATTTGTTCACCAAAGGGTTGAATGGGTTTCAAAATGAAACTTTGTGAGAAAAGTTGGGTATGTTGGACATGTTTACTGTATGAATTATGGGGGGATGTTAAAATATATAGAACATGTGTTTTATCATTCTTGGGCTAATTCATACAGTTCGCTATTTATTGGGTTCATTACAAGTGGGCTTATTATGTTGGGCCTTGGTTTGTCTGTTATTCTCTAGATATTTTGTTATAACTGATTTCGTTCCAAGGTTGTTATTCAGGAAATGTGCAAGGGTTCTTTTGTAACATTCCAGGGGGTCCGATCGGTTGTGCTATATCTTGAGGACTAAAGTGTAACTATTAAGTTACACATTATAAAAGGAGAAGTGCAGCTTAGGGTTTCCACACACTCTCACTTGTTACGCATAGTTCTCTGCTCTTGGTTCTCTCTAGATTGTTCAAGATTCTGGAGGTTTTGTGTTGAAGATCTGCTGCAAAGTTTGAAGATCTACTACAGATCTTATTCCGTTGTTCTTCTGTATTGATAGATCCCGTGGATCATCATTTGTTCGGTTGTATTGTTCCAGTTAATCACCTAATTGTTATCAGTTGATTACTGTAACACCTCGTAAAAATACGTCCAATGATGTATTGACACGTGTAATAAACCCTAATAAAGTCAAACATTGAATTTAAGGGACTAATTTTTTCGAAAAATCGAAAACTTTGATTATGAAAGGACTGGGAGTGTTATCATACCTAAAATAAGTTCCTAAATAACCTCTTACGATATTTATATTCACAAATGAGACACTTGTTGATCGAGTGTAGCCGTTTGCGTAATTAATTGAAAGTTTACGCAATGAAGGGTTAAAAGCGTCAACATGTTAATTCTTACCTCTGAGTGACCTTTTAACAAACCGGGAGCTTCATGATATTTGATTATACTCTCGGGCATGCCAATTATTGGCCGTCTAAGGTTTTTATGCCTTTAAGTGACGTTACGCGCAACTTTGCAAGTTTAAGGGGTTAAAAGCGTCAATATGTTTAATTACACCTCTGAATGACCTTTTTGTGAACTCGGAGCATTACGAAGTTTTATAATACTCCCAAGAATGCCTAATATGGATTAGATGAGGCTTCGATGCTATTAAACGATGATATGCGCAAGTTTGCGCATTAGAGGGACCTAAAGCGTCAACTTTTGAATTTACGCCTTTTGGTGACCATTTAAGCGATCGAGAGCGTAGAAATAATTAAAATCATGCTTGGGAATTCCCATTATGGGCCATGGAAGGCTTGGATATCATTAAACAACATTTCACGCTACTTTGTGCGATTAAAGGACTATTTGCTTCAAACTGCAAAAGTATACCTATTCGTAGGGTATCGAACCTTCCGGAATATGATCGTAAGTTAAACATACCCTAAATATCCCTTACCTATCTTAGAAATAGGCTTAGAGGTGTTTCATGCTCAAAAAATAAACTTTTAAGTCATGCAGGGACTAAAAGTGTCAAAAAGTGCACAAGTTTGCATTTTCGCGCATATCTCACATTCTGAATATCTCCGGACACCCAAAAATTTATGTGACCACTAAAATATTTTATTTTAGTTATCGGCAGGATAAAATTCCATTCGTCGCGTAATTTGGATCGTTTTTCGCGTCCGTTCGTGTTTCGTCGTAATTAGCCGAACAACGCAACTGTACGACCAAACGAACCGACATCCGACATATGTTTGAGCATGTTTTATGTTCCCTATGTTTAGGCATAATTTTAGAGCCTTGAACATGGCTTAACGGGCCTTAAATGTGTCGAAAATAGCATTTAACATGTTCAGGGGCTGAATCTGTAATTCAGCAAACTTGTTCTGATCTTGACAGCTTTCAAAAGCTGTTTTAAACCTGTATCCATCTGATTCAGAAGTCAGAGGGATTGAATATGTTTTTTTTATAAGATATACGGGTTTAAAAGGGCTGTTAATATGCAGCTATATAAGGACAGGGACCGAAAACAGCTTTTCAGCAAATTTGTTTCGCTGACTGTTTATATAGTTGCTGGTTTCATTTTTCTGCTGAATACACACTCAAAACCATTTCTTTTGTATACTAGGGGCTGCTACCAGATTCATAAAACCAGAATACACATGTTTTAATCTGGTTAACTCACCCTAACACTTGTCATGATCTCCTCCTATCTCAAAAACTATAAATAAGTGAACTTTTCTCACATTCTAACACACACTTTCAACAATTCTGCAATATCTCTCAATGTAATAGGATCCTGAGCTCTTGGGAACCTCCTTTCAGTCCATTGGACTCTTTGTAAGCTTCCTTAACCTTTCTAATTCGTGTTTTATTAGTTTAATGGCCTAAAGTCAAAACCGTCGTAATTAAGGTTTGACTTAGTGATTAATCACTAATGGTCCAGTCATTTTTCGAATTGAAAGTGGCTACGAGTTGGTAATTATGTGGGTAATAAACCCTTAAAAGGGCACCCTCTGATTCCCACTCTAACTAGGTCAATTGTTGTGTCAAACTTAAATGTAAAAAGTCAACAGAAAGCTAATTTTCAAATAAACACATAATTAACAATGTAGAAGCCATGAAACCTGTTTTATCACTCATATAACTTGGTAATTAATGTAAGAACATGTCTAAACATGTTCAACCCGACAATTTTGAGTTTAGGCTCGGTTCGGAACCGAAAGCCGCAAAAGTAGACTTTTGCTTTGACTTTCAGTTCTGACCCGATTTAGATTGTTTTAGAAATTCCTTAGGCTTCCATTAGGTTCGTGTTTCATATTAGTATAACCCTTTGAGATTATACAACTTGGATCCTAATTTATCCTATTCATTTGCATGTTTCCGTTATATGCCTAAATGTTGAGCATTATGCCCTTTTTTACCTTAAAACGAGATTTTTGAAAATGTGAGAGGACAAAAACCTTTATTACTGATTTATAAACTTGTACTAAAAATTTGACATCAGTTTGAGGTCTAGATTAGGAGTTATGCTCAATAGCGTAATTTGAAAGCTTTTTATTAATTAAACGGCATAATTAGCATAAAGCCTATCTAAACCCAAATTTTGATACCAAAATTTTTACCCAGTGATGTAAAATAATATTTTGAGATTTTTAAAGATTTTTATTTATTTTTAGGCTGAGCATAACATAGGGTTCAAGCTTTAATTCGGTAATTGTCGGTTTTGCCCTTTTGGCTTATAAAATGAGTTTTACATAACATTTTGATACCAAACCTTTTGCTACTGATTTTATATGATAAATAAAATATTTTAACCCTTCTGGAATGATAAAAATATCAGTTTTTCTTATAAAACCAGAAAATCTCTTAAAACCGCCTTTTGACGCGTTTTAAACGCATAGTATGAGTTAAAACTGTTTTAAACATTTAAGACTTAATACCTACTGATGTTTTTAGTAAATTTTTATAATTTAACAGTAAGCAAAAGTTTTAAACTCAGATTTCCATATTTGACCCTTTAAGCTTATGTGAAATTACCAAAATGCCCCTACGGTGCATAGTTTGGTTATAAATGATAAATTTCACATATATGCAATACCCTACTGATATAACCTATTAAATTAAGTATTTTTGCTTATTATATCAGACCTGAAACTCAGATTAACAATTTAACTCTTTTATAAGTTTTAAAATGACCAAAATACTCCTACGGGGCATAATTTGAGTTTAAATTCGTTTTGGGCATAACGGAAGGTATCCTATTGATATCACAACATATTTAAGGCATATTAACTTAGAAAACCTGTTCATGACTCATTTGGTTACCCGTTACGCACTTTTCGCATTCGGTGCGGTTTATGTAACTAGTTTGCATAAACTAGCCGAAACGGGTCAAACCTTTTCATTTTTATCTCAAAATCCAGAATGTGTTTAGTTTACCCATATTAAACAAGTATACATGCTTGTCGGGTCTAAACCACATTCTAATCCGGTCTTCACTTAATCGTGCATTTTGAACCGTATCTTCTTTTAAAACTAACCGGTCTAAGTCTAGGCTTAATTAAGACCCGTTAGGAATCTAATAGGTTATTAAAAACCTTCGTTCCAGATTAAGAGCCCCAGTAAAGGTACTTGTGCTTGCTGATTAGGATATACGGCTGAGTATAAATTGCATTTTTAAGCTCAGGTAAATACTCTTAACTTATTTTCCCTATACGGGCTTGGGATACGGTATTATAATAATACCGCTTGGTCGGGTGTGTAGTCATTTAAATCGTATTGTGATTAATGTATTTACATAACCCATTTTAATCTGTATTATTTGGTGTATGGCCTTGGGATACGGTATTATAATAATACCTAAGCACGGGGTGTAGGCATACACCTGACAATTGCATATGTAAAAACTGGTAATCCACTTAAAGGAATCAACCTTGTGGGCATTATACATGTGGCGTGTCAATTAATCTTAACCGGCTCTTCTAACCGGTACTAACGAACGACAAATAAGTAAAACTGTATACAAGATTATTTTTAAATAATTGTCCTAAGTTATAAAAGAATTTTGTTCCTTGAGCATTCAAATCAATTTTCTAAAACATTTTCAAAATGAGTCGGTTAATTGTATTTACCAGTGTAAACTGACGTATTTTCCAAAAATATTAAGTGACAGGTACTGTACGTAATTGGCTAGGAGCTCAGGGCGTCAATACGGAATCTTGCAAGTTCTAGATGCCTAAAGTCTGTTGAACAATGTTATCTTTCTGTTTTAAGATCCGCCTGTGGATCCATCTTACATTCCGTTGTAATATTTGATATTACTTTTGAATCGGTTTGTAATATAATTACTTTAGACTTCCGCTGTGCATTGAACTGTGATTATTTGACTATAATGATATCAACTACGTCACGATACTCCCCACCGGGCCCACCGGAAATACGTGGAAATATTGGGGTGTGACAGGTTGGTATCAGAGCCAACATTGAGTGAATTAAACACTAGCCTTTATGTGTTTAATCTCAATGACACAATAGCACATTCCTTGACCTTCTGAGTCAAGACTTAACATAGGAATACTCTCATCTCTATTCGGAGAATTATTGCTTTCAATTCTATATATATTTAATATGTCGCCAAGAAAAGGAGCTGTAATGGAAATTCTTCCCTTCTGAAACCTAGGAATGCCGAGCTTCGTACTGCGACTAGGATAAACGTGCAACCAAGGAGAAAACATTCAGAAATAAAATGAAGAAGAAACTCCTTTTGCTGAAGTTCGTTTTCTTAGTAAGTCCTTATAAGGGCATACATATCTTTCAGTCTCTTCGTGGACAACATTATTTCTTTCAAGCCCCGTTTAGGGCAATTCTGTAACGCTTTTAAAATCATTGGAATGTTTTATCTAAATTTCATTTTCATTTTATATCAATATAATATATGAAATAAATCAAAATATCATTCCTTTTTGTATTTGATCTGCCAGTATATATATATTAAAAAGAATCTTAAAGGGTATAACCTAGCTTGAATGTCATTAAAGACCTAGCTATAATGGTAAAACCTGTTTAAAAAGAGATTCAGATCCTTGTTAACATCTGAAAACATGTTAACACTCCTGACAACAGTGATGCGATAAAATCACACTTGTCATCTTTATATTAGGAATTTCCAAACCCCTTATTTAGCCTAAATGATCAATATGAATCATGGCTAATAAACGTCGAACATGATGTATATATCAAAACATCCATTTGGGATGTATGCCTACGGGCAAAGATGTGTACATGAAAAAGATAGTTTTATTTCATAACTTCTTGTCAAGACAATGAACTATGAAATTTTCCGATCCAAAGGATCATTGATTATGTTTAAAATTTCCCTAGTGACAAGGCCTCTGTGCCATCAAAAATTCCTTTGGAACAAATAAATATGAAGGATTATATTCCGTTTAAACGCCAAAGATGGTTTATTTAAAAACCTAGGCAAAACATAATCAAAATAAATTTTATACTATCTATTGGCCTATATGGTTTACTTACACCATGGTAATTTAATTATCAAATTCGACGATTCACTATATAATTAAACAAATTATTACTACTTGGTTTGTAGCCTTCAAAGCTTCACCATGGATGACTCATCTGAAGCTCACAATCATCCAGTTGATCAGAATAATAATGCAAGACTGAACTTAACGGGCACCGAGTTACAGGAGATGTTAGATACAGCCGTAAACAAAGCCGTGGACCGAGTATTAAAGGATCATAAGCGATAGTGCGATAATACCCCAAATAAGGGTTACAAAAAGGGTAAGACCGGTTCAAACTATAACCAGTCCAAGCCAAATGAGGCAAAACCCAAATGTGAAACCTGTGGGAAGCAGCACTTCGGAAAATGTTTCCATAAGCAGATCAGGGAATGTGGCATCTGTAAGAAGATGGATCACAAGACTCATGACTGCAAGGACATGATAAACGCCACATGCTATGGTTGTGGCGAAAAAGGACATATAAAGACTCGCTGCCCAAAGAAGGCGACTAAAGGGGAAGGCACTTTAGATTCGCAAGCTAAGCCTTGTGGAATTTGTAATAAGGAGGGGCACAAAACTTTGGAGGGCCAAGGCATAAAGGACGCAACCTGCTATGGTTGCAATGAAATACGGCACATCAAAACAAATTGCCCAAATAAAACCAAGAAGCCTAGGGAGGCTAAGAAGACCAAAGCTAGGGGCTCTCAAATGAATGCTCAAGAGGCCGTTCAGGATGACAATGTCACAACAGGTACTTTCCTTATCAATAACGTTTATGCTAGAGTATTATTTGATTCGGGTGCAGATAAGTCTTTCGTAGACAATAGATTTTGTAAATTATTAAATCTGCCTGTTAAAACTCTAAGCGTTAAGTATGAAGTAGAATCGGCCAATGGTACCTCAGAGACTGCTTCAGCGATATTAGATGGATGTTTTATATCCATTAGGAATCATTCTTCTCCGTTGTCCTTATTTCCGTTAAATTAGAGGGACTCAATATAGTAATAGGAATGGATTGGTCGTCTTATAACTAAGCCCATATTGTGTGTGATAAGAAGCAAGCAGTTATCAAGACTCCTTATGGTGAGCCTTTTGACAATTCAAGGAGACACATAGTGCGGATTGCCTAAGCACTTGTTGAATTTGGTATTTAATACCAAGCTTCGATTATGGAAAACTCAGAAGAGATAAACAACAGTCGCGATGTTAAAGATGTGACAAATGTTAATAATACATCAAATGTGAACTTCAATATTGATAGAGTCAATCTCCAAACTGTAATTGACGCAGCTGTTAAAAAGGGCTATGAGAAAAGTTATGAAAAGGTTCAAGAAGCCGAATGCTACTCGCTCTAAAACACATGTCGCTACTCATGAGAAGAGCTTTATTCATAATTCCAATGCGAAGAATAAACCAAACAAAATCATATATGGCAAGGAGCCCCATTCTTTTTAGGATGTACTTAAAAGTACTTCGTCTCTTGGAAGTCAAGAGACTTTAATAGTAAAAAGGGGCCATCGATTGCAGGAAATTGTTGGATGAAGTAGAAACCATTAGGTGTATCAGCGGTTATGCTGGAAAGGACACGATGAGGTATGCATCATAGTCATTCGATGGCAATACCCTTAATTAGTGAGGACATTAATGAAGTCCACAAGAAAGATCCTCTTATACATTATGGGATGGTCCAAGTTCTAAGGACCTTATTAGAAAAACCTATTATCCGCATCTCGAGATGGAAAAAGATGAAATAAGAATTTTCTGACTCTCACCATAAAAGTTCTAGATTGTCGGCAATATGTTACAAATTTTAATTCATTGGCTGAGATAGTGACCTATTCAATTTACCCAAAAAAATCTAAGCTTAATGCAAATAATTATTGATGGTTAGCATCGGCAATAAGAGGGTACATTAAGGTTTCAAGCCTGCTTATTATAAATCCATTATGGATCTACCTCAGCTACTCACGTTTTATAGATTAAGAAACAACCAGACAAAGCTGAGACTGCCCTAAAATTTGTCAAAGATTTTGCAGCTAAGTTTAAAAGGATTAAGAATGGAGGCGCTTAACCCTCCTGATGAATGATTAGAGACGGTTCACATTAATAATGACACCATATAAATCCCTTATTGTGATTTTATTGCTAAGAGTCACGTTTGGTTTCAGGTGCTGCTGAGTCTCTCATATGGCCATAAGCTTAGCAAACTTTTAGAAATTTTCCCGTAAGAACCCCAGATATTAAGTGTAAGGTAAAACTTACAGGCAAAATCATAAGAACCATTTCTTCTGTTCCTGTCAGAAACCTTCAGTCGTAGAATTCTAGAAGTATCCTCTCTCTAGAGGAAGTGCGTCAGCATATATAGTTGATATCTCTTTAATCTCTATCGATTGCGAATACCAGACGGTATGATAAAAGCGCCATATGAGGATTGGTGTATCTTAATATGTTCCATAGATTGCTTCCATGCCTGATCAGTATGGAGGTTTAATGCATGGGACCACAAAGATATTGCGTTGGTCATATGGTACTAAAGTCAGCTAATGGTATTCAAAGAAGATATCCAGAATGGATTTGTCCAAGTAAATGTCTCTGATTAAGGAATTCGTGGACTCATAACATAAATGTGTTAGTTAACTGACACAGAATATGATAGATGAACCGGAGCCTGAGATATGGAAAATCTTTGTAACCTCCTTGTATCATGATTATCTTCTCCTAGGACTACCCTGTTTACCTCTTGAAAGGCAAGTAGAGTTAAGATTTATATCCCATTTAGGGCTGTATTATTATGAAATCTCCAAGACGGCTAGTACCATCATTGGAAGAATCGAAACCCTGATTAAGTGAGTTTTAAAATAGAGGATTCATATAGCCGAACTCAATATTCTGAGAATTCGGTATAGTTAATTAAGAAAGACGGTTCATCATGCTTATGCATTGATTACCGCAACCCTATTTAGACAACAAATAAGAATCGCTATCGGCTACCCAGGATCGTCGACTTGTTCGACTAACTGTAAGGATTAGCTATTCCTTAAGGTTGATTTTAAGCAGTAATTAGAATAACCACCTCACCTTAAATAAGTTTTTCTAAGATAGTCTATATATAAGTATCAAGGTTGCTCCTTTGGAAACCTTGTATAGATGAAATATCAAAACATCCGTTTGATGGACGGGACGTTGGGAAGTCCAATTACCAGGATCTGAAAGTTGCCTTGGAAACAACGAATAAGATCATACAAAAGGTAATCGTCCGAAAGTTGCCAACAATTGGCAGAAAAATCAAGGACTAATGAAAGCCGCGAACCTCTCAAGTCCTTAATAAGGAATAAGGTTCAATGGAAGGTATCACCCCAAGAAGGGTGTGCTGAAATTTTTAAATTTCGGGCTATCTAAGTTCTGACATATAGGATCATTCGAGGAAATCCAATATATCAAGATTTGTAACCTATAAGCTAAAATTTACCTGAGGAACTTGATGGAAATCAATGTGACCCACATTAGTGATTTAAGGATATGTATTTCGCCAATAAGTCGAAAGCATTTATCACATAATGACATGCAGACTAATGAAATTTATGGTTTGATGAAAAACCCGTATCGATTAAGGATTGACAGGTTAAGAAACTCCGAAGGAAAGTATGTACCTATTGTATAGGTCAACTGAGACGCCTTTAGAGGCCCAAACATGCTATGGAGGTTAAGATCATAATACGTCAGAAAGTACTTCCATTATTTTAGCAAATCTCGAGGTCGAGATTTCTTTTAAGGGGGTGAGGATGTAACACCTCGTAAAAACACGTCCAATGATGTATTGACACGTGTAATAAACCCTAATAAAGTCAAACATTGAATTTAAGGGACTAATTTTTTCAAAAAATCGAAAACTTTGATTATGAAAAGACTGGGAGTGTTATCATACCTAAAATAAGTTCCTAAATAACCTCTTACGATATTTATATTCACAAATGAGCCACTTGTTGATCGAGTGTAGCCGTTTGCGTAATTAATTGAAAGTTTGCGCAATGAAGGGTTAAAAGCGTCAACATGTTAATTCTTACCTCTGAGTGACCTTTTAACAAACCGGGAGCTTCATTATATTTTATTATACTCTCAGGAATGCCAATTATTGGCCGTCTAAGGTTTTTATGCCTTTAAGTGACGTTACGCGCAACTTTGCAAGTTTAAGGGGTTAAAAGCGTCAATATGTTTAATTACACCTCTGAATGACCTTTTTGTGAACCCGGAGCATTATGATGTTTTATAATACTCCCAAGAATGCCTAATATGGATTAGATGAGGCTTCGATGCTATTAAACGATGATATGCGCAAGTTTGCGCATTAGAGGGACCTAAAGCGTCAACTTTTGAATTTACGCCTTTTGGTGACCATTTAAGCGATCGAGAGCGTAGAAATAATTAAACTCATGCTTGGGAATGTCCATTATGGGCCATGGAAGGCTTGGATATCATTAAACAACATTTCGCGCTACTTTGTGCGATTAAAGGACTATTTGCGTCAAACTGCAAAAGTATACCTATTCGTAGGGTATCTGTAACACCCCGAAAACGGGTTTGGTAATTAAACCCCGTTAATACTAAAGACGGGGAAACTACCGTTAGTGATAAAAGTAAACTGGCAAATATTAGGAATTTATTTAATAATCCTAATATTTATTTGAAGTGAATAAAAAGCTTTTAAGAAATAAAGTGATAGAAGGCCCGAGTTAACGGGACCCGAAATAAACTTAGTCATAAATATTCTCGAACCCGCAAAGTTAACTAGGAATATTAAACCTAGTTATTAAGTGGGGAATATTGTTAGAAATAAGTAGGTTGTGCCCTACTTAATTAACTAACCAAATTAGAGGGGCCAATATTGTTAAAATTGAAACTTAACTTTAATTAATTAAATAAAACACACCAAACACCCCACAAGGAGGTGTCTGGTCGTACAAGAAGAACAGGGGGGCGATCCCCACACATCAAAACCCTAAATCTTCACCAAACTTGCAAATTGAAGGCTCAATCCAAGTCAAAATCGAAAATCAAGCATAGATTATTGATCCCCATTGCAAGAGGGTTGTAAGGTATGTAAAATTTGATGTTAATTCTCTATTTGAAATTCTCATGAAATTGGGAAATCTGAAATTTGATGATGCATGTATGATATGTAGATGAAATAGGAACATTTAAATGCTTAGGAGTAAACCCTAGACAAGTATAGATTGAAATCATGCTTAGCTCAAGTAAATTCAGATTTTGTTGATGCTAAATTGATGTATGAGATGTTTTTAGGGTTTTGATCACTAAAAAAAATGTTATGATGTCAAGAACATGCTTAATTTGAAAGCTGAATTCAAACGGTTCTTGATCAGAATTTACAGCCAACTTGTATTGGCTGTAACCTGGACAAAACGTGATAAAAACATGTGTTTCTTGAGCCTAAAATGTAATTCCAGGAAATATCTTTAAAACCCCTCTGGAATCGCATTTTTTCGACGAAAATCGAGCGTTTTATGAATTTTTCCGTATCAAAGGTTCAAGCTGCGTTTTCTGGCAGAAATTGCAGCCCATCACGAATGTCATAACTCAATTTAGGAATTGAGTTATGATCTCAAATTCTTACAGTAGAAAGTTTTAAGCGATTAAAAGAACCGCCAATTGGAATTTCGTCAATCGGATAAACGAGGAATTTTTAATGAATTTTTCCGTAAGCTGCAGTCAGAAGTGACGAATCTGATTGCAGCTTAGTAAATGAATTTTCACGAATTTTTGGTAAAGAGTTAGATCTTGAAATTTTAACTCAAGGGCTAACCCTCCGAGAGGTACGCCACATAAAAAAATCATAATTTTTGAAGACTTGTAAACAGGTTAAACAAGTCACCAAAAACAGCCAATTTTCATTGATATGAAATGCCTAAATGAAATCGCGGCTTACTAGTTAGTATGTAAAAATTGATTTTTTGTTAAGAGTTCGGATGAAATATGCCTAAGTGAGTTCAATGAACCAAATGTGCATATGAATATGTTGGTAAGTCAATTGACTTTTAAAAGTCAAACTAACCAATGATAAAGTCAAATAGTAGTTTCGACATAGAAAATACGTGAGGTGGAATACACTACTACAAAAAAAGGCAGTTGCCACCAAATTTTGCTACCGAAAAAATAGGTAGCAAATAAGTAAATATTTTACATGGCGACACGCTATGCCATCAAATTTGCTACCGTATTCTACTGGTGGCAAATATACTCTATACTTGATTTACCCTAAAATCACATTCACCTCCAAATATACGCTATCCCTATTCACAGTTCACACATTCACCTCCTGAAGAACCCTAAATCTAACGATTCACACGTCGTTCAACCCTAAATCACGACACCGTCGTACACAATACAACTTCAATTTCATCAACAAACCTTCCGAATCATCAACATCGGTGTCTAGGGTTTCGATTTTGTCCTTGATTGCGACGAAGAATGTATGTTATCTATACAATTTCTTCTTGTTTTTTTGTTGAATCGAATCGAATCGGCGTTCAATTTCTTCTTGTTTATTATTCTCCAAGAAAATCACTTCAAAACCTCACAATTTCACTAGATTTTCGATCATCTAGTTAATTCAGACGTCAAGTTATCACCGCTGTTCGTTCTCGCATTTCAACCGTGTGTTTGATGCTTCATCGCGTAAGGTTAGTTTTCGGTTCTTAATCAGTGATTATTTTGTTCTGTTCGTTCGATTATTAGTTTGACCTAGTGTAGATCTGTGTTCAAATGCTGTAATTTTGCACCGGTGTAGATCGAATTGATTGATTGATTGATTCATTCATTGCTAAACCTAATCGGAATTTGTGAATAATATTGTGTGTGTTGTTGAATATGTGTTGTTCTGTTAGGTTATGATAATATTGTGAATGTGATAATATGTTTGTTAGGGATTGAATTGTGTTAGGTTTGAACTTTTGATTGATTTCAGTTCTTCAATCAAATTCGAACACGATTAAGTCATTGATTACACGGATGAATCTCGAACACGATTAGGTCCTGACAAGTAATTGCGATCGAATTTGAACACGATCTGAACCGTTCTTCGATAAGGCAATTTCAATCGAATCACAGATCTGGTTCAATCTACACATGTTTTTTTATTTTTTATTTGTTCAAATCATGTCGATGCATTGATGATATTTGTTCAATTTGCACCTGTTCTTGAAACTTTTGTTGTTTGTTTATCAATTTACTAGTTGTTGAATCGGTGATACTTGTTCTTATGCCTGTTTTTACTGTTTATCAAATTGAAGATTAGATGTCGAACATTGATTTCCGTCGAAGTCATCGAGAACCGTCTATAGCAGATTGTTTACACATATTAGGGTTTGGCAAGGTATAATTATCGACCTCAGTTCTTGTTAATTCGATGATTAATTTGATCAAATTCATATTTCTCCAACGTGATGATCCTCGATTCTATTAAATAGTTAGGGTTTGTTGAGTATTGATTTTGTTGAGACTGTTGTTAATCCGAAAAACTGTTCATATGTAATTTGTTGAGAATTTAGACTGTTGATTTCGTTTATATTTACTTAATTGCCTCTCGTTTATATTTCTCCAGGTGTGTATGGTTTCACTCTTCCTACTGTATGTGGTATTTTATTGCTTTCAAATAACTATTAGTATTTATACCATCACAGGTGAAAAGTGCAATGGCTTGGTGGCAAGAAAGTTGAGTATCACAGCTTTGCTGTTGTCCTAACCTTGATACCTCAGTTCTTAAGCAACATTACGAGAAGAAAGTGCAAGAATTGAAACAAGAAAAGAAAAGTTTGTAGGTCTTTTTCCATCTTTAGTTCTTGGTTCTCTTTAACTTGTATAAATTTGCTGAAGTTTCTTTGGTTAATTGACAGAAAGAGATTGACCAACTTAGGTGTAATCTTACAAATATTTCTTCCACCTCTGATGACAGTACTCAAAAGTTGAAAGAAAGTTATCTTCAGAAGTTAATTTTGATGGAATCCCAGGTAAGTTCACTTTACGCCAGTTTGGATTTAACATGAAAAGTAACGTGTGCTTTCTAAAAAATTCCTTCATATAATATCATATAAAATATGAAGCAACTGAAATTTTGATATGTAATTGTGAGAGTAATTGGTTTAAATATGCCCTTGAATAACAATATTTGAATTTTAGGTTGTGGAGTTGAAGAAGAAGCAAGATGCACAAGCACAATTGCTAAGACAAAAACAAAGGAGTGACGAGGCAGCGAAAAAACTTCAAGATGAAATTCATAGAATCAAAACACAAAAGGTCCTTTTTTTATGTTCTAAAGTTTATAAGCAGCGTTTTTAAGATAACTTTTTACTAAATATGTGTGTGTACTTTTGTGATTGTGGATATACAGGTTCAATTACAACAAAAAATAAAGCAAGAATCTGAGCAGTTCAGATTATGGAAGGCCTCACGGGAAAAAGAAGTACTTCAGGTATCGATATTTGACAAGTCATTTACTATCTTCATATATAACATGGATCTTCTTTTCATGTTGATTTATCAATTTATGTATGATTTCATACATTATCATGATGTTTTTGTGGGAAAATGTATATTTATTGAAGAAGGGCAAAAAATATATTTTGTTGTTAGACGTTAACATGCTTATAATATGTGTATGGACAGCTTAAGAAAGAGGGAAGAAGGAATGAATATGAGATGCATAAATTACTAGCTCTAAATCAAAGGCAGAAAATGGTATGTTTAAAATACCCTGTTTTTATTTATTTGTTTCTCCTTTTTGTTCTAAATCTCATGTGAATATTTTTATATTCCTTAAGGTTTTACAACGGAAGACAGAAGAAGCTTCCATGGCTACAAAACGATTAAAAGAGTTTATTGGTATCATTTAAGACTTCTTCAAGGGATACATATGGTAAAACTTCGTTTAAAATTACATATTCAGTTCATGTGTTATCTTACCTTTTAAAATTTAACCATATGTATCCCTTGAAGAAGTTCATCATTCCGACTTTCAGTTTTTTCCCTGCTTACCAGGTATCTACAATGTTTATTTACTCAAAAACATATACATCTGAATATTTGATAGCATTTAATCCCGCTTCATCATGATCAGGGAACATCAATGGAGAAGAGTATGAGACCAGCACCAAATTGGGCATATGCAGCTCCTCTCTTCTCTCCTGCTGGAGCATCATCAGGATTCGGTAAATCAACAAACACTGCTTCATCATCACTAGTTGCTGGTGCTCATCATCAATCACCATTTCTCCATCCATTCATACGCAAGTACTACTTTTAGGAGTTGAAGGTACAAGCAGCAGAAGATCAAACGCTTTTAGGCTCTTTTTTTTCTTTTCTTTTGAGGACTGAAAAGATTGTAGTTAAGTTACTTCATTTGGATGGAAAGGAACTGAACTATAGGATGCTAGTTTGGATGTTTGGATTTGGAAAATTTAATTTTAGTTATTTGATGTTTTGATTTGGATATTTATTATAAGGAACATTGGATGTATAAATTTTTACATTTTAATGGAATGACAACAAGTTATAAATTGTTATGTTTTTATGAAATGGAATAGCCAATTTATAGAATGGAATACCAATAGACCATAAATGGTAGCAAAACGGTGGAAAATGTGACAAAGCGGTAGCAAAAAGGTGGCAAAATAGCGGTAGCAAAACGGTGGCAAAACAAAATGTGGTAGCAAAATGGTGACAAAAAGCGGTAGCAAAAAGGTGGCAAAATAGCCGTAGCAAAACGGTGACAAAAAGCGGTAGCAAAACGGTGGCGAATCAACGGTAGCAAAATTGGTAGCAAAAAATAAAACGGTAGCAAATAGGTGGCAATAGGGCATTTGCTACGTGTGCTTTTGCCACTGAGTTTTTGGTGGCAAAACGGTGGCAAAAGAGCAATTGCTACCGTTTTGCGACCGAAAATGTGGTAGCAAATACCTAATTCTCTAGTAGTGATAGTCGTGAATTGAAATGACTAATCTAACCACCTTGTGAATGATGATAGTTTGTCGCCTAACGAGCTAGGTGGAGGCTTGGGAAAGAAGCGGTCAAACGAATCAAGCACGAGAAGAAAAGCATATTCGGATGCGAGGTAAGTATAGCTTACACTAGTCATATAGTTTAGAATGTCCTTTTGTTGTTTTGATTTCGAACAAGACAAATGGAAAGTTGAGATATGGTGTTTCCGGCGTGTAGTCGTACGGAACAAGATAACCAATAAGGGTAAAATTGAAATTTGGACACTTGTTGATAATAATTATTGGTTTTGAAAGATACATATTTCGTAAGCCTTATTAGGCCAAAAAGCGTTAAGAGGTGAATTATAGTTAAAACGACCGTGCGGTGTAAATCGGAACGAGTCGTGTAGACGAGATGGCAATAAGCTTTATCTCGCCAATATTATCGGTCATTTAGACCAACGGGTCAAAAGGTGAAAATATCACTTTTTGACAATATCGACTAATGGTTTGATGAGTTATTTGATTTCAGAAATAAATATCGAGTGGATATTTACATCGCTATTACTTAGTAGATATTGAGGCAAGGTACTTAAATGGGTCAATGTAATGATCCGAGCCAGGTACACATAATAAGATAACTCTCATTTAAATGTAAGGCTAATGAGAGTTAAACGAAGTCTAAAATAAGTTTTTGGTTACCTTAATAGGTAAACCAAATGTTACGAACGATGGTCATTATATTTGTTATAGGTTCCTAACCATTACCAAGAGTTTAATAAGGGTTTTAGCCATGGAAATGGGTTGCATTTGATGGTTTGGTTCGAATTTAAAATGACCCTAAACATAATTTCCGCAGCTTTTTATACGGATTTCGACTAATCTTAAAAAAATCATATAAAATCAACCGTTTATCCGATTTGGGTGTTCTATACCTTTTCGGAAAGCTTATGAAGTAAATTTTTACTGTTTTCAATCATAAGAAACAAATGTGGTTGTTAAATAGGCCAAAAGAATGAATTAAACAGCTGTTCAAAACCTTGAAAGCTGTTTGAAAAATGAAAATATAGTTGCTGTGCTGATTTTATAAAAATCATATAAAATCATAGAAAATTCGTTAGAAGGTGTACCTTATATGCTTGCGAAGGTATTGAAGTTTTCTACGATCCATCTTTGAACATGTTAATCTAGTTCGGACTTTGAATGGGTCATAATGGTCAATTACAGCAGCTGTATAGAAAATCGCTGCACATTAATTATGTCGTTATTAATCCAGAAAAAGACATATGATTGCGTATACTTGATTTAGTCATGCCACCGTAAGTTACGGTGGAGCTGATATGATTACGATGGTTACATACTGAGTTACGGTGGAAGGATAGACTTTCAGGGGCTACCGTAACTTACGGTGTCACCGTAAGTTACGGTGGACCCAGAAACAAAGTATATTTTATTTAGTTTAAATTCCCGGATTCGTTTAGACACGTTTTAAACCTCGTATGACTAAAGTATTTCATGTTTATGGAATATAGGTACTTTTGGATGTCGGAAGACGATCAAGCTCAGCGAAGAACCGAACACGATAAAGATACACGCTTCCGCACTTTGCCACGTTGTAAATTTTAAACAACGAATTCGATCACGTTATGTAGAATAACTTATGATTTGTAAATCTTTTAGTAAACCCGTATTTCCGATGCATATGTAATCGTAATTACATGATTGTTTTCGTAAAAGATTCATTAAACCTTAAATTATAAGAACGGGTGTTACAGTATCAAACCTTCCGAAATATGATCGTAAGTTAAACATACCCTAAATATCCCTTACCTAGCTTAGCAATAGGCTTAGAGGTGTTTCATGCGCAAAAAATAAACTTTTAAGTCATGCAGGGACTAAAAGTGTCAAAAAGTGCACAAGTTTGCATTTTCGCGCATATCTCACATTCTGAATATCTCCGGACACCCAGAAATTTATGTAACCACAAAAATATTTAATTTTAGTGATCGGCAGGATAAAATTCCATTCGTCGCGTAATTTGGATCATTTTTCGCGTCCGTTCGTGTTTCGTCGTAATTAGCCGAACAACGCAATCGTACGACCAAACGAACCGACATCCGACATATGTTTGAGCATGTTTTATGTTACCTATGTTTAGGCATAATTGTAGAGCCTTGAACATGGCTTAACGGGCCTTAAATGTGTCGTTAATAGCATTTAACATGGTCAGGGGCTGAATCTGTAATTCAGCAAACTTGTTCTGATCTTGACAGCTTTCAAAAGCTGTTTTAAACCTGTATCCATCTGATTCAGAAGTCAGAGGGACTGAATATGTATTTTTTTATAAGATATACGAGTTTAAAAGGGCTATTAATATGCAGCTATATAAGGACAGGGACCGAAAAAAACTTTTCAGCAAATTTGTTTCGCTGACTGTTTA
The DNA here is from genome assembly GCA_030545235.1 of Helianthus tuberosus. NCBI lineage: Eukaryota > Viridiplantae > Streptophyta > Magnoliopsida > Asterales > Asteraceae > Helianthus > Helianthus tuberosus. The sequence goes on along the minus strand of CM060408.1, from coordinate 184,152,907 downwards.
TATAGTTGTTGGTTTCATTTTTTCAGCTGAATACACTTTCAAAACCATTTCTTTTGCATACTAGGGGCTGCTACCAGATTCATAAAACCAGAATACACATGTTTTAATCTGGTTAACTCACCCTAACACTTGTCATGATCTCCTCCTATCTCAAAAACTATGAATAGGTGAACTTTTCTCACATTCTAACACACACTTTCAACAATTCTGCTATAACTCTCAATGTAAAAGGATCCTGACCTCTTGGGAACCTCCTTTCAATCCATTGGACCCTTTGTAAGCTTCCTTAACCTTTCTAATTCGTGTTTTATTAGTTTAATGGCCTAAAGTCAAAACCGTCGTAATTAAGGTTTGACTTAGTGATTAATCACTAATGGTCCAGTCATTTTTCGAATTGAAAGTGGCTATGAGTTGGTAATTATGTGGTAATAAACCCTTAAAAGGGCACCCTCTGATTCCCACTCTAACTAGGTCAATTGTCGGGTCAAACTTAATTGTAAAAATTCAACAGAAAGCTAATTTTCAAATAAACACATAATTAACAATGTAGAAGCCATGAAACCTGTTTTATCACTCATATAACTTGGTAATTAATGTAAGAACATGTCTAAACATGTTCAACCCGACAATTTTGAGTTTAGGCTCGGTTCGGAACCGAAAGTCGCAAAAGTAGACTTTTGCTTTGACTTTCAGTTCTGACCCGATTTAGATTGTTTTAGAAATTCCTTAGGCTTCCATTAGGTCCATGTTTCATATTAGTATAACCCTCTGAGATTATACAACTTGGATCCTAATTTATCCTATTCATTTGCATGTTTCCGTTATATGCCTAAATGTTGACCTTTGTGCCCTTTTTACCTTAAAACGAGATTTTTGAAAATGTGAGCGGACAAAAACCTTTATTACTGATTTATAAAATTGTCCTAAAAATTTGACATCAGTTTGAGGTCTAGATTAGGAGTTATGCTCAATAGCGTAATTTGAAAGCTTTTTATTAATTAAACGACATAATTAGCATAAAGCCTATCTAAACGCAAATTTTGATACCAAACTTTTTACCCACTGATGTAAAATAATATTTTGGGATTTTTAAAGATTTTTATTTATTTTTAGGCTGAGCATAACATATGGTTCTAGCTTTAATTCGGTAATTGTCGGTTTTGCCCTTTTGGCCTATAAAATGTGTTTTACATAACATTTTGATACCAAACCTTTTGCTACTGATTTTATATGATAAATAAAATATTTTAAGCCTTCTGGAATGATAAAAATATAAGTTTTTCCTATAAAACCCGGAAATCGCTTAAAACCGTCTTTTTACGCGTTTTAAATGCATAGTATGAGTTAAAACTGTTTTAAACATATAAGACTTAATACCTACTGATGTTTTTAGTAAATTTTTATACTTTAACAGTAAGCAAAAGTTTTAAACTCAGATTTCCATATTTGACCTTTTAAGTTTATGTGAAATTACCAAAATGCCCATACGGTGCATAGTTTGGTTATAAATGATAAATTTCACATATATGCAATACCCTACTGATATAACCTATTAAATTAAGTATTTTTGCTGATTATATCAGACCTGAAACTCAGATTAATAATTTAACTCTTTTATAAGTTTTAAAATGACCAAAATACCCCTACGGGGCATAATTTGAGTTTAAATTCGTTTTGGGCATAACGGAAGGTATCCTACTGATATCACAACATATTTAAGGCATATTAACTTAGGAAACCTGTTCATGACTCATTCTGTTACCCGTTACGCACTTTTCGCGTTCGGTGCGGTTTATGTAACTAGTTTGCATAAACTAGCCGAAACGGGTCAAACCTTATCATTTTTATCTCAAAATCCAGAATGTGTTTAGTTTACCCATATTAAGCAACTATACAAGCTTGTCGGGTCTAAACCACATTCTAATCCGGTCTTCGCTTATTCGTGCGTTTTGAACCGTATCTTCTTTTAAAACTAACCGGTCTAAGTCTAGGCTTAATTAAGACCCGTTAGGAATCTAATAGGTTATTAAAAACCTTCATTCCAGATTAAGAGCCCCAGTAAAGGTACTTGTGCTTGCTGATTAGGATATACGGCTGAGTATAAATTGCATTTTTAAGCTCAGGTAAATACTCTTAACTTATTTTCCCTATACGGGCTTGGGATACGGTATTATAATAATACCGCTTGGTCGGGTGTGTAGTCATTTAAATCGTATTGTGATTAATGTATTTACATAACCCGTTTTAATCTGTATTATTTGGTGTATGGCCTTTGGGGGTTAAATGACCATGTCCCGGATATCCTTGGCATCATTCAAAGAAATGGCCACGACCTAAGCACGGGGTGTAGGCATACACCTGACAGTTGCATATGTAAAAACTGGTAATCCACTTAAAGGAATCAACCTTGTGGGCATTATACATGTGGCGTGTCAATTAATCTTAACCGGCTCTTCTAACCGGTACTAACGAACGACAAATAAGTAAAACTGTATACAAGATTATTTTTAAATAATTGTCCCAAGTTATAAAAGAATTTTGTGCCTTGAGCATTCAAATCAAATTTGTAAAACATTTTCAAAATGAGTCGGTTAATTGTATTTACCAGTGTAAACTGACGTATTTTCCAAAAAGATTAAGTGACAGGTACTGTACGTAATTGGCTGGGAGCTCAGGGCGTCATTAGGGAATCTTGCAAGTTCTAGATGCCTAAAGTCTGTTGAACAATGTTATCCTTCTGTTTTAAGATCCGCCTGTGGATCCATCTTACATTCCGTTGTAATATTTGATATTACTTTTGAATCAGTTTGTAATATAATTACTTTAGACTTCCACTGTGCATTGAACTGTGATTATTTGACTATAATGATATCAATTACGTCACGATACTCCCCACCGGGTCCACCGGAAATACGTGGAAATATTGGGGTGTGACAATTGCTTATTGTTGTTATTGTTCATAGATCTTACACTTTGTAAGATCAAGGGTGGTTTGGGCGTTTTTCTGGGTTGGATAAGAAATAAAAATTATGCGTCACGATTTTGCCACTATTTCTGGTGTTCTTGTTCATTTGTCTTGTTTATCTGCTGTACATACCATTTTTACAGGAACATAAGCAGAAGTTGAGTACTGCCGTAACTGATGTTGAGCAAGGTGTTGTTGGGGATTGTTAACATGACAATATTCAACTTTCAACTTTTGAGTCTATCTTCAATGTAAATTCCTATCTTTTAATCTAAGTTAACAAATCTTAACTTTACCAAACTCCTACTGATCGAATCGAAAACTTCGTTATCAGACAAGTGGAGCGGAACCCCGTGTATGTTCAACCATGCTATCCTTTCGAAGGCAACAACTTGTCCTTTCCATAGCTCCAAGTTCGAAAACCAACCGTATTCTGGGGCGTTACCCCTGAACTCATCGGCCTCCAAAAAGGTTTTGAAGACGATAAGAACATTCAAGCCTCCAAGGTATTTAATAGCCGCTTCTCTATACTTAGCTTCCTTCATTAGCACATCCAGTTTCCTCAATGTCCATAGATCTTTCACTCTACTAACGATAGCCTTGTTATAAAATTTTCGAATGCCTTGATGAACTTGGACACGTTCACTTCCTTGCACTTCTCGTGATTTAACTGTTTATGTTGAGCGCTGGAAACCGTACCAGCGTAAGTGGCCTCGCTTGACATGAACGTCCTGAATCGCTTGTCCTCCTTTATCTTCTGTTCCATATTGTCTTGAGACTTCATCTTCACCTTTCCATTAAAGTTAATGTTGCCCAGGTTCTCCCACACCTCTTCGTTCTCCAAAGAGAACCTGGCTAAGTTGATGAACAACTTAAAACTTCCCAGCCAAACATTTTTCATCTTCTTCTCCAACTCTATCGGGTCTTCAACACCTTTAAAACTATCAAACCCGAATCTATTACCCCTTTTATCTCTTTTCCTTTGAATATATACTCCAACAACATCTCGGAAAACCGATAGAACCTCAACGACCTCCTTCGAGCTGCACTTCTCCGGCAACCTCGCCACAAAGAACTTCGTAATACCTCTGTTAACCCCTTGTTTCCATCCGAGTGGTTTGCTTCAAATCCCTGGTCTTCCTTACTCACCGGTCTTCTCAGGTCCGTTGGTTTTCTTGGGAGCATTTTTCATACTTGCCTTAAAGATTCGTACTTAAACGAATGATTCTTGGATTTGTTACGTTGAAAATAGTTCTTTCAACAAGTTCCGGTCAAAGATGTAGTGCAACGTTTTCAAAAAATGAAAAATCATAGGGAACAACTATAGGTAGAAAAATTCAATTCGGAAAGACCATTATATTTGTATTACGTGTTTTTTTTTAATTCTAGTTATGATTTTTTTTATTATTGCATCATACTTTTATTATGTGATCAACCTAACCCAACCCGTCAAATTCACCCGAAATTTTTTATATATGCTACTATAAGCATCTAAAAACATTACTAATATAAATTCTCACCAGTGACACTATAGATGGGAAATGTACTTACCACTCACTTACCTCATGCTTAATTTATTATATTTATGCTAAATGAAGTAATATGGGCCCTAAATGCTTTATTTAGGCTAAATGAAGTAATATGGGCAGGGACGGAACCACTATTTTAGGCTAAATGAAGTAATATGGTTATATATGGGCCCTAAATGCTTTATTTAGGTCTGGTCAAGTGAATGACCCAAGACCAGATTATGATTAGTATATGTACTTGAAATCTGAAAATAGTATCGTTCGCGTCATAATCTCATGGGTTTGCATTCACATGCATCTTTTATTAAGATTGTAGTTGGGTTGTTCTTTTCTCTCCATTTCTATATCCTTTTTAACTTTTATGTTATGAAATGAATAACTTTTATAAAGAAGGAATAAGATTCAAACATAAAAACAACTGTAAATTATTTAAACGAAATAAAAACCCGTTTAAAGGCCCAAATAAAAGAGCTCATAGTAACTTTTCAAGATTCTTGAAAATCATAAACCTAATACTTAAAGTGGTATTTAATTTTTACTATAGTTGCATAAAGGGATGACATAAGAATAAATCAAAGAATAAAATGGTTCACATGGTTTTTTTTTTCCACTATATTATTACTAGGGTTGGCCCGATCAAGCTTTTTTATGTAATTTCCAACACTTTGTTGGTCATTTTCACAGGGAACCGATATGAATTTTTCCAAAGTATCGTACACGTTAAGATAAACGAAAGCGCTATGCCATTTTCGGGCCCCAAGTTAGTTGCAAGCAGTTTCGACGATTTAGCAAGTTTGAATGATAAAATAGCTTTTGGTTGTTGTTGAAGCATCTAAAGCTTTATTGAAAAGCAACATATTATATGATTGCTTGATGGAAATTTTAAACAATGTTTTGAATTTCTTATTAAAAAATTTGTGTCAAATTTCCTAGTAACTTGGTATTAGCATCATAGATACATTAATTTGGTGTCTTTTATTGAATTTGTTTATTTTATATCCTTTTTGATTGAGAAAATATGTTTGGTTAATCTATACTATTATAAAAAGGAGAAGTGACGTACAAAGATGTAAATTTACATTACATACAACTTTCGAAACAACATGTACAAATAATCAAAACACATTTGAAAAGGGTAAAGTAGTAAACAACACTAAATTTTAAGACACTAGAGGGACAAAATAGTAAATTTATTGGAATCCTTCTTTGCAATCTAAAATTCAGTTCCATCTTTGCCCTTATTCAACCGAGAAGTCTGTATTGAAGTTTCATCTTTCACATTCCCTCACCTGCCCTTCAATTGAATGTTGCGACTCAATCGTCTGCCTTCAATTAGTCCCCTCAATCCACCTCATAAACAACGCTTAAAACCAAAATTGAATGCTTCAGTTTCAGATCAGATCGATTCAATTCCTTTAATCCATCTTTAATTCATGTTCAATTGCATATGCAGAAAAGAGAAAGAGAACCAGAGATACATACTAGCGGCAATGAAGCCCCAAATCAGAAAATGATATTCGTCAAATCGCTTGCTTAAACCCTAAATAAAGTAGAGGTACGTAATCCATATTCGTTGGCATCAATAGTGTTATAAAGATCAATTGAGTTCAACAATGAATTCTGGTTATTATTTGTTAGGTTCCTCACTTATATTGCATTGGTGATGCAAATGGGAAATTGATGCTTGCTCATGCTGCAAGTGCGAATGGAATATCAGGTAAGTGACGATACATGTTTATGTTCTTCAGACAATTAAGGTATGATTCTTTCATTCTGAGTTAATATTTCTGGTGGTTTTGTGTCTTGGGGGTGTGATTTGTGAGAGGTAGATTCGGAATTTTAGGGCTTTAAGGTTGTTGATGACTGATGAAGTGATTCCAGGTGATGGTAGCGGTTGTCGGCATCAGAGATGAACTCTAGACGCAAGACCACAGGGGTTGCTTATGGTGAGAGGTCCGATTAGGAGCATATGAAGGTAATTTGAAATTGTTGGGATGTGTTCGGAATAGATAAATGGGTCAAACTTGTCATCTGGATTAATATTAATAACTATTATGAAGTTTTTAGTGTCTGTGTATTCTAGAATTTGATGTTTTAATGCTATCTTGTTCAAATTTCAAATTGTGTAGTTGGTCACTAAGACTTGAAGTTGTTTCATTTTGGGGCAAAATTAAGAATATTGTTGGTTTCGGGTTGATACTTGATACTTTATTTCTTTGTGGGCGAGTTCCAAATCTTATATGCATTTTATTTCATATTGTTTTTAACTTTTTATGAATTATTTTGTTTGATTTAATTTGGGGTTCCGGCGATGACGATGACAGTGATTGTGTACCCTAGGAAACGATGGGGGTTCCGCTGATGAGATTGCTGGTGTATTCTGCATATGATTAGGTCATATGGTTCAGATGACTGCAGCGAGCGGTGGCTAGGGTTTTGCCATATTTTAGGTGTTTATGCTTGCCTTGCTCCTGATTGACTGATCGACCAATCGAGGAATTGTTCAAGGTAAAACTCGTATTTCTGAACCGATTTTGTGGAAAACGTTTAGAAAAGTGTATAATTTTCGCATCTGTTTACAGAGGTTGGGGCGGTTTGACGAGCAGATTGAACTACTTCAATCGAAAATTGCTTATATGTAGGAGAACACTTTGATAGATGGAAACCATACGAAGATTGCAAGATCACAAGGGAAGAAAATTCAAATTACGGTTCTACAAGAGTACTCGTGGTAGGATGATTTATTTTTATAAAATTTATAATCTGTGTTAGCTATATATATTAAATATTAATCGTATGCATTTCGTGTCTAATCACAGGTTATTAGGGAATTTGGCATGAGCTTATTTGCAGCAAGATTATTATAAAGTGGCTGAAGAGACGTATAGGTGGGTTTGTAATATTTTGTTTTAAAAATTAGAGTAAATTGCTGTTTTGGTCACTGTTCTACCTTACTGAACTAAACCGAGGCTGCAATGTGTTATGTTTGTGTTATGTTTATGAGTATTAATACAACTTATATGAACCATGTCAAACATAACTGATATAGACCTGCAACCTCTTTTCATGCATATGATTATTTTTTTACATAGACCAACAGCATCAGCAGTCATTATGAAAACACCTAGGTTGACCCCTTTAAGCCGTTTGATGAAACAAGGTGACCACTTTAAACCGGTTAATGCTGACCTGTTCATACTTGTTAATAGCGATGGTATCGAGCGCTATAGCGAATAGTGTAGCGTTGGATCATTGCTATCTGATGTTTAGCGTTCAATAGCGACAGTTAGGGTTTTTTTCCTTTTTAAGAAAATATTAAAAAACCAACTTTTAGGCATTTTAATCGACCAAACAGCTGTATTCTTCCCTAATTGCATAACAAATCTTATATTCGTGAATAAAACCCAATTCTTTTTTTTTTGAAAAAGTTCTAATATGCTATCGCTAAACATCAAATAGCTCTCGCTATCGCTACGTAGCGTATAGGTAGCTTGTCGCTATTTGCTATTAACAACTATGGACCCGTTTAAATCATTAGATGAGACAGGCTGACCCGTTTAAAACGTTTAATCAACCAGGCTAACCGGTTTAAACCGTTTAATCAACCAGGCTAACCCGCTTAAACCGTTTGATCAACCAGGCTGACCCGTTTAAACCGTTCAACCAGGCTAACCCGCTTAAAGTCTGAAATCGACATTAAGCTCGGAGGCACACATTGAAATCGAGATCGCCTATAAAGTCTAGAATCAGATGAAGAGAAAGCAGAAGCAGCTGCAGAAGAATTGGCGGGAATTCCATTGAATTTGAGTGAGGATAAAACCAAAGGGACACATGCACACCCCTAAGGTTATAACTTATTTATGGCCCATGACTGCTCTTCGAACGTTGTTGCCTTAATCTCATTTTTTGTTTCTATATATTGTTATCTATTTCACAAATAAGATTTATTTGCAGAGGTGCAAGATGGTATTCAATGGAAATGGACGGAGTTGTTACATATACCGGAGCAAAAATAATCCAGAACGCGCATTCACTCATTAAAAAGATCGGAAGACCGTTGGAACTAGACACATGGTATATGGTGTGCTTTGCCAGGGTCATTCCCTGAGAATTTCACCTTTAGGTATAATTTTATGGTATATCATTTTGTGATTTGTTGATGTGGCATAACGTTTTAGGATGTAATTTTTCACCATCTATAAAATTTTCATTAGAGAGACTCAAAGAAGAAGCTAACAATCTCGTATCCATGTGTTATGCTCAATGCTGATGTGTTTGAAAACAACAAAAAAATAAACAATATCAGGTTAGATGGATTCTATACTTTTATTATAGTATGTTCGCGTCCAAACAGTTCCCGTCGAAACGGTTCGGTTCGAAACGGTGCGGGTCGAAACGGTTCGATTAGAAACGGTACAGATTGAAACGAAACCCGACCCGAACCGACCCGTTCCGATCCAAAACATGTGTCGTGCCGAAACCTGTCTCGGCCCGAAACTCAATTTGAACTAAACCCATTCCGATCCGAAACCTACCCTGTTTCTTTAAGACACTAACCCACATCCACCCATTTATTTAATGTTGTCGACCCGCTTTGACCCAAAAATAACAAGATTGGAATTTCAAGTGACCCATTTTGACCCATTTGGTTAAAATATCTTACCCAAACCAACCCATATAATTTTAAAATCAACCCAAACTGACCCATTTGGAAGGCTTTGGGTCAAGATTGCCCCCTCTATTCATGATAGATATGATATTTATGGTTATGTCTATGAAAGGTCAGTACTCTTTACTTCAAGATTCCAAGTGGAAAATTTAAATTAAGCAATGGCAGTGCAGTAGTGACAAACCTAAGCTTAGGATGCTTGCACAAATTTTGTTGATAGAGCATGAATTAAGCATTTGCCTGAAAGTGTATTTGATATTCATTTGTTGCCCCACTACCATGTACCAAACAAAAATAACATGAATATGCTGTTTGTATAACAAATAACAACTTACTGATAGCACTTTTTTTTTAGTTTTGATGTCGAATTCAATTACATTGGATCAAACCACATGCCATCTTGATTGTTTTAATTTATACATTTGTGTTGGCTTCAAAGGTGTGCCGATATACATATAGATATACTGATCGAATTTAAGAAAACTAGAGGTGCGTTGATATACATACCACTTACTGAAATCAGGAATATCAATCAGAGTTTGTGATAATATTTCAAAGCAGCAAAATGGATCGACAACAACAATATTAAGCCGCATAACAGAAGAGCAACAATAGTATTAAGATGGACAACAAGATCAGAATGGATTAGCATTAGATTAAGCTGGACCACTACATCAAAATGGATCAGCAACAACATATTAAGACGGACAATAACATGTTAATTTTCTTATTTTCGAATGATAATCTGATAGAAATAGCTTGTATTTTACAAACCCAGAATGGGTTGTGGTTCGTAATAGATGTCATAAATGAATTAGATATCAGTTGGAACACCCGCCGCAACGCGCGGGCATTCCCACTAGTACATGTAAATGCTAAGACATTGATGATGAGTTGATGGCATAGAGAGGGGAGAAGTCTTGGAGGATAAGCAAGATGTTTCTAGGGTAAAAATGTACTTTAAAATCTATCTTGATTCTTGAATAGTTAGTTTCAAGACAAAGGGCTTGTAATATTTAAGTACAAATTAAGGTGTTTAGTAAATGTTTACTCTTAAAATGACTTAGAATTCTAGTCTCATGGTGAACATTAATGTAAACTTAGAATATTTTATGGGGGTATGAGTTAGGCGTCAAAAGGTACATACCAAATCGCTAAATAACCTACCAAAGGGTCCAATGGTATCAAGGTGTTGCCTTGCGTTTGTGTCCCTCTCCCAAAAGTGAGGTGTACTCCCATTAGAAACAAGTGGTGTTGATTTTAGAAGCAGGGTAGTTTGCCATTCAAAATATAGCGTTTTCAAACCACTTAAATAGTTTTTTTATTTTTTTTTATTTTTGTTTTTAACAGAAAAACACACACCCTTTAAGATTTACCTCCAAGATACTTCTATTACCCTTTATGAGACTTGAACTCCTAACACTTTCTTAAAGATTAAAAATAAATATTAACATAATTAAGTAGATGATTTAGGTAAGTTTCTTTGCTACATGTTTATAGTTTCTATGGGTGTAGGTGTTTGAACATATACGTGAAATTACAGATGTCTTTCATTTCCTTGGCAGTTGAAAAGGTGTAAAAAGTCAACGTCAAAGTCTTTAGTCTCTTGGATATGCATGCCACGTATGCTTTGAATGGTTTGCAGCATCCACTTAATTACATTGTTAACTTTTAGAATATATGGTATGAAGGGATTCGTTTGGGATTTATCAAGAAAAAAATGTTTTTATGTTGCATCATGTAGACGTATTTTTTTCGATTCTTCACATCCCCAATGTCACACTTTGTTGAAGCTCTATTTGAAATGTAATATAATGTTGAGCTGACTAGATATGACTTTATGCATATATTATTTAACTAAAAACATAATAAAAAACCACATTCCCCTTCCCACGCCTGCAGGTTGCGCCTAGCCCCCACCCCACTCTCTGGTTGGTGCTCCAATGTAACAGTGTCCGTGCCCCTGGCCGGCATAGGTTACGTGACACCAATAGCGTCCCATAACACCTTATATTAATGATGATTCTTGTGTCTTATTTAAGTTATTTATATTAGTTATAGATTTAGTTTCTAAGACCGTGGGGTATGGTGGGGCGTGGGTTGGGGGCATGGTGCGACACGTGGAGTATGGGGCACCCAAGACCAAAAGCCCAGGGGTTTCACCATGTCATGTGGGTAGCCCCGCCCAATGAGGTTTCACCATGTCATGTGGGTAGCCCCGCTCAACGCCCGGGCTAAATCCCACGCCAATGGGGCCACGCCCAAACCCAAGCCCACCCGGGGTAATGACTTGGGCGTTTCTCTCCAACCCACGCCCCAACCCCGACCCATACCCCATAGTCTAAACTCAAATTTTATACAGATTGCCAATAGAGTTATTTGCTTTTGTTAGTGGTCTCTAGCTATGTTAGAGATGGGTAGTTAAAGTTATATGAAATAATTATTTTACCCTTTTGAAAATTACACTTTCGCCTTTGTATTAATATAATATCAAAAAGGTTTATTTTTATGATATTTATTTTGTTGATAATTATCATTATCGGTTAGAAAAACGAAAATGCAAGGGATTTTGAAAAAGAAAAACCAATTTGAATTGTTAAAACATCAACCTTACCAATACGCTACAATTTACAACATTCTGTTAGTTGACCATTTGGTTGACTGATATCTTTGTATTACCCACAGGGGCAACATTGTACTTTCACCGGCCACTAAACCCTATCTTTTGTAATAAGCCATAACTTTTCCCCATCTAAAAAATACAAGCCTAACATTTCCCCCAAAACCCACCCGACGATCACCGTCCCTATGATCAACTTCTCCGGCGATCACCTCCCCGTGAACCTAGAAACATGTAACATCCGTCAAAATCGGATACTAAAACCCGACTAGTTTTGTAAACCGGATCCTAAGGATCCTAAGCGAATTAAATAAAGATAATTTTTTTAATTATTTATAATGTTAATAATAATACGCGTTAAGTTAATTATGTTCGGGTTTAAAACAATATTTTTTTTCAAATAAAATAGCGTAAGTTCCGTGAAATAATATAAAAGGAATAATAAACAAGGTCAGGTTTATCATGAATATAATCATGTTTATATTATATAGAAAATCCTATTACAATACCAATTTAACAAAATAATACATCACAAATATTATTTCTGATATTTACAAGAAAATAAATAAGTTAAAATTTTTTTATGAAAAATATTTGATTATTGATACTTTATCTAAATTTAGCAATTACAAAATATATATTAACATAAATATTTTTATGTTATTATTGCAAACCCCGTTACTTTTACTTAGGTCACTTTTACATGATCATTTATTCATTTTGTGAATACATAAAATATGCCACAAATAGAATGGTTAAAATCATCTAGTTAGTAAAATTAATTAAATGGCTAGATATTATTATTTAGATTGGATATTCACGAAAAAGACATAGTAACTTAAATATTTTTATGTTATTATTTCCTAGATAATTTCTATCAAAATGCATGATCAATTTATTTAGACATGTTTTGGACTTTATATAATTATTGATTAGGAGGTTGTATATTTAATTAATAACATTGTTGGAAATTCATTATTACTAAAATGCAAGTCTTACAAAAGTAATAATATAATTAGTGTTATTACTAACTAGTGGGAATGCCCGCGCGTTGCGGCGGGTGTTCCAACTGATATCTAATTCATTTATGACATCTATTACGAACCACAACCCATTCTGGGTTTGTAAAATACAAGCTATTTCTATCAGATTATCATTCGAAAATAAGAAAATTAACATGTTATTGTCCGTCTTAATATGTTGTTGCTGATCCATTTTGATGTAGTGGTCCAGCTTAATCTAATGCTAATCCATTCTGATCTTGTTGTCCATCTTAATACTATTGTTGCTCTTCTGTTATGCGGCTTAATATTGTTGTTGTCGATCCATTTTGCTGCTTTGAAATATTATCACAAACTCTGATTGATATTCCTGATTTCAGTAAGTGGTATGTATATCAACGCACCTCTAGTTTTCTTAAATTCGATCAGTATATCTATATGTATATCGGCACACCTTTGAAGCCAACACAAATGTATAAATTAAAACAATCAAGATGGCATGTGGTTTGATCCAATGTAATTGAATTCGACATCAAAACTAAAAAAAAAGTGCTATCAGTAAGTTGTTATTTGTTATACAAACAGCATATTCATGTTATTTTTGTTTGGTACATGGTAGTGGGGCAACAAATGAATATCAAATACACTTTCAGGCAAATGCTTAATTCATGCTCTATCAACAAAATTTGTGCAAGCATCCTAAGCTTAGGTTTGTCACTACTGCACTGCCATTGCTTAATTTAAATTTTCCACTTGGAATCTTGAAGTAAAGAGTACTGACCTTTCATAGACATAACCATAAATATCATATCTATCATGAATAGAGGGGGCAATCTTGACCCAAAGCCTTCCAAATGGGTCAGTTTGGGTTGATTTTAAAATTATATGGGTTGGTTTGGGTAAGATATTTTAACCAAATGGGTCAAAATGGGTCACTTGAAATTCCAATCTTGTTATTTTTGGGTCAAAGCGGGTCGACAACATTAAATAAATGGGTGGATGTGGGTTAGTGTCTTAAAGAAACAGGGTAGGTTTCGGATCGGAATGGGTTTAGTTCAAATTGAGTTTCGGGCCGAGACAGGTTTCGGCACGACACATGTTTTGGATCGGAACGGGTCGGTTCGGGTCGGGTTTCGTTTCAATCTGTACCGTTTCTAATCGAACCGTTTCGACCCGCACCGTTTCGAACCGAACCGTTTCGACGGGAACTGTTTGGACGCGAACATACTATAATAAAAGTATAGAATCCATCTAACCTGATATTGTTTATTTTTTTGTTGTTTTCAAACACATCAGCATTGAGCATAACACATGGATACGAGATTGTTAGCTTCTTCTTTGAGTCTCTCTAATGAAAATTTTATAGATGGTGAAAAATTACATCCTAAAACGTTATGCCACATCAACAAATCACAAAATGATATACCATAAAATTATACCTAAAGGTGAAATTCTCAGGGAATGACCCTGGCAAAGCACACCATATACCATGTGTCTAGTTCCAACGGTCTTCCGATCTTTTTAATGAGTGAATGCGCGTTCTGGATTATTTTTGCTCCGGTATATGTAACAACTCCGTCCATTTCCATTGAATACCATCTTGCACCTCTGCAAATAAATCTTATTTGTGAAATAGATAACAATATATAGAAACAAAAAATGAGATTAAGGCAACAACGTTCGAAGAGCAGTCATGGGCCATAAATAAGTTATAACCTTAGGGGTGTGCATGTGTCCCTTTGGTTTTATCCTCACTCAAATTCAATGGAATTCCCGCCAATTCTTCTGCAGCTGCTTCTGCTTTCTCTTCATCTGATTCTAGACTTTATAGGCGATCTCGATTTCAATGTGTGCCTCCGAGCTTAATGTCGATTTCAGACTTTAAGCGGGTTAGCCTGGTTGAACGGTTTAAACGGGTCAGCCTGGTTGATCAAACGGTTTAAGCGGGTTAGCCTGGTTGATTAAACGGTTTAAACCGGTTAGCCTGGTTGATTAAACGTTTTAAACGGGTCAGCCTGTCTCATCTAATGATTTAAACGGGTCCATAGTTGTTAATAGCAAATAGCGACAAGCTACCTATACGCTACGTAGCGATAGCGAGAGCTATTTGATGTTTAGCGATAGCATATTAGAACTTTTTCAAAAAAAAAAGAATTGGGTTTTATTCACGAATATAAGATTTGTTATGCAATTAGGGAAGAATACAGCTGTTTGGTCGATTAAAATGCCTAAAAGTTGGTTTTTTAATATTTTCTTAAAAAGGAAAAAAACCCTAACTGTCGCTATTGAACGCTAAACATCAGATAGCAATGATCCAACGCTACACTATTCGCTATAGCGCTCGATACCATCGCTATTAACAAGTATGAACAGGTCAGCATTAACCGGTTTAAAGTGGTCACCTTGTTTCATCAAACGGCTTAAAGGGGTCAACCTAGGTGTTTTCATAATGACTGCTGATGTTGTTGGTCTATGTAAAAAAATAATCATATGCATGAAAAGAGGTTGCAGGTCTATATCAGTTATGTTTGACATGGTTCATATAAGTTGTATTAATACTCATAAACATAACACAAACATAACACATTGCAGCCTCGGTTTAGTTCAGTAAGGTAGAACAGTGACCAAAACAGCAATTTACTCTAATTTTTAAAACAAAATATTACAAACCCACCTATACGTCTCTTCAGCCACTTTATAATAATCTTGCTGCAAATAAGCTCATGCCAAATTCCCTAATAACCTGTGATTAGACACGAAATGCATACGATTAATATTTAATATATATAGCTAACACAGATTATAAATTTTATAAAAATAAATCATCCTACCACGAGTACTCTTGTAGAACCGTAATTTGAATTTTCTTCCCTTGTGATCTTGCAATCTTCGTATGGTTTCCATCTATCAAAGTGTTCTCCTACATATAAGCAATTTTCGATTGAAGTAGTTCAATCTGCTCGTCAAACCGCCCCAACCTCTGTAAACAGATGCGAAAATTATACACTTTTCTAAACGTTTTCCACAAAATCGGTTCAGAAATACGAGTTTTACCTTGAACAATTCCTCGATTGGTCGATCAGTCAATCAGGAGCAAGGCAAGCATAAACACCTAAAATATGGCAAAACCCTAGCCACCGCTCGCTGCAGTCATCTGAACCATATGACCTAATCATATGCAGAATACACCAGCAATCTCATCAGCGGAACCCCCATCGTTTCCTAGGGTACACAATCACTGTCATCGTCATCGCCGGAACCCCAAATTAAATCAAACAAAATAATTCATAAAAAGTTAAAAACAATATGAAATAAAATGCATATAAGATTTGGAACTCGCCCACAAAGAAATAAAGTATCAAGTATCAACCCGAAACCAACAATATTCTTAATTTTGCCCCAAAATGAAACAACTTCATGTCTTAGTGACCAACTACACAATTTGAAATTTGAACAAGATAGCATTAAAACATCAAATTCTAGAATACACAGACACTAAAAACTTCATAATAGTTATTAATATTAATCCAGATGACAAGTTTGACCCATTTATCTATTCCGAACACATCCCAACAATTTCAAATTACCTTCATATGCTCCTAATCGGACCTCTCACCATAAGCAACCCCTGTGGTCTTGCGTCTAGAGTTCATCTCTGATGCCGACAACCGCTACCATCACCTGGAATCACTTCATCAGTCATCAACAACCTTAAAGCCCTAAAATTCCGAATCTACCTCTCACAAATCACACCCCCAAGACACAAAACCACCAGAAATATTAACTCAGAATGAAAGAATCATACCTTAATTGTCTGAAGAACATAAACATGTATCGTCACTTACCTGATATTCCCTTCGCACTTGCAGCATGAGCAAGCATCAATTTCCCATTTGCATCACCAATGCAATATAAGTGAGGAACCTAACAAATAATAACCAGAATTCATTGTTGAACTCAATTGATCTTTATAACACTATTGATGCCAACGAATATGGATTACGTACCTCTACTTTATTTAGGGTTTAAGCAAGCGATTTGACGAATATCATTTTCCGATTTGGGGCTTCATTGCCGCTAGTATGTATCTCTGGTTCTCTTTCTCTTTTCTGCATATGCAATTGAACATGAATTAAAGATGGATTAAAGGAATTGAATCGATCTGATCTGAAACTGAAGCATTCAATTTTGGTTTTAAGCGTTGTTTATGAGGTGGATTGAGGGGACTAATTGAAGGCAGACGATTGAGTCGCAACATTCAATTGAAGGGCAGGTGAGGGAATGTGAAAGATGAAACTTCAATACAGACTTCTCGGTTGAATAAGGGCAAAGATGGAACTGAATTTTAGATTGCAAAGAAGGATTCCAATAAATTTACTATTTTGTCCCTCTAGTGTCTTAAAATTTAGTGTTGTTTACTACTTTACCCTTTTCAAATGTGTTTTGATTATTTGTACATGTTGTTTCGAAAGTTGTATGTAATGTAAATTTACATCTTTGTACGTCACTTCTCCTTTTTATAATAGTATAGATTAAAGTTTAGTTTTGTCTAAATATATAATTCATTATATATACATATATTTTTGGATTAGGAAATTTTATATATAATATGGGGAAAGTGAATATAAGACTGTTACACATCTAACCTTAGATGTAAAACTATCAAAACTACCTCGTTTTGATTAAAATATAAATAACAATTTTAATTTTAATTCATTTTCCCCTTGTTCATCTCCATCTATCCAACAGTTTCTTCTTAACTTCCTGCTCTACAAATTAATGGCCCTAATTGAATTATAAGGTTACTATGAACCCATCCTAAAACACACTAACAGTGAACTGCTACAAAATCTTGAAACCAGTACATTAAACTTCACAAGAAAAATTTAACATCTTTGATGATGACAAAATCCATGTGAAACATAAAAACTAGAAAGAATTAACCTTTGCTTGCATGTGAACATAAATCTGACTTTTAAGGTAAAATACTAATTGTTAACTTGAATTAGTTCGATGATCTTGGCTTGTGTATACCATTAAATATATAAGAAGAGAAAATTAATTCAAATTGGATCTGCTTATCCTCAAAGGTCTTGCCAAAATGTTCAATCTGTTGGAAATACGGTAGTGAAAAACCCTTCATTCCTCGACCGAACAATTAAAGGCCAGAAACTCCACCGCTATTGCATTACCTCACGAAAGTAACAGGCCGGAAAATCTCAAAAAAAAAAAAAAAAAAAAAAAAAAAAAGCCACCGCACACAGGGAAATGGGGCACATGTATCACTTTTGAAGCCCTATTAGCTTTCAACTTGCACATCGAACAAAGCACAAACAAGGATGTGCTACGATGAAATTGGTAGAGCAGGAAGTTAAGAAGAAACTGTTGGATAGATGGAGATGAACAAGGGGGAAAAGAATTAAAATTAAAATTTTTATTTATATTTTAATCAAAACGACGTAGTTTTGATAGTTTTACATCTAAGGTTAGATGTGTAACAGCCTCATATTCACTTTGCCCGTATAATATTGCTTTTACACAAAAGTCACCAAATCAGGAACCCGAATCATTTGTTTTGTTTTATATATTGTTTTGTTTATTTAAGATATTATGTTATATATTTTTGGGTGATTTTTAGACATTTGAGCTACTCATTCTCGTGCGGTATCTTTTATCATTTGTGGAACGCTTCGCAAACAGTGAGTAAATCTCATTCTCCCTTTTACATTAAACTTTTTAGGGTGTATCAACGTGTCACGTAAATTACTTATTCAATTTATTCAAAAATCAACATGTAAGTTCATTGTGTGTTATAAGTGCTATGTGATGTGTGTTTAGTTAATTTGTGTGCAATGGTTATTCAATTCATAGCTGCCTCATTATTCTTAGGCTCACATATTACACTTGACCTTTCCTCATCACTATGAGATGTTGGTATCGCCTCATCATTCTTAGGCTGACATTTCCTCGTGACTATGGGATGTTGGTATCACCACCATCATTTAGTCACGCCCTTCGGGTTTTGAGATTCATTATTTATCAGTGGCTTCGTTTATTGTTAAAATGAACTTCTACGTACATTAAATATAATATTGTATTGTCTTGAAAACGGAAACTATAAGATTTCTAATGACATGAGACCAATTTCTAACTAATACCGAGCTCAATATTACTTCTTACTTCAGAAATATAACCTTGCCTTACCGTCAATTTACGCCATCTTCGCTGTTGTCAACAAACTCTCCACTATGTTTTGTTTCACCGTCGTCAATACCATCACGAGCCTTCTATGTTTATGGATCGAAAAGGAGTGAAATGACCTTGATCGGGTTTATAAGGATCTGAATAATGGTGGATTAAAAAAAAGGGACACAAAAATTAGTAGGGTTAAAACAAGTCGAGACAAATATAGACCGGATCAAAACAGGTCGGGTAAAACCACTTCATACTTATTTACTTAACAATGTTGGAAATTGTCCATACTTGGTTACTTAATTATACAATGACAGTGAAACTATTTTTCTATCATACTTATACGTACACCAAAAATAATAAGAAAATAAAAAAAAACTTGTAAACTATCAAAAAAGAAAACATTCAAAAAAAAAAAAGACAGAAAGAAAACAATCAATTTATTAATCCAACATTAAAACACATTATTGATCTACCCAATTTAATTTAGAAATGGTTAAAGCCTAATACTAAATTACTTTTCTACCAGGGGCGGGCGGCTCTGTCCGAGGCCCAAAATTTCAAAGGGCCCGAAAAGTCTTTATAAACTTGTATATATTTATTAAATTATATATTTAGTATATTCATCCGTTTATTATGTAAAAAAGTAATGGTGGTGTAGTAACAAAAACCATCTCAAAATAATGTAAAAGTCTCAACTTCGAGTCTTTACTCCATCACTAAGTTTTTATTTTTGTAATTCATTTACCCTTAACTATAATTTTGGGCCCAATTCTTTTCGTCGCCCGAGGCCTAACTTTTTTCTAGAGTTTTCGGGAACGACTTTGTTTTCTACTCAATTGAATTGTATACAACTAATAACTAACGTTAACTATTCAACTTTAAGGTTGTTTAAAACTTAAATCAAATTAAAAGGTTTGTTATATAAAACTACTTAAACTAAAGGGAGTTGATGTAAAAATTTCTATTTAATGTTGATATCTCAAATCACACTCAAAACAGACGCCGGAAACTGACTTCTCATCTTCACACCGGAAAAATTAGCACTCGCCGGAAAACTTGCTTCTCTCTCCCTCTTCATACTTGTCAATCATCCAGGGTGCCGTTCTTGTATAAAACTACGTATCGATTTAAGGTTTATATTGTACGTTTTTATACCTCTTATCACGTTACTTAACAAATGGGTATCTTGACAGACAATTCTTTTAGTCGGAAGCGCGTCGATAAAAGTGCTCACCGACACGACAATTCGTCGGTGAAGCTGGTTGTGTGGGGTGCTGGTGGCCACCGTCATATTATCACATCGGAAACAATCACCGTGTTGTATTCTTCGTATTATCCGTGTCCTTAGCATTTAAGAAAACGTGCGGTGCAAGTTATCCATTTTTTATTAATAATTTACGTGTGGACCATTAAAATGTAGATTCTAAAATATTATCATTGTTAAAGAAAGTTTAGAAATATATTCAACCTATACTTACTAACGTGGGGAGCACATCTGTCAATTTCTGTGAAGTTTTGCTCCATCCTGTATATATAACGGGGTTTGCACCGTTGAACCAGAAAATAAATCCTCTGTATATTTATTTATTTACCTTCAGCCTTTTTTTCACTTTGCAAACAAAACTCTCGAAAACATGGTTGCAGAAATTCAACCTTTGTACGACATTGGTAACATGTTGTACAACATAGGCACCACCTCACTTACCCTTACCAAAGCCAAGAAAAGATGGCGTCTTGCATACTTTACCATATATTTCTCTAAGGCCATTGCCAAAAACGTCATCTCCAAGGCACTACCCGTTTCAAAATTCCCGCCATATTCCGTTATCGAAATCATCCCACACATTGTTGATGATTCTAAGGTTGGTGTCAATATCTTCAAGGAGGTGCCTGATCATCATTTCTACGGTATTATTGATCAAACACAGCTTGTTAATATCGTACAAAACAAAGACTTGAAAACGCTTCACGCGTTAGATGGTGTCAAGGGGTTAGCAAAAGCCCTTCACACTCATCTTGAAAATGGAATTGATGGTCATGATATAAACGAAAGGACAACCGTGTTTGGTTCCAACACTTACGAAAAAACCCCTCCAAAGGGTTTGTTCTATTTTGTGGCTGAGGCTTTTAAAGATGTCACGATTCTCATACTAATGGGGTGCGCGGTTCTTTCTCTTGGTTTCGGTATCAAAGAAGATGGAATTAAAGACGGATGGTATGAAGGTGGAAGCATACTTATCGCTGTCTTTCTAGTTATCGTTGTGTCTGCGGTTAGTAACTTTAGACAAGAAAAACAGTTTGATAGTCTGTCAAAAATAAGCAATAATATCAAGACTGATGTTGTTAGAGAAGGGAGAAGACAGAAGATATCGATATTCGATATAGTTGTTGGAGATATTGTGGTGTTGAATGTAGGAGATCAGATTCCAGCGGACGGGTTGTTTATTGACGGGCATTCATTGCTGGTGGACGAGTCAAGCATGACAGGCGAGAGTGACCAAATAGATGTAAACGCCGTTAGTAATCCGTTTTTAATCTCCGGTGCTAAAGTGGCTGACGGGCATTGTCGGATGCTAGTGTTGTCAGTCGGGATAAACACTACCTGGGGAAAGATGATGAGTTCCATCACGGGTGATAACAACGAGCAAACGCCATTACAATCACGCCTCAACAAGCTTACTTCTTCAATCGGAAAGGTAGGTCTTGCAGTTGCTATTTTAGTTCTTGTAGTTATGTTAATTCGTTACTTTACGGGAAGCACAAAAGATGAAAATGGTAAACAAGAGTATAATGGAAAACGCACGAGTGTAAGCGAAATATTAGATTCTGTAACGGGTATCTTCTCTGCAGCAGTGACTATCGTGGTGGTGGCCATCCCCGAAGGTTTACCTTTAGCGGTGACCCTCACACTTGCATACTCTATGAAGAGAATGATGGCTGATCAAGCCATGGTCCGAAAGTTATCCGCCTGTGAGACCATGGGTTCTGCTACTGTTATATGCACCGATAAAACCGGGACTTTGACAATGAACCAGATGACAGTAACAAAGTTCTGGCTCGGTCTCGAGTACATGGAAGAGCATTCATCAAAAGCTATCGCCCTACAAGTCCTTGAACTTCTCCAAGAGGGAGTCGGGTTTAACACTACAGGTACGGTATTCAAAGACACTTCACGAATGGTATCTGAATACTCCGGGTCCCCAACCGAAAAAGCGATTTTATCGTGGGCGGTTGAGGATTTGGATATGGATATGGAAAAAATGAAACAAGGTTCGACTGTCCTTCATGTCGAGACATTTAACTCAAAGAAGAAGCGAAGTGGGGTTTCGATTAGGAGAAAAGACGACAACACTATTCATGTTCACTGGAAAGGAGCTGCAGAGATGGTACTAGCAATGTGTTCAAAATATTATAACAGCAATGGGAGTAAAATGGTGATCAATGGCGATTCAAGAAAACAATTGGAGAATATAATAGAAGGAATGGCAGCAAGTAGCCTCAGATGCATTGCTTTCGCGCATAAGAAGGTTCAAGAAGGCACCGATTATCAAACACTAACCGAAGAAGGGTTAACTTTGCTCGGGATTGTTGGGTTGAAGGACCCATGTAGACCAGGATCCAAAAAAGCTATTGAAACTTGCAGGTCTGCTGGGGTTGAAATCAAGATGATTACCGGAGACAATGTCTTCACAGCAAAAGCCATTGCCACAGAATGTGGGATACTTGAACCAGGTCAAGAAGTATGTGAAGACGAAGTGGTGGAAGGTGTCCAGTTTCGTAATTTCACTGATGAAGAAAGAATGCAAAAGGTTGATAAAATCCGTGTGATGGCAAGATCTTCGCCTTTTGATAAGCTTTTAATGGTAAAGTGCTTAAAACAAAAAGGACACGTCGTGGCAGTTACTGGTGATGGGACAAACGATGCACCTGCCCTCAAAGAAGCCGATATTGGTCTTTCAATGGGAATTCAAGGAACCGAAGTAGCCAAACAAAGCTCAGATATTGTTATCTTAGATGACGATATCGCCTCTGTTTCAACCGTATTGATGTGGGGACGATGTGTGTACACTAACATCCAAAAATTCATCCAATTCCAGCTCACGGTAAATGTCGCTGCTCTTGTGATTAACTTCATTGCAGCAGTAACTTCTGGTGCGGTCCCTTTAACCGCGGTTCAACTCTTGTGGGTGAATCTAATCATGGACACTTTGGGCGCACTTGCGCTTGCTACAGAAGGGCCCACTAAGGAACTCTTGAACAAACCACCCGTGGGTCGTGTCGAACCTCTTATAACTAATATCATGTGGAGAAACCTACTTGCACAAGCTATTTTCCAGATTACTGTTCTATTAACGTTCCAGTTTAAAGGTAAGGCGATATTCAACGTGGATGAGCGGGTGAAAGACACAATAATATTTAATACTTTCGTGCTATGTCAAGTGTTCAATGAGTTCAACTCGAGGAAGCTGGAGAAAAGGAATATATTCAAAGGTATTCACAACAACAGATTGTTTGTTGGAATAATCGGGGTTACGCTAATCCTCCAAGTTGTGATGGTGGAGTTTTTGAAGAAGTTTGCGGATACAGAAAGATTAAATGGTGCGCAGTGGGGAATTTGTATTGGTATTGCAGCTTTATCATGGCCTATTGGATGGGTTGTTAAGTTGATACCAGTACCTAATAAACCATTTCTTAGCTACATCAGATGGTAAGATACAGTTCGCATGTATATATTCATATAGATTTTTCATACACTTGTATACACTCATTACATTGTTATTGATTTATATATATATATATATTAATATGATTTGTTCCTTATTTGTTTTTGATCATGGTTGGCTGAGAGTGAAGTGGACCAAAAAGTAGTTTATCAAGATGAGGATAAATTAAAATCTAAAAGCAAGACACAGTGAGTAAAAATGGTGAAACTGAAAGTAACTTGAAACATGATTAAACGGTTAAGATTGATAACTATGTTACGTTTCGTTCGTTACTACAATTTCCTTCCACTATTAATTTGTTTATGAGTTTCATAATTAATTATCAAGGATGAAGCAACTGGGATGTGCAATCACATGCTAGTTTACTCTAACACCAAACTAGTAGTTTACCCGTCCGCTGTCCGGGTATATATGATTAACATCATCCAAACTCACTGTATATTTTAATATCACGATGACTACTTATCTAACTATCACTACTAGAAAAGTGCATAATTTCCTACGGAAATTTCCTACACAATTAGTTTTGTCACAGATTCAAACACATTTGTGACAAATTTCCTACGATTTTTTTTTTCCAAAATTCTATGTCAAATTTTTGACGCAACAATGACAGAAAATAAAAAAACCCTAATTAATTGATAGTTGCGTCACAGATCTGTTAGAAATAATCTACAAAAGGTTGATTATTCAATCATTTCCTACAAGTTTGTGACAAAATATTTATTCTTTAGTTTAATTAAACATTCCGTCGGAACTGCGTCACAAGTTGCGACACATTTCCGACAACTAAGTCATATTACTTAATTTTATTAAAAATAAATACAAGGATATACACTTATATATTTATATATAATAGTAAAATTAGTATAATAATAAAAAATTATTATATTTCCTACACATTTGTGACAAAATATTTATTTTTTAGCTGATTTAATCGTTACGTCAGAATTGTGTCACAACTTGTGACACATTTCCGACAAACAGTTTATTTTTTAGTTGATTTAATCCTTCCGTCAGAATTGTGTCACAACTTGTGACACATTTCCGACAAACAGTTTATTTTTTAGTTGATTTAATCGTTCCGTCAGAACTGCCTCACAACCTGTGACACATTTCCGACAACTAAGTCATATTACTTAATTTTATTAAAAATAAATACAAGGATATACACTTCTATATTTATATATAATAGTAAAATTTGTATAATAATTAAAAATTATTATATTTCCTACACATTTGTGACAAAATATTTATTTTTTAGCTGATTTAATCGTTCCGTCAGAATTGTGTCACAACTTGTGACAGATTTCCGACAAACAGTTTATTTTTTAGTTGATTTAATCGTTCCGTCAGAATTGTGTCACAATCTGTGACACATTTCCGACAAAGAGTTTATTTCTTAGTTGATTTAATCATTCCGTCAGAATTGTGTCACAACCTGTGACACATTTCCGACAAAAAGTTATTTTTCATTAGATTTGTCACAAAGGCGTAGGAAACAATCATGTAATAACAAAGATATACACGAATATATTTATAAATAATACTAAATTTAGTTTATTAATAAAAAAAAATAATTATATTTCCTACACATTTGTGACAAAAAGTTCACTTTTCATTAGATTTGTCACAAAGGCGTAGGAGACAATCATGTAGTTTCCTATGCATTAATGATAAAATGCTTATTTTTTAATAAATTTAATAATTCCGTCACAAATCTGTCGTAAGTTGTGACATATTTCCAACGAAAAGGTAGTATTTGTCACTAATGTGTAGGAAACAACAAATACCATTATTCTTATTTTAAAGAGTTAAATGCCCGGATAGTACATATTTGCCCTTTTTTCACCTTTAGTCTCTATATCCGATCGAGAACGAAATTGCAAAAGTTGGGGACTATAGCTGTAATTTTAGAATGTTAGGGACTAAAGGTGAAAAAGGGCAAACCACAGGGACTATCCGGGCATTTAACTCTATTTTAAATTTTAAACGTAAGCAACTATGTCTATGTATGCATATAGGTATACTTGTATTTGTGTATGTGGGTGTGGGTGTGTATCATGTACGTATGTGTGTATGTATGTTTGTGTGTATATATGTATGGATGTATGTGTATGTCATGTAGATGCACATGTTTGCGTTTTATATGTGTATGTGTGTATATATATATGAATATGAATGTGTGTAAATTTGTTTTGTGTATGTATGTATTGGTGTATGTGTATGTTTATATTCACACCCCGTCGAATTAAGGCGAAAAAATTGAGGCATGACATGAAAAGTTTTAAATCATCCGATAAGCAAACATCTAATATGATTTAAACATCAAATTAACGATATCAAGATTTTAAGAGTTACAAACCAGACTAACTTATTTAGGTTTACAAAAGTCATGAACTATCCATCACAATCAGGACCCAATTGCACTTCCACATGGTCAGGACTGACCAGGAGCTGGGTTTGTCAAACCCAACAGATCTATTCTACTGTTTCGAGTCATATACTAACACCAATGGTTACTTATAAACCGAAACACTACCACGAGGGCTTCCCAAGCTTAAACCAATAAACTTATGTAGATATGTATCATGTAACTATATCGTACCGTTCGAACAATATCGTACCGTTTGAACATCATTGGCGGTACGAATGTAACTATACCGTACCATTAATATATGTTGTGAAAATAACGTTAAAAGAGAGGGATGGTTAATCATTCATCATGTAACTATATCGTACCGTTCGAACAACATCAGTGGCGGTACGAATGTTCCTTTTATTGTTTTCGGTCGATGTAAAATAGTGTTAATGTTTATACCGAGTGCATGTATCGTACTGGTACTGTAACGAACCGAACCGATATCTATTCAACGCCCACAGTGATGTACTATCAGAACATGTGGACAAATAACTTGGAATGTCCAAAAAAAAAACATATATACAGATTACGAAAAAATAAAATTTGAAAATAAATAAAATACTTCTAAAAACAAATGCCTAAACATTACTAACTACAACTAATTAAAAAAACCATCACTAGTGCCTTAGTGGTGACCACAGGTATTTAAGTTCCACCTATGGTGGGTCCGGGTGAGTTTTCCCCACCAGGTCTCAAGTTCGAGTCTGGGTGATAGGGGTTTCTCATTAGGCCGTGGGGTATGGGGCGTGGGTTGGGGTAAAACGCCCAAGTGACCACCCCGGGTGGGCTTGGGTTTGGGCGTGGCCCCTTGGGGCTTGGGTTTCAAGCCGGGCGTGGGGCGGAATGGCGAAGCGAGCTGGCATGTTCTCATTGGGTCACCCGCCACGTGGGCAGGCGGGTGTTTAAAATTTTGAAATTCAAATGGTCCCCCCATCCCCCCCCATCTTCTATAACCGCCACCCGGGTCCCCAAAGTCCTATATATTGGAACCCCAACCCACCGGTCCCCCATCCCACGAACCTTGCCCCACCCAATACACCCACTGTCTTGAACCCGCTACCCCGCTGGTCCCCCCCATCCCACGAACCGAACACCACTATGGCATCCTGGACCCGTCAAGAAGAAATGGCACTCGTAACTAGCGTCGTCGACGCTATGAAGGGGCGGCCACCGGGCCAAACAAAATATTGGGCGGAAGCATTCGCGGCCTACCGACAAAACGTGGGTAACGACCGCCACAACCTCAACGCGTGCCAACATAAATGGCGCGACCTACGGCCCAAGCTCGAGCGTTTCAAGGCTTACTACGAAGCGGTTCCCGGTGGCGAGTTAAGCCACGAGGACCGGGTGGCGGTGGCAAACATAGAGTTTCGAAGCGTGGAAAAGAAGGCGTTCGACAAGATCGAACTTTTTGAAATTTTTTTAACGCTTTAGGTTTTTTATTTTGTAATTTTTAGAAGTTATGTAATTTTTAGGATTATGTAATTTTTAAAATTTTAATGAAGTTGTAGGTTTTTTTATAAATTTTTTGTATTTTTTTTTTTAAACATTTATGCCACGCGGTGCACCCAACCCACGCCCCGCCATACCCCGCGGACACGTACCTGACAGTGGGGCTGGCTCCCTTTACACGTGTCACCAAATGCCCAACCCAAGCCCCAACCCAAGCCCCACCATACCCCACGGTCTTAAGGGGTTTAAATTGGGGATATATTGTGCGAGGGGATCTCTAGCGCGGACCCGATTAAGACAATGTATGCTAAACCTCCCGACATTCACGAATAATTCACACATTTAAAAAAACAACTAATTAAAAAAATAACCAAGGGGTTAACTATGCGAGCCCGCTCTTTCACTCCCGCTCAAAACTCAAAACCCAAATTAGCTAGGGTTTGTATACGACCCTTCTCTTTCACTCCCGCTCGTCTGAAACCACCAGCCGCCCTCTCCTCATCTCTATGGTTCAATTCACTTCAAAATTGTTCCACTTTCTATTTATTTGTGAGGTAAATTTCCAGTTTCTTTACTTATATTTGTCCTTTGATTCAATTATATGAAGAATATGTTTTAATTGGTTGATACTGCTAACATTTTGATCTTTCATCTTATCTATTGATGTTATTGTTGAGGAGAGGGTTCCTATAGAAATTTAAGTTTATCTAACTCTTGGTATTCATCGAAATTCCAATACCAATAACCTATTTCATCTTATTTTGATATTTCATCTTATCTATTGATACTGGTAATATTTGGTTTAGAGCCTTAGCTAATTAGGGTTCCTATAGAAATTTAAGTTTATCTAACTTTTCGGGGCTTTACTTCAGTTCAGGTTCCGGTTCGGTTACTAACCGAACCGTTGAATTCTTAAACCGAACCGTTACTAACGGTTTGGTTCCGGTTCCGATTCGGTTTCATGGTTTGGGCTACTGTGGCTTATGCGCTAAAAAGAAAAATAAAACAAAAAACGAATGAAAAAAATCAAGCTGTGAACATCAAATTAGTCTATTAGAGTTAGAAAATGGAACTTTGAAAGTTCTAAAGAGTTAGAAAAATGGAATTTTGAAAGTTCTAGTATGGGCCAACATGTATTCTGTTGTAGTCTGGTAGATAATTTTGAAATTGGAAGTTAACATATGGGCTCATTTTTAGTTTACAATATTATTTGCTAAGTTATATGTTAAACTAAGATTTAAATTTATTTATGTGTATATATAATATATGAAATATTAAAAAATAATAAAATAAAATTTTACGGTCCGGTTCGGTTTCTTACGGTTGGTTTTTGCTATAAACCGTAAACCAAACCGATGACCGGTTGGGACGGTTTCACGGTTTGAAACCAAACCGTGAACACCCCTAGTTCATATGCAAACCCGGTGTCAAGAACTAGTAACTAGTAGTATGAAAGAACTTTTCTTTAAAACTAGGATTATATTTTGCAACTAAAACTCTTGACTCACCAAAAAAAAAGGTATGGACTAGAATTTAGTTATGCTCACAACACTTGTGTGTTCTATCAGTTAGTTTACAAACATTATCTATGATAAAAATCCACAAGTTTTCCAATGTTAAGACCCGAACAACCCGAGAACCAAACCCGAAGAACACCCCTAATTACCACCCAGGTTTAACCAGCAGCGAAGAAAAACCCAGAATGTATGCAACTGACTAACCCGGACAGCAGGAATTACTACTGGTTCTAAATATAGAAGGAATTACTACTGTTACTAAGTTTTCATTTTTAACTTTTCTTTTTATTTTTATAGACCCGTTGGAGTTGGGATCCGGCTAACGAGCAACTCATACATGAAGGGTTTATTAACGTGCTGAAGAAACGTTATAGAGACATAATGAGGCAGTTGAGAATAGACTCCACAATGTTGGCATGTGCCGTCCACGAAGATATGGATCCAAACAATTATCTACAATTTGACAAAATTCGTGATTTTCCGCCTCCTGCAATATCTCTTGAAGTATGGCGTGAATTGTGTAAGGTAAGCGAGTTAGCACCATCTTTTCTTATTATTATTGCCATGTGTAGTTGTGTGATCATGTTAATCCTTCTTTAAGCGAATATCGGTATGTTAGGTACCAATTGAAATTGCTAGCAATTACCGTGGTATGTGCCATACTGAATGAATAAGATTACAAAAAATTTGCCAAAAACTGGCTCGATTATGTGTTTTAGCTATGAAAATTTTCTAAAGTCTAAACTAGAGCTGAAAAATTAGACTCATTTAGCAATGAATCAGTTGATTTGGTATTTTGGGTTATATTTATCTCGAACGGGTCAGACAAGTAAAATAAACATTAGTTGAAAAGGATATGGGTCAATCGTGAAAGTTGCTTATAGTTTGTTAAATGCATAAAACCGTTTAATCCTGTTATTCAAAAGGTTTATAAATAATATGATTATTTTAGCATATTTGACACACTGAAATTTTTAAAAATAAACATTACCCGTTTGATTGTGTTACATACCCCGCCCGCCCATATTGACATATAACATATATTTGGATATGATCAACTAATATGTAGACTTTTAGAACATATTACAAATCACCAGTTGACTTTTCTTAACTCTTGAGGTAACCTTTTGATCATTTCTAGTTAAATTGTTTCACAATAATGTGACAATAGTTTGAATAAAAACTTGGTAACTGAATGTTTAGAGCATTACCATTGCATTGACTGGTTGGTGGTGTCTGGACATTGCAAGCCTTAGGCAACTCAGGAGCCTGAGTTTGGTTAATATTAAGTCCCAAAGACGAGCCACCGCCATTAAGAACTTGACACAGGCACTGTGGCTGTGACCGGACCACGCTAGTCAGTTGGGTGCAGCATCCTGATGATGGTGTCGATGTGTTTCCAGAAATGTAGTTTAGGCATGGAGATAAACTAACTAGAACACTTGTGCAACTTGAAGATTGAGCCATTGAGCTTCCATATAGGACAGCCATTGTGATCACTAGGATCATTAAGATTGTGTTGGTTTTTTGATATTGTGCCATTTGGGATTTTGGTGTTTTTTTTTTTTTTTTTTTTTGTGTGTAATTTGGGTTGAAGAAGATGATTTGAGTTTGAGGTTTTGGATGAGAGTATGCAGGTTTTTTGGTTCTATATATACCTTAACTATGTGTATATTCAGAAAAAGAAATATTTAGTTTTTGGTGCGATTATCTTAATTAAGTTTTGATATTATATTATGATATACATATTTATACACTTTTTGACAGCGTTGGAACACAAAAGGTTGGCTTAACAAGTCCAAGAATGGGTCAAAAAACCGTAGGAGCGCTGATAGTAGTGGCAAGTCATCGCGACACACGGGTGGATCAATGGGATATGCTGAGCGTCGTACCCGTATGGTAAGCCTTACAAATATGTTAAAGTAAAATCAATTACTTATGATTATACTTATAATCATAAGTAATCTATTTTACTTTAACATAATTACATTTAGGGGCAATATCCTAACAAATATTGAAAATATCATATATATATATTTAGGGTCAATTGCATATTTGAAATATAATTAAGGGAGGGGATATATGCAATTGTTTGTTTGGGTTGGATAAATATGCAATATAGAAGCCATATAGGGGGATATATGCAACTCTCCCAGATATTTATGATATTGTCAAAACGCAGCGATACGCAGCCGGTCTGCAGACATGTTCGCACCCGGACCCGCAGCCGTTCAGCAGGCATGTTCGCAGCCGCAGCCGGTCTGCTGGCATGTTTGCAACCGTCTGCCGGCATGTTCGCAGCTGTCTGCTGGCATGTTCACAGCCGTATGCTGGCATGTTCGCAGCCGTCTGCTGGCATGTTCGGAACCGAGTTTTTAATTAATGTTTTTTGATAGATTAATAACCTTTCTTTTTCAGTTCGAGATCAAACTAGCAGCTTTTAATTATTATTTTTTGACAGATTACATGCCTGATCCTTGAGAGATATCACACAATCGAGTTTTTTTTCTTTCTTTAACAAGCAAACTACCAGCTTTTAATTTTTTTTTTCAATTCCTTCAACAACTATCACAGCAAACAATCTGTGGGTAGAATCGTCTTTAAGTTAAAATTTAATAAAATTAAGAGGTATTTTTATTTGGCTATATTAAGAGGTATTTTCTTTCTTTAACAAGCAAACTACCAGATTTAGAAGTGTGTATTGAACTTCTTTTTTTTAACTTCTTTTTTATTTGGCTATATTAAGAGGTATTTTTGAAAGGGTAGAATCGTCTTTAAGTTAAAATTTAATAAAATTGGGTATATATGATATTTACAATGTTTGTAATAGTATATATGAAATTAATCCTTACATTTATTCCACTCTATTTTTTTAGAAAAGGAAAATGAATGAGGAACCCAATTTTAAACGAATCTTTCTGGACACCCACCTCACTAAAGAATGCAAGCAAAAAATGTGGGACGGGGACATTGACATATATAACTTGGAGGAATTGAAGTTTTGTACGGAACGAGCCAAAAAAGTATATGTAAGTTATCTTTATTATTTGAGTAAATTCTTATTTTCGTCCCTTGTCCTTTAATTTATTCTCCACAGATTCATCTTCATTATGTGTTGTTTACTGTTGCAATTAACTCGTATTGTTTTTATATGGTGTTCATGTTTTGATAAATTGTAGGGGGATTATTTGAGTGCGATGCGTGAGGTTTACGGGCCGAACTATAGCGAGTTTCCAGATGACCCTGAGGTGTGGGCACGTGTGGTCGGACAAGGTCGCACGCGCCAGGTATACGGGATAGGTTCTTCGGATCTAGATTATTTGGTGACCGGGACATCTTCTTCTTCTGTCGGGTCTGCACCATCGCAGGCAGAGTACCAACGGTCTCAAGAAGAGGTATCTTTATTACCGATTGATGTTACTAAAAGTTAAAAATGTTGGTTCTTGTCATATCATATTAAAAACAAACCGTATAAAACAGGATCCGACCATTAGAATTTATCGTATTAGAATGTATACATGTGTTATTATCTTTCGAAATTAAACCAATAAAGAACTTTTCTTTGCGTCAACTATTTCTTTATAAAATGTAGTTACTAATTATAACTATATATATTTTAACAACGTTTTAGGTTCAAGTTATGCGAACTCAAATGGTAGATCTTGAAGCTCGGCTTGAAGAAGAAAGGAATCTACTTACAACTCGGCTTGACGAAGAAAGGAAAGCAAGGGAAGAACTTCAACAACAACTTCAAGAATTTATGAAAAATTGGCGTCCTCCTTCTAATTAGTTATAGTTTCTGATATCTTTTGGGAAATATGTTAAATTGTATTAGTTTACGGTTTAAACATATTTGAACTTGCGTTGCAACGCATGACTTTTGAATTTGTGTTATTGGAATTTCGATGAATTTTGTAAAACAGGTTCTTGGTATCAAAGATTATTCCTGCATTTTTTTTGCTAGAAAAATGTAAATTTTAATTTTATTTTGCAATTTTTTTTCTATTAGAAATTTAGGTCGTCGGAAAAGTGTCATAATAAAAAACTGACTTTGCATTTTTCTGTTGGAAATGTGTCACAACATAAAACAAACTTTTGTCGGAAAACAGTCAAAAAATAGTAACTTTTTATTTTTAATTTCCCTACATCTGTCGGAAATTTGTCACAAAGTATACTGAGTTTCGTAGGAAATTTGTAACAACTATTTTTATTTTTCTGTCGGAAATTTGTCACGAATAATTCTTTTGTCGGAAATTTGTAACAACTATTTTTATATTTCTGTCGGAAATTTGTCACGAATAATGCTTTTGTCGGAAATTTGTAACAACTATTTTTATTTTTCTGTCAGAAATTTGTCACGAATAAATGCTGAATGAAGTTTTTTAATTTTTTTTTTGTCGGAAATGTGTAGCTAAAAATATTCCGAAAATATAATAATTAATATTTATCATAAATAATATATTAAAAATAACTATGAATTGTTGTAGGAGATTTGTAGCAGTTTGTGACACGGCGATTTTGTAGGAAATGGGTAGGAAATTGCGTAGGAAATGCGTTGGAAACAGGTTTCCTACGAGGCATTTTCCTACATCATGTATTTGTCACAAATGTGTGGGAAAGCCTGTTTTGTAACGCATTTCCTACGAAAACTGGTGTAAGAAATTTCAGATTTTCTAGTAGTGTATTAAGAACATCAATAACTATGCCTATATTTAAAATAATGTTGACTTTTGATTTGATTTCGATTAATAACTACAACTCTTCTTGAATTGTCATACATACTAATTTAAAATCTTACATCTAATTCGCACAATTTAAAATATTTAATTAATTATTTGTAAATTGATTAACGTAGGAATTGCTAACACCATTAAATGAAGATAAATGAGATCTATCAGTGTTACATGTTTACAAAAGTATTAAAAAAAACTATCAATGACAACCAAACGTAGATTATATTTACGTCATGAGAATATTATTTAAGAACATCAATAACAGTGTTTACATTTAAGATAATAATGACTTCTAATAAATGATAAACATGCAGGGAACATATACAAAAAAAAGCAGTTAATGTTATCAAGATCTCACAAGTATATTACAAAAAAGCCAAAAAAAAGACAATGTATACTATAATATACAATAAATCATAAACATGCAGAATACATATACAAAAAAAACAATTGATGTCATCAGGATCTCCCAAGGATATTACACAAAAGCCAAAAAAACACAATATTTAAGTAACTATTTTTAAATTGATTAACATAGCAATTGCTAACACCATTAAATAAAGATAGATGAGATCTATCAAAGTTAGATGTTTATGGTATAGATAGTGTTTTTTATTCATGTTTGCAACTCTATATTCAGGCACAATTTAACATCAACATAAACTAAATCAATTACAATTCTCTATATGATCGCTCGAAGAAAAGTGAGCATATGAAGAACTAAACAGAAAAGTCGGCATCATCAGTGATAACAATTACAAGCGAACCTGGAGCAGCATCGGATAGCTTGATGAAGTCCTCCACTCTCCCCCATCAGATTTCAAGAACAACGCAGAAGAGTTTATCACACAACTGTTGAAACAGGATCAGAAAATCTGCGACATCCTAGCCGATCTGCAAAACAAAAGAAAGAATGAAATCGCGTGGAAGAATACGAGAGACGTCGAATACTTAGGAAGTGTTAATTGTACCGTATAATATTTTATACATATTTCACTCTTTAATCTTTCTTTATATTTAATTTAATACAATTAATATCCATTGGATACAAACTAAACACAATGACAAGAACACATAACATAATCGAGGACCTCAACAATGGTCCGCGGGCCGAGTATATATGATTAACACCATCCAAACTCACTGTAAGTTTCACGATGACTTCTTATCCAACTGTGATTGGTAAGTACAACAGTTCTTGAATTGTCATACATACTAACTTAAATTCTCATATCTAATTTGCAAATTTAATATATTTAAGAGTAAACTACCATTTTGGTCCTTGAGGTTTGGTCACTTTTGCCACTTTAGTCCAAAACTCAAACCTTTTGAATCTGGGTCTCTGTGGTTTCAGTTTTATTGCCATCTTGGTCCAAAAGTAAAATCAGGTCATATTTGTCTAATAAAATCCTGGTATTTTGTCTTTTTCTCAGGGGCAAAATGGCCATTATAACTTTTATTATAACACATTATTAATTAAAATAATAAAGTTAAATAATCCCTTTGACCGTACGATAAGTCTGTGCTTTTATATGATCAAAGGGGGTTAATTTAATTTTATTATTTTAATTAATTATGTGTTATAATAAAAATTATAATGACCATTTTGCCTCTGAGGAAAAGGACAAAGCACCATAATTTTATTAGATAGATATGACCAGATTTTACTTTTGAACCAAAATGGCAATAAAACTGAAACCATAGGGACCCAGATTCAAGAAGTTTGAGTTTAGGACTAAAGTGACAAAAGTGACCAAACCTCAGGGACCAAAATGGCAGTTTACTCTATATTTAATTACTTATTTGTAAGTTGATTAACGCACCATCCAAACTCGCTGGGATGGGTTTTTAAGATTAGGAACATCCAAACTATGTTTACATTTATGATCATGATAACTTCTTATCCAAATGGGATTAGGAGGTGCAACAGCGGTTTTATTGTCGTGCATGTTAACTCAAGTTTTGTTATTTAGTTAACGCAATTTAACATCTTCGCTTCGTTATTGGTAAGTTGATTAACATGGGATTTGCTATCACCATAAAATTAACAAATATATATATATATATATATATATATACATACATATTACATGTCTATGATAACAACGAACATATAGTATTTCATTATAAGTTTAATGTAATGCATCTCCTTTATCCTTACGTTTGTCTCAGCAATCTCCCCACATTCTTGAACTATAATGAACTTGTTATATCCATTATTGATATAGTGCACAGATGACCCAATCATCAAAGACATAGACACACCGGGCAGAAAAGAAATCACTTTCGACCAGGTTTCATTTTGCAGTTTCCACAATTCAACATCCACACTAAAAATTTTGATACCAACCAACATATAGAGTTCATCTCATATTGTGTTTTTTACATTGAATTTTGATTTTACAAATGCTTTTTGTATAATATTGTGTTATTGTCATTGTGTTAATAATTACGTTGTTTTTTTTTTTTGTAAAACATAAGGTTTATACAAAAACAGGATGCTATAGTAGAGCACAATGTTATATATAAAATACAAACAACTAAAAAAAACCAGTTTCATATAAAAACACAATGGCAATAACATAATGTTACATAAAAATGCAATCTTATTTAAAAACACAATGTTATAAAAAAACAAATGCCTTTGTAAAAACACAATTCCATGTAAAAAACACAATACCGAGAAGTTTCGTATATATTTACCTAAATACCCCATGTAAATAATAACCACTTGAGTTAACTACAAATATAAGATACAATGGACAGTAAACTAAAACACAATTAACAACAGACTAAAAACACAATGAACTACAAAGTAAAACGTAATGGACAACAGAACAAAAACACAATAAACAACAGATTAAAACATAATGGACAACAAAACAAAAACACAATTGACAACATACTAAAACACAGTGGATATCAGACTAAACACAATAACCGAATCCTATAACACAATGTATTGAAAAACTCTCCCAGTTGAAAAACAAAATAATCATTACCAGTAACACAATGTATAGAAAACCCAAATATGACACCATCTTCATTGTGTCATACATTGTGTTATAGGTTTTGATAAGAACATAAGGGACATAACCCAAATTAACATTGTGTTATAGGTTTTGATAACACAATGTATAGAAACCCTAGTAAAAAAATAATGACCAAAACCAGTTAAAAAAACATTGACAGAACCTTTAACACAATATAAAGGAAAACCAGTATAAATGAAAATTTTAATTTCATTTTTATATAGCAATATCATACTCATATTAATGTAAAAAAAACGCTATGGTGAATATTTTTTTAAATATCATATGAAAAGCTATAGAGGTTTTAAAATGATGGGGGAAATTGACATGCTGATATAGAAAGTTAATAAATATAGGATATCTCCTATATGCTCTTTCACTATTTTTTCCCCTAACACTAATCTCAACCCTCTAAATACATGACCAATAGACTAAAATCTTTTTCACCCTTTTTATTTATTTTTCATTTTCTATTTATTCCTAATACCCAACATACCCCTTTAATAAGTACTTGATTTATAGGGAGAGTAAGTTATGTATGAATAAACAACAAACTTTTTTTTGTTAGAATGAGAAGTGGGGAGTAACTACTTTGGTGGGCAATTTAATTATTAGTTACTCTTATTATACTATCTATTTAAAACACAACAATGTGAATCGTATTCATGTGCTATCATTGGTGTAGGAGGGCGGTTGTGGCCTCTGATTCGGCTTGTTTAATTAAATATAATATTTACATTAGGTTTTCTAATATATCTAAATAAAATCAGAAAATGTAAGACAAATTAATTACAAGCTATTTTAAATAAAACCACTAATATGCGGGAATTAAGTTGCATGTTACAATTTAAATAAAACTAATCTTTTGTATATAAATTCAAGTAGGGATGAATAAATGGTACCGAGTACCAGTTCGGAATCGGTACCGGTTCAATACCAGTACCGAATTTCTCGAACCAAAATATCTTCGGTACTGAAATTTGGCGTTTTCGGTACCTGTTTTTACCTTCAAATAACCGTCCGAATCAGTACAATTATCGAAACGTATTGTACCGGATGTTTTCGATATCGATACCCAATTTGTGGGATTTTTGATACCGGTTGGTACCGAGCTCATCCATAAATTCAAGTACCGCTCATAAGTATAGGTAGAAAACCCTTAATATGTGGAAATTTAGTTGCATATTACAATTTAAATAAATCTAATCTTTTATATATAAATTCAAGTAAAGTTCATATGTATATGTAGAGGTAAGTTTAAAAATCACATGAATGTATTAATTGCATATTTATATACTTTTGAACGTACTTTGTCAGAATTGAATAGACTGTTATCATCGAGGACCTCAACAATGGTCAGTAGGTTTCTGCAGTTTGTAGTAAATAAATAAAGTAAAAAAAAATCAATACTAAAGCAAGCACAATAGAAAATTTTAAACCTTTACTTGAAGGTCATAGGTTCCAACACTCAAAACTGCATGTGTTTGATCCATACCAACTTGTTGGTTAGACAAAAATTATGACAAATTAACATGACTTGCTTCCCTTTATATAACAACATAAAGAAACACCCACTACCCACTTTTATAGGAACTACATTTGTTTTATATTTTAAATTCTCAAACTTAGGATTCAATCTTCCTTTTTTGTAGGAACTGTGTAAGAGGAAGAGGATAAGTTGGGCAGAAAATCATGGGGATAACTAATTAGCAGTTTTTTTTTAGTTAAGTTCGTAATTATTGTGTTAGATCATGGATTGGTTATTTTCTATTTATTAGGATGACCAGGTCAATTGGGTATAAACTGTCTGAAAACTCAGCGATAAAATGGGATCTTGCAAAACTGCTCCTCTCAAAAAATAACTGCCAAATTTTGGGGGTTATCAATCTCAGGAATAACTAAGTTCGCTTAGGACATGCGAGTTTCAAGGGAGTCGTTAAACCGCAAAAAAATATCCGTAAAAACGTCGACCACACACGCACGCTGCAGCGTGTTAACTTGCAAAATCTACAACGAATCGTAAAACGACAAATTTGTTAGAGATGCAAATACAGGGGACCAAAGTTAAAAATGGAAAAGTGTTGGGGTTAAAAACATTGAATGTTTGTGACAAATATGTAAAAGATGAAAACTATAGGGATTATGTAAAAGATGAAAAGGGCTAAAAGTGTAAATGATAAAAAGTAGAAGGGTTAAAAAAAGAAAAAAAAGGAATAGTGTTTTTATGAGGTGAGAAAATTTTGTAAATTAATATAGGGTAAATTACCTTCAACACAATGTTATACAAAGCTTCTATACATTTTGGGTAGTGACACAAATTATAGGAAACATTATATTTATTTACTTTTTGTTGATAAATCTGCATCCCCACCACTGGTGGTTTTATCCAAATGAGTATTTTATTTAACCCATAATGTATCAAATAATCAGTAGGGATCACAGTTAAAGCTAAACCCAAAAACCATGTGGTGGTGGGCAAGGGCAAGGGGCATTTTTTATTTTTATTAAATCTTTTTTTTTTCATTGCATTTATTAATTAAAATTAGCTTGACTTCACCTACGTAGCTTACCTTTTGTTAACTTGACCATCTTTTTAGTTACCAATTAAAAATACTATTTATAACCAAACTCGAACCGGAATAAAAATTTAAAATCAAAACATGGGTTGTAGGTTTAATTTTAACCCATAACAAATCAAAGATGCTCACTATCACCACTACTACTAATACTACTGAAAATGACTGATTCTTTTTTTATTACAAAAATATATCTTAATAAAAATATAGTTTTAACCATATGTTTAATAGATATAATATGTATGATAAAAGCTTTAGTCCCTTAGTGGAAGGATTGTAAATGCTAAATAAGTCTCTCATTAAAGAATCAAACAACATGTACTTTTACTCTATTTGTGTTTCAGTATAATTATCTTCTCAGGTGTAGCGCATTCTCAACAAAGAGGTGACAAATGTCACTTTCTCTCGTGCACATCAACGTGCCTTACTTCCCTCCTCCTCTCAAGTCTCACCAAGAACGCGCATTACTCCTGCCCCTCTTACGTTCTACATATGGGCATCCCTAGTCACGCATTTCACACCTCTCTCTCTCTCTCTCTGTCTCATCACCACATCCTCCTCATAAGTTGGCCCTCGTCCTCTCTTATACACGTCGGTTTACAAATGCAGGCACATCACAACAACATACTCTTAGATTATTTTTTGTATATTATTATCATTATCTAGGTTTGGAAAATTTAGGATGTCACAATACTAACCCCCTTAAAAATAATTTCGTAGATTATAGATAGGGCTTAAGATATTCTACAAAGCCTAAAATAAATAAGAAGAGTAATAAGGGCACTATAGAGTGACAAGTGTCCAAGTAGGGATCAAGTGGGAAACATGCACATGAAAGTCACACGTTATCCCCCCTCATATTTTAAACGTCCGTAACTTTTTATACCTCATTTGTTTTTTAAATAATTATACCATCAAATCGAGCGTATTTTTATCTTTAATGTAATTACCCTATTGTTATACTTATGAAAAAAAAATATTTGAGAACCAGTTGCGTAAAACACAATGGACATAACATAAACCACAATGAGTATTAAACTAAAAACACAATATAAAATAGACTAAAACACAACTGACATCTATAAAAAACAAATAATGGACAACAAAATAAAACACAATGGACAACAGACAAAAAACACAATAGACAACAGACTAAAAACACAATAAACAACATACTAAAACACAATAGACAATAGGTTAAACACAATGGACAGCTGAACAAAAAAAACACAATGGACAAACAGACTAAAACACAATGGACAAACAGACTAAAACACAATGGATAACAGACTAAAACAATGACCAAAACCTATAACACAATGTATACAAAAAAAGTCACCTAGTTGAAAAACACAATAATCAAAGCTAATAACACAATGTATAGAAAACCCAATTCAACAACATCGTCATTGTAGTATACATTGTGTTATAGGTTTTGATAATAAATACACAATGGACAGAACTCAAAATAATATTGTGTTATAAGTTCTTATAATAAACCTAATGACCAAAACCTAGTTGAAAAACACAATGACCGGAAAATGAACGCAATGTATAGAAAATTCATCTTCATTGTATCATACATTGTGCCATAGGTTCTCATAATAAAAACACAATGGACGTAACCCATAAAAACATTGTGTTATAGGTTTTAATAATAACACAATGTATAGAAACGCTAGTAAAAAAAATATGTAAATGCACTTGTGTGATAAGTGCTGGATTTCCATATGTTTAAGGTCTGATTTGTAACTTGTATTTTTCTAAACAGTATGTTCCGAATTTAGTTCTTGTGTCCGAATTTATGTATTTCGGATTAGAGTATGTTCTTAATCCGTGTTTCTGTGTTTCGTTGTAATCCGGACAAGGGTATGTATTTCCCTTGTCCGAGTTTATGTTTAGTATAGTTAGTACAGACTTGAGCTCTCAGTCCGAGTTTGCTTTTTATTGGGCTTTGGGACTATTTTTGTATCCGGACATGTATGTCCAGATGATAATGACAAGATGGTGATTTATTTTGTGGAAAGTTTCTCTTGCAAGAAACCCTAACCATTGTGTGTGTAGTGGCGGTTGATACTGTGTGTGACGCATTCATCTTCATTTGAGAAAACTCTGTGTATTCTCATATCATCATCTTTTGCTCCTTCTTGTCCGATTCTTACAACTGTAGTCACGTGGTGGTTTTCGCACACCTCGTGATTGTGTCGAGTGAGAACCTTGATCGAGTGATAGGTTTAGGTGACCTTACAAAACATAATGACCAAAACCTAGTTGAAAAA
This sequence comes from Helianthus tuberosus, assembly GCA_030545235.1. Taxonomy (NCBI): domain Eukaryota; kingdom Viridiplantae; phylum Streptophyta; class Magnoliopsida; order Asterales; family Asteraceae; genus Helianthus; species Helianthus tuberosus. The sequence goes on along the minus strand of CM060408.1, from coordinate 184,111,193 downwards.
CCCAATGACAAGAACCTTCATTGTGTCATACATTATGTTATAGGTTATGATAATAAAAACACAATGAATAGAACCCACAATAACATTGTGTTATAGGTATGACAATAACACAATGCATAAAAATCCAAGTAACAAATGTAATGACCAAAACCAAGTTGAAAAACACAATGACCAGTACTTTTACCACAATACATAGAAACCTAGGAAAAATGTAATGTTTTTATTTTATTTATTTATTGCAATGTTATACTCATATTATAGATAAAAAACACTCATTATTGTGGTGATTTTTATGTAAAAAATAAGATCTTATGAAAAGGTTATCGACGTTTTAAAATGATTAGTGAATTGTGCCTTGACTATAGAGAGAGAAAGTCAACAAATATAAGATATTCTCTTTATGTTTTTCCCTGATTTTTTCTCCAAAACTAATCTCAACCTTTCGTATCTAATATCAATGAAATAGAATCCTTCACACCATTATTATTTATTTTGCACACTTTTTACTATTTGGGCAAACATTTTACTAATCATCCATTTAAGGGTGAAAGGGGTGCTCCCCTCGTAAGATGGGTATACATTCCACCCACCCAATCATCTATGGGCATGCCAATCTCCTCTCTAACTTCTCTTTTGCCCAAAAAACATAAAAGATGGTCATCTCTCTTAAGGAGGGGTAAAATATTTTTTTTAATATAAAAAACAAAAAAAAACTGTGATTGGTTGAAAAATATGAGGCCCACCATTATTTAACTCTCTCTCTCTCTCTCTCTCCTTCCCCTCTTTACTCAATCACGGGGGTGGTGAAGGTCGGCGGTGGTGTTGTCGCGCAGCAAACCCGTTCACCGGTGCCTTCCCAGCACCCACCCCGTTCACCCTAAGTTGGTAAATGTTTTATTTGAATAAAATGTAGTTAAAGACTTAAAGTGTAGTCGTAGATAATGTGAAGAATTTGTCCCGACTTGACCCGTTTATACCTAACCTTAATTAATTGGAAAAGTTATTATATATTGGAAAAAAGGTATTATATATTTTCCATTAAAGACATATTAATATTGTAAAAATAAATAACTTGGCTAAACACACAATTCATAGTATGTATACATATTTTGAAATTTATAGGTATGGTATTTTATTTTCATCACATTAAATATTAGTCACTTTTGTGAAAAAAAAATTAATTAAATGGCGATTAAGTATTAGTATTTTTTTTTATCAAAAATATGGAGTAGGTTTTTATTTTACTTGATGGACCACTCATTTGTCAATCTCCAAATTAATTAACCATTCGAGCTTCGTATGTTTCTACTTTTGGTCTTGTCGGTTGTCGTTGCTACATAGAAAATTAGAGTTATACCTTTGGTTGTGAATCTTGTACTCAACTTGAAATGTGCACCTTTTATATAGAGATGGCAATGGGTCGGGTTTAGGCCGGGTATTGGTAATCTCATACCCATACCCGATTGTAAAATAATGTCCCATACCTAACCCAATACATGTCGAGTATTTGTCGGGTAATTACCCTTCAGATATCGGGTATACCTGTTAGTTTAACCCACTCACTTTCATTCACTTTCGAAGCAATGAACAGGCGACCCCACTCTTGACTTTTATACCAAACCTCTTCGGCCTCGAATGATGTATATCGTCAATGTTGGCTTGGTCAAACTTCTATATGACCCACACAAAGTATAAAGTTTTCTGGTGAAGATAACCCACATTTGGTCCTTCCAGATTTGGTGTACATTGTACAATAGTGTAACTATATAATGGTGGGGATAGTGTAAAAATGGTATAATACACACTATTGCTAAACACTTGAGAATTTAGTTCATATTCGGCAAGTGTGATTTCAGAGTGAACGAAACTGAGACATGTAATATTCATAAAATCATAATAACTAATGATATGATATACAAGCGCTTTTTATAAATAAACAATGATTATATACACATACATATATATGTACGTCATTGTTACTCGCAAAGCAAACGTATTTAACGGCTAAAAGGGATTAGATAATTGATGTTGTGCACTCCACATGCCTAGTTTTTTTTTTTTTTTTTTGGTAAAGGGTTACCCCGGTGAATTTTATAAAAAATCAAAGAACAGGGTGCGACAAGAGTTTGACACACACTACTCAAAAGTAAAAAAAGAAAATAGTATCTAAATATCTTTATATTTTTCCATTAGTGAACTGTCGTTTATACAAGAGAAAAAAACAAAGAATCATCCAAGAACCATTCCCATGTGAGAATCCCACTTGACCTTCACTATGTGTACTTGTTTCCTTCTAAATATCTTCACTTGCGTTTCATTTGAAGGTAGTTTCGACCATTGAATAGTTAATTAGATGGTACAAGATCATAGTCAACTTCCCATGTGGGAAATCCCAATTAACCAACTTTATTTTCTTTGCTATGTTTATTGTTATAACGTTAATCGTGGTTTAAAAAATTACTATATAATTCGTTAGGGTCTAAGGCTTTTTTTCGACGCGTACAAGACACTTGAATCCTTATGATCGGCTCTGCCTAAGGGGCACGTTTTTTCGGGCTCGGACAGTGCACCTGAAATATTAGGACCGACCTTGAATCAGGGCATCCGTTGCATTCTCCATTGCAATTCCTCTTTTTACCACCGTCTTTAAGTATACATGCGTCATTGGAAATGTGCAAAGTGAGAACGGGTCAATAAAGATTTAGGTAAAAAGGGTTGAGTTGACTAACCCGTACTTTTTTGCCTAGTCTTTTGTTTTTGGACAACAAACAATCTTTCTCATTCATCACCAAAACTTACAGCATACATAATCTAGCAAGTTGCTAGATCCAGCCCCATTACAACATCACCCAATAAAACTTGAAAAACAGTTGTTGCTAAGACTCCAACATAAGTCAAGAAGTTATAACTTATAAGTTGAGAGCTACAATAACCAGGATATCAACTTTATTTTGCCTAGTCATTTTTTTTCTATTTTACAAAAAAATGTGACATATTCTTACATTTAACGACAAAAAAGTAACAAAGTTAGTGTCAGGAGCCAAAACCGTTATAAAATGCAAACTCAGGGTTTGATATGTCTAAAGATTCCTTTTTGATTGAAAGGATTAAACTCACTAAACCGCAAGGATCAAAACAGTAATTTACTCCAATAGAAAATATGAAAATAACCGTTAAAGCTTTGACCGGTTAAATGTTTAATAATATTAAAAAATAAAATAAAAAGGCAATAAAAAAAAGACACTTCCGAGTTGTTACAAGTAAAAAAGTAAATATCAATAAAAATATTTGGATGGCTTAATGCCTCGTTCGATAAAGAAAAAGACTGTATACTGCATTTTTCATCAAACATTGCAAACTGTACAGGGATTTTGTAATATTGAACCTACAGCTAGTTAAATATGATTTGGAGCAGCAGACACACCAAACCTTGAATAAGATTCGGTTCAGCTTAAAAACCATCCAGGTTTTTGTTTGTTGCACATCTGAATTTGGCCATTGTAACCTATAAAGCTACTGCAAACCCGACCCATGTCGACCCACACCAAACCTTGAAAAATAGGGTGAAAGACGATCAAGACTTGCCTAAACCAATACAAAGAGAAAGAAAAAACCTGACCCATTTTAACCCGCACCAAAATGATCCCGACTTGTCTAAACCAATACATTTAAAACAGAACCATTTTGACCCGCACCAAAACTTGGCTATTGAATGATGTCATATATGAATATATGATTATTTGATATTAACTGAAATACATAAAATACAATTACGCCATAATTCTTCTTTTGTGTGTCGGTTTTCACTACGAGGGTATAGGGGTAAAGGTGGAAAAGGGTGAAAAGTCATGCCGGGAGCAACAACCCAGCTCTCTGCGGCTGCACCTTCACCGTTTAACGTCCCTAGCTTTTTAAGGAGAGAAGATGGAAGCCCGAACGCCATGTGTAACCGTGAAATGTATCGGTCTTGTGGTTGTCCCATGACGGCTCTACTGTGGTGAGTAGCGGTGGACGGTGGAGAGAATCCAGGAGGAGCATCCGCATCCACATCCATATCTTCACGATTGGTGTCGCTTGCGCCAGTGTTTGACCTGAATTCTTTCTTTGATGAAAATTGTAGATCGGTCTCGTATCACGGGGCTGGTCCCACCGACTTTTACGTTTACGAGTCCGGGACCGGGTCCCATCAGTGCAACTACTAACGCATGCTGCAGAAGGTCCTTCAACTGAACTAACTGGCTGTTTAACAGAGTTGTCTGCAACTTCAGAAGGCCTTTTTTGTTGCAATGAGGAGCTTTTGACGTTTAAATTTTGTTGAATGTCCATCCGGTATGGGTTTCTTTCGACCCAATTGACTCTTCGGGCCCTTGGAATATACCGATCACGGAAATTCCGTGCGTATTAATGGACCTGTCATGCAACCATTAAAATAGATTAAAAGGTGGGTAAAATGGGTCAATATGGGCTTGTTTGATCTTTAACAGAAAATTATTATGTAACAACATACCCTTTGCAATTGTATTCGTACATATAATTTATAAAAAAGATTAAAATTTAGATAAAAGTACCTCCTTGTCAGCATGCTCTGTCAAAGACAATTGATTCCTTGAAGCAGACAAAAAAAAAGTCATATATCCATAATATCATAAACCAGAGTTACTGCGTAAATGTGCAAAAACCGAAAGCTGATTAACTGAACTATCAAGTATCATCACAAGCAAATTTAATTCAAAAAATTAAAAGCATCACAATAACCAGAATTAAAAACATCCAGAATTAAAAACATTTATAGTTTAAGACAATAATAATAATTAACTATTAGAGTGTACGATAGCAAATGAAATAATTTTATACCATGAGCCACTACAGGGAACAAACATAAAGAGAAGATTTTAAGATATTATCCAGCGTAAGAATCTTTATTTCAGCCAGATACTCAAAAACCTGCATGAAAATAATCCAAATTTAAAGGGATGGCTAGAATGATTAAGTATGAAATGCAATTATAGCCAGTGGCGAAGGTTACTTGGTGCCCGGGGGTGCACCCGCCCACCCCAATGTTTCGGTTAAAAGTGTATAGGTTCCGATTTTTCGTACGGAATTTTTAAAAATTATATAGGATCGTCTCCTCCAATTATTTTTCCTAAATATTTATACAATATATAAATTAAAGTAAAGTTTGTTACCACTTTGTATATCCTAAATATTTATACAATATATAAATTAAAGTAAAGTTTTTTACCACTTTGTATATAAGTGATGGGTAGTTTTGTAAATATATTTTAACTCTTATTTGTTTAACCCTAGATTACCCACCACACAATAAACTTAATCTATCGCAAGTTTTTATGTGTAAGAACGGGTTCTTTGAATAAATGATTTTTTTTAGTTTTATTTGGAACTATTATTATTTGGCCTGACCCAAATCGATACCCGACCCGAAACATAACGATAGGAATTTTTTTTTTTTGGGTCTCATTACTTTACGCCCCCTCAAAACTTTTGGTCAAGCTCCGCCACTGATTATAGCCCTTTTAGTCAGTGAACAACTTGTCGCTAAATTTACCTTGAGAAGGTTTCTCAATATTGGAGTCTTTTTGAACACTTTTCTATAACGCTTGAGTAAAATTTATAGCATTTGCAGACCTGTAAAGCATGAAAGAAGAAAAAAATCATAAAAAAATGTTTAAGTAACAAATATCTAAGAGAGGGAGTAATATTAACTATACCATTCTTGTTAATTATATCAAGCAAAACTGTTCGAGACTTTGTTCTCAGGAGTGCATCTAGGATCATAGAAAGGTCTCTATTGCTGAAACAGTTACATTTGTCGCTTTCGTGTTCACTTTTTTTTTCAAATATATTTATTTAACATCATTATAATCTCTAAATAACCTTTGAATTCCTTCCCCATTGCCACCATTAGCAGTTAAGCATAAAAGTGTCAGATAGCCCTTCCAAGCATCCTTCAAGACAAACATACGTCAAAAATCAAACAGATTTAAAATTTTACATAAACATACGTCAAAAATCGTTTCGATGATGCCATATGCACCAGAAAGAAGTAATAACAATGGCTTGTACAGCCCTTTTCCTCTTAAACTATACTTTAAAAACTAAAAAAAAGCACAAACCTTGCTATCATTTACGCAGATTTTAAATGGAGGGTACATGAGGGTGCTCATGTTTTTCTTCCTTTTGCATAGATCTGCAAAGACACTTCCATTTTTCATTCAAGAAATAGTGAAACCAAAGGCCTCTGTTAATCCAGGAACTCGGCCCACTTCCAGTGTCATGAAAATCCATCTGCAACCCATAAAAATATATATGTCGACTTTTATGATGATGTGAAAACCGAAGTAGAGATTTGGAAAGATATGACAGAGAGTATTCATCATGTTTCATTGTGGTATACTTCCAAGCATCTTTACTACAGCAGTACAGCCACTTCGTGTTTCCGAATGACAATAACCAATGAGAAGAAGCACAATCATAACCGCTAAGAATGTTAATTGTCGTTGAAATCACCATGTATGATTTCAGAATGGTGATTGTAAGCAACAAAAGATAAAACGGAAAGGGCACCTGCGCAAAGTGTAACGACTTCGAAAATAAGAGAACGCAGCAACCGATCAATAAATGCCCTTCTATCAAAAACACTGAAAAACCCCAATCTGTAACAGAAATCAACCTAGATAGCCATTGGAGAAGAAGACGACTTCTGAATCTTACTCACCAGTCTCATTGGGTACACCAGAATCTCTTTTCCCGCGGACAACTTCGCCTCTGGTCCGACAATTTCCCATTGGTGCTCTCAAACAACATGAACAGCGAATTCTGTAATCAAAATAATCACACACAATTAAACAAAAAAACACACCCGCATGAACAGAAAAACAAATATAAAAACAATAACCTAATCAAAATAAAGAAAAAAAAGCCTTACAAATCAAAAACATTAAACAACAGTTGCATACGATTCTCCACACAAACCTCTGTTGCTAACCCCAACTAACTAACAACCTCTGTTGCGAACCCCTGTTAACTAACAACCTCTGTTGCTGATCCACTGTTAGCTAACCACCTCTGCTGCTAATCCACTGTTGATGGATCTGATCCACTGTTAGCTAACCACCTCTGCTGCTAATCCACTGTTATTAACAACATCTGTTGTTCATCCACTGTTGATGGATCCATTGATTCCTAACAACATCTCCATCCACTGCCATCTAAACCACTGATCATTTACCCGTATCACTCACCTTCCCGGAATTCCCAAACCCGCTAACCGCAGCATTCCACCAGGAACAATTCGACTCGACAAACCCCCTTCCGAAACCCCTCTTCGCCCTCCGAATCCCCACACAAAAATCGCCCATTATCCGCCCTCAAAAACACGATCGAATCACCCGCCACCAACTTCTTCTGGTTGACAAAATTACTCCAACCAGTTGTCAAGATATGCCGGTGAGGCGTACCCCGGTAAATATGCTGGAACTTCCACAACTTCCCGTGAACATCCTTAGCCACTATGGAGACTAACATACAACAGAATCAAAACATAAATACAATCAGCCTACATACTTCAAAGCCTAGACACTTGTCTCCATTCACCCCATGATAACTCCAAGAAGCTTGATATGTGAAGATACCAATAATAGGATGTTTCCTTAATGTACTTAACAAACTTGATCATTGATACATTACCGTTCTGATTTGCCGATGCTTTCGTCCACCATAGAATCTGGTTCCAAATGTCTCTTGCCACTTCAGTAGGAAGTGTTCTACAGACTCATCCGTAATGCCGCATGACTGACATGTTACCAACTGCATTGGCATCCCCCTTTTCGCGAGAGCCATCTCCGACAGTATCTTCTTGTCCATATTCAACCCTGTTTTACCTTCTCTGTTATTGATTTCACGAAACACCCACCAAGAAACTGTTAATATCTCTCGTGTTCAACTGAAACAAAATACAATAATAGAATAATAACACAACATGACTCACATCTTATGGTAAAAAACAGTAGCTTCCCCTGAGCCAGAACAGGGTATGAGATGCTTATCTATGATTTCAAGAATGTCGCTGCAGATTTTGGCGAGTTCATCTTCTACCTTTTTGCAGTAGCCCTTAATTAAGGAAACGTTGCTTTCATTTCCTTTCGATTCCTCCTTTTGTTCAATTGACGACATAATGCGCCAAGATGCCCTCCTTGCACCAATCACATTCTTGTACCCAACTGAAAGCAGGTTTCGCTCTTCCACAGTGAGTTCGACGTTTAGTTTCGCGACACTCTTCATACATTCAACCATCTCTGAAACAAAATAAAAAAAATCTATAATTAACGATAATTGATAACCGTCGTATATACACGCATACACCTGCATTATGAGTAGTTCAAATGTGTTACTTCATTTGGATTAGGCTTTTTTTTAATTTCTTTATTATATTCAGGATATATACGATTATTAAACGTGTGTTTCGTCTTGGAGCTGATATTGAACACGCAGATGGACAAAATAAACTTCCATATGGGCAACATATTGCTTATATAACAAATTATACGGCTGAAGCGATACGGATCATAACAACATTCCAAATTACACTAATGCATGCTGAAAACACACCAAATTTTCAAATTATCGGAATAATCTAAAGCATTAAGCATAGTGATAAGGAAGAATGCAATAAGCTACCAGCCAAATGTAACACCAATGCAGATTAAGAAAAAAACATTAAGACCCAACAGATGAAGATGATACCAAATCATTTACACCATATTTTCAACTGATATCCACTGTTACATCCTGGATTAAGCTACCAGCCAAATGTACTGATCAAAACAACATTCCGATTGATCTAACACTCTGACTTTGAAGCTCCTTGTTTGCTCTTGAATACTCAGTTGGTGACGTTTCTGCATGTCTTTATTCAATATAAAAAATTAGAAACAGATATATAATATCAGTATATAAACTCAAACATACATGAGACTTGATGAGTCTTACCTGATTAATAATGCCTTGAAGATAAGCATTTCTATGCTCAATAGCAGACAAGTCTGTGCTCCATCATCTTGATCAGTTCAGCTGATGATTGAGGCTGCACCTCAGCCACTTTAAAAACTAAACAAAAAAAAATTAAGAGATATATTAGTGGATTAACATACAAATAATCATATCAGCCAACAGATTTGACCCAATTACTGAAATCCTATAAAGATGACTACTTTTTTTGTTTTAATTTCATCTAACTAATAACTGATTTGTTAGCAAACATACCCTCAAAAAAATGCATAATAAAAGAAAAGAAGATAAATACGAAAAAAACACAATGACGAAAAAAAACACAATGATCTAAAACAAATTCTAAAATCTACAAGCTAATAATCCAAAGCGAAACCGATACTTGGTGTTACCTTGACCTTTCATATGCCTTCAATGAGTTGTATGCTTCCTGATTGACAGTGAATGCCTTCAAATGAGTATGCATCCCGATACACGCCTTCTTCTCCCATGATTTCGTTCCATGACAGCCGATATACCACCAAGAACCCCCAATTTCGGTTCTATGACAGCCGACTATACCACCAAGAACCCCCAAAATCAGAGCCCTGATTTTTTTGAGAGAAATAAGAGAGGATATTGAATGATTCTGGATTTGAGAAGAGGATTTCTTGTGTGAGGTGATCGAACAAAGAAGACATATCAGAACTCTGCTAGATCAAATGTGAAAATTAGGTCAAATTAGATAAAATCACAACAAAATTTGATAGATTAGAATAAATTACTTGAATTGCCGACTTGGTGCTGTGATTAGAAGTAACATTCGTTCCCAAAATTGATTTCCTTATAACCTTTCAACACAACCTTCAACCATAAACAATTAGAGCAGGGTGGCTGCAAAATCACGGTTGCTTCATGGTAAAAACATCAGTTTCTGCCACGAGCCCTCCGGATTTTACACCGCCAAAAGTCGATTATAATCAAATTGATGATGTTCTGGATAGAAATTAGGGTGAAGGTTGTAGTCGGAGGAGGATTGGCGATAGGTTTATGTAAATGGAGGAGCGTATGAGAGAAACATCTGCAAAACACCAGTTGGATCAGAGAAATTTTAGAGAGAGGAAGAAGATGATTTGAAAGTGAATGAGGAAGCGAGTGTATCTGTATAATTGTAGGGCAACGGTTGAGGGAGCGTACCCACGTAGCGAAAAATATGCAGAAAACACAGGAAACTTCAACTGGCGTTGAAAAAAAAAACTGCCATTTTTTTGGGTTTGAACGGATGAGATTAAATCTTGGAGATAACCGTCTGAATTATTACGGTCAGGATTAACTAAAACGTGGGTTTGACCGACGGTTACATAGCGGCGAACAATTTATTAATAATAAAACAGACCTACATAAGTGAGAATGTTAATTTATGAAAATGAACACTGAACAGCACCAAAGTTGTAATTGTAAACATTTTATGACAGTTTGAGCTCATAAGAAAACCAACAGGAATTTGAAGCCCAGGTTATTGGAAATCATGCCAAATATTCTTCATATAAAGTATAAATGTCAATGATTGAAAGCAGGTCAAATTTCTAGACCATTTGATGTATTAAACAATGACATATGGCTCCAATTTCTTTCTTTAAGTGAACAGCACCAACGCTTAAATGAATAATCACAAAATACCAGTTTTGAATACATTTAAACTCTTGCTGTGTCAAGAATACATATATGCAGAAACAAAAACAAAAACATAAAGGCATATGTGGTATACACTAAGGGGTCATTAAGACACTCAAAATCAATAACATGTTTGTCATAACACCCGAATCGTGTTCTTTGAACTTTGCAAACTGCATAACTCAAACCTATGACATCCAATGCTGTGAAATTTGGTACAATACCAACTTGAAGGACCCGAACGGTAAATCTTGAAAGTATAAGGGTGGTTCGGTTTTGGTCTCACGGGTGGCTTGGAGGAGATCAAGAATAATACTCCATCCGTCCCATTAAAAGTGTCATATTTTGAATTTTCAAAGTCTTTATTTATAAACTTTGACCTTAAATAATTTTGTTTGTGTTAGATAATACTTGATGAAAGTTATATGATTTGAGTGTGTTTTACAAGTGTTTCTATCGGGTTAATTTTCATCAAGTTTTATATAACACAAAAAATATATAATTAAAGTCAAAGTTTATAAATAAAGACTTTGAAAATTCAAAATATGACACTTTTAATGGGACGGAGGTAGTAATAAGAATAAATAATACCATTATTATTATTGAGTTGGTCTCCATTTATCCTTTGTTTATTAACTAATTAAGTTAGTAGTTAACTAATGATAAGTATTAGCAAACAATGTTTTTGAGTAAGTCACAAATTCATGTTTTTATCAGTTTTCTAGTAGGACTAGATAGGTATAACTGGCTATAAATAATGTCATGCTTTTAATTGTATTCATAAGTTTGGATTCATAATACAGAAAAGGAGTTTGTTTCTTTTTTCCTTTCTGATTGTATCAAACATCAGGTTGTAGCTTATATTCTCAATTTGTTTCTCAAGGGATCTTGAGCACGAGTTTTAGTTAGAGTTGTGCAATGGCGAAGCTTGAGATTTCCGACCAGTGGGTCGAAAACGTATATACCAAAAATTTCTATAAAACCGGGATGTCAAAAACTTATATACCCAAAAATTTCTATACGAAAACTACATGCTCTCCACTACTGAGCGAAAAGTTCAGGGGGTCGGCCGCCCCCACAAAGCTACGCCCTTGGAGTTGTGTGTACTTGATTCACTTGTGTAAACTATCTCAGGTTTAACAAATGCTTAACCACTACGAACAACAACCGTATCAAGATTATTGTGAATCCTTATGATATTATGATACTACTAAATTTCACCAATTCAAGTCATACTAATCTGCCCTTTGTTGTAGTTAAATATCCACATCTTGAGTCAAATCGAACATAACACTATTCTTATCGAAACTCAAACAAAAACCTTATTCTATTCCTCTCATTGTAAAAACTAGAGCCAACTCAGAACTTGAGCTTCAAATTAATGATTTTCTAAGCCAAATTTTATAAACTTCACTTGCAGAAGCAAGACACTCTCTCAACTTTAATTCATAGTAAATACAATACCATAATGTATCAATGAAGTTGATGAAAATTAAAAAAAAAAAACAGTGATAAATTTCCATTACTCATATAAACTCGATGAAATTCTAATCGGTAGATAACATAGATCAACGGTATCGTTCGAATTACCACTAAAATGACACATTACTGATCGAGTAAGTGTGGACGTACCTTTCTATGACGATCGCCCGAGGATCTAAAGATACATCATCAAGTGTTTTCATTGTTAGGTTTGTTTGCGCAGGGAGATTAAAGCAGCAGCAGCAGCATCACAGAAATTTGAATTGGCGGTTGAGATCGATACCGGAGCCATGGACGGGAGGGAGAGCCAAACTGTGTTTTTTGCTTTGCGGTTTTTTTTTTTTTTTTTTTTTTTTTGCTTTGCGGTTTTTTATTTTTATTTTTATCCAATGAAATGAATAGTGTATTAAACACACACAACATATATATCCAACTAGTTTTTGCTCCGCCCGCGTTGCGGAACAATAAGCCGAATATTTCTCTCTCATAACATGTATGTCTGTACAGAGGGCAAAATCGTAATTATATTTTGAACTGGATGCGAAATTATAACCTTAAACTGAGAGCAAAATCATAATTTTGAGCTAGGGGGGAAAACATAATTTTATTTTGAACTGTGGGCAAAAACGTAATTTTGAGCTGAGGGCAGAATCGTAATTTTGAGCTAGGGAAAAAAACAACATTTTATTTTGAACTGGGGGAAAAAACGTAATTTTAAACGGAGGGCGAAACCGTAATTTTAAACTGGGAACAAAATTAAAAATGAGTTTTTGACCCGAGGGCGAAAACGTAATTTTGAGCTAGGGGCAGAATTAAAATTTTGAACTGGGGGAAAAACGTAATTTTAAACGGAGGGCGAAACCGTAATTTTAAACTGGGAACAAAATTAAAAATGAGTTTTTGACCCGAGGGCGAAAAACGTAATTTTAAACTGGGAATAAAATTAAATTAAAAATAGGTTGGTTCAATAGGGAAGTGCCTGGCACTATTCCCTCAACTTATAAATGCATATGTAGCAAATGGAATGAATAGTGTATGTAACGGTGTGAGAGATTAAGATCTTAGTAAGGCAATAGGGCGACACGTGTAAAAAGAGTCGTCAGGGTGGTCGCATGATACACAACCATCACGCTAGTGATGACGTGACACACCACCGCAGGCGATGTGTATCACGTTGGTGATGGTTTGTTTTTTTTTTATTTGTTTTGTGTTTTGGTGAAATCATGTTGAAGATACTGGTGGAAAACGGATTTAAAGAAAGGGATTTTGAAGAGATGGATTTACAGGTTCTTGATGAATAAGATGATATTTTTTTAAGGTTTTACACAATCAGCTCCTTAGGTTTAGAAATATCTTGCTTTTTTTTTACCTTTGAAGTTTTACACAATCAACCCTTTCAGTTTAATCTTATACATTTAATAAATATGTTGTTTTCAAATAATTATATATTATATTTAATTTTTTTTTAAAAACAAGGAATAGAAATTGGTTTAGTTTTATGTATTTAATTGGTTTGGTTTTAAGTGTATTCAACTGGTTTAGTTTTATATTAAACTTTTTTCATTTTTATTTGGCATTCATATTTAATTTTATGTGCTTCATTGGATTTTCTTATGTAATTTTATGTGTTTTAAAAATGTTGGTTGTTAGTTTATTTTATTTTTTTTGAACGGCCAACAAACTGAATCCCGAGCACTCTTGGGGCACACACTGGACAAACAGAGTACTCCGAGAGTAACCCGAGTCCACCACCAATTCCGGAGAAAACCCGGTAACCCACCCGTCCGTAGGCACGACGGTGAAATTACCGGTAAAACCCGTTTGGCTCAAGGATCCAACCCAGGTTTCCCTGGGTCTCCTATCATTGCTCACCAGTGCCTCACTCTGCACCAAGTGAGAGTCGAACCTGCATCTCTCAAGAGAAATGCAAGTCATCCACCACTTGATCTAGAGATCATTGGCTAGTTTATTTTATTTTATATAAAAAAGAAAAAGATTAATTGATAGTGTTATAAGTAGGATGAGTGAAATAGGCCCCCCTTATTCCCACATACCCTATATCTTATTTTCACATCCCCTACTGTATACGGGCCGTATACAATTATACGGCTCGTATAGAATGTTTTTGAATAGGAAAATGCGCAGGGAATGTTTTTTTTTGTTTTATTATATACGGCCCGTATACAGTTATACGGGTCGTATACATGTGTATACGATTTGTAAAACGTATACGGCTCAATTGATTTATTTTTGTGGGTTTTTGATGTTACCACATGTATACGGGCCGTATAACTATATACGGGCCGTATATATTGGCGTTTTTTCAAGTATCACGTTTTATTCCCGTAAAAACACAATCATTCTAGGGTTTCTAAACTCTTCATCACCTTTAACAATGTCGATAAACGTTGATCGGAACATGCCGCTTAAATCGGAGCACAGGTAGAGTAACGTTACCGATCAGTCCGTTGATGAAAACCTTAGCGATCGCAGAGATCTTCGTGTTGGTTATTTATCGATTCCGAGTAACTAGCAGAAGAACCTGTCACAAACAAGTTCTCCACAGTTTGTTATTCAGATCTCTGTTCGGTCATCTTTCCAAACTACAACACAGGATACTTTTAATAAGCTGTCATAGTTGTCAAATTCGATTTCAACAAATCTTTTCATTTTCCTTCAATTTCTAAAACATTCTCTGTTACATGAAGACGTGTCGGGTTCTTCTACTAGTGGTATTTTAATGAAGTATTGAAGCTTGAATGTGCAAACCCAACCGTTTTTTACTACGGAAACGATGGCTATGCGAAATACAAACCGCAACCGTTTTTTACTACGGAAACGGTGGCTATGCGAAATACAAACCGCAATCTTTTGTGACTATGGGAAACACAAGTTTTCTTTTTTAGCTTGATGGATGTCCGTTATCTCAGTTGAGGCGGGCATTGTTTAAATCTGAATATAACTAGATGTTACGTGTATCAGCGTTGTTTATCACCCTGTGTGAGCATTGGAAACCCGACAAACAGTCTTGACAACTGTGACTGCTTATCTATCTATGTGTGTCACATCCATCCTGTTATAGCAATCGATATGATTAATTTTACAGATTTTTTTCTAATTAGCGTTGTTAACTACCAAAAGAATGCATACACAAATAGTTCTAGTGGACGAAGCAAAGAGACCGTTGTGTATCTGAATCAGGTTCTCAAACAAACACTACTAAAGATGAGTTGGTGATAAATATCGGAGCTGTTATCTCGGTTGTTCAGTACTTTCGTGATAATAAAACAAGCAAGCATTGATTTTGCCAAGATTGAAGGAAAGAATCTGGCCATAAGCGTTGTGGATTCTTAGCGTTATTCGAATGTAAGTGGATCGAGTGATACGCTTATCTATTCTGGTCAAGGTGGGCATGGTTTGTTCGGGAGTAAATCACCACCCAAAGATCAACAACTTGTGATTGTCGGGTTATGCTAGTTATTCGAAATGTTTCGAATCATCACAGAAGACGTGTCGGGTTCTGCTAGTTTATTCGGAATGTTTCGAATCATAACAGAAGACGGATGCGGTTTGCATATTCAATCTTCATTGCTTCATTAAAATTACAACACACGGTAAAATGCTTGGAAAATTGCATCAACTCTCCAGATCTCTGTTTGATCATCTTTCCAACATTAACAACATTGGATCTTCATTCTGTCACTTTGTGTGTTGACAAAGCTGACAAACACATTGGTATTTTCTCAAAATGTGCAAACTTGAAGAATCTCACATTAAAGGAGTTTGCAACAACGAGATCAACGTATACAGGTGCAAGAGAATGGCGAGTTATTTTCAGTTATTTCTGTTGATCCACAAATTCCATTGTTTAAATCAGAATCAGGTTCTCAAGACAAGGATCGTTCTAATAGATTAAAGAGAATAAACCAGTTTTTTACCATTTTTTACCCATAGTATACGAGCCGTATAATATTATACGGCCTGTATACAATCATCGTATACATTGTATACGATCGGTAAATTTGTTTTTAACCGAGAGTATACGGCCGTATAAACGGTATACGGCCCGTATACATATGGTAAAAAATGGTAAAAACTTCTAGCATTACCTTGTTAGTTTCTCAAACACTACTAAACATCTGCTTCCTGGATCTGAATCAGAGTGTTAACTTTGAGTCAAATCCAAACCCTCACCCTCAAAATCAACCAGAAACCAAAGGAAAAATGGCTGATAATAGCTGATGGTTCTTCGTTGAGGAAACCAAATGTAGACGAAGATGATAGGCCTGGTAACTGGAAGAGTAAAAACCCCAGTGACGTCGTCGACGATTATGAACGGATTATTGGCCATTATTCGACCGAGTAAATTATAAACGGTATACGGCCCGTATACATATGGTAAAAAATGGTAAAAACTTCTAGCATTACCTTGTTAGTTTCTCAAACACTACTAAACATCTGCTTCCTGGATCTGAATCAGAGTGTTAACTTTGAGTCAAATCCAAACCCTCACCCTCAAAATCAACCAGAAACCAAAGGAAAAATGGCTGATAATGGCTGATGGTTCTTCGTTGAGGAAACCAAATGTAGACGGAGATGATAGGCCTGGTAACTGGAAGAGTAAAAACCCCAGTGACGTCGTCGACGATTATGAACGGATTATTGGCCATTATTTGACCGAGTAAATTATAAACGGTATACGGCCCGTATACATATGGTAAAAAATGGTAAAAACTTCTAGCATTACCTTGTTAGTTTCTCAAACACTACTAAACATCTGCTTCCTGGATCTGAATCAGAGTGTTAACTTTGAGTCAAATCCAAACCCTCACCCTCAAAATCAACCAGAAACCAAAGGAAAAATGGCTGATAATGGCTGATGGTTCTTCGTTGAGGAAACCAAATGTAGACGGAGATGATAGGCCTGGTAACTGGAAGAGTAAAAACCCCAGTGACGTCGTCGACGATTATGAACGGATTATTGGCCATTATTCGACCGAGTAAATCAATTGTATTTTTTTAGTTGCTTCTCTTGTTAAGTTTCTGAACCAACCGAAATCCACAAATTCCAACAGTTTCTTCGTAGATTCCGTCCGGTTTCCAAACTCTTTCACTCAAAGTTAATATTAACTGTGGTGGATGCAAGCATAAAGTTAGAAAAATACTCAAGAAGATTGAAGGGTACACAACTGAACGGACGATATGTATCAACAACTTTAAGGTTCAGCCAAAATGACATCTAGCATTACTAACGGTTCAAGTAAGTGTCTAAAATGACATCTAGCATTACTAACGGTTCAACTTGAAGAATCTCACATTAAAGGAGTTTGAACCAGTTGTTTATCACTTAAGACCTTGAAAGATTTGTTGAAATCGAAGCATTCACGAACCACAATTGACTCAGACTCATGTTCAAGTAAGTGTCTAAAAATCTGAAAATTCAGGTTTACCTTGTTAATTTCTCAAAACAAACTCTCGTTTCTTCATCTTCATCTTCAAGAACAATGATGAACACATGATGTCAGATAATACTTCATTTGTCGAGAAACCATACTGTCAAGAAACCATACTGTGTATCTAAATCAGGTTCTATGCCTTAGATCGGTCATTCCTTGTGATACATGAACGTTGTATTCTTGTCTTTCAGAAGAGTTTGTATTGAATGGCGAGTTATTTTCAGTTATTTCTGTTGATCCACAAATTCCATTGTTTAAATCAGAATCAGGTTCTCAAGAAAAGGATCGTTCTAATAGATTAAAGAGAATAAACCATTTTTTACCCATAGTATACGAGCCGTATATTGTTATACGGCCCGTATACAATCATCGTATACATTGTATACGATCGGTAAATTTGTTTTTAACCGAGAGTATACGACCGTATAAACGGTATACGGCCCGTATACATATGGTAAAAAATGGTAAAAACCTCTTTAATCTATTAGAACGATCCAATAAACGAAGAACAAAGGCTATTTACAAAACACAGGTTCATACAGTGCTGTAATAGGTAGTTCGTTGAGGAAACCAAACGTAGACGGAGATGATAGGCCTGGTAACCGGAAGAGAAATCAATTGTATTTTTTTAGTTGCTTCTCTTGTTAAGTTTCTGAACCAACCGAAATCCACAAATTCCAACAGTTTCTTTGTAGATTCCGTCCGGTTTCCAAACTCTTTCAGTCAAACTTAATATTCACTGTAGTGGATGCAAGCATAAAGTTAGAAAAATACTCAAGAAGATTGAAGGGTACACAACTTAAGCTCAACTTGAAAGGACGATATGAGTCAGGCGTTGGAAGGATTGTAGTAGTAGGACATTGGTACCACTGTGAAAATTGCATCAAGAAGCTCAACTTGACTTGACATTGGTACCACTGTCAAGTATGTCGGGTTCTGCTAAATTCAAGTCAAGGATCGTTCTAATAGATTAAAGAGAATAAACCCTCGTTTCTTCATCTTCATCTTCAAGAACAATGATGAACATATGATGTTTTTTTCGCAGAACGTGACAAAATAAGGATGTTCGCATAAACATATATTCGTTTCATAACCTCCTCCTATAAATCAACCACAACTGACAAAGAGCCTGTATTAGAAACCATCCTATGTCTTTTACCAACCGAAGAGGCAGCAAGGACAGATAATACTTCATTTGTCGAGAAACCATACTGTCAAGAAACTAACATCTTTTACTCATAAACCCTTAAATCCCAACGCTTCATTTGTAACCGTAAGGATGATGCAAATTTGTACGTAAAGATCTCTACACAAACTCTTCTACATCTTTTAACCAATGGACTCAGACTCATACTACTCACCCTCCCCTGAGTGAAAGTTTTCCCGACGACTCAAGAAAATCCACAATCCTGTGTATGTGCTTGTGCTGTAGAAACCGGTGATGAATTTGTGTACACAACTGAACGTTAATTGATATTGTTTTAGACAACAACAGATAATGAACAGATTGTTGGTGGATAACGCAAACAAGTTCTCCACAGTTTGTTATTCAGATCTCTATTCGGCCATCTTTCCAAACTGCAACACACGATAAGTTTAAACTTTATAGTGTGTGATTTGATCATGAAATGATTGGAGGTGAAGGTTCAGTGCACGAAAAGTTTCTTACGAAATGTATGTGACAAAACAAGTATGTTGGGAATTAAACGCATGTCCGTAATCCCGCGTTGATAGCTTCCGTTTTATTCAGACTCCTTACAACTCTCATCAAATGCCTCACCCTTCCTTTTATTCTATAAATATTAAATAAAGAATAACACCATGCCCGTAATTCCGCGTTGATAGCTTCCGTTTTATTACAGTCATACGACACGTTTTCTTGTTCTTCAATCTTTGTTACTTGTTAATGTTTTATTTTTTTCTACTTTTAGAAAGGTTTGAGCACCTCACGACTGTAAAATATCTAGTGTGATTTACAGCTTAAATCCCTTAAATACTTGAAAAATCAATTTTTTCGTTCCATACGGGCCGTATAAGAGTATACGCCCGTATACACGTTCGTATACAGTGTATACGACCAGGCAAACTTATTTACACATGATGTATACGGGCCGTATACTGTTATACGGCCCGTATGGAATAAAAAAAACTGACAAAGTCTGTGCCAGCAGACTTTGTCAGTTATTTTTATTCCATACGGGCCGTATAACAGTATACAGCCCGTATACACCATGTGTAAATAAGTTTTCCCATGTGTTAATATTAGGACCCGTGAAATATGATAGAATGAAGTGTCAAATGATAAGTGTGTGTAATGTATGATGAGTAATGGAATGTGATAGGTGTCTATAATGCCCTTTTAGCTTAATGCATCATTTGTTTACCTTTATGTGTCTTCATCTCCCTCATCACGTTTACCTTTAGGTTGTCTACTATAGGCTTACGCACTTTCACTCTATATCACTGCCACATCATAAAAGTATGTACCACCTTACTGACACATCATCATCTCACTTTCCTTCGCTTTCTTTCAAAAACACATACTATGGTTTCACCCCCTTTCACTACCCAATAAAATAATACTACTTTTAAATAAGTTTAGAAAACAAACAAAAAATTGTGATTGGTTGAGAAGAGCCCCTCCACACCGTTTGCCACTCCACGCCACACCCCGCCTCGCCCCCTCCCCGCCAGTGATTTTTTTATGGCTTCACTTTGTTTGGTGGTCAAACTTTCACAACCTTACGTTAGAGTTTTCGGGCTAGGTCGAGTTGGGTCCCGGAACATAATAAAAAACGTAACTTTCATATCAAATTTCCATTAGAATAGCTCTTAAATTTAAGTTTAAGAAAAACAAAATTGCTGACTAAAGTTCATACCAAATTACAAGTTCATATTAAATAACAACCACAAATCACAACTAACCAGTTCATATCAAATTCCATTGTATATTGAGTTAGAAACAAAACATAAAAGAAATTACCCCAAATATCACCTATTTTGCTGCTCATAATCGTCAAGTAATGTCGATTGAATAATGCAGCCATGATGGGGAATATTCTGTTTTGAGTTAACATATCTTCAACCTATAAGTATATAAAATTTTAAAGGAATTTTAGTATATGTAGCCAATCTCATCATTAGTGTGAATCTGAGTTAAACTTTAAGTTCTTCTTGCGGTAGTTTACAAGAAGAGGGTTCACTTTCAATTTATAGAACAAAAAATATTTTTCACTTTTAGGTTCAGTTCTTCTGTCTCTTTAAATTCACGAACAACTAGTGAGATTTCCCGCTTTGCAGCGAGAATTCAGCCAATATCAATTTGGTTCGTTATGGTACCAACACTCGCTATAATAATCGAAAAAGAAAACCTTACATAGATTGAAAACCATAAAAAATGAATGACGATACCAATCCCAATGTTGTTTAGTTGATAGCAGTTTGGTTCGTTTGCATTCTATGTTTATTTTAGTTCAACATTGCCATATTTTTTTCGAAAACCCGAGCATTGCACTGCTATCATACCAAACTGAATTGAAACCGATTGGACATTTGTATCGGTAGTGGTATTTATTTTTATTGTTTTCGCATTAGATAAACTGACACCATATCGCTACCATACCGTACGGAACTAAACCAAACAACCTTGGCACCGATTTGTAGCCATTTTTATGGTTTCCTGTTTGATAACGGAGTCTTTTATCGTATGTCGTAAATTATATGAGGAAAAATATATTTAAAATCAACTAATGTAATAAAACTATAAAATATTGAAAAGTAATGAAAAACAATATTAAAAAGGAAAGATTTAATCTACTATTCATGTTTGTAATAATATAGATAATTTATTTACGAATGAAACTTGAATGCAGTGAAATTATTTTAAACTTACCTAATTCAAGCACTTGAAGTCTATTTCAAAGTTGACAATTTCAAAGTAAAAAAGCCAAACATAGGAAATTAAGAATTTGAAACTAATAAACAATTTCAAAGTAAAGTTGAAACAATTACCTCGTTGAAACTAGTTCTCGGTCTGATTTGCAAAAAAAAAAAAAAAAAAAAAAAAAAAAAAGAAAAAAAAAAACACCAATAGCAAGAGTTTTATAGAAAGTAACACACTTATGCCCTTTCAACTATGTTCTGGCGTAATACATACCCCCTAAAGTGACTGTAATCAGTGTAGTAAAAGTTGGATTCCAATGCCAAGTACTCGGCGATTACTCGGTACTCGGAACCTTATCTTGGAGAGTTACTACAAGTCGGCATTTATAAGTCGGAGGCGGTCAAACTCGGCCTACTCGGAATACTCGGCCAACTACTCGGAATACTCGGTCAAATACTTGGTGGGAACCTTGAAATACTCAACGAATACTCGGATTACTCGGTCAATTACTCGGCCTACTCGGCGACTATTCAGGATTATGCTAATTTTGACATGAGTTATGCTAATTTTGACATGAATAATGATAGTTTTGACATGAATTACGCATATTTTGACACATATAAAATATCCAATAATTAATTTCTTTATATTTTACATGTCCGAGTACTCTCCGAGTACTCTGAGTACTCCCAACTCCCCACTCGGCTAATTAGGGAGCGCCTAGCGACTTCTGCAACACTGACTGTAATACATACCCCCTAAAAAGTAACACAATAATATGGGTTTTATATTCAAAAAAGAAATGTGTGATAAGCTTAAGAAGCCGGCAAAAAATTAGGGTAAATTACACTTTTATTCTTTTATGTTTGTATTAGATTGCAATAGATGTTCTTTAACTTCAATAATTACAGTCACAATCATTTATTTATAAAACATATTACATCCTATGTCCTTTAGCACTAACATCGTTACTTTTTATTTTTTATGGTTAAATATAGCCATGTCATTGCACATTTATTTAAAAAATTTTAAAAATAATAATTAAACACACACACTCTACTTTGTTCTCTCCCTCCAAGGCAACCACCACCACCCACCATCACCGGCACCACCGCCCATCAACACTGGCACCACTAACACTGTGTTCTAGAGTTTACTAATGGAAGGAAAGGAAAAGAAACAAAAAGAAAGTAAAAATATTTTGTGTTCCAGAATTTCATTTAAGGAAGAAAAAGAAATGAAAATAAAACATGTCGTGTTCTCGAGTTTCATTTAAGGAAGAAGAAATGAAATAAAAGGAAAACTAGGCTAAATTCTTTAGTTTTTCTTTCCTTTCGATTTGGAAGGAAATGGGGAAAGACATCCTTTTTTTCCTTTCCCGTCCTTTCCTTTCTCACTTTTACTTTCTTTCTTTTCCCTCGTTAAGTTAACCCGAGAACAGAGCGTAAGCCACCATCATTTGTCTCTAACTTGTAACAAAGTTCTCAGACATTTTATTGTGGGTACTACTTATCGTTCAACAACTTTTGCAAGAAAATAGGCATGGGTCAAAGAGAGACGTTTATTACATGCATCCTTCGGTTTTTCAAGGTGAATACGAAGCTACTTTACTTGGCAGTATGTCACCATTTGTCCATTAATTTCATTTGTTTCCTTTTTTTTTTTTTTTTTTCTAATTGGGTTAATCAAGTAAGTTTCAAATGCATCTCTTTTGTATCTAAGTCCCTTCTCATGTAACTGTTTCTATGTGGTTAATAAAGGGTTTAGGGTTTAGTGTAATATTTTGGTGTATTGTGTTAATTGCATATGTGTTGTGTGTAAAGAGGCAGATTAGGGTTAATGTTTTGAGCGTAACAACTTACATATATACCTGCAGTGCTAAAAGTTGGAGATATGTTGCAAAACAGTTTTTAAATGAGTGTGCACAAGATCTTATTGATCATTCTTTAGCATTTATTCCGGTGCTCCTTACTATAGCAAGTTTATTTGTTTGCCTAGCACTTGTAACGAAGGATATATGGTTTTTAAGGTCCTTATGGAATAGTGGAAAAGGTATGCAAAAAGATTAGTTTTGCACACCAAACACACCACTTTTGAACTGAAATGGTCTGTAAAGACGTTAATTTGGGTCACATAAAAGAAAATGAAGCAAAATAATTTACACTATTTTTGGTGGGTTCATCGACTATAAACTATGAGACATTCCACTTACCGGCTTTAGAAAGGAATTGTGGATGGTATTATATAACTTGGTGAAGAAGTACTTCAACTAACAAACCCAAACTTTTTAATTGATCTTGAGCTTGGCTTGAATTTTTTTAAATTAATATGATAAATACAAACATCAAATGTAACTCTACATTGGCAACACTTAATGTGTTATGTGTACTAAAGATATTGGTAATGTTTATACAGCATGATCAAGATTATTTTCCGTGTAGGAGGGAAAGATTATAAAATAGGGAAAGGTAAGATTGTTTTTTGTTTTTGAAGAAACACTAACCTCTACGGTAGTATCTGAATGAGACTTCAACTCTTGGCGATCCGAAATGCTAACTGTAAAACATAACAATATTAAGACTCGTTACAGGAATGGGGTTATTCTTGTAACCACCCTCCGGCGTGAGAATAAGTCTCGGTTTGGGAGAAAGTAAATGTGTATGTAGAGAGAGAGAATAGATGAGAACGAGATGATCATACCTTAGCTGTTTACCTCTATTTATAGTTTACCATTAGGGTTTCCCTTAACTTAGGATGGGCTCCGATAAGTTAGGGATTTGCATGATCTTCCCAAAAAGTTGGGGATTTGGTTACGTAGTTTATCCATGCAGAATAGAACATTCTAGAATAAACATTTATAATTAAATATTTGTGATAAAAATAATAGGTGATAACCGGGCCGGGTTAGCCGATCCGGGTCATACCTCGTCATGTCCCCCCAGTCCGAAGTTATGAAGTGAAGTTCATGAAATCGGACTAAAAAAGGAAAAGTAAAAAATTTCCCCCCTTTGAGTGTAAGTTTCTCGAGTAGGGTATCGTTATGTTTTTTGAAAAAATGGCGGCGATGAGAAAGGATGTGACAGTTGAATCATCATTAGGATGACAACTGTACCCACCCAGTTCTGACGCGTGTTCCCGTTCGTTTGTCTTTTCGAATTTGAAAAGTTGCCCTTCCGTATAAATAGAGTTCCTGTTCAAGGTTTTTAGTTTCATTTCTTTCCTTGTTTACTACCACTTCTTTCAATTTCTTGAATCGAAAAAATGGCCTCAAAAACCGGCGAATCCTCTTCATCTGCCCTAGCAAGCTCAGATGCCCTGTATGTCAAATGGGGGCAGTCTTCGTTCAACAATCTTATTTAGGATTACAATATTAGGGCTGAGTGGAATCCGATGTTGCCGTCGAAGACAAACACGGCATTTCCATTGAAGGAAGGTAAAATCAATCTGTTTAGTGATTTTTTCAAGTTTTGCAACTTTCGATTGCCGATCACGAAGTTCTGTAAGTTGGTTCTTGACCATTATCCCATCCATATTTCCCAACTGCATCCGTTAGGGTTGGTGAAACTCCGATAGTTTGAGTTTGCCTGTATCGCATTAGGGCATATCCCTGAACTCCTCGTTTTTAGAGCTTTTTTCCTCCTTGTGTGGAAATCCCCCTTCTTTACCTTCGATAGAAGAGACACCGATGTATCTTGCTTGAGAGACATTCCTACCAGTTCCAAGGATAAGGACTGGAAGAAAAAATTCTTCTATATCGATGCCGGTGTCATTCCCGGAGAGATGCATTGGAGGGAGATGGGACCTAAGGACAAAGTTAAAGACGAAGCTCCTCCAAATGATGCCTATGTGGCCAACGCTCTTTATATGAAACTATGTGAGCACCCTTCCGAGTGCACGGTGATTCCGGAGGGAGCTTTGGTGATGGCGGGAATGAGCCTGTTATGGCGTGATATAAAGTTGTACCCTTCGTTTCGGAGGGATGATGAAGGTATGTAGCTTTTGGCTTTGCATATGTTTTGCCAACTGTATAAAATGACATGTGTACATGTCACAGGTAAATGAAGCTTGTTTGATTTTGTGGATCCTCCACGAAACGCTGCTTTAAGGGCTGCGGACTGCGTGCTTGGCGAACAGGAACCGGATGTTCAGAAGATTCAATTGGAGCAGTTTTTGTTGCCAGCTGTACCGGCGGACCCGACTGCATATATTTCTCAGCCTCCCCCCAGCGGGGAAAGTAGTGTTGCTGCCATGGAGAAGAAACCAACTCGGGTAAGAGTCACCGGGAGGAAGTATATGGCCACGGGGGCTGCTACTTCCTCGGATAGCGTGACTGCATCCATTGTTAATGTTGCTGTTACTGCTGCTGAGTTGACAAGTCCGACCCGTGTGTCGAAAAAGCACAAGATCTTTACTGTGCCTGCCCTGACTGCCTTCGAGGTTGTGCAAGCCGCTTATACCTTGCCCATTGGTAAGTAATTTTATACGTGGGTGCTATTATGGACTTTGTGTTCTATTTTGCTGAAAAACTAATTTCACACAGGTTCTACTGCTGGGGTTCAGATTGAGGGTTTGTCCTCTGTCCCATTGACATCTATGGAGATTATACCTTCCGCTACTGGCGAAACCAACCTTTTGGATCTTATATCGCAGGCAAGTATTGCCGCCACTATTAGTTGTCCTATGCCGCCGCCCATGCCTACGACTGCTGTGACTGTGACACCTAGTCTAGTATCCACACCGCTACCTTCAAGTGTTACCCCTTCTCCTTTGTTCGACTCTCCGCATAGCATTTTTTCTGCAATCGAGAAGAAGATGCCTACTGTGTCCGCTGCTCACGAGGCAACCAGTGTCAGGGATGCTGCTGTAAGTGATGTTGGGGGGTTAAGCAGCGGAATTGCTGATGATGGGGCCCGTTTGGGTGATGATTTTTATTTGCCTACCATCAGCTGGGATCCCAACATGCAAGATAAACGCTACCAGCCCAGGTGGAAAATTGCTGAGTCTTCAAGACTGATTTTCCCCCCAGTGATTCAGCACTGGGTTGAGCGGGCATACCCCCCAGCTGAATCAGCATATGTTGAGGGGTTAAACAATGAAAATTTGATGAATTCCACTATGGTGGATTCCGTTAGTCAGCCCCGGAGGCTTGCAGAAATCCGGTGTAGGTGGATGCATGATAACAACGAGCTCCACCAAACGAGGGCTACTATTCAGGAGCTGAAAGATGAGAAGTGTCATATGGAAAGTCAACTTCAAGCCGCTGGGTTGGGGGAGAGCAGGTTTTTATCAGAGAAGAACAAGGCTGAAGATGATTTGAAGCGGGTGACCACCAATCTTGCTGAGGAGAGGATCTTATGGGCTCGCGATATAGCTGAGAAGGGTCGTGTCCTTGCTCATGCGAAGGCCGTTCAAGAAGAATTGGAGCGTAAAGCTATTACCGAGGCCCAAAAGTGAGATCTGAAATGTCTGCTCAAATGGAAAAATTCCGAATTGACACTGATTTTGTGTCTTAGGTGCGAGAGCGGTACCAAGCTTTAAATGTTGAGGTGGAAGCGTCCAACGCTAAGGTTCGTGCAACGCATGTTGAACTGGAGGAGCGAGAAGCACGGCTTAGGGAGGTTCAACAACAGTGTGATTCCCTCATTACCGAGAGGAACAAATTGGCTGAGTCTTCTACCATCCATCAGGCACGCCTTACGGAGATGGAAAATGCTTTGGAACAAACAAACGCCGAGGTGGACAGCCTGACTAGCCAGCTGGCTGAACTGCGAGGTGACATGAATTGGCTGATAACCAATGGCCTAGTTGGGCATTCGAGTACCTCCGTCAGTCGGGGTCTTTTACGACGTTGTTGGACCGCCTATCTACCGCAGCGTATCAGTCCGATCATCATGATGGTGTTTACAAGGGCTACTTTGAGTGTCAACAGTCAGAGAAAATCACTCCCGAGTTCCACATAGCGAGGGGCAAACTTCAGGGAGATATGGCGGATGCTCTTGAAGCGGCATGCAATGAGCCGCTTCCTGCGTATGCTGACTTGACTAATAAAGTGAATGAAGATGGCGTGGACTCCTTACGCCTAATGTTGGACCCCGCGGAGGATTCGGAGGAGGAATGAGTGTTTTTACTTTGCTTGTTATGTACACTGTTCCCTGGATATTTTGTATAAACACTGTTATGCTTGGGTTATGTGCAAACACTCAATTTTGTGTCAGACATTTAATGCTAATATCATGATGAATGACGCCGTCGTTTGTCTGAAATGTGGCGATTTGACGTGTGATGATTACTTTTCATTAATTGTGCTATCGTCATCACTGTCAAACTGTTTTAACTTCTATAAATTAAGTTACTTTTTTACAAATTTGGTAATTCGAAAAGATGAGTCGGAGGTGCTATAAACAGCGACTTTTCGAAATTTTTCGACGACTGGATGCGGCCGACGGTTTAGTTCATCTCTAAATTCTGGTAATGGAGGATATGATCAGAGGAAGAGGAGTGACCTCTGATAATGTCTTACCCCGGGTTAGCCGGTCCTGTAAGAGTGTCATATATGAGGATCCTTCGCAAGCTAACGCAGGTGTGATTTTACTATCAGCTGACAATTTGGTGGAAACCTTTCCTCCTGACCATGTTCAACGATGCTGATAGGTGTATGAGCGTTGCCGTCGTAGCCATTCCTGTAAAAATGTCGTTGATGATCGGGAGGTGGTGACTTTTCCGGTGGATGAAGAGAACGTTGATGACCTGATCGTTGATCCTCACCCATTGGAATGCTATGGTGTAGCATTGTACACCCCTGCAGAGGTGAGGGCAATGCTTTCCAAGAAGTAGATATTTTAGAACATGTTCGTTTTTTGATCCCGTTTGTTGGTATTTAGCAACAGGGACAAGTACTTGGTTTTTTGCAAGATAGTTGTATGTATTTATTATCAAAATACCTATATTTTTGTAGTGGTTAATGTATCTATTACCATGATACCCACTCTTAGCGCTATATATTTTTGACCCTTTGACTTATATATGAAAAATATTTCGTGTCAAGGATGCTTTTTTATCGTTATGTGCAGTTTAGATGCGATGGTAATTGTTTATACCGTAAAGTGCAATATGGATGCGATGGTAAATGTTATTGTGCATGTAAGTAATGATAAATAATAATAAAAAGGAAAGAACTTTTATTAACTCAATTACTTAAAAAGAACAAAGAGACATCATTGGAGATGGATTACACTTGCTTAAAAAAAAAAGAAAAGATCGAAGCCGCCGTTAGGAGAGGGCCTTACATGTAACATTTCTTTTATTGGGCCGCGTTCCAACTACGTGGAAC
Source organism: Helianthus tuberosus (assembly GCA_030545235.1). NCBI lineage: Eukaryota > Viridiplantae > Streptophyta > Magnoliopsida > Asterales > Asteraceae > Helianthus > Helianthus tuberosus. The sequence continues at coordinate 184,082,362 of CM060408.1, read as the reverse complement.
TGTGGTACTATCTAGCCTAGATAGGTGGTAGGCCCCTTTGCCTAAGTCTTCTTGGATGACGTAGGGGCCTTCCCAGTTGGGTCCCAATTTGCCTAACGGTTTCGCTCTACTGGCTTCGTTATCACGCATGACGTACTCGCCTTCCTTGAAAGTATGCTGAGCCACGCCCTGGTTATAGTATTTTTCCAGAGTTTTCTTGTACTTTGCCTCGCTGATGGCGGCTGCCTCACGTCTTTCTTCGAGCAGATCCAGGCCCTCCCTTAGGAGCCTGTCATTGTCATCATTAGTAGTGAGACGCCGTAGCGAGGGCAATCCAACTTCCGCGGGTATCATTGCTTCCGCGCCATAGGTTAGGCTGAAGGGGGTTTCATTGTTACTTGTCTTAGGCATTGTTCGATGCGCCCAGAGGACATTCGGCAGTTCTTCCACCCAGGAGCTTCCTTCATAACCTAGCCTTCTTTTTATGCCATCCAGTAAACTCCTATTTGCACGCTCCACCTGGCCATTTCCTTGGGGATGTGCCACTGATGTGAAGATTTGTTGAATCTGAAGTTCTGCACACCAATCTTGCAAGACCCTATCGGTGAATTGCGTTCCATTATCACTCACCAAGTATAGCGGCAATCCAAATCGACACACTATGTGCTCCCAAAGGAACTTTTTGGCATTTTCAGTGGTTATTTTAGCCAAAGGTTTGGCCTCAACCCACTTGGTGAAATAGTCGGTTGCCACAATAAGGTATTTTAGCTTCCCGGGGGCCAGCGTGAATGGCCCCACGATGTCAACTGCCCATTTCTGGAAAGGCCAGACCGCTATGATTGGGATTAAGTTGTTCTTGGGACGGAGTGTTTGTGGAGCAAACTTTTGGCAACTACGGCACCTTCTGAGTTACTCTACCGTGTCTTCAAGCATCCCGGGCCAATAATACCCGGCGCTGTGGATTTTGGCGACAACTCCCCGGGGTCCAGCGTGAATGCCACATATGCCCGAGTGTATCTCTTGGATTAGATATTTCGCCTCTGCTTGGGATACACACCGCAGTAGCGGTCCCAGGTATGACCTCCTGTATAGGACACCATTGCTGACTTCATATTGCAATGCCTTGGTTTTAATCTTTTGGGCTTCGCCCCTGGCGGGAGGTAATTCACCCTTTGTGAGGAACTTTAGTATTGGAGTGTACCAACAAGGTTCTTCTGCCGTGATGGCGGAAACTTCCCGGGGTTCAATAGAAGGCATTTTCATTTACTTCTCTTTCCATACACGAAGTGGCGAGTTTGCTCAAGGCGTTAAGCGTTACATTGTCGAAGGACGCTATGAGCTCCTTTGTTTTAGCCAAATACTTTGCCATTGATTCGTCCTTGGCCTCGTAAGTTTCGTTTACTTGATTATTGACCAGCAAAGAGTCAACATATGCGTCAACTCTTGTAGCTCCCATAGATTGGGCCATCCTCAAGCCCGCGAGTAGCGCTTCATATTTGTAACACCCCGAAAATTCACGTCCTATAAGGTATTGACACGTGTCATAAGCTTTGGATATGTGAAAGAGTACTTTAGAGGGACTAAAGTTGACAAACATAGAAAGTATGTGAAAATAAGGGTTCAAAATGTCAACAATGGATAAACATACTTTATAATAACCCTACATGATGTTTATAACATCAAACGAATAAATCATGGATCATACGAAACTAAAAGTGAGAGATTACAAACTACAGGGGTTAAATGTGTCAACATGTTTAAAGATATACCTCTGAGTGACCTTTTGACAAACCCGAAGCTTTATAAATGTTAATTATGCTCACTAGAATGCACGATTTAAATTTCGTAAAGTTTCGTTAACGTATGAGAAAGTTATGATCGAATTCGTGTGCGAGGGGTTAAAAGCGTCAACGTTGAAAGTTAGGCCTTTTCGGGTGACAATAAAGTTAACCGAGGACTAAACGAAGTGGGTATATATCTTAAAGCCCTTATAGATCAATGGTGAGGGATCGAAATGCAAGAAACAAGAGTCTTTTCAAAGATTGAAGAGCCAAGGACTGAAAATGCAATTATCAAAAAGATGTGTGGCTGACCCCTTAGGGGCTCGCGTAGCGCGAGCCTGATGTACTCAGGCAGTGGCGCTACGCCACTGCCATATCTGGGCAGAATCCATTTTTTTGCATATAGGGGCCTGCTAGGTGAGTTTGTGTGCGACTTTAAACGATTTTTCACATCCCCTTGACCCCTAAAACAACCCCTAAACACTAGTAACACTTGTTGATTAGTTGTGGGGAGTTGTAGACCTTGTTGTCAACTCCTTGTGGTGATTGAATCCACTATAAAAGGAGCAAGAACTAGCAACAAGTCCTCACACCAATCTCTTCAATTCTTGAGCACTTCTGGAGCTTAGGAGCTGACCCGAGATCTTCCTAATCGAGCTTAGGACCTTGGTAAGTATTCTTGACCTCTCTTTAGTCAAGTTTTAGCTTAGTTTAGCTTAAAAGTCAAACTATCGGAAGATAGGTTTGACTTAGCGATTAATCGCTAACGGTCTAGCGATTAGTCGAAGTAAAGGTAGTTATTAGTTGGTAATTATATGGGTATTAAACCCTTATAAGGGCACGTACCAATTCCAGACCTATCTAGGTCGTTTGTCGGGTCAAACGTTGACCGAAAAAGTCAACAGAAATACAAAATATGATCTAATGCACAATTAATGATCCGAGAGGTGTGTAACCTGTTTTAACCTTAATATAACTTGGTAATAAGTATAAAAACTTGTCTACGCTTGCCCGACTCGACAAATTTCTGTTTAAACCCGGTTCGGAACCGAAAGGCGCAAAACCTTGACTTTTGCTTTGACTCCGGTTCTGACCCGTTTTAGTTTGATTCGAAGATGCCTTAGTGCTTCATTAGAGTAGGGTTGCATGATAGTATAAGTCTCTGTACTTGTTTCGTTGATTATCCGTTGCATGAACACGTTTCCGTTAATCGCTTAAATTGGACCATAATGCCCTTATGACCATACAACGAGAAGTTTGAAAATGTGGAAGTACAATAATCTTAGTTACTGATTATTAAACATGTACGTAAATTTTCACGTCAATCGGAGGTCTAGATTAGGAGATATGCGCATTAGCGTAAATAATAAACTTTTTATTAATTAATCGGCGCGATTAGCGCATAGCCTATCTAAACCCGATTTTCGGTACCAAAACTTTTACCCACTAATGTTAAATAATATTTTGGGATTTTTGAAGATTTTTAATTATTTTAAACTGGTCTTAAGCTAGGCTTATCGCCTTAATTCGGTTAATACCGAATTTACCCTTTTCGGTCATAAAATGATTTCTACAAGGAATTTTGACGCGAATCCAATTGCTATTGATTTTAAATAAAAAAATGTAATGTTTTGAGCCTGTTTAACTAATCAGAAAACCCAGAATCGTATTTTTAATCGTACGTCGCTTAAAACGGGTTTATACGCGTAGTTTAGGCTTAAAACCATTTTGACACATAAGGATTATTACCAACTAATATAATCTGTTAAAAATAAGTTGTTTACTGATTACTTCAGTCCCGAACATCGGGGTTACGTTAAATCCCTTTTATAATCTCTAAAATGACCAAAATACCCCTACGGGGCATAATTAATGATTAAACTCGTTTTAGGCATTATGGGAGATATCATAATGATATCACAACATATTTAAAGCATATTAACTTAGGAAACCTGTTCGCGACCCTTATGGTTACCCGTTACGCCTCTGGCGCGTTCGGTTCGGTTTATGTAACTAGTTTGCATAAATTAGCCGAAACGGGTCAAACCTTATCCTTTTTATCTCAAAATCCAGAATGTGTTTAGTTTACCCATATTATACAAGTCTTCGAACTTGTCGGGTCTAAATCACATTCTATTCTGGTCTTCGCTTAATCATGCGTTTGAACCATAAACCTTCCTTAAAACTAACCGGTCTAAGTTACGACTTAAATAAGACCCGTTAGGAATCTAATAGGTTAATAAAACCTTCGTTCCAGATTAAGAGCCCCAGTAGAAGTACTTGTGCTTGCTGATTAAGATATACGGCTGAGTGTAAATTGCATTGCTAGCTCAGGTAAATACTTTTAACTTATTTTCCCTTATACGGGCTTGGGATACGGTATTATAAAAATACCGCTTGGTCGGGTGTAGAAACCTTTTAATCGGAGATGATTAAATTGCATAATCCCGTTTTAATCTGTATTGATTGATAACAAATAACATTGGGGGTTAATGACCGCGTCCTGGATATCCTTGGCTCATTTTAAAAAGTGAATGGCCACGACGTAAGCACAAGGTGTAGACATAACACCTCCTGTTGCATATGTATAACGTATACTCACTCGTAAGGGTATCTTCTTGTGAGATTATATTTGTGGTGTGTCGATTAATCTTGTCCGGCTTGTATTGTATAATCACCGGCCCTAAATGTTGGACAACCATGTAAATCGGATACAAGATTTTTATTAATAAAATTGTCCCAAGTATAAAAGATTAATTTGCCTCCGTGCATTTTAATCAATGTGTCAAGATATTTTGTGCCGTTTGCACTCGAATCACTTTTCAAACTCTTTTTCCAAAACGAGTCAGTTAATTGTATTTACCAGTGTAAACTGACGTATTTTTCCAAAAGGTTAAGTGACAGGTACTACGCATAATTGGCTGGGAGCTCAGGGTGTCATTAGGGAATCTTGCAAGTTCTAGATGCCTAAAGTCTGTTGAACAGTTTTAGTATCTTTTATCTGATCCGTCTGTGGATCCTTTACCTTCCGTTGTAATACTTTGACATTACTTATATTCGGAATGTAATATATTTATCTTTTGCTTCCGCTGTGCATTATTATATTGTGTTGTTTGACCATGATGTTGCCAACCACGTCACGATACTCCCCCACCGGGCCCACCGGTGACACGTGGAAAATCGGGGTGTGACAATATTCTGCTTCATTGTTGGAGCATTCAAAATCAAAACGTAAGACAGCCTTATTTCGTCTGGGCTTATCAACGTGAGACCTGCCCCGGAACCTTTCCCGCTGGATGATCCGTCAGTGTAAAGCTTCCAGGTTTGCCTGGCTGTGCTGGATTCTGGTATGCCCTGGATTGCAAGATCCTGTATAGTTTCTCCATCAGGAATTTCAGCCAAGAAGTCGGCGATCACCTGCCCCTTGATTGCTGTTCGTTTTCGATATTCAATATCCAAGGCTCCCAACTCGATCGCCCATTTAGCTAATCTTCCGGAAATCTCTGGGTTGTGCAAAATTTGCTGTAGGGGGTAATTTGTTAAGACCTGTACGCGGTGCCCTTGAAAATATCTTCTGAGTCACCGGGTAGTGTGAACCAGTGCTAGTACCAACTTTTTAAGTGTTGGGTACCGCGTTTCGGGTCCCGCCAAAACTCGGCTAATGTAATATATAGGTGTTGGTTTCCCATCTTTTTCCACCACGAGTACCGCGCTTACCGCGTTATGAGCTGCCGCCAGATACATTTTGAGTATTTCTTCCTAGTATGGCGCTGTCAACATGGGTAGTTTCTCGATGAAACGCTTCATGTCTTGCAGGGCTTCTTCCGCTTCACTGATCCATTTGAAGTTCTTCTTGTTAAGGCAATCTTTCAACGTTTTTATAAATGGCAAAGATCTCTCGGCGTGTCTTGCCAGGAATCTGTTTATGGCCACTAGACGCCCGTTTAACGCTTGTGCCTCTTTCAAAGTCCTGGGAGAGGGTATCCGCGTTATGGCGGCTACCTTTTCCGGGATAGCTTTAAAGCCGTCCCGAGTGACCACTACCCCCAAAAACCTGCCTTCTTCTACCCCAAATGAACATTTCTTGGGGTTGAGCTTAATATTGTATTCTCTGAGCTTTTGGAAGGTTTCTTCAATGTCTTCAAGCATTTTTTTTCTTCCCTGCTCTTGATTACCAAATCATCGACGTATACTTCCAAGTTTCTGTCGATTTCTTTTTCGAAATCCTTGTCCATGAGCCGTTGATAAGTGGCTCCGGTGTTTCGCAGGCCAAAAGGCATTTTGGTATAACAAAAAATGCCCACATCGGTATGAAACGCCGTTTTTTCTTCGTCTTCTCTGGACATTTTGATTTGGTGATAACCCTTACAGGCATCTAAAAAGAACTTGTACCTATAAGGGACCAGAGAGTCCACCTTGAAGTCCATCTCAGGAAGCGGGTAGGCGTCTTTGGGGCATGCTTTATTCAGATCTTTAAAGTCGATGCACATCCGCCATGTGCCGTCTGGTTTCTTGACCATCACAGGGTTTGATACCCATGTGTGATACTTTGTTTCTCTGAGAATTCCAGCTTCAACCAACTTTCGTACTTCTTTGACCACCACTGCTTTTCGATCGAGAGCCATGTTGCGTTACCCTGTGCAACGGGTTTAATACCCGGGAGTGTTGCCAGTTTGTGCTCTGCCTTATCCCGGGGTATCCCAGTCATGTCAGAGTGCTCAAAAGCAAAGATGTTAGCGTTCCTTCTCAGCAGCTGTTTCAGGTTGTTTTTTACCTCAGGGGAGAGGCTGTCCCCTATTATCACTGTCTGATCTGGATGGCGTGTTCTTAACACCCACCTCTCCAGGCCAATGGCGCCGGTAGGCCCTTGACGACATCTTTTGGTATTCAATACTTCTCCCAGCTTGTCTCGGAATACTGTTTCAATACCCCACGGGGTGGGAAACTTCATGAACCCCCGCGCTGTGGAGACTATAGCATCCAATTTCCCCAGGGTGAACCTTCCCATGATTACATTGTGGTAGGACTCGGCACGTACCACAAGGAATGTAAGGAGTATGGTTCTTTCCTGGGGGCTTGTCCGAATGTGACTGGGAAAGTAATTTGGCCAATTGGATCAACCTTCTGTCCAGTGAACCCTTTAATAAGGGCGTGTACTGATTCAAGCAGTCTTCTATTTTCTTGTTGCATTCTATTGAAACAATGCTCATAGATGATATCTTCGGAACTCCCGGTATCTACCAGGATCCTCCTCATGTTATAATCACCTACCGCAGCGGATATGATTAAGGCGTCGGTGGTTAGGTGCAAATCTTCCACGTGTGGCTCGATTGTCATGGTTGCTACCATCCAGGGTTCGAGATGTCTCGCACCAGATGAGCCAATTTACCCGCCCTCACAAAATACTCGATCTGCTTCTTTAATTGAAAACAGTCATTGGTATCATGGCCGCTCCCTTTTTGGTACTCACAGTACTTGTTGGTGTCTTTGTTGAGATTGTCCTTCAGCGGCTTCGGAGGATTAAACTTGAGGTTTTCAGAGGCTAGGATTTCTGCTGGCATCTTGCTTAAGTTGGGGTAATCGGATCGCGATTTAGAGGAGGATTCGTTCCTTGAGTAGGTGCTTCTAGACCTATCATACCGAGAGTCCGTTCTGTCACTTTTCTGGTATCGGTCTCCTCTACCTTTACCTTTAGAGCTCCGTTGTTCTCTGTCATCCTGGTTTTTCTGAGCCTCTTTCTTTCTGTTGGCCGCGTGACTGGTGGCAACAACTTTCTCTTGTGTGACGTATACCTTGGCTATCCTCAAGATTTCGTCTATGGTGGGAGGTACACCATCCCTCCCGTGGAGTGTTCTTAATAGCTCGTCATCATTTACCCTTTGTAGGAAGGCACCACACGCTAGATCGTTCGTGACACCTGGGATTGCCAAGCTTTCTTTGTTGAATCTAACGATGAAACTTTCCACTGTTTCATTGTCTCGCCGACGAATGTGGAGGAGTTCGTTTCGGTCCTTTGTGTGCCTTCTCTGCTGGCTGAATTGCAATGTGAACTTGGCCTCTAGATCTTCAAAGCTATCAATTTTCCCGATGGGCAAACTATCCCACCAGACCCGGGCTGCTCCTACCAGCGTTTGGACAAACATCTTGCACCAGAGGGGCATTAACCAACAGGCTACTTCCCCGACGCTCTTGAACAGGTTAAGATGGTCATCGGGATCGCTTAGACCATCGTATTTGCCCACAGTTTGAGGCATCTTGGGTTTTTCCTTAATTGGACCTTCAGCTATTCTTCTGGTAAACTTGGACTTAAAAGTGGCATCCACTGGTTTGTATGGTCTGGTGAGGTCGTCTTCTTCGACATTGATGGGTTGTATTGGGGGAGTTACACCGCTCTGGCTGGTTCCCTGGGTAACAGGGGGTTGAACCGGGGTGGTGTGTAATGTAGAGCTGGGGCCCCCGCTTAGAGAAAAATGGGGCCTCGATGCGTTTCCTCTATCATACACAGGTTCCGCTGTTGGTGGAGTCTGACTGTAGGCTGGCTGAGATGTTGGAAAAGTCCACCAAGGTGGCATATAAGCCGCGTATGGTGACTGTTGAACAAAGCCTTGCACCGCCCCCTGAGGAGTGTATGTCGGGGTATTGTATGGAGGTAAACACCCGTATGGGGGCGCGTAATAGTATCCTGGGAAGTAAGCTTGATTTCCCGGCGTAACCGGGGCGTTCATGATTCCCGCCGGCATGACAACTGGTTGATGGGGGTAGCGTTGATAATGCTGCCATTTGTGCCGCCGAATATAAAGGTGGCATGGCGTAGGTGACCGAGGGCTGATAGTATTGAGGCATGCTCACCTGCGGTATGACAGTGCTTGGGCTTGCAGATGTGATAACCGGCGTAGTGCTATGACGTATAGTCTAAGCACTCGTGGTTGCTGCTGGGGTGAAGACATCAGCGCCTGTTGCGGTTGGTTCGACTGATCGAAACTGCAGAGAGGTATATGAGAATAGGTCTGCCGCCGTCGTTCCAGAAGAGACGGTGGTGGTGCCTGTAAAACCTGGTGGTGGTCCTTCCCCTTCAAATTCCAAGTCGAGATCCCTGGTCACAAACGGCGAGGCTGGCATGGAAGTAACAGGGTTCGTTTCTAGCAATAGATTGCTAGTTATCATCGCCTGACTCGGTGTTACTGCAGTGTTCTGATCGCTTGCCATTCCACTTACCGGCTTTAGAAAGGAATTGTGGATGGTATTATATAACTTGGTGAAGAAGTACTTCAACTAACAAACCCAAACTTTTTAATTGATCTTGAGCTTGGCTTGAATTTTTTTAAATTAATATGATAAATACAGACATCAAATGTAACTCTACATTGGCAACACTTAATGTGTTATGTGTACTAAAGATATTGGTAATGTTTATACAGCATGATCAAGATTATTTTCCGTGTCGGAGGGAAAGATTATAAAATAGGGAAAGGTAGGATTGTTTTTTGTTTTTGAAGAAACACTAACCTCTACGGTAGTATCCGACTGAGACTTCAACTCTTGGCGATCCGAACTGCTTGCTGCAAAACAGAACACCGTTAGGACTCGTTACAGGAATGGGGTTATTCCTGTAACCACCCTCCGGCGTGAGAATAAGTCACGGTTTGGGAGAAAGTAAATGTGTATGTAGAGAGAGAGAGAATAGACGAGAACGAGATGATCATAACTTAGATGTTTACCTCTATTTATAGTTTACCATTAGGGTTTCCCTTAACTTAGGATGGGCTCCGATAAGTTAGGGATTTGCATGATCTTACCAAAAAGTTGGGGATTTGGTTACGTAGTTTATCCATGCAGAATAGAACATTCTAGAATAAACGTTTATAATTAAATATTTGTGATAAAAATAATTACGGTGATGACCGAGTCGGGTTAGCCGATCCGGGTCATACCTCGTCAGTTTTGGTTAAGATTAATCTTAAAGTTTCTATCATTGTACTACCCGAAAAGAATGAATGGATGATTTTTGTCTCCATCTGTTCACTCACATCAGCTAAAGAACTCATAAGATGTTCAAAATCAACCAATGATTATGCCTTTGTAGATTCTGCACATCCAGTTATGACACTAACACTGGAACATCACCTTACACCTGATCTTCAAGCGAAGGTGGCTCGGGAGAATATGTTTTCTTGCCAAAGAATCATTCAATTACAATAAGTCTTAATTTCTATCTATATTTCTGTTTTGGTAAATAAAAAATAAACTATCGTAGCAATTTAGTGAACAAATTTGTAAGTGAGTTAGTGTGCTTTATGAAATAACAATGAAAGTAACCGAGATAATACAGCATGACACTTGGGTTTTTTTGAGCCTTTACCGAGCATTCAATATCATATCTTTACTAAATGCTTTCATTTCTTGTGTGAATAGCCCGTACGGTTCTTACAAATCTAGAACTTGACTAGACAATACATTCCCGGTCCTTACCAACTAATTCAAGTAAGTAAATGATTGAGTCATTAAGACTATAAACCCTTTTTCTTTTTCAACTTTATTTTCTTTTTCTCTCCCCACCCAAAAAAAATAATTCCCTCAGTTAACTTTTTTGGGCTTAATCCTTCCGTTTCAAAACCCGCAAAATACAATTTGCATAAATCACCCATCACCCAAAACCTTTTATTTTTACACACCTTTATTTTAGTAAAATTCGGTTCTTTTAAAATACACAAAAAATATGTGACTTAGTTATCTTGTGAATATTTATTTTATAAAAAAAAATCGTTAGTTGCTTTAAATAAATAAGCAAATTTATTGCTTATAAACCTTTAGTTTGTACCTAAGTCACAAATAAATAAAATTTTCAAAAGAAAACCGACATTTGACGCCTTTAGCCACTTTTCAAATAAAACTACCATACCCCTAACCAAAGCCTACCCTTTAAAGTCCTCTTGATATTTACAAAGATTATGTTAAAAAGGAGGATGTTTGATTACTTGTGAGCATATGGTAGGAGTAAGTTCCATACTCGGACCAAGCGTTTCACTTATACATCTTCGGCCGAGTGTTGAGTGATCACTTGTGAGGTGTGTGAATTTATATATAGCTTAATAAAATTTTAAAATGCATGTTATGCCTAAAAATATTTATTTTTCTCAAAAAAGGTTCTAAATAAATTATGTCGAATATGATTGTAAATAATGTAGAAACAAGAATAAAAAGAACTTGGATTCTCGACACTCTACAACAAGACCTAAAAACTTCTTCTTTACCAATTCCATTTTGGTGTATAAGCAACACTAAAGATTTTTGCTTGAGTACAAGTAAAGATTCAAATGTGGGTGTATTTGATATGCACCAAATGCAACATATAAATTATATCAAATAAGGTAAAAAATCAACCCAATTTTAGTATTAATGTTGGAAAAGGTGCGTTTCTTTGTACACTTTTAATTTTCAGGATTAAAAGAGCTTAAATGTATAAAAGAAATAAATTAATGGCAAAAACCAACATGAATACAAAAGAAGGGAAGTTGATACATCATACCGACCCTCTAAGCTTCACCCCAAGACAAAAAACAACAATTCGGAAGACAAGCACTAGGTTGTGCCCCACTCAAGATTCCAAAAATAAAAAGACAAACAGAAGCAGACAAGAGACACGGGTCGTGTCCCATGAACACGAGATATGATCAACTCCTAGATATGCAAATATTGGATGGTACAGCAAGTACAATGGCTACGGGGTCATGCTGTTGACACACGGGGCCATGCAAGCGTACGGACTGACACAACTCATTAAATGAAGATAGAGAAGAAGGGGGCATGGGGTCATGCCCCATCGGGTACGGGGCCGTGTAAATCGTCTATTTCCAACTATACATAGGTGTGTTTGGTTCAATTGCAATCCATCCCTTGGCAAACCACCTCTCCCACTTCTGCCATCCTTTGGCAACCTCTTCTCACCACTCCAACACCATCATCCACCACAATCATTAGAGTTTAGAGTGTGCAGTAGTCTTGCGATCCAAGATCGATCGTAAGAGCCTTTGTCAAACTATGGCCATACTTGGCTAATCTCTTACATCACTTGGTGAAGACACAATTTTTTATGTATTACTTTTAATTTCCAATCTTTGGTTAACTTTTTAATTGGGTTTGTATTAATGACTTTAATAACTAGTTTTTTTATATTGAAAGTGAATTTTATTCTATCATCTCTTCATCTTTTGTTGATTAACTCATTCGTGTCTTTACGGTTTATATAAAGCACGTTAACTACTTAGAAGGGGGTTAGAAGGGTGATTTGGGTAAAGTTCTTGCATCTTTTCAGTGTATAGATCATGCGAGGACTTGATTCAAGCTTACTAAGACTATCTTTGTGGCAGATAACATCAAATCGGGGGAAGTAAGAACGACTTGAATCACTTATAAATAAACTACTATTAAAACTCTAAACCGGCCTTGCGGGACTATATCCCTGTTGACTCAGACCAATATGGCCGAGGGTAGCGTCGCCTCCAAAATAGGGACATACCATATTTTGCATTAATAACTTACTTAATTATCTTTCAATATTCCGGCCTTGCGGGACTTTATCCCTACTGACTCAGACCAATATGGCCTAGGGTAGCGTTGCCTCCAAAAGAGGGACATGCCACTATAACTAAGATAATCTCTTAAAAAACCCTAAGTGCAAAAATCATCAAAGGATACGTAAAAGATAAGTCGCCATAATCGCTTTCAACAACCACGAGAAAACCGCCCACAACTCTCATAAATTTGCTTTCACTCTCAAACCCAAAAACTACGCCTAATCCCAAATTATTATTCATTCACAATATCACACCCAATGGCTGTGAAATAAAAGATAATATTTAAGCCTGGATAAAGTCTCAAACTTCCTAATAAATTATTATTCATTCACCTTTGTAAAAGATACCACCAACAATCATAGAGTATGGTACTTTCCTAACGCAATCGACAGGTTGTTCATTCCATCAATCGAAGCGTTCTTCGATGGATTATGTGGTTTGTTATTTGCTTATGTAAGTTAAAACTTGAAGTTGGTATATTTGCTTAAATTTTAGCATATGTATATATTTTTAGTTTTTTAAGTTAAATACTCGAAACCCGATTAACCCATACTCATAAAACCCGAACCCGAATAACCCGGGGGAAATTAGGGTCGAGTATGAGTAGAACCCAAGGAATCCAACCCTAGAAACCTGAAACCCAATAGTACAACCCAAATCCCGAATGATTGTATCAACCATACCTCCACCATCAGTACCGAGATCAGCAAGATTAGCATTTCCTTCAGTATTCGTATTCTCAGACTCAGAGGATGGGCTAAACCTAGAGCCACTACCTTTACCAGCAAACATATCCACATTCTCAGCCGCACAGGATGGACAAAATGAGCACTCTAAAACCTGGAAAGAAAAGGAAAATGATAATTAGATGGACTTACTCAAAAATCAAAATACATAAATAAACTCAATCTACTTATCAAATTACTTCATCATCTGAATCACCAACACTATCACCGAAATGTAGTTTATCAAATTGCTTATTAAACCAAACTTCATCTTTCCTATAAGCTTTCCACTTCTGGATTATGGGGCCAACGTCCTCCCGAGAACCCGGCCGCAGAACCGAAATGCGTTCAAACAAAATAGCCTAACACAGTAATAAAAATAAGACAATGTAAAATGACGAGAACATTTTTATCAGTAAAATGTGTTGATGATATACATATATTTATGCATGTAAAATGACGAGAATAGTTCAGTCGATATTGTAGACCATACCTCTAAAACAGGAGCAGCTCCAATGAAAAGGTATTGACCGGTTCCACCTTTCTCAAACCACCACTCTTTGGCATCCTCCATAGCGCTATGCAGGCGGTCCTCGGTGTACTTTGCCCAGTTGACGCTTTCACACGCGTCAAGATTTGATACCATCCACCAGTGGCTACCTTTGACCTTGTTGTATTTGTTTGGATAAATGCACACAATGCATACATATACATATACATGGGTTACTTAAGCTGTGGAATAGAGGTGGCTGCAGGATATACACTATTAAATGCATACATATACATATACATGGGTAATTTGGGAAAAGCAAACAAAAGTACAAGATATGAATGCACATGCGACAAGATCTTGGTGTAAAGAAAGTTCAAATGGCAGTGGATCTTTAAGCTATGGAGCAGAGGTGGCTGCAGGATATACACTATTAAATGCATACATATACATATACATGGGTTATTCGGGAAAAGCAAACAAAAGTACAAGATATGAATGCACCTGAGACAAGATCAAAGATATACTGGCTAAACAAAAGTACAAGTTAAGAGGTGTTTGTTTTGCACTCTTCTTAAGGTGTTCGTTTTGCACTCCTCTTAAATTAAGAAGTGTTTGTTTTGCACTCCCCTTATGTTAAGAGGTGTTTCTGTTGCACTCCCCTTAAATTAAGAGGTTCCTGCATTGCACTTAAGAGGTGTCTGTCTTGCACATCCTTGAAAAGTCAAGAGTAGTTCAGATTACCTTAATATCACCATGAGTTGTTTGGATTACCATTGCGTCCGTATCTAAAAACAGATGGTATTCCAGGTGGCATCGAGTACACGTCTCCATAGAGCACGCGCCACATGCAATCGGTCTCCCATCATCTAGCACTTGATAAGCCGAAGGACAGTCCGGTGAAGGGCAAAATCGGTATTTCCCGGAACTAGATACCACAAACGACCCTAAAGAAGCCCGGAAAAGCTCATCTAATTATATAACTAATATTCATGTCTCTTTTCGTTGACGACATTTATCTGGTAAGCCTTGTGAAATCGTCAACTGGGCAAAAGAAACCTAGGACTGCCTGCATAAGACAATGTAAAATGACGAGAACATTTTTATCAGTAAAATGTGTTGATGATATACATACATACATACATATATATATATATATATATATATATATATATGCATGTAAAATGACGAGAAGAGGGGACCTGTCTCTTAACATCAAGATCCCACTTTAGGTATAATGTAGAACCAAAAAGGGGATCTATCACTTAACAAAAAGATCCTCCCCTAAGGTTTTAAATTGAACCAAAAAGGGGTCATGCTTAATATGCGGTTCCCAATATAGGTTTAAAACATAACCAAAAAGGGGATCACACTTAACATGTGGTTCCCACTTTAGGTTTAAAACAAAACCACGAGAATAGTTCAGTTGATATTGTAGACCATACCTATAAAACAGGAGCAGCTCCAATGAAAAGGTGTTGACTGATTCCACCTTTTTCAAACCACTCTTTGGCATCCTTCATAGCCTTAGCAGTCCTCTGTTTCCTTTGCCACGTTGACACTTTCACATGCGTCAAGATTTGATACCATCCATTATTTTCTACCTGCCAATGATATTCGTAACCTCTTTCGTGATATTCGCCAAAGCTATTTTTTACCCTTTATATTTGTTTTTGCACCAAAGAGGTTGCAAATATCATTGGCAGGAAGATAAATGCATGTTTTGCAGTCTGTCGGTGGTTTGACCGATGGCCGGTGATCCGGCCGGAAAATCGATGACCCCTTTTGGACCGTCGAACCCGTTTGAATTTCGTTTACTAAGGCATTTTTGTTCAGAAATTCTTAGGACACCGCATAAAAAGAAGCATATTCAGTACCTACGTTCAAGGTTATGGACAAGCTCTGTGAAAACACAAGCTCTGTATCATAAATCTTAGGGAGAAGAAGAGAGAGTTGAAAAAGCGGTTGCGCACATCTTTTTCTTTTATATTAGGGTTAAACATTAGTTTTAAAAACCCCCCTCATAAATATAGCTCTAACCCTTTTAATACTTCTAGTTATAATCATTTTATAGATGAATTTTATTATAAAACAAAAACAATATTTAACCCTCAAATATATATTAGAATTTTAAATATGTATATATTATTTAAGAAATTGTCCGATTCTTAAATCCGGTTGAACCGGTCGAACCGATCCGACCAGTAAACAGTTGTAGGATCGGTTTTCGACTCCGTAACAATTGCGTATCGACACGTGTGACGTGCGGAATCTGCACACGTGCGTGGACCGAACACGAGAATGTACTAAATCTATGATTCTATTAAAGATCTGAAATCGTACAATCACGTGAATCACCTTTTGCGCTTTCTCTCTCTAGTTTCTCTCTCTAGCTCCAAAGCTCTCCAACTAGCAAATGTGCAAAAGTTCTAAACTAAAGGCACAAGGTTCCTATTTATAGGCCATGGAATGAATGAGAATTCTCATTAATTACCAAAATGCCTCCTTGCCCTTTTTCTATCTAATATTACAATATAATCATGTTTTCTACTAAATCTTGTTGCGAACTCGATTGACGGAGGCGATAGACATTACTGCACTAACAGACTCCCCCTTGGATATTGTCGCAGTCAATCTTGTAGCGTCTTGTCTTTCTCTCTCTCTCTCTGAGTCTTCTTGAAGCTTTATCACATTTTCAGCAACACAGACTCCCTCTTGCTCGAACAGAATCCCCGTGGATCTGTTTTCAGCTTCAGCTCCCCCTATTATTAAACTCTTTAGGCTCCCCCTTTCGTCAAGCTTCCATGCTTTTGGGATCGTCACCTGGCTTTCCGGTTACAAGCTCCCCCTTGCGTCGAGCTCGTCTTCAGATTCCCCTTTAGACTCGGCTATCGGGATCGTAATCTGGAATAGCATCTGCAATTTCTCAAACATTTATAAGTGGAAACGTTTTGAACATCCAGGATTGAAAAACCTGGCTCTCTCAGCATAAGCTAAAATATTTCGACAGTGAAAGCATTTTCGGTTGTCCAGGAATTGTGTCCTGGCTCTTAAAAACTTTTAATCAAGATCCTGGCTCTAAAATATAAAAATATGAATATATCCAGGAATACTTGATTCTTTCCCTCTATCAACAATCTTTACAGATTTGGCAATATTAAGAATCCAAAATCGAAACCTAGCTCTTAGCATCAGATTTTAACAATCTAATCATCCAAAACCTTCACGATTTATCATCCAAGTCCAAATTAATGACCTTGGAGACATCACAATCTGTTTTTGATTTTTAATTTAAAAACTTCAAGTTTCAAATTAATGAACTTGTTTATTTTTCAGAAACACGATCAACATACTTAGATTTTTAAACTCTGCATTCAGACATCGGTTGTCGAAAATAAAGTGAAATTAAAATCTTTTTGTATTTTTCTAAAACATAAAGCAGTAAAGAAATATTTACAGACAATATTTTTGTTTGAGTTTGTGTCAGAGGATCATATCAGTTTAAGAAAAATCACTAGCACCGTTGAGCTTTAAACACTTTAAGTTCTAAACGATTCACTTAGATTGTCAGTATACTGATCCACTTAAATTTTCACACAAAGTTCAATTGATTCGAGATACGAATTTAGTGTTTTAAGGACTTAACTTATTCGCGTGTCCCACCTTAGAATATACTCCCGTATCAAGATTCCCTAGATTCAGTCTTACAGGTGAGTATACCAATTTCATATATGTTCTCTGGGTTAGTGCGAGACCTTGAGAGCTCAGGTATGAACTTTCATTCAGTCAAAGAGATGAAGGCTCGACTTGAGGTGTGTTCCCTTTAGGGAATCTTTTCTTCAATTGCAATTGATTCATATCTTTTGATATTTTTCAATTTTTATGCAGAGGGTAAGCTTTAAAAGCGCGTAAAGTATTATACGAGGTCTAGGCCATTGCTTCCACAATATCAAAAGACCAGGTATAATACCCCAGATATCAAATAGTATAAAGACCTAGTATCTCAGAATCAGGCAATCTCTCAAACAAGATTTCGGGGGTTACCCATATATCCGAGAGATGTTCCCCACGAGATAAGTAAGTATTTGATATTTAGGTTTATATCTCGAAAACAATCTACTAAGCGTGTAAAAACCTACTGGCATATCATCAGTGAGACCGTTTATCACATTTTAACATTCCAATTCTTTAGCGTACAGTGATTGTCTACTGATGTACTATCATTTCCTCTTTTTACACAAAAACTCATTTTGAATTTTATCATGTTTTTGGCTTTTTCAAATTTTCTAATGTTTTTGGATTTTTTGACAATTTCTTACTCCCCCTAAAATTCAAAACCATTTAAAGAAGAGTAAACTGCCATTTTGGTCCCTGTGGTTTGGCCAGTTTTGCCACTATAGTCCAAATCTGAAACTTATTACATCCAGGGCCCTGTGGTTTGCATTTTGTTGCCATTTTCGTCCAAAACTCAAATTTGACCAGATTTCCCACTTTTGACCCCCCTGTTTTGTCCTTATCCTCAGGGGTATTTTGGGTATTTTGTAATATTATATCTCAAATTTAATAAATATAATGCCACTGCCAGAACAACAACAACAGCAACAACAAGAAGACCACACCACCACCGCTACCACCCCCACCACCACCATCCCACTGCCGCCAACACCACCACCACCACCACCATCTCTCTCTTCACTCTCTCTCTGCTGTTCGTGACCTGCCAAAGCACCACCACCACCGCCACCTCCTCCCCTTCTCACCACCGCCATCAACACCCACCCCACACCGTCGTTGCTATCTTCACCACTTTCAGACAAAATTTCATCTCAAATCCCTAGGCAGCTCAAAATCAGCAATACGTACAGATCCATAACAAATTCAACAACAAAACTCAAATTACCTCAAAGGCCTAAACCTAACCGTCACAGAAATGCTATCTCCGCCTCATGATCTCGGTACACTATCAACCGGTTCACCAACCGAATTCGTCTACAACATCCTGTCCGCAACCGCCGATGACCTCAAAAAGCTCAAGAAAACGAACAAACGTCTCAACCGAGACTTCTGCACCGTCTTCATCGACTCGAAACACCGTCTTCACCGACTCGAAACATTCAGGCGATGACCAATCGACCGGTTGTATCTTCATCGTCAACGGCATAACAAAAATCTCTCCGATTGTCACTTAATTTGAAGCTTTGAACAAACGAAACCCTAGAAAACCTAAAACCCCTAATTTTCAAAATCAACAACAGGACTACAAATCAAATTACTGAATCACTCGGCTTAAAACCCTAAAAAGGCTACAACTCCGATAAAATCAAAGTCAGATGTCGCCGGCGAAGGTGGTGATGATACAGTGGTGGCGGCGGTGGTGGCGGTGGTGATGATATAGTGGTGGGGGTGATGGTGATGAAGATGAGATGATGGTGATGATACAGTGGTGGGGGTGATGGTGATGAAGATGAGATGATGGTGATGAAGATGGCGGGGACGGTGGTGTTGGCGGCGACGGTGGGGGTGGTTGTTGGGGTGGAGACGATGTTGATGATGAAGATGAAGATGAGATGATGGTGATGAAGATGGAGTAGACTGATGATGGTGATGAAGAAAGAGAGAACAGTGGAGAGAGAGAGAGAGATGTCTGTTGAAGATGATGATATGTTGAAGATGATGATAATCAGGGTTTTATTATATAATAAAGAGATAATAAATCTAAAATGACCAAAATGCCCCTGAGATTAAAGACAAAATAGCATGTCATTAATGGGAAATCTGGTCAAATTTGAAATTTGGACCAAAATGGCAACAAAATGCAAACCACAGGGCCCTGGATGTAATAAGTTTGAGATTTGGACTAAAGTGGCAAAACTGGCCAAACCACAGGGACCAAAATGGCAGTTTACTCTTTAAAGAATAATTTGACAACCTGACACTGATAGCTTTATCTTGCCATCCATTTTCTGCTTCACATGCTCTGTTTTGCAGAAAATATACCCCCATGATTTACAACACATTGATATTCGACAGTTTGAAAACCGTTTTTCAATCTAGTGAAAATAATCATGTTTGTTCAGCCATGAGGGTTTCGGCGTATTCACTTAACATATTTTTTTTTGAAATTTTTGATTTTTGACAAAATTTAAAAACAAACATATTTTTGATTTTTCAAGCTTTTGTCAAAATAAAACCATATTTTTGATTTTTAATTTTTAATTTTTAGGGTTTTTTTGAAATATGGTTTATTTTTGTACAGAAAACAAACAAACTCTCTGTTTAACAATCGCAGGGACCAGCAGCCTTTTCTTCTCGTGCCAGGCTGCTCTCATCTCCATATTGCTATTTTTCAAAGTTTTTGAGCACCTGCACATTCAAACTATTCAATTACTTGAACAAATTACCCCAGGTCTGTTTGACCTTAGGCATTTCAACACAATATGTTTCATTCAACTTCAGAAAATCTTTATTATCTTTCACAAATGAATTTTCATTCTGATTATCACTCACAGAAACCGTTTGTTTCTTTTCAACCCAAGTTTGTCCTTTCGGAGTACCTCTTTTGTAAAAATGTGAATCTTTTCGAACATTTTGATTTTGAACAACAACTTTTGGTTTCCAAAACTGGTTTGGTTTTGTTGCATCAACAGTTGTTTTCCAACTTTGTGTTGTTCTTAATCTGGGTGTCACTGGTTTCCATGTTTATTGTGAGCCAGCTTTTGACATTTTCAGCTTCCAAGTTTGCTTTGATTCAAACTTGGTTGTTGTCACGGCCCCAGTCCCGGTGTGACCCGGTCCAGGAGCCGCGGGACAGAAACCCCGTGATATTTATTAATCGAGTTGACAGCGGAAATTTAACAGGATCTTTTAAAACTTGAAAATACCCAATTTATTTTATTTCACAAATTGGGGATAACACTCATAATTTACAATAAAGGTGATTTCACTGGGAAATCCCTGTTTTTACAAAAACATGTTTCTTTATTTTATTGAACCACCTCCTCAAGCTTGTAGTGCTACATGGCACTTTTTCCTGGATCACAGCAGATCACCTGAAACATGTTTTAAAAAGGTTTTATCAGCAGGGAAATACTGGCGAGACATCCAAGTTGCACAAAACGACGCATTGTTATAATATACAGTATTAAGGGTGATTATAATGTTTTTATCCAACAATTACCCCAAATCGGTATTTGTCACTAGACCGGATCTGTGACTATGGTCAGATCACCCATTGGCTATCCCGTTGTCCAATGGTAACGGGTATCAAGTAATGTATACAAAACCCCACATACCGGCAGTAATTGAAGATTACAAAGACTTAATCCCTGTAATTATAACTTTGAAATAAATAGGGTTTTGGGAACAAATTGGTAAAAAGAGAATAACTTAAGTTTAAACACGCAGAGTTTAGACAACTGATTTAGCCTTGTAACCTAGTTTAAATAACAATGCACACGCAACTAGGTTAGTAACTTAATACAACATTTATGATAACTCACGAGATTAAAACCCTCACGATGAATGACAAAGGCATAGCCAAATTACGGGCAGCACTTAAACATCCATCGGATCGGTTTCAATCGATCGGACATTATATCGTAGCAGTGATCGAGTTAATACCCTGTATCGTAGCAGCGTTTCTCTATGTGGAAATTCGAATTTAAGCAGTAGCCTTCGTTTTTGAGAAAAGTTTTTGAGCACAGATGAAAGCCCCATGCACAGGCTACTTATAGCCAGATTTTGAGTTTTACGCGGCCCGCGTAAGCCTTAACAAGGCTTTTACGCGGCCCGCGAGAGCCCCTAGTCTACGTGTAGGGCTGGGGTGTCACGAGTAGGGTTGCCACGCGTACGACACGTGGCCCGAAAAGCTTATCCGGTCAAACTTAAGTTGACGGGGCCCGCGTTAGGGTCCTCTTATGGTTTACGCGGCCAACATGAAAACCAAAAATCTTGTTTTCTTGGTTTTTCATGCACATTAGGGTTTCAGGGGTCTGGGTTTTCACTTATGGGTCATTTTGGGACATTTTTGTAGGTCCTTACATCCTCCCCACCTTAATTAAAATCTCGTCCTCGAGATTTACTGAAATAAGTGAGGATACTTTCGCTTTATCTCTGATTCCAGCTCCCAGGTGTATTCGGGTCCTCTTTTTAAATCCCACTTGACTTTGACAAGTACCAATCTTTTGTGTTTGAGAAACTTAATCTTTCTGTCTTCTATTTGACGCGGTTTCTCTACGAATTTCAACTTTTCATTTACCTGTATGTCTTGAAGAGGGACTACTAGCGATTCATCCGATAGACATTTCTTAAGGTTGGATACATGAAACACATCATGTACTCCGGCTAACTCCTCGGGTGGTTGTAAGCGATAGGCAACCGGTCCTATGCGTTGGATTACTGGGAATGGTCCTAGGTATCTGGGACTCAGTTTTCCTTTCTTACCGAACCGAACTACTCCTTTCCAAGGAGAAACTTTCAAGAGTACCCTGTCTCCAACTTGAAATTCTAGTGGCTTGCGTCGATTGTTAGCATAACTCTTCTGGCGATCTCGAGCCGTATTTAGTCTTGCCTTAATTTGAGTGATCTTGTCGGTGGTTTCTTGTACAATCTCGGGGCCTGATAATTGACTTTCTCCTATCTCTGCCCAGCAAACTGGAGTTCTACACTTTCGTCCATACAGAGCTTTGAACGGGGCAACTTCAATGCTTGAATGATAACTATTGTTATAGGAGAATTCAATTAAAGGTAAATGGTTGTCCCAGTTGCCTCTAAAATCTATCACACATGCCCTGAGCATGTCTTCCAAGGTTTGGATCGTCCTTTCACTTTGTCCGCCTGTTTGGGGATGGTAAGCTGTACTTAAGTTTAGTCGGGTCCCCATTGCTTCTTGGAAACTGGTCCAGAAATGTGAAGTGAAATGACTATCTCTATCCGATACAATGGAGAGTGGAACTCCATGTAGAGATACTACCTCGTCTACGTATAACTTGACTAATCTTTCCATGCTAAAGGTTTCCTTCATGGGTAGAAAATGAGCTGATTTCGTTAATCGATCCACAATTACCCAAATTGCGTCATTACCCTTTCTGGTTTTGGGTAACTTAGTAACAAAATCCATTGTTATGAGCTCCCATTTCCATACAGGCATTTCTAATTGTTGGAGTAACCCTGAAGGTTTCTGGTGTTCTGCCTTAACTTGTGAACAAGTTAGACACTTAGAAACATATCTGGCTATGTCCTTTTTCATACCAATCCACCAGAAATTGTTTCTTAAATCTTGGTACATTTTATTATTTCTAGGATGCATGGTATACCTAGATTTATGGGCTTCTTCTAAAATCTTATTTCTTAAATTTCCTTGCTTAGGTACCCAAATCCTTTTCTTATGGAATCTCCAAATTCCATCACTTCCTTGCTCTAATTCCTTTATTCGTCCTTTCATTCCTTCAGCATCATCCTTGATTGCTGTTGCTTGAACATTCTTTAGTTGTTCCATTAAATCTATTTGAAGATTTAATCTAAGAGCACGAACTCGCTTTTTCTTTTCATGATACCTACAACTTAAGGCATCTGCAACTACGTTTGCTTTTCCTTCGTGATATTGAATATCACAATCATAGTCACTTAGAATCTCCATCCATCTTCTTTGCCTCATGTTTAATTCTTTTTGCCCAAATATGTATCTTAAACTCTTATGATCTGTATAGACAGTAAACTTGCTTCCATACAGATAGTGTCTCCAGATCTTAAGGGCAAAAATTATAGCTCCTAACTCTAAGTCATGAGTCGTATAGTTTTCTTCGTGATTTTTCAATTGTCTTGAAGCGTACGCAATCACCTTTTTGCGTTGCATTAGCACACATCCTAATCCTAACTTAGAAGCATCACAATAAACTTTAAAGTCTTCTATTCCTTCTGGTAAGGCCATAATTGGGGCATTGGTTAACCTTTGCTTTAAAATCTTAAAAGCCTCTTCTTGCCTAGGTCCCCATTCAAACTTAACTGTTTTGCAGGTTAGCTTAGTTAAGGGTACATCTATTTTAGAAAAATCTTTAATAAACCGTCTATAATATCCGGCTAACCCTAGAAAACTTCTAATTTCCATAGCGGATTGCGGGACCTTCCATTTGGTGATTGCTTCTATTTTGGAGGGATCTACGTGAATACCTTCGTGATTCACCATGTGTCCTAAAAATTGCACTTCCTGCAGCCAGAATTCACACTTCGAGAATTTGGCGTAAAGCTTCTCCTTTCTTAACAAAGTTAAGAGTGCATGCAAGTGTTCACAATGTTCGTCCTGACTTTTGGAATAAATGAGTATATCGTCGATGAAGACAATTACAAACTTATCCAAATACAGTTTACAGATCCTATTCATCATGTCCATGAATGCTGCAGGAGCATTTGTTAATCCAAAGGGCATGACTGTAAACTCGTAATGACCATACCTAGTTCTGAAAGCAGTTTTAGGTATGTCTTCTTCTTGTACCTTCAACTGATGGTATTCGGATCGTAAATCTATCTTAGAAAAGTATCTAGCTCCCTGAAGTTGATCAAAAAGATCATCAATCCTAGGCAATGGGTATCGATTCTTAATTGTAACCTTATTCAATTCCCTATAATCGATACACATTCGCATCGAACCATCTTTCTTTTTCACAAACAACACTGGTGCTCCCCAAGGGGATGAACTAGGTTGTATGAATCCTTTACTGAGTAATTCATCTAATTGCTTTTTCAGTTCTAACATTTTAGTGGGTGCTAATCGATAAGGTGCCTTGACTATTGGTGTAATTCCTGGAATTAGATGAATTCTAAATTCTACTTCCCTATCGGGTGGTAATCCAGGTAGTTCTTCTGGGAATACATCCGAGTATTCTGATACTACTGGAATTTCCTTAAGTTCCTTACCCTTAGTGCTAATGATTACCGAAATCATATACACTATTCCTTGTTTTCGTTCATAACTAGCAACTTTCATTACTGAAATGAACTTCATTGGTTTACGCGGCTTATCCCCTGTAATCACCACTATTTCTCCTGTGGGTGTATGAATTTCTATGGAATTCTTATCACAGATAATTCGAGCATGATTGGCTACTAACCAATCCATTCCTAACACCACATCGAATCCGGCTAAATTCATAGGTAGCAGGTTTGCAGAAAATTTATGGCCTAAAAGTTCTATCTTTACTTTTTGCAAAACCTTATCTATGTTAACAGAATTACCATCTGCCGTTTCTATAGTAAAAACTTGTCTAAGGTTGGTTATGGGTAGCTTAAGAGCTTGGCAGAAAGAAGTATTTACAAAACTTTGGTTTGCACCAGAGTCGAATAATGCTTTCGCTTAAATGTTGTGTACAAGAAACGTACCAGCTATTACGTCAGGAATCAGTTCAGCTTCATGCGTGGTCAATTGAAAGTCTCTTGCGTTCTTCTTATTAGTTCCTTCAGTAGGTTTGGCCTTGTTATCTGCTGGTTTGACCAATTTAGGGCATTCTGGTCTGAAATGCCCAGCTTCTCCACAGTTATAGCAGATCTTTGTTTTCTTTCTGCACTCTTCTTCACGATGTCCTAGAGCTTTGCAGAAGTTGCAAGTTTCATTGCATTTTCCAAAATGTTTCTTTTTACAGTTCCTGCAGAACGGCGGAGTGGAAGATTGCCCAGTTCCTCTTTTCTTGAAATTGCTATTATTACCCACACGAAATGCTTGGGCTAACTCCTTTTTCCTTTTTTCTTCCCGCGTAAGCACCAGTCCGTCAGTTAAAGTATTGGCTAATTCCACCGCATCATCGATTGTGCGAGGTCTCGCAACTTTAACGATATCACGGATTTTGCCAATCAAACCCCAAATATAGCGAGAAATAAGTACCGGTTCTGGCGAAGCCAGGGTTGGTACAACTCTAGCATACTCGAAGAAAGTCGAAGTATACCCTCGACAATCAACATCTACCATTCGGTGATTGAGGAATTTATTTGTCATTTGTTCTTTTTCATATTCGGGACAGAATTTTCTTTCCGCCAGACTCTTGAATTCTTCCCAACTCATGGCATAAGCCACATCACTCCCCTTGGCTTGTAATACTGTGTTCCACCATTCTAGTGCCCCTTCTTTAAAAAGATGTGACGTGTACATGACCTTGTCTTCCTCGGCACATTTACTTATTTTAATTACTTCTTCGGTTTTCTCTAACCAACGCAGTACTGCAGTTGCCCCTTCATTGCCTGCAAATTCGATTGGTTTACAGGCAAGAAATTCCTTGTAAGTGCAACCAGGCGTTGCAGCTTACATTTTCTAAAGGAATGGGGCTTGCATCCTATCATTATCGTTATTATTATTGTTGCCGCCTCCATTTACACTATTACTAAAATTATCGCCATGAGTACGTTTGCTGGGAATAATTGGTTGAGGTTCAACTGGATTTCGGGCAACAGCAAGGATTGCTGGAATAGCATTGGCTATTCCCTGAGCAACGATATTTTCTATATCTTGTCGGTTAAGAAAGTGTTCTTCATTGTTTTGCTCGGATTGATTAACCTCGTTAACTGGTTCATTACCAGCGTTTTCCATCTGGTAATTAATAATACATATAAGTTATTAACATAAAATAAATAACAATTAAACACAATAAAACAATCACACATAATCACGTCAACACGTATAGCCAAAATTGTCGACTTTGCGACTTCCATATTTTATATATTTTAATATGCATCCGTACATTACCAGATATGTTACGAAAGTTTTATTTTTAGTTATTTTACATGATTATATTTTTATTATTATATTATTATTAAACACACATTCCGACAACCACATATAATCCTCATCAGCTGGCACTTCAGAAACGACGTTCCCTCTCGTCGTATTTCCATGATATTCTCTCCCCTACCTCCCGGATTCGATTTCCTGCGTCCACCAACTCCTCGCCATAGTGGCGGAGTTCAGCCAAGTTTTCTGTGCTCATAGGTGGGTGTAGTGGAGGTTCAGGGTCAAATTGGGGGAAAAAGGTATTGGGGTTATTCAAGAGATTCTGAAATTGCCAGTCAGTTGTCCACCATTCTTCTAGCTCTCCTGGTAGAGGTCGGGGGTGGATAATAGGATCTGGGATAGCAGGTTCCAGATTAACTGGAAGTTGTGCTTCAACTGGGTAGTTGAAGAGGTTTTTATCGGCAGGTCCGATGAGGTCACTAAGTGCCAGTTTATGATCCAGCTCCTCCCATGATGGCATTTCCTGGGCTTGCCCGGAACTTTCTCCGATTTCCTTTCCTTTGCCTTTATCCTTCGGATCCTCAGTCTTTATAACTTTCTGTACCGCTGGTTTCTTCCTACGTACACGCCTCCAGCCTACGAGTCTTCTTCTCTTTTTCGGCTTTGGTTTCTCCTGAGGTTGGGCTTGAAATACCATTGGCTCTTCAGTATCAGCCTGGTAGATAGTAAAAGTACTGGTGGTATCCATATATGTTGTATGGATAGTAAAGTTTTGAAGTGCTTCTGATAGTTCATTCATGCTGTTAGCATACATGAAGAAACACACAAAATTCTAAGTTAAAATTTTATAAATTGAATTTTCACATAATCACAGAATGGCAATAAAAAAAATTAAGTATTTCTAAATACTTAATTGGCTTAAATCAGTGGCTCTGATACCACCTTTTTCTGTCACGGCCCCTGTCCCGGTGTGACCCGGTCCAGGAGCCGCGGGACAGAAACCCCGTGGTATTTATTAATTGAGTTGACATCGGAAATTTAACAGGATCTTTTAAAACTTGAAAATACCCAATTTATTTTATTTCACAAATTGGGGATAACACCCATAATTTACAATAAAGGTGATTTAACTGGGAAATCCTTGTTTTTACAAAAACGTGTTTCTTTATTTTATTGAACCACCTCCTCAAGCTTGTAGTGCTACATGGCACTTTTTCCTGGATCACAGCAGATCACCTGAAACATGTTTTAAAAAGGTTTTATCAGCAGGGAAATACTGGCGAGTCATCCAAGTTGCACAAAACGACGCATTGTTATAATATACAGTATTAAGGGTGATTATAATGTTTTTATCCACCAATTACCCCAAATCGGTATTTGTCACTAGACCGGATCTGTGACTATGTTCAGATCACCCATTGGCTATCCCGTTGTCCAATGGTAACGGGTATCAAGTAATGTATACAAAACCCCACATACCGGCAGTAATTGAAGATTACAAAGACTTAATCTCTGTAATTATAACTTTGAAATAAATAGGGTTTTGGAAACAAATTGGTAAAAAGAGAATAACTCGCTTTGCAAGTTTAAACGGGCAGAGTTTAGCCTACTGATTTAGCCTTGTAACCTAGTTTAAATAACAATGCACACAAAACTAGGTTAGTAACTTAATACAACATTTACGATAACTCACGAGATTAAAACCCTCACGACGAATGACAAAGGCATAGCCCAATTACGGGCAGCACTTAAACATCCATCGGATTGGTTTCAATCAATCGGACATTATATCGTAGCAGTGATCGAGTTAATACCCTGCATCGTAGCAGCGTTTCTCTATGTGGAAATTCGAATTTAAGCAGTAGCCTTCGTTTTTGAGAAAAGTTTTCGAGCAAAGATGAAATCCCCATGCACAGGCTACTTATAGCCAAATTTTGAGT
The DNA here is from genome assembly GCA_030545235.1 of Helianthus tuberosus. Lineage (NCBI taxonomy): Eukaryota > Viridiplantae > Streptophyta > Magnoliopsida > Asterales > Asteraceae > Helianthus > Helianthus tuberosus. The sequence continues at coordinate 184,054,161 of CM060408.1, read as the reverse complement.
TTTACGCGGCCCGCGTAAGCCTTAACAAGGCTTTTACGCGGCCCGCGAGAGCCCCTAGTCTACGTGTAGGGCTGGGGTGTCACGAGTAGGGTTGCCACGCATACGACACGTGGCCCGGAAAGCTTATCCTGTCAAACTTAAGTTGACGCGGCCCGCGTAAGGGTCCTCTTATGGTTTACGCGGCCAGCCTGAAAACCAAAAATCTTGTTTTCTTGGTTTTTCATGCACATTAGGGTTTTAGGGGTCCGGGTTTTCACTTACGGGTCATTTTGGGACATTTTTGTAGGTCCTTATAGTTGTTTTCTGATTCACAACATTAGACTTCTTTTTTGTTTCAACACCAACAGGTTTAAGATTTGGACAATTTCGACTGAGATGTCCAATTTGATCACACTTAAAGCATGTTCTCTTGGACACATCTTTAACGTGTTGTTGTTGCTTTTTCTTTTGAGCATAGAACTCTTCATTAGACTGTCGTATAAATTGAAGTTCTTTCTCTTTTTCAGAACTTGTTCCGTGAACAAAGTTCATCTTTTCCTGATAATTTGGTGTTTCATTTCTTTTCCAATTTTGTTTCTTTTTATAACCCAACCCAGCCTTCATGTTTTTCTTTTTGTAACCAGGTTTGTTATAAAAAGTTTTGTTGCCTTTTCCAGCAAACATTGAAATTTCGGACTTTTCAATCTCTACTAGTTTGAAAACTTTGTTGATTTTATCTGAAATCACATTTTGGATTGGGAATTCTTTATCCGAAAATAGTTTTTTCGATCCAATCATGGTATAAACCAATCCTTTTGAATCATCATTCACAACTTTTTCAGATTTTGAGTGTTTAAGATAGCTATCATGAAAACTTCCCTCATTTTAATCTTGTGATTCAGACTTATCTGTTCTGGTAGATTCCTCTGCTAGAACACTTTCAACAACCTTATCAACCACCTCTGAATCACTGATGTCATCAGATTTGGTGTAAGTCACATCGATGTTGTCGGGTAACTGGTCAACCATGTTTATTGCTTTTTCCACCTTTTCGCCATCATAGAATGTACAATTATTCTCCAACGGTGGTGGAACCTGATGGCATTCAGACCCAATTCCCTTTTTGTTATTTTCTGACTCTTTCCCATCGGGTGTGATGTTGAAAATACGTTCCAGAATGTATGAAGACGCATGATAACTTTGAAGTTTATTGACCAACTTTTCTTTATCTGCCAGTTCTTGCTTAAGCTTAGCGACATCATCAATATATTGATTTAAAACCATTTGTTTTCCTTCATATCTAGCTTCAAGAAATTTTGTTGTTTTCTGACAAGCAGACAATCTATCATCTAAACTTTTGACTCTACTTTTCAAAGTTTCATAAGCTTCTTTTACGGTATGATATGACAATTTCATTCCATCATATTCTTTTTGCAACTCTTGAACTGTATTATCTTTTGGAACACATTTGTTGCAACCAGCTGAACATTTTTCTTTCAATATTTTGTTTTCTTTTTCAAGATCATCATTTTTTTGTTTCAGCTTTTCATTTTCTTGTTTCAAAAACTTTTCATTTTCAATCATTTCATGACTTTTATTTTTGAAAATCTTTTCTATTTTAGTGAATTCAATGTCTCTGTTTTTAAAATTTTCATCCTTTTCAGTACAAGCACTGCACGTTTCCATGCATTTCTTGCGCTGTTGTTCAACCTTACTATCAATTGATTGATCAGAAGAATCAGTTTGAGTTGTTACCTCAGTGTTTGGCACCGTGGCTTCATTCTCTTGATGATTCTGAACTTCCTCATTCTCCTGCTGTTTTTCTGCAACAACTTCCTCGGATTTTTCATCTTCTTTCTTTACTTCCTTCACCAGCTTTTCACTCTCATCCACAATCTCCTCAATTGTCTTCTTCTTCTCCAAACTTGCATATATAACCTTCCTAATGCCTTCTTCAACCTTTTTTCTATACCTTGGAATCTCCTCAAGGCCTTTATACCAAACACTCACAATAGGTATTTGTCACGGCCCCTGCCCTGGTTTGACCCGGTCAAGGAGCCGCGGGACAGGAACCCGTGGTAGCTTATTAATTGAGTTGACAGCGGAATATTTAACAGGATCTTTTAAAACTTGAAATACCCGATTATTTTATTTCATAATTCGGGATAAACCCCGTAATTTACAATAGAGGAATTTCACTAGGGAATTCCCTGATTTATAAAACATGTTTATTTATTTTAACTGAGCCACTACTTCAAGCTTTGTTAGTGCTCCGTAGCACTGTTCCTTGGTTCACAGTAGTTACCTGAAACATGTTTTAAAAATATTTTGTCAGTGGGGAAATACTGGTGAATCATTCATTTTGCATAAAACGACACATAGTTATAAATTACAGCATAAGAGCGATTACAATGGCTTCTATCTTATTTTTATCTAGCGCCGTGTCACCTGGTGATGATGGTCATACCACTATTGGGTCCTTCCCCAAGTAGTGATGATTATCACTTTTAGGATTTATTAGCCTAACCGTGAGAAATTAGTAATGTGCACAATACCCCAATTAGCCAGTGATTCAAGATAACCATGACTTAATCACTGTAATTATAACTTTTGAAAATGCTTGGAGTATTGTAAAATACTGTTTGATAAAAAAGAGAATGACTCACATTGCAAGTTTAATCGGGCAGAGTTTAGCCTACTGATAAGCCTGTTAACCTAATTCAAATAACAATGCACACGAAAAAGAGAATGACTCACATTGCAAGTTTGATGAGAGTTGTTACAATATTGCAGCAACTAGTGCTTCAAAATTGACTTTATCAGGATCAACCGTCGGGTTTCCTTGAGGATTGACAAAGCATTCTTTTTCTTTGCTCCACCTGCCTGCTTGTGTTACTTCCTTGTAGGGATCATACACTTCATCCATCCTGATGCGAGCATGCCTTTCTTCACGACTTTGTTTGATTTCAGCAACCATTGCCTTGGCTTTTCCATTTTCCTTGTCATGTTGACTCCAATCATACCCTTCATCATCATGAATTACAATTCTGACTCCTTCTTCCTCATCAAAGTATTTATGCCAATCAAAATTATCCCAAACAGATTTTTCATTTTGGATACTGGATTCACTACGATCACGAAGTGTCATTACAGCTTGTCTCTTTTCTTTAGAAGGTCCTTCTTCAATCTGCTTTTTGACTGGTTGCTCGTTATTCTGATTATAAATGGCCTTTTTGTAGTAATCCTCATAAAAAAGGATTCACGCTATCATCGGATTTGTTATTCGTGCATTCCCTCTTGAAGTGCCCCTTTTGTTTACACTTGAAGCAAGTGACTTTGTTCTTATCAAAACCTATCTTCATGTCTGGGCCTTCCAAGCACTTTTTGCCAGTTATCTCCATGAACCTTTGAGCTCTTCGGATAATGCTTGCCATGCACCAGCGAATGTCCATGAGTTCCATCTCTTCTGGATTGACTTGATTGTAATCCTCCTTCGTCATGTTTGGATTCCCGATCTTCCCTGCAATTAAACCTTCATAAGATACCAGAATGGAAGCTAAGAAGCTCATATGATGTTGAGCAAACTCATTGTTTAAAAGTGAAGAATTTTTCCAATCCTGGTTTAGATTAGATTTTGAAGATGCAGATGCAGATGAAGAATGATATCCTAGATCATAGCTCGAAGATTTGTTGTTTGACGAGTCACCAGTCTTTTCGGCATTATAACTAGTTCTTATCTTTGGAGATTCGTTGTTTTGTTGCATTCCTCTGCGATAGTTGTAACACCTCGAAAATTCATGTCCAATAATGTATTGACACGTGTCATAAACTTTAAACGTGTAAAGGATTACTTTAGAAGGACTAAAGTTGACAAACAAGGAAAGTATGTGAATATAAGGGTTCAAAATGTCAACAATGGATAAATATACTTTACAAAAACCCTACATGATGTTTATACCCTTAAAAGAATGAATCATGGATCATACGAAGCTACTTGTGAAAGAAAGTGAGAAATTACAAACTACAGGGGTTAAATGTGTCAACATGTTTAAAGTATACCTCTGAGTGAACTTTTAGCAAACCAGAAGATTTGTAACGATTAATTATACTCACTAGAATGCATGATAAAAATTTCACCAAGTTTCGTTATTGTATGAGAAAGTTATGGTAAAATTCGTATGCGAGGGGTTAAAAGCGTCAACGTTGAAATTTATGACTTTTCGGGTGATAAAAAGTTAACCAAGGACTTAATAAAGTTGGTATAAGTCTTGAAGTCCTTAGAAATCAATTTAGAGGGCTCAAAGTGCAAAACAAGAAGTTAAAACAACTTTTAAAAGGACCGGGGGCCAAAATGCAAATCCTTGAAACTTGTTTAACCTGAGCTGGAGTATCACACGGGGCGCGTAAGGCTTGCCCAAGGCCTTACGTGGGCCGCCCCAGCCTCCCAGATACAGAAAAACATGACAGGTGTCTGTCCAGCCCGTTTAACCGACTTAATTTGATTGTTTTGCATACCATGGGCTGTCCCAACTGGTTTTTAGGCATAGGGGGGCACTTGTATGCATCTTGGACCAATCCTAGACTTGTTTGGCATGATCTAGTGAGATTAAACTCACTATATAAAGGTCCTTGTTTGCAACATTCTTGCACTGATTCATAACTTTATTCCTGGAACTTCCTGGAGCACAAGAGCCTTCTCTAAGCATCATTAGTCGTACTTAGTACTTCGGTAAGTATCCTTAACCTTCCTTAATCGTGTTTTACTTAGTTATTTAGCTTAAAGTCAAACCGTCGTAATTAAGGTTTGACTTAACGATTAATCACTAATGGTCCAGTGATTAGTAAAATTGAAAGTAGTTATAAGTTGGTAATTATGTGGGCATTAAACCCTTAAAAGGGCACCATCTGATTCCCGCTCTAACTAGGTCATTTGTCTGGTCAAAGTTGGTTCTAAAAAGTCAACATAATCTTAATTTTTGAATTAACACATAATTAGCAATGTAGAAGATGTGTAACCTGTTTTACCACTCATATAACTTAGTAATCAATGCAAGAACATGGCTAAGCATGTCCGACCCGACAATTTTCAGTTTAGGACCAGTTCGGAACCGAAGGTCGCATTAATTGACCATTGCTTTGACTTTCAGTTCTGACCCATATTAGCATGATTTATAATTGCCTTAGAGATTCATTAGGACCAGGTTATGTGATAGTATAACCCTCTGTGATTGGCTCGTTGATTGTCCGATTCATTTACACGTTTCCGTTAATTGCTTAATGTTGACCATAATACCCATTTGACCTTAAAACGAGAATTTTGGAAATGTGAGAGGACAATAATCTTTGTTACTGATTTATAAACGTATCCCTAAAATTTCACATCAGTTGGAGGTCTAGATTAGGAGTTATGCTCAATAGCGTAATTAGAAAGCTTTTTATAAATTAAACGGCGTAATTAGCATAAAGCCTACCTAAACCCAATTTTTGACACCAAACCTTTTACCCACTGATGTAATATAATATTTTGGGATTTTTAAAGATTTTTAATTATTTTTAAACTGATCATAACATAAGGTTATTGCCTTGATTCCGTTAATGCCGATTATACCCTTTTTGCTTATAAAATGAGTTTTCAATAACAATTTGAAACCAAATATTTGGCCACTGATTTTATATGATAAATGAAGTTTTTTGAACTTTATAACCTGATCAGAAAACTCAGATTTCCTGTTATAACCCGGAAATCGCTTAAAACGACTTTTTACGCGTATTAAACACCTAGTATGGGTTAAAACCATTCTTGTCATATGAGACTCATCACCAACTGATATGACCGATTAAATTAGGTAGTTTTACTGATTACTTCAGACCCGAATCTCAGAATTTTATTTAAATCTCTTTTATAATCTTTAAAATGACCAAAATACCCCTACGGGGCTTAATTTGAGATTAAACTCGTTTTGGGCATAATGGAAGGTATCCTACTGATATCACAACATATTTAAGGCATATTAACTTAGGAAACCTGTTCGTGACTCATTTGGTTACCCGTTATGCGTTATTCGCGTTCGGTTCGGTTTATGTAACTAGTTTGCATAAATTGACCGAAACGGGTCAAGCCCTATCACTTTCACCTCAAAATCCAGAATGTGTTTAGTATTACCCATATTATACAAGTCTTCAAACTTGTCGGGACTAAATCACATTCTAATCCGGTCTTCGCTTAATCTTGCGTTTTGAACCGTATACCTTTCTTTAAAACTAACCGGTCTAAGTTAAGGCTTAATTAAGACCTGTTAGGAATCTAACAGGTTATTAAAACCTTCATTCCAGATTAGGAGCCCAGTAAAAGCTATGTGCACTTGCTGTTGTGATTTATACTGTAACACCTCGAAAATTTACGTCCAATAATGTATTGACACGTGTCATAAGCTTTGAATATGAGAAAAAGTACTTTAGAGGGACTAAAGTTGACAAACAGAGAAACTATGTGAATATAAGGGTCCAAAGTGTCAACAATGGATAAATATGCCTACAATAACCCAACATGGTGTTTATAATCTTAAACGAATAAATCATGGATCATACGAAGCTGAAAATGAAAGAAAGTGAGGAATTACAAACTACAGGGGTTAAATGTGTCAACATGTTGAAAGTATACCTCTGAGTGACCTTTTAGAAAACCCGAAGCTTTGTAACAATAAAATATACTCACTAGAATATGTGATAAAAATTTCATAAAGTTTCGTTATCGTATGAGAAAGTTATGACCAAATTCGTATACGAAGGGTTAAAAGCGTCAACGTTGAAATTTGTGACTTTTCGGGTAAGCACAAAGTTAACCAAGGACTTAACCAAGTTTGTAAAAGTCTCAAGGTCCTTAAAAATCAAGTTGGAGGGCCAAAATTGCAAGAAAAACAATCAAAACCACGTTACAAAGGACCAGGGACTGAAGTGTAATAAATGGAAACTTGTTTGGCCTGTTGCGCACTTTTAGACGCCCCGCGAGATGGTCTTCGTGGCCCACGTACAATCTGCCAGCGCAGAATCTGCGCACAGCTGCCTGTTGCAGCTCTGAAACCGACTTTAATGGGTTGTTTTACATTCCAGGGGCTGCTCCAAAGGTTTAACATGCAATAGGGGCACTTGTCTTGATCTGGAAACATTCATAGACTATCTTGGCATCATCCTAAAGGATCAAATTAAGTATATAAGAACACCCATTGTTGCAACTTTAGTTCATTCACTTGCATTCTCATTTCTGGAGCTCTCCTTATCAGCAACCAAGTTCCTTAGGCTCCCTAATCGTGCATAGGACTATTGTAAGTATTCTTAACCCTTCCTAATTCAGTTTAGCCTAGTTAATTAGCTAAAAGTCAAACCGTCGTAATTAACATTTGACTTTGAAATTAAATAAAATCTGTTCAGTCAATTCTCGAATTGAAAGTACCTATAAGTAGGTAATTATGTGGGTAGTAAACCCTTAAAAGGGTACTCTCTGATTCCCACTCTAACTAGGTCAATTGTCGGGTCAAAGTTGTTATTAAAAAGTCAACAGAATGCTTATTTTCAAATTAATGCATAATTAGCAATGTAGGAGACATGCAACCTGTTTTATCATTAATATAACTTGGTAATTAATGTAAGAATATGTCTAACCATGTTCAACCCAACAATTTTCAGTTCAAACCCGGATCGGAACCGAAAGTCGCATAATTTGACTTTTGCTTTGACTTTCAGTTCTGACCCGTTTATGCATGTTTTAGAATGGACTTAGAGCTTTATTTGGACCAGGTTTCATATAAGTATAACTCTCTGAGATTATGCAACTTGGTTCATTAGTTATCCGATTCATATGCATGTTTCCGTTAAATGCTTAATTGTTGACTATTATGCCCTTTTGACTATAAAACATGATTTTTGAAAAAGTAAAAGAGTAGACACCTTAGTTACTGATTTATAAACTTGCACCTAAAAATTTGACATCAGTTTGAGGTCTAGATTAAAAGTTATGCTCAATAGCGTAATTTGAAAGCTTTATGTTAATTAAACGGCGTAATTAGCGTATAGCCTATTTAAACCCACTTTTTGATATCAAAATTTTTACCCACTGATGTAATATAATATTTTGGGATTTTTGAAGATTTTTATTTAATTTTTGGCTGAGCATAACATAGGTCTCTAAGTTTGATTCGGTTAATGCCGGTTTTGCCCTTTTAGGCCATAAAATGAGTTTTACAAATCCTTTTGACCCCAAACCTTTTTCTACTGATTTTATTTGACAAATAAAATATTTTGAGCCTTCTGGAATTATAAAATTATCAGCTTTCCTTTGAAAACCCGGAAATGGCTCCAAATCGCCTTTTTAAGCGTTTTTAACGCATAGTATGTACTAAAACTATATTAAACATATAAGGTTGATACCTACTGATATTTTTAGTTATTTTATATAATAACAGTAAGTAAAAGTTGTTAAACTCAGGTTTCCAGTTTTGACCTTTTAAGCCTAAGTGAAATTACCAAAATACCCCTAAGATGCATAGTTTGGTTTTAAATGATAAATTTCACATGTAGGTCATACCTTACTGTTATAACTTATTAAGTTAAGTGTTTTTACTGAATGAATCAGACCTGTAACTCAGATTACTAATTAAACTCTTTTATAACCTTTTAAATGACCAAAATGCCCTTACAAGGCATAGTTTGAGTTTAAATCCATTCCGGGCATAATAGAAGATATCTTACTGATCTCACAACATATTTAAGGTATATTAACTTAGGAAACTTGCATATGACTCATTTGGTTACCCGTTACGCACTTTTCGCGTTCGGAATGGCTTATGTAACTAGTTTGCATATATTAGCCGAAACGGGTCAAACCTTATCATTTTTGTCTCAAAATCCAGAATATGTTTAGTATACCCATATTATACAAGTCTTCAAACTTGTCGGGTCTAAATCACATTCTGTCCGGTCTTCGCTTAATCGTGCGTTTGAACCGTACCTTCCTTTAAAACTGACCGGTCTAAGCTTAAGCTGAATTAAAGACCCGTTAGGATTCTAATAGAATAATAAAAAACCTTTGTTCCAGATTAGGAGCCCAGTAAAAGCCATCTGTACTTGCTGTATTTGACTTATACATTGCTCAGGTAAATACTCTTAACTTATTTTCCCTATACGGGCTTGGGATACGGTACTATAATAATACCGCTTGGTCGGGTGTGTAATCATTTAAATCGGATTGTGATTAATGTATTTACATAACTCGTTTAATATGTATTATTTGGTGTATGGCCTTTGGGGGTTAAATGACCATGTCCCGGATATCCTTGGCATCATTTCACAAAATGGCCACGACCTAAGCACGGGGTGTAGGCGTACACCTGACAGTTGCATATGTAAAAACTGGTAGCCCATTTAAAGGAATTAACTTTGTGGGTATTATACCTATGGCGTGTCAGTTAATCTTGTCCGGCCCTACCAACCGGCCCTGATGGACGACAAATAAGTAAAACTGTATACATGATTATTTAATAATTGTCCCAAGTTATAAAAATATATTTTTGCCGAAGTGCATTCAAATCAATTTTCAAACTCTTTTCAAAATGAGTCAGTTGAGTTGTATTTACCAGTGTAAACTGACGTATTTTCCAAAAAGGTCAAGTGCAGGTGCTACACGTAATAGGCTGGATACTCCAGACACCAATAATCAAGTTTTCGCAAAGCTCTAGGTGTCAAAGTCTGTTGAACAGTTTTCCTTTTTATTTTGATCCGCATGTGGATCTGTTTCAACTACATTGTGATACTTTATATTACAATTTAATTGGTTGGAATAAATCTATCTTTTGCTTCCGCTGTGCATTTAAATATTGTGTTGTTTGACTATGATGATATCAACTACGTCACGATACTCCCCACCGGGCCCACCGGTGATACGTGGAAATATCGGGGTGTGACAGGTTGGTATCAGAGCCAACACTGAGTGAATTAAACACTAGCCTTTTGTGTTTTAATCTCAGTTACACAATTGCACATTCCTCGATTCTCGAGTCTAGACAAAGAACTTAGGAATTATCCAAATTTATTTTATTTCTAACTTTGTCTTATATATGTCTCTTGTTGTATCACTTGTTTGTTTTTGACAGGTTGACAAAATGCCGCCAAGGATGAGAGGAAGAGTAAGAGGAAGAGGAAAAGGGCCACTCGTCGCCCCAAATGACCATGAGGCCGGGCCTTCGCACCGGCGAACGCCGTCAGATCCCAACAACCCGGGTCCTCAAGATCCCTGGAGGACCTACATTGAACCAGCTAGACGCTCAGTTTCACTGAGTACCTCCCCTTCTATTCCACACTCTTTTGGGCCTCATTCTGAAAATGAGCCCCACAACTCCCACCAGTCCTACATACCTCTTCAAGGACATAACTTACCCTTTGACCACCTATCACCTGTTTCCAGGGCCCGTTCAACCCTGCCGATTACCTTGGAGCCCCAGTGGGTTTTAACCCACTTGGACCTGAAGATCATTTTTCCGGTGGCAACGCGATGGATATAGATGAGGACACCGATCCTGCCGAGCCACCATCCGGAACTCCTAACCACCCCATCGAAATTTCAGATGGGTCACCTTTTGTGGGATCACCTTATAATGGTCCCGACAGCTATGAGGAGAGGTTCAGGCAGTGTGACTGGGCCTTTACCCCCAGTTACCACAACTCTCCCCTGCACCACCAGCAGCAGCCACAGTAGCAGCGGGATCCTTCCGAGGATTCTTGATTTGTAGCGGTCACTCCACCGCCACCACCACCACTGCAACAGCCTCCGGAGCCCCCGAGGTGAAGAAGATCGAACGCACGGATATCCGTGCGAGGAGGAGTGCGTAATAACACCCTCCACTTTCAAGTGGCAGCCGATACTCGCCACTTCACGAAGAACCGGATATGGGAGAATCTTCACACCCCTTCTCAGAAGTAAACTCTGCGCCAGTCGCGCCGCCACCACCACTGGGTTTTGGAGACCCAATCCCTGCTTACACTGGTGCGGCGGTGTATAATCCCTTCGAGCAGCCGATCCACACAAATTACAACTATGCCGAGGCCGATCCCTACTTGGTAGCTGCGAACTACAACGCTCTCCATCCGGAAGGTCCCTATGGAGATCCCTAGACTATGGGATACCCGACCTATGGATACCCACCATATGGGTATCAGCAACCGCCACCTACTCAACCTCCACTTTATCAGCAACCCCCACAGCCGCCGGTGATGTCACCGCCACAATTTCAAGAAATCCTTCAAGGGATAAATGAGGTACGGCAGGAGGTACGGGAAGACCGTAGGCATAACCAAGGGATGTTCAAGAAAATGGTGAATTTGATCAAGGGAAAAAGCAAGAAGGATCGCTAAATCCTTGTTTGTTTGTTTATTTTTTAGTGTTGTAATCATGTCCCTGCGAGGACATTTGTTCTGTACTCTGCCCCTGCGTGGGCATATCTTTTATGTTCTGCCCCTGCGTGGGCATGTCCTTCTATTTGACCCCTGCGTGGGTATGTTTGTTAGTTTGGCCCCTGCGTGGGCGTGTTATTTATGTAAAAGTCCCGTTTAGGGCAAACTTGTACTAGTTTAATTTTATTGGAGTGGTTAATTTTTCATTTTTAAATTATATGCATAAATATAATATGTGGATAAATGAAAAATAACATTCATTTTATAAATTTACCATTTTTATATAGTAATAAGAATCTTAAAAGGTAAAACCTAGCTTGTATGTCATAATAAGACCTGGCCAATATGGTAAAACCTATTTAAAAAGATTCAAATCTCTGTTAATATCTGCAAACATGTTAACATTCTCGACTAATGTGATCTGCAAAATCACACATGTCACCTTTGTGTTAAATTATCCAAATTCCTTATTATTATTTAAACATCTGATTATGATGTAATGCCTACGGGCTATAACTAATGTCATATAAGACAAAAGGCAGTCGTAGTTTATAGACTCCCTACCAAGAAAGTTAATGAATTTTTAATTCAAACCCTAGTAACTAGATCTTATAAGATCTAAATTTATAATTTAGAATTGTCCACGTGACTAGGCCTGTTGTGCCAATATTATATTTCATTCTAAAGGGTTACTAGTAAAAATCCCGAATGAAATTACTTAATAAATTAACTAGTATGGCTCTTTAATTACCATAGTTAATAAATTATCAAGATAACGTACCTATTATAAACCCTTAAATGAATCATTGTCATCATCTTATGTAGCAGTTCAACTACATGGCCGAGTCTGACGAGGTTAACAGTCGGCCAATGGAGAATCATGACGCCACCAGAATCAATATCACTGGTGCAGAACTCCAAACACTAATAGACAATGCAGTCACTAAAGCCATAGAGAGGCAATATAGTGAATCGAGTAGTACTCGAAGCAGGACCCAGTCAGCACCTCACTCTAAGCTAAAAACACATTCCGAGGCTCATAGTAAGCCACCATCTAAGCTAGATAAGCCAAAGAAGGATGATGACGATCATCACTCCTCGAACCAACACAGTGTCCCGTCAAGGAAGATCGAGCTTAAACAGGATCCGCGTAGTAAGTCCTGTACGTATAAATACTTCGTCTCATGTAAACCCAGAGACTTTACTGGGGAAAAAGGAGCGGTTGACTGCATGATATGGTTGGATGAAATAGATATTGTGGTGGATATCAGCGGGTGCGCTGATAGGGATGTAGTGAAATTTGTATCTCAATCATTCAAAGGTGAGGCTTTGGCATGGTGGAAATTCTTGATTCAAGCTACTGGGAAGGTTCCATTATACAATATGACATGGGAACAATTTGTTACCCTCATCAAGGAGAACTACTGTCCTCAACATGAGGTTGAAAAGATAGAGTCAGATTTTCTGTCATTCGTAATGAAGAATTTGGATTGCCAAGCTTATCTTACGAGTTTTAATTCCCTGTCACGATTGGTTCCTTATCTTGTAACCCTGGAACCCCGAAGAATAGCTCGTTTCATTGGGGGTTTAGCCCCAGAGATAAAAGCAAGTGTGAAAGCCTCCCGGCCTACTACCTTCAGATCAGCAGTTGATCTATCCCTATCCCTTACCTTAGACGCGGTCAGATTAAAATCGCTCAGAAATTCAGAAGAAGGTAAGAGGAAGCGTGAGGACGATACCTCACGAAGATCTGAGAAGAAGCATAAGGGTAATACTAACTCCAGGAAGAAGTCTGGATCCAACAAGGGTAGCCAGCAAGCCGAGGAAAAGCCAAAGTGCAAGACTTGCCAAAAACGCCACTTTGGAAAGTGCCGACTTGAGTCCAAGTCTAAGTCAGGACCACATGCGTGTGGGTTATGCAAGTCTAAAGAGCACAAGACTGTTGATTGCAAGAAGATTAAAGATGCCACATGCTTCAACTGCAATGAGAAAGGGCATATTAAAACTAACTGCCCTAAATACGCCAAGAAGCCAGAAGATGTCAAGAAGACCAATGCTAGGGTCTTTAAAATGGACGCAAAGGAAGCTGTTCAGGACGACAACGTAATCACAGGTATTTTTCTCATAAATGATGTTTATGCCGGAGTATTGTTTGATTCTGGAGCGGATAAGTCTTTTGTGGATAACAAATTTTGTGAGTTGTTGAAATTACCTGTAAAAGCCTTAAGTGTGAAGTATGAGGTGGAATTAGCAGATGGAACCATAGAAACCGCCTCAACTATTTTAGATGGATGTGTTATATCCATTAGGAACCACTCGTTTCCTTTGTCCTTACTTCCCTTTAAGCTAGCCGGTTTTGATATAGTTATAGGTATGGATTGGTTATCGCATAACCAAGCCCAGATTGTGTGCAACAGAAAGCAAGTGGTAGTTAAAACTCCATCTGGTGAGTCACTTACCATTCAGGGGGATACCCAGCATGGATTGCCTGAGCATGTTTCTATGCTCAAGGCATCCAGATGTCTGAAGAAGGGCTGTGTCATTTATATGGCACAAGTTACTATTGATGAGCCGAAGCCTAAGATTGAAGACATCCCCGTTATTTCATAATATCCTGAAGTTTTTCCTGAAGAACTACCTGGTTTACCACCAGATAGGCAAGTGGAATTCTGAATTGACATCATCCCCGGTGCAGCACCAGTAGCAAGAGCGCCTTATAGGTTGGCACCAACAGAGATGAAAGAGTTAAGGACGCAGTTAGATGATCTGCTAGCCAAAGGTTTCATTAGACCTAGTTCGTCTCCTTGGGGAGCGCCGATCTTGTTTGTCAAGAAGAAGGATGGATCGATGCGTCTGTGCATCGATTACCGTGAGCTTAATAAGGTCACTATCAAGAATAGGTATCCTTTGCCCAGGATCGACGATTTGTTCGATCAACTTCAAGGGGCAAGTTACTTTTCTAAGATCGATTTGAGGTCAGGTTATCATCAGTTGAAGGTTAAAGATGAAGATGTACACAAAACTGCATTTAGGACTCGTTATGGTCATTACGAGTTCCTAGTAATGCCTTTTGGGCTTACTAATGCTCCTGCCACATTCATGGACCTCATGAATCGCGTCTGCAAGCCTTACTTGGATAAATTTGTCATCGTTTTCATTGACGACATCCTCATCTACTCGAAGAGCCAAGCTGACCATGAGAAACATCTTTGCTGTATTCTTAAACTTTTACATCAAGAGAAACTCTACGCCAAATTATCAAAGTGCGAATTTTGGCTTCGAGAAGTCCAATTCCTTGGACATGTGGTAAGTGAGCATGGTATCCAAGTGGATCCCGCTAAGGTAGAAGCAGTTATGAATTGGCAAGAGCCAAAGACGCCTACTGAGATTCGCAGCTTTCTTGGACTAGCAGGATACTATAGGCGATTTATCGAAAACTTCTCAAGGATTGCTGCGCCCCTAACTTTGTTGACACGTAAGAAGATTAAGTTTTATTGGGGCCCTAAGCAGCAGGAATCCTTTGACATTCTGAAGAAAAAGTTGAGCAATGCACTAGTGTTAACATTGCCCGATGGAATAGAAGAATTCGTGGTGTATTGTGATGCATCACACACTGGTATGGGCTGTGTACTCATCCAGAAAGGCAAAGTTATTGCCTACGCTTCACGACAGTTAAAGGTGCACGAAAAGAACTACACCACCCATGACTTGGAGCTGGGTGCCGTTGTATTTGCACTAAAACTATGGAGGCACTACTTGTATGGAACCAAGTGTGGGATCTATTCAGATCACAAGAGCCTTCAACACTTGTTCAATCAGAAGGACTTGAACATGAGGCAGCGACGCTGTATGGAAACTTTAAATGATTATGATTGTGAGATAAGGTACCATCCAGGCAAGGCAAATGTAGTTGCTGACGCCTTAAGCAGGAAGGAAAGAGTGAAGCCAATAAGAATCAATGCCAAGAGCATTGAGATAAAGAACAGTTTGAACGAAAGATTATTAGCTGCACAGAAGGAAGCTGTGTTGGAAGCTAACTATCCCGAAGAAAAGCTAGGAGTAACTGAGGAGCAGTTATCCTATGACAAGGACGGAGTGCTAAGATTGAATGGACGAATATGGGTTCCAGTTTTTGGAGGACTTCGAGATGTTATCCTCCAGGAAGCCCACAGCTCCAAATATTCCGTTCATCCTGGGGCTGATAAGATGTACCAGGATCTAAAGGCAAACTACTGGTGGATAGGCTTGAAAAAGTCTGTAGCTGCCTATGTAGCTAAATGTTTGACCTGTGCACAAGTCAAAGCTGAGCATCAGAAGCCGTCAGGTTTGCTACAACAGCCTGAACTTCCCACATGGAAGTGGGAGATGGTGACAATGGATTTCATCACCAAGTTGCCAAAGACAAGGAAGGGAAATGATACTATATGGGTAATAGTAGATAGACTGACTAAGTCAGCACATTTCCTACCCATTAAGGAAAGTTATAGTTCTGACATGTTAGCTCAATTGTACGTAGATAAGATTGTAGCCCTACATGGTGTACCAGTGTCAATTATCTCGGACAGAGATACGAGATACACCTCTCATTTTTGGAAAAGTTTCCAACAGTCTTTGGGCACGCGCTTAAATTTTAGTACGGCTTACCATCCACAGACAGACGGGCAGAGTGAGCATACCATCTAAACACTAGAAGACATGCTTCAAGCATGTGTGATTGATTTAGGTGGCAGTTGGGATAACCACCTGCCATTGATCGAGTTCTCCTATAACAATAGCTACCATACGAGTATTAAGGTTGTGCCTTTTGAGGCATTATATGATAGAAAATGCAGAACACCTATTTGTTGGGCGGAAGTAGGAGAAGTTCAATTATCAGGACCTGAATTAGTCTTTGAAACGACGGACAAGATTGTCCAGATTCGTGATCGCTTGAAAGCTGCCAGGGATAGGCAGAAAAGCTACGCTGATCCAAAGCGTAAACCTCTAAAGTTTGAGGTTGGTGATAAAGTTTTGCTTAAAGTATCACCCTGGAAATGGGTGATGCGATTTGGTAAGAAAGGTAAGTTAAGCCCAAGGTATATAGGACCATTCGAGGTTATCGAATGTGTTGGGTCAATGGCTTATAAGTTGAACTTGCCTGAAGAGCTCAGTAGTATTCATAATGTTTTTCACATCTGCAATCTGAAGAAATGTCTAGCTGATGACTCGCTAGTCATACCACATACGGATGTGCATATAGATGAGAGCTTGAAATTTGTGGAAAAACCATTGTCGATTGAGGATCGACAGGTAAAGAAGCTTCGAAGGAAGCATGTGCCTATTGTAAAGGTTAAATGAGATGCCCGTAGAGGTCTCGAATACACATGGGAGGTAGAATCCACGATGAAAGAAAAGTACCCTCATTTGTTTCAGTAAATCTCGAGGTCGAGATTTCTTTTAAGGGGGTGAGGATGTAACACCTCGAAAATTTACGTCCAATAATGTATTGACACGTGTCATAAGCTTTGAATATGAGAAAAAGTACTTTAGAGGGACTAAAGTTGACAAACAGAGAAACTATGTGAATATAAGGGTCCAAAGTGTCAACAATGGATAAATATGCCCTACAATAACCCAACATGGTGTTTATAATCTTAAACGAATAAATCATGGAACATACGAAGCTGAAAATGAAATAAAGTGAGGAATTACAAACTACAGGGGTTAAATGTGTCAACATGTTGAAAGTATACCTCTGAGTGACCTTTTAGAAAACCCGAAGCTTTGTAACGATAAAATATACTCACTAGAATATGTGATAAAAATTTCATAAAGTTTCGTTATCGTATGAGAAAGTTATGACCAAATTCGTATACGAAGGGTTAAAAGCGTCAACGTTGAAATTTGTGACTTTTCAGGTAAGCACAAAGTTAACCAAGGACTTAACCAAGTTTGTAAAAGTCTTAAGGTCCTTAAAAATCAAGTTGGAGGGCCAAAAGTGCAAGAAAAACAATCAAAACCACGTTACAAAGGACCAGGGACTGAAATGTAATAAATGGAAACTTGTTTGGCCTGTTGCGCACTTTTAGACGCCCCGCGAGAGGGTCTTCGTGGCCCGCGTACAATCTGCCAGCGCAGAATCTGCGCACAGCTGCCTGTTGCAGTTCTGAAACCGACTTTAATGGGTTGTTTTACATTCCAGGGGCTGCCCCAATGGTTTAACATGCAATAGGGGCACTTGTCTTGATCTGGAAACATTCATAGACTATCTTGGCATCATCCTAAATGATCAAATTAAGTATATAAGAACACCCATTGTTGCAACTTTAGTTCATTCACTTGCATTCTCATTTCTGAAGCTCTCCTGATCAGCAACCAAGTTCCTTAGGCTCCCTAATCGTGCATAGGACTATTGTAAGTATTCTTAACCCTTCCTAATTCAGTTTAGCCTAGTTAATTAGCTAAAAGTCAAACCGTCGTAATTAACATTTGACTTTGAAATTAAATAAAATCTGTTCAGTCAATTCTCGAATTGAAAGTACCTATAAGTAGGTAATTATGTGGGTAGTAAACCCTTAAAAGGGTACTCTCTGATTCCCACTCTAACTAGGTCAATTGTCGGGTCAAAGTTGTTATTAAAAAGTCAACAGAATGCTTATTTTCAAATTAATGCATAATTAGCAATGTAGGAGACATGCAACCTGTTTTATCATTAATATAACTTGGTAATTAATGTAAGAACATGTCTAACCATGTTCAACCTGAGAATTTTCAGTTTAAACCCGGATCGGAATCGAAAGTCGCATAATTTGACTTTTGCTTTGACTTTCAGTTCTGACCCGTTTATGCATGTTTTAGAATGGGCTTAGAGCTTTATTTGGACCAGGTTTCATATAAGTATAACTCACCGAGATTATACAACTTGGTTCATTAGTTATCCGATTCATATGCATGTTTCCGTTAAATGCTTAATTGTTGACTATTATGCCCTTTTGACTATAAAACATGATTTTTGAAAAGTAAAAGAGTAGAAACCTTAGTTACTAATTTATAAACTTGCACCTAAAAGTTTGACATCATTTTGAGGTCTAGATTAAGAGTTATGCTCAATAGCGTAATTTGAAAGCTTTATGTTAATTAAACGGCGTAATTAGCGTATAGCCTATTTAAACCCACTTTTTGATATCAAAATTTTTACCCACTGATGTAATATAATATTTTGGTATTTTTGAAGATTTTTATTTATTTTTTGGCTGAGCATAACATAGGTCTCTAAGTTTGATTCGGTTAATGCCGGTTTTGCCCTTTTAGGCCATAAAATGAGTTTTATAAATTCTTTTGACCCCAAACCTTTTTTCTACTGATTTTATTTGACAAATAAAATATTTTGAGCCTTCTGGAATTATAAAAATATCAGGTTTCCTTTGAAAACCCGGAAATGGCTCCAAATCACCTTTTTAAGCGTTTTTAACGCATAGTATGTACTAAAACTATATTAAACATATAAGGTTGATACCTACTGATATTTTTAGTATATTTTATATAATAACAGTAAGTAAAAGTTTTTAAACTCAGGTTTCCAATTTTGACCTTTTAAGCCTAAGTGAAATTACAAAAATACCCCTAAGATGCATAGTAAGTAAAAGTTTTTAAACTCAGGTTTCCAGTTTTGACTCTTTTCAAAGTGAGTAAGTTAATTGTATTTACCAGTGTAAGCTGGCGTATTTTCCAAAAAGGTTAAGTGCAGGTACTATACGAAATAGGCTGGCTACTCCAGGCATCATTAATCAAGTCTTGCAAGCTCTAGATGTTAAAGTCTGTTGAACAATGATTTTATTTATCTTTTGATCCGCCTGTGAACCCTTTACAGTCCGTTGTAATACTTTGATATTACTATTTATTCAGTTTCTAATGTGATTCATACCTTTTGCTTCCGCTGTGCATTTATAATTTGTGTTGTTTGACTATGATGATATCAACTACGTCACGATACTCCCCACCGGTAATACGTGGAAATATCGGGGTGTGACGGGTTGGTATCAAAGCCAACACTGAGTGAATTAAACACTAGCCTTTTGTGTTTAATCTCAGTTACACAATTGCACATTCCTAAATTTTCGAGTCTAGACAAAGAACTTAGGACTAATCCAAATTGTTTTTAATTCTAACTTTGTCCTTTATATTTCTTTGTTGTATCTTTCAATTGTTTGACAGGAAATATGCCACCGAGGTTCCGAAGAGGAGGACGAGGCAAGGGGCCAATCCACGCCCCCAACGATCACGAAGCCGGGCCTTCACACCGGCGAGCTCCTTCTGCTACCATGAGTACCGGTCCTCAAGGAGACTGGAGGATCTATTCGGAGCCCGCTAGGCAATCTGCCTCGTTTAGCTCAACGCCTCCTTATCGTCACTCCTTTGGGCCGCAATCAGAGAACGAGTTCAAGACTCACGCCACTCCTTCTTGCCGTTGCAGCGATCCTTTTCGCACCATTCCTTTGGCGAGCCCACTCCTGTCTTCCAGGGCCGGTTCAACCCGACAAACTATATTGAAGGACCAGTGGGTTTTAACCCATTGGGCCCTGAAGACCATTTCCCCGAAGCTCAGGGAATGGATATAGATGAAGACACGGATCCTGTTGAACCACCTTCTGGGACACCCACTCACCCCATCGAGATTTCGGATGGGTCATCCTTCCATGGATCACCTTACCGTGGCCCAGACAGCTACCAGGCAATAATTAACCAGTATGAATGGTACTTTACACCCTCTCACCATTCATCGCCCCACCAGCAGCAGCCGCAGCAGGATCCCTCTGAGGATTCGCGTTTCGTGGCAGTTACGCCACTGCCACCACCGCCGCCAGTACAGCTAGCACCTCCAGAACCACCGAGGCGTAGAAGAACAGGCGCACGAATGTCCGTGCGAGAAGGGGGTTTTCACTTTAGCACCCCCCAACACTCAAGTGACAGTCACTATCCGCCACTGCATGAAGACCCACAAATGGATGGGCCTTCAAATCCAGTTTCAGCGGTAGATTCTGCACCTATTGCACCGCCACCATTGGGTTTTGGTAACCCGATTCCTACATTCGCCGGTCCAACGGCGTACGATCCATTTGAGCAGCCGGCTCACACTAACTACAACAATGCTGAAGCCGACCCATACCTTGTAGCAGCAAATTACAACGCCCTTCATCCTGAAGGACCATATGGAGCCCCCTGGGGAGTGGGATACCCATCTCGTGGGTATCAGTTACCTGCTCAACCTCCGTTTCAGCACCAGCCACAGCCACCACGGTTTTCCCCACCGGAACAGGAGGAAATCCTCCAAAGGTTAAACAGGGTGGAACGAGAATTTCAAGAAGAGCGTAGGAACAACCGTGGATTTCTCAAGGGCCTAGCAAGCTTGTTAAAAGGAAAGAAGAATAGGGATCATTGAATCTCTGTATGTATGTATTGTTTTATTTCCTTATTTCAATCAAGTCCCTGCGTGGACATTTATCTATGTACTTAGTCCCTGCGTGGACTTGTCTTTCTTTAGTCCCTGCGTGGACTTGTCTTTTTTGTCCATGCGTGGACACCTATCTTAGTAATCAGTCCATGCGAGGACTTGTATTATCAGTTTAGCCCCTGCGTGGGCAAGTTATTTTTGTTAAAAGTCCCGTTTAGGGCAATGTGTACTCCTTTTAATGTTTAATTGAATGTTAAATTTAAAAATTTCATTTTGTCATTTTATGCATAAATATATTATACATGAAATAAATAATTTAAAAATCGTTCCTCTTAAAAATAGTCTGCCGATTTAAATATTAAATAAGAATCTTAAAGGTATAACCTAGCCTGCATGTCATTATAAGACTTGGCCAAGATGGTAAGATCTGTTTAAAAAGATTCAAATCCCTGTTAACATCTGAAAACATGTTAACACTCCTGGAAGACGTGATTCGTTAAAATCACACATGTCATTCTTATAATAGGATTCTTCAAAAGATTCATATCCTAACCTGACGATCTATCAATCATAGGTTTAAATCATCAATTAAGATGATCACATATTAAACATCCATTGGTGATGTAGTGCCTACGGGCCATAATAAATGTCAAATAAGACAAAAGACAGTAGTAGTCTACGACTCCCTATCAGAAAAAGGTAAAGAACTATGTTCAAACCTTAATGCCTTGATTCTCTGAAATCATGGCTTATAATTTAGAATGTCCTTGTGACTAGGCCTTTTGTGCCACTAATAATACTGTTATTGTTTTATAATTAGGATAAGTTATAGTAAAGATCCTAAATAAATATGATTAACGAATTAACCAAATATGGTCTATGTTTACCATGGTTAATGAATTGCCATAAAAGACAATTCCATAATAAACTCCCAAATAAATTATTGTCAATATTTTATGTAACAGTTCAAACTACATGGCTGACTCGGATGAGATCAACAGTCACCCAAGGGAGGATCATGATAATACCCGAATTAACATAGCGGGTGCAGAACTGCAGGCAATGATAGACAATGCCATTACTCGAGCTTTGGATAGACAGTTCCATGAATCCAGTGGTACCCATGTAAGGACCCAATCTGTACCACACTCTAAACCACCCTCTAGAACTCACACTGCTCACAACAGTAATTCCCACCACTCATCAAACCAAAGGAGTGTTCCATCTCAAAGGGTCGTACTGAATCAAGAACCCCGTGATAAGGGTTGCTCCTAAAAGTATTTTGTCTCATGCAAACCCAGGGATTTCACTGGGGAAAAAGGAGCTGTAGACTGCATGACATGGTTGGATGAGATGGACACTGTGGTAGATATCAGTGGTTGCGCTAATAAAGATGTGGTGAAATTCGTGTCTCAGTCATTCAAGGGTGAGGCATTAGCTTGGTGGAGGTCTTTGATCCAAGCTACAGGGAAAATCCCATTGTACAATATGACTTGGGAACAGTTTGTGTCATTGATCAAAGAGAACTACTGCCCTCAGCATGAGGTTAAGAAGATTGAAGCTGATTTCTTGTCTCTGGTTATGAAAAACCTAGACTGTCAGACCTACCTTACAAGTTTCAATACGATGTCTAGGTTGGTTCCATACCTGGTTACACCGGAACCTAAGCGTATAGTTCATTTCATAGGAGGTTTGGCCCCAGAAGTTAAGGCCAGTGTGAAAGCCTCTAGACCAGCTACTTTCCGGTCTGCAGCTGATATAGCATTATCTCTTACTCTGGACGCGGTCAGGCAGAGATCGCTGAGAAACTCAGATGAGGGAAAGAAGAAACGTGAGGATGATAACTCACGTCGTTCAGGCAAGAAACACAAAGGGAACCATGAGAACAAGAAGAGTTCAGGGTTCAACAAAGGTAACCAACAGTCGGGTGAGAAACCCAGATGCAAAGTTTGTCAGAAACATCACTTTGGAAAGTGTAGATTGGAATCAAACTCGCAGACACAATCAAGGACTTTTGGATGTGGGATCTGCAAATCCATGGAACACAAGACCTTAGATTGCAAAAAGTTGAAGGATGCGACCTGCTACAACTGCAACGAGAAAGGGCACATTAAGTCGAACAACCCAAAATATGCCAAGAAACCAGAAGAAGATAAAAAGACCAACGCTAGGGTCTTCAGAATGGATGCTAAGGAGGCAGTGTAGGATGATAACGTGATAACAGGTACCCTTCTTATAAATGATGTTTATGCGAGGGTATTGTTTGATTCAGGGGCGGATAAGTCATTTGTGGATAATAAGTTTTGTAAGTTGTTGAATTTACCTGTTAAAACCCTAAGTTTGAAATATGAGGTGGAATTAGCCGATGGTACCTTAGAAACCGCCTCAACCGTGTTAGATGGATGTTTCATATCCATTAGGAACCACTCTTTTCCGTTATCCTTACTTCCTTTGAAGTTAGCTGGTTTCGATACAGTAATAGGCATGGATTGGTTGTCTCGCAACCAAGCCTAGATCGTTTGTGCTAAGAAGCAAGTAGTTGTCAGAACTCCTCGTGGCGAGCCTTTGACAATCCAAGGAGATACTAAGTACGGAATGCCTGAGCAAGTGTCCATGCTCAAGGCATCAAGGTGTTTGACGAAGGGTTGTGTTATCTACATGGCGCAAGTAACTATTGATGAACCAAAGCCTAAGATCGAAGACATACCTATTATCTTTGAATATCCAGGAGTATTCCCTGAAGAACTGCCTGGTTTACCCCCAGATAGGCAAGTGGAGTTCAGGATTGACATTATTCCTGGAGCAGCACCTGTTGCAAGAGCACCTTACAGATTGGCACCAACGGAGATGAAAGAGTTGAGAACTCAACTGGATGATTTGCTAGCCAAAGGATTTATTAGACCTAGCTCATCTCCTTAGGGAGCACCAATCCCGTTTGTGAAGAAAAAGGATGGGTCGATGCGTCTGTGCATCGATTATCGAGAACTTAACAAAGTTACTATTAAGAATCGGTATCCATTGCCCAGGATCGAAGACTTGTTCGATCAGCTTCAAGGAGTGAGTTACTTTTCCAAGATCGACTTAAGGTCAGGATATCATCAGCTGAAGGTCAAAGATGTACATAAGACTGCATTTAGGACTCGTTATGGTCACTACGAGTTCTTAGTGATGCCTTTTGGACTCACTAATGCACCAGCCGCATTCATGGATCTCATGAACCGCGCCTGCAAGCCCTACATGGATAAATTTGTCATCGTCTTCATCGATGATATTCTTATTTACTCGAAGAGTCAAGTTGACCATGAGAAGCACCTCCATTGCATTCTAAAACTGCTTCATCGTGAAAAGCTCTACGCCAAATTCTCTAAGTGTGAATTTTGGCTTCGTGAAGTCCAATTTCTTGGACATGTAGTTAGTGAACACGGAATCCAGGTAGATCCCGCTAAGGTTGAAGCTTTCATGAACTAGCAAGAGCCGAAGACGCCCACAGAGATTCGCAGCTTCTTGGGATTGGCAGGATATTACAGGCGTTTTATTGAAAATTTTTCAAGGATTGCTGCACCCCTAACTTCTTTGACTAGGAAGAATATTAAGTTCGACTGGGGACCGAAGCAACAAGAATCCTTTGATATCCTTAAGCAGAAGCTAAGCAATGCACCAGTGTTGACATTGCCTGAAGGGATAGAAGAATTTGTGGTATACTGTGATGCATCACACACCGGTATGGGGTGTGTGCTTATGCAGAAATGTAAGGTTATTGCCTATGCTTCTCGACAGTTAAAGGTGCACGAGAAGAACTACACCACCCATGACTTGGAGTTGGGTGCCGTTGTATTTGCACTAAAACTTTGGAGGCACTACTTGTATGGAACTAAGTGTGTGATCTATTCTGATCACAAGAGCCTTCAACATCTGTTCAATCAGAAGGACTTGAACATGAGGCAGCGACGTTGGATGGAAACTTTGAATGATTATGATTGTGAAATAAGATACCATCCAGGTAAGGCAAATGTAGTCGCTGATGCTTTGAGCAGAAAGGAAAGAGTGAAGCCTATAAGAATCAATGCCAAGAGCATTGAGATAAAGAATAGTTTGAATGAAAGGTTATTAGCTGCGTAGAAGGAAGCTGTCTTGGAAGCTAACTATCCTGATGAAAAGTTAGGAGTAATTGAAGAACAGTTATCCTATGGCAAGGACGGAATTCTAAGGTTAAATGGACGAATATGGGTTCCAGTTTATGGAGGACTTTGGGATGTTATCCTCCAGGAAGCCCACAGTTCTAAATACTCCGTTCATCCTGGAGCTGACAAGATGTACCACGATCTGAAAGCAAATTTCTGGTGGATAGGAAGAAGTCTATAGCTGCCTATGTAGCCAAATGTTTGACGTGCGCACAAGTCAAAGCTGAACACCAGAAGCCGTCAGGTTTGCTACAACAGCCTGAACTTCCCACATGGAAGTGGGAGATGGTGACAATGGATTTCATCACCAAGTTGCCAAAGACAAAGAAAAGAAATGATACTATATGGGTGATAGTTGATAGACTGACCAAGTCAGCACATTTCCTACCCATTAAGGAGGCCTATAGCTCCGACATGTTAGCCCAATTGTACGTAGATAAGATTGTATCTTTGCATGGCGTACCGGTGTCTATTATCTCTGACAGAGATACTAGATACACATCACATTTTTGGAAAAGTTTCCAACAATCTTTGGGCACGCGCTTAAATTTTAGTATGGCTTACCATCCTCAGACAGACGGGCAGAGTGAGCGTACAATCCAAACTTTGGAAGACATGCTTCGTGCATGTGTGATTGACTTAGGTGGTAGTTGGGATAACCACCTGCCATTAATCGAGTTCTCCTATAACAATAGCTATCATACAAGCATTAAGGCTGCACCTTTCGAGACCTTGTACGGTAGAAAGTGCAGAACGCCCGTTTGTTGGGCGGAAGTTGGAGATGTCCAACTGACAGGACCTGAAATAGTCCTAGAGACGACATATAAGATTGTGCCAATACACGATCGTCTCAAAGCTGCCAGGGATAGGCAGAAAAGCTACGCAGATTTAAGGCGTAAGCCTCTAAAATTCGAGGTAGGTGACAAGGTACTACTTAAAGTATCACCCTGGAAAGGGGTAATGCGATTTGGTAAGAAAGGCAAGTTAAGCCCGAGATACATAGGACCATTCGAGATCATCGAATGTGTCGGATCAGTTGCTTATAAGTTAAACTTACCTGAAGAGCTCAGTGGTATTCACAATGTAGTCCACATCTGCAATCTAAAGAAATGTCTAGCTGATGAATCGCTAGTCATACCACATACGGATGTGCATACAGATGAGAGCTTGAAATTTGTGGAAAAACCTGTGTCGATTGAGGATCGACAGGTTAAGAAGCTTCGAAGGAAGCATGTACCGATTGTAAAGGTTAAGTGGGATGCCCGAAGAGGTCCCGAGTAAACGTGGGAGGTAGAGTCCACAATGAAAGAAAAGTACCCTCATTTGTTTCAGTAAATCTCGAGGTCGAGATTTCTTTTAAAGGGGTGAGGATGTAACACCTCAAAAATTCATGTCCAATAATGTATTGACACGTGTCATAAACTTTAAACGTGTAAAGGATTACTTTAGAAGGACTAAAGTTTACAAACAAGGAAAGTATGTGAATATAAGGGTTCAAAATGTCAACAATGGATAAATATACTTTACAATAACCCTACATGATGTTTATACCCTTAAACGAATGAATCATGGATCATACGAAGCTAATTGTGAAAGAAAGTGAGAAATTACAAACTACAGGGGTTAAATCTGTCAACATGTTTAAAGTATACCTATGAGTGACCTTTTAGCAAACCTGAAGCTTTGTAACGATTAATTATGCTCACTAGAATGCATGATAAAAATTTCACCAAGTTTCGTTTTCGTATGAGAAAGTTATGGTAAAATTCGTATGCGATGGGTTAAAAGCGTCAATGTTGAAATTTATGACTTTTCGGGTGATAAAAAGTTAACCAAGGACTTAACAAAGTTGGTATAAGTCTTGAAGTCCTTAGAAATCAATTTAGAGGGCTCAAAGTGCAAAATAAGAAGTTAAAACAACTTTTAAAAGGACCGGGGGCCAAAATGCAAATCCTTGAAACTTGTTTAGCATGAGCTGGAGCCTCACACGGGGCGCGTAAGGCTTGCCCAAGGCCTTACGCGGGCCGCCTCAGCCTCCCAGATACAGAAAAACATGACAGGTGTCTGTCCAGCCCGTTTAACCGACTTAATTTGATTGTTTTGCATACCATGGGCTGTCCCAACTGGTTTTTAGGCATAGGGGGCACTTGTATGCATCTTGGACCAATCCTAGACTTGTTTGGCATGATCTAGTGAGATTAAACTCACTATATAAAGGTCCTTGTTTGCAACATTCTTGCACTGATTCATAACTTTATTCCTGGAACTTCCTGGAGCACAAGAGCCTTCTCTAAGCATCATTAGTCGTACTTAGTACTTCGGTAAGTATCCTTAACCTTCCTTAATCGTGTTTTACTTAGTTATTTAGCTTAAAGTCAAACCGTCGTAATTAAGGTTTGACTTAACGATTAATCACTAATGGTCCAGTGATTAGTCAAATTGAAAGTAGTTATAAGTTGGTAATTATGTGGGCATTAAACCCTTAAAAGGGCACCCTCTGATTCCCGTTCTAACTAGGTCATTTGTCAGGTCAAAGTTGGTTATAAAAAGTCAACAGAATCTTAATTTTCGAATTAACACATAATTAGCAATGTAGAAGACGTGTAACCTATTTTACCACTCATATAACTTGGTAATCAATGCAAGAACATGGCTAAGCATGTCCGACCCGACAATTTTCAGTTTAGGACCGGTTCGGAACCGAAGGTCGCATTAATTGACCATTGCTTTGACTTTCAGTTCTGACCCATATTAGCATGATTTAGAATTGCCTTAGAGCTTCATTAGGACCAGGTTATGTGATAGTATAACCCTCTGTGATTGGCTCGTTGATTGTCCGATTCATTTACACGTTTCCGTTAATTGCTTAATGTTGACCATAATGCCCATTTGACCTTAAAACGAGAATTTTGGAAATGTGAGAGGACAATAATCTTTGTTACTGATTTATAAACATATCCCTAAAATTTCACATCAGTTGGAGGTCTAGATTAGGAGTTATGCTCAATAGCGTAATTAGAAACCTTTTTATAAATTAAACTGCCTAATTAGCATAAAGCCTACCTAAACCCAATTTTTGACACCAAACCTTTTACCCACTGATGTAATATAATATTTTGGTATTTATGAAGATTTTTAATTATTTTTAAACTGATCATAACATAAGGTTATTGCCTTGATTCGGTTAATGCCGATTATACCCTTTTTGCTTATAAAATGAGTTTTACATAACAATTTGATACCAAATCTTTGGCCACTGATTTTATATGATAAATGAAGTATTTTGAACTTTATAACCTGATCAGAAAACTCAGATTTCTTGTTATAACCCGGAAATCGCTTAAAACGACTTTTTACGCGTATTAAACACCTAGTATGGGTTAAAACCATTCTTGTCATATGAGACTCATCACCAACTGATATGACCTATTAAATTAGGTAGTTTTACTGATTACTTCAGACCCGAATCTCAGAATTTTATTTAAATCTCTTTTATAATCTTTAAAATGACCAAAATACCCCTACGGGGCTTAATTTGAGATTAAACTCGTTTTGGGCATAATGGAAGGTATCCTACTGATATCACAACATATTTAAGGCATATTAACTTAGTAAACCTGTTCGTGACTCATTTGGTTACCCGTTATGCATTATTCGCGTTCGGTTCGGTTTATGTAACTAGTTTGCATAAATTGACCGAAACGGGTCAAACCCTATCACTTTCACCTCAAAATCCAGAATGTGTTTAGTATTACCCATATTATACAAGTCTTCAAAATTTTTGGGACTAAATCACATTCTAATCCGGTCTTCGCTTAATCTTGCGTTTTGAACCGTATACCTTTCTTTAAAACTAACCGGTCTAAGTTAAGGCTTAATTAAGACCCGTTAGGAATCTAATAGGTTATTAAAACCTTCGTTCCAGATTAGGAGCCCAGTAAAAGCTACATGCACTTGCTGTTGTGATTTATACTTTGCTCAGGTAAATATTTTAAACTTATTTTCCCTATACGGGCTTGGGGTACGGTATTATAATACCGCTTGGTCGGGTATGAAGTCGTACAATCAGATATTGATTAAAAAGATGCATAACCAGTTTTATTCTCTCTTGTTTGATGCAATGCCTTTGGGGGGTTAATGACCGTGTCCTGGATATCCTCGGCTCATTCGCTAGTAATGGCCACGACTTAAGCACTGGGTGTAGGCATACACCTGACAGCTGCGTATGTAAAAAGGTAGTACACAAGAAGGGTATCTTCTTGTGGGTATTATACGAAGTGGTGTGTCAATTAATCTTGTTAAACCGGCTCTTCTAACCGGGTCCTAAATGGACGACAAACATGTAAAACTGTATACAAGTTTATTTTTAAATAATTATCCCAAGTTATAAAAGATACTTTATGCCATGTGCATTCAAACTAATTTTCTTAAACTCTTTTTAAAATGAGTCAGTTAATTGTATTTACCAGTGTAAGCTGACGTATTTTCCAAAAAGGTTAAGTGCAGGTACTATACGAAATAGGCTGGCTACTCCAGGCATCAATAATCAAGTCTTGCAAGCTCTAGATGTTAAAGTCTGTTGAACAATGATTTTATTTATCTTTTGATCCGCCTGTGAACCCTTTACAGTCCGTTGTAATACTTTGATATTACTATTTATTCGGTTTGTAATGTGATTCATACCTTTTTCTTCCGCTGAGCATTTATAATTTGTGTTGTTTGACTATGATGATATCAACTACGTCACGATACTCCCCACCATGCCCACCGGTAATACGTGGAAATATCGGGGTGTGACAATAGTACAAACCAACATTCTGTTGATAACTAGAGCTAGACATCTTGTTTTGTTTTTGTAGCAACAGATCATGTCCCTCTATTTTCTCAATCAAACTCTCTAACGTCATCTCATCGAATTTATCATCATTTTTCAAAACGATCACATAGGTTTTCCGATCTTCCTCATGTGGCAATGCTTCGATGAGTTTATCCACCATCTCTTCTTTATCTTTGTGGATTCCAAATCTTTCCATTTCAATCTTTAGATGACAAAACCGTTCTATCATTTGACGAACTGTCTCATTCTTCATGCAACCAAACAAGTCATTAATTCAATCTTTGAATGTTCCTTTTTATCATCAGCTGTGAATTGTTTAAGTGTGATTAATTCGTGTTTTTCATTTCTTGGTTTTTCATATCCTATTGTCAACATGATCCAACTATCATACGCATAGGCTTGCACCCAGTTTTCAAATCTTTCATACCACCAGTGATAATCTTCGATATTCATAAGCTTTGGTGGTCTCAGATGATTTCCGTACACGTTATCATGATTTAAACTCTCAGATATCACAGTTGTTGCATTCTTTGTTTTTACTGGAGTTTCTTCAGATGTAAACGCGTTATAAAACGTGTTATAAAACTCTTTGCCAATCTCCGACATCTTTGAAATACTTCTTGAATTTATCGTTCCTTGAATTTTTCGCCTTGTTTATCACTTTGAATCACCTACAAATGAACAAACACGATCAGAAAAAAAATATTAAACACCTGGATCGGACTGGTATCCGATCGAGTGAGGTCAAGTACAGTCAACAATAATGATAATCGGGTGACAACGGATCAGATGGTGATCCGATTGAGTGACGATCCGACGATTTACAATATTCCTTGGATCGGGTGGTGATCCGATCGAGTGACGATTCGATACTTGACAATGTGCTCTGGATCGGGTGGTGATCCGATCGAGTGACGATTCGATACTTGACAATGTGCTCTGGATCGGGTGGTGATCTGATCGAGTGACGATCCGACACTTGAACCAATATATGTTGAGGATCGGACGATGACCTGATCGAGTGGGTATCCGATACTTGAACCTCTTGTGTTGATGATCGGGTGGGGATCCGATCGAGTGGGTATCCGACACTTTGACCTGAGACACAATCAAATAGAGTGATTAGGATCGGATGGCAATCCGTTCGGATTGCCACTCGACACTTGAACCTTTAAAATTTGAACGAACAATGTGCTGAGGATCGGATGGTGATCCGATCGAGTCAGGGTCAATCAAAGTCAACTTTAACTAACTTGCAATGAATCAGATGGTGACTCGATCGAGTTGCCACTCGACACTTTTTCAAGAAAATACTATTGATTCAATTCAAATCACATATATACTCTGTCATTGTCCTATTTCTATTGGACCTCATAATTTCTTTTTCATGAATTGATATAGACTTTGAATGTTCTGACATACAACACATGCAATGCCACTTAAATGAATTCACATGTATATGGCCGACACTTTAAATGTGCATGAAATATAATTGGACCTCTATTATAATGAATTACTTGTGCCGAGATGTTCACGTGACAAAACTGACAAACACTTTTGATTGAACTTTGTGATTGGGTCGATAGACAAGATGCAATAAATGGATTCAGGAGTTCACGTGATATATTGACCCCAAGCAAAACTTAAAATGTTCGTTGATCGGATCACCGCTCGATCGGATGGTGATCCGATCGGGTGACAGTCAACAAAGTCAACTTTTGCTAGCTTGCAAAGGATCGAGTGGGACTTTTGGAACGAGTGACTACTTGATCGAGTGACGGCTCGATCGAGTGACACTAATTGACATATAAAACAAACTTTGGTATTTTGGATCGAGCAGCCGTTCGATGATTGCACCATTTGATACTTGACAAAACTGCCACTCGATACTATGAACCAATATTCTCACATGCAACTTATTGGGCGGTGCAAAATTATGAAGTCACATGGGCAGACAATTTGTGGGACTGACACAAGCTATTAATGAGCTATTAATAATGTTCACTAACAAAACTGTTTAAACAAATTTGACCAAGTTACTCGTTCGAGTGGGATTCATGGATGGGATGGTCACCCGATCGGGTGGCCATCCGATATGTGAACATCATAGGCATCAACAGCAACAGTAACTGCCATCACTTTTAATTTTTTCGAACACAAAAATCTCAATATCTCACAAACCGCTTAGAATTAAGTTCTGAATTTTTGTAGGCTTGTAGATCAAATGTTTTCGCACAATATATCAAAAAATCAGCGATTTTTAACCGTAAAAACTCATTTAATTTGGCGATTTTCAGTCAAGAACGTGAAGAAAATTAGTAGAGATAGAAATTTGACAAATCTGAAGTGATTTTGACTCTGAATCTGATGATTTTTCGTGCGAATTTGTGTGTTTGATCCGTGCAATCGAGCTCCTGCTCTGATACCACTTGTAGGATCGGGTTTCGATTCCGTAACGATTGCGTATCGACACGTGTGACGTGCGGAATCCGCACACGTGCGTGGACCGAACACGAGAACGTACTAAATCTGTGATTCTATTGAAGATCTGAAATCGTACAATCACGTGAATCACCTTTTGCACTTTCTCTCTCTAGCTCCAAAGCTCTCCAACTAGCAAATATGCAAAAGTTCTAAACTAAAGGCACAAGGTTCCTATTTATAGGCTATGGAATTAATGAGAATTCTCATTAATTACCAAAATGTCACCTTGCCCTTTTTCTATCTAATATTACAATATAATCATGTTTTATACTAAATCTTGCTACGAACTTGATTGATAGAGACGATAGACATTACTGCACTAACAACAGTTTAGGCATCTGGTTCGATATCCAGTCCGATTTTAAAAACATTGCCTTTTAGGGTTAAATAAGTTTATGGATTTTAACTTTTAACCCCTCTATCATTCATAAAAAAATGTAAAATTAGTTTGTGTATCTTCACATTTTAACCCCCCTATTTTCACTACCTTACATTTGGTCATTAAACTTATATTTTTATACATAAAAAGGTTGTGTCCAATCATATTCAAATGCAAAAACTCAAACTACAGTAACACACTTCTTCATTTGATAACCACCGACACTCCCATCCCATAAAACTGTTTTCAGCGTCTATACCAGTTTATTGATTGTTGAAATTGAATCGCATTAA
The DNA here is from genome assembly GCA_030545235.1 of Helianthus tuberosus. Lineage (NCBI taxonomy): Eukaryota > Viridiplantae > Streptophyta > Magnoliopsida > Asterales > Asteraceae > Helianthus > Helianthus tuberosus. The sequence continues at coordinate 184,021,136 of CM060408.1, read as the reverse complement.
AGATAAATGTGAAAGAAGTATACCGACAAAACGAGTAAATCTCTGGCGACAATTCGAGAGTGATGTATTAGAGAGTAGGGAGTGTGTGACCAAAGGGTTTGAATGGATGAAAGATAGTGGCAGCCGTCGGTGTTTGATGTGGTGGTACAAAGAAAAGGTTTTCTAAATGAACCAAGTGACAAAAAACAATGAATATTGCTAAAGTAACTTGCAGTGAGAAACTTGTTTATTTTATAAATCAAACATGTATCGAATTCAGAGTAAGAGAAATACCTTTCTGATGCTCAAGATTTTTGAGTAAATATTGGTACAATATTCTCCCCAAAAACCACCCAACTTGGTCTCCCACCAAACATCAGTAATGAACAGGAAGGATACAACTGAACATGGGTTCCAGTTGAGGACAGATCATAACCAAGAGTCTAGAACAACAAAGTTTGAAAAAAACAAATAAAAACAACATAAGTATAGAGTTTGCTAAATAGAGTCTCCATTAGCAGGAAAAACTTTCGTGTCTTCAAATTGGTATTTCGGCTTGAATTTCTTCTGCTTCTCATTAATCACATAGGCCCTCTCATCTGGACTTCCATTCAGAAAAACTGTCACATGGATCTTGCTTTTAGTTACAATTTTTTCCGCTATTTCAACGTCAACGTAATCCATTCTTCTAGTATATACCAAATCAGAAATAGCCTTAGATACATGGTCTCGTTCTTCAATGTTCGGACCCCGTGACAGACCTGAAACGGAATAACTTCGCTTCCCACTGCTAGTCGTTTTTCTGGAACGGGGTGTTTCTGATGGGATCACTACCGTGTGGCATCCGAAGATGCTGTAATATCTCTGCTTTGTTTCCTCCATCAAAGCATAGACTACTGTTTGATTCCTTGGCGACAGCTTGTTAGGATTCTGCAAACCATAAATGTATATGAGTTTCACAAAAAACACTTTAAATTAAAAATGTAACACTTATACCCACAACCACCACCGTATCCACACTCATCTTCATCTCCGTCCCGATGTTACAGATCTGGGATTTTCGGTGGTTTGGTTGTAACGCAATTGAATTGTGATGGGGTGGTTGTGAAGGGGGATTAAAGAGTAAAACACTAAAACATGTTTATTTTAATTTTTGGTTCAAAAGTTGAAGTGAAACACACAAATAGTCCCTAAGATAGTAAAAAGACGAATTTACCCTCATGTGCATTAACTGGATCTAATTGAAAGTATTAAACTTATGTTTGATTATGCTTATCCTCTATGCAGTCTATACGTACTATGGCGGAGCTATAGCGCTTAGCGGACATTGATCTCTGTCGCAGCCCCCGACCCCTACCCCGGGGGCTGAAGACGAGAGCCAGTCAAGTGGTATCGGTGTTTATTAATTTGGCAGCGGAATTTAAACATTAGGACCGTAGTTAGGAAATATTTATCAGAGTTTAAAACACTAAGCTTTCATAATAAATAAATGGGATAAAACTCAAGTTTCATTCATAATACAGTTATAGGGATAAACCCTAATTATTGAAAACATAAACTCCTTTTTATTTATGTAACTTTTATAGTCACTTCTTTAAGCTTTCAGTGCTCTCCTGCTGCCTTCTATTAGCTTCACATTAAGTTACCTGAAACGCGTTTTAAAAAGATTTTATTAGCAAGAAATACTGGCGAGTGTATTCTAGTTTAATCAAAACAGCTTTCATAACATTACAGTATTGAGAACGATTACAATGTTTATATCTACCAATATATGCATTTAGTATTTGTCTTGTTCATAGTTCCATGACTGTGGTCATGTTATTCATTGGCTAACTCGTCGTCCAATAGTAACGGATTACAAGTAATGAGAACGATTACAATGTTTATATCTACTAATATATGCATTCAGTATTTGTCATGTTCACAGTTCCATGACTGTGGTCATGTTATTCATTGGCTAACTCGTCATCCAATAGTAACGGATTACAAACCCCATATACCGACAACAATTGTAGAATACATAGACTCAATCACTATTAAGTATAATTGAAAACATTTGAGGTTTTGTAAAACAGTTTGATAGAAAAAGAGAATGACTCACAAACGGTGAGAAAAAGTAGAATGGACTCACATTGTTGACTTAGGTAATACAAAGGTTTCATGTTGCTTTTCCTGATTATTATCTATTAAAAATAAACAACGCACACGTGTTAGTAAAATAACCCAAATCATATTAACCGTACAACACGAGGCAGAACTCCAACGAACTAAGTCAGTCAGAGCCTTGACATGCGTTACGGAGCCCTAGATCAATCGGGTAAGGTAACGAATACGTGATCAGGGTTAAAATACTTAAAACGAGGCAGAACTTTGTATTTTAGGGGTATTATTCTCGATATAATTCGCACTATAGCTTTGAGAGAGAAAGAAAATTTTGAACGAGGAAGACTAAGGCCTTCGACCTCAATTTATAGGGTGATCAGGGGGTCTCTCGCGCCCTGCGAGCCCCACCTTTGGCTCCTTCGCGGCCTGCGAGCCACCATACTAGGGCTTAGCCTTAGTTAGTCACAAGTGTAGGTCTTCCGGGTGTCTTGCCACGTGGCACGCTGTGGTTCCGCCACTTATCTCTCGGTCGCGCCCCACAAAGCCCAGGGGTGACCCTGTCGCGGCCCGCGAGCGACCAAAATTATTTGTTTTATTTGATTTTTAGAAATATTAATGTTATACGGGTTCGTTTACGAGTATTCGGGGTATATTATGAGTGTTAGGGGTGTTTTTGAGGGTTGTTATATCTTCCCCACCTTGTTTTAAATCTCGTCCTCGAGATTCACTGAAACAGGTGTGGATATTTCCGTTGCATTTCTGACTCGAGTTCCCAAGTGTATTCTGGTCCTCTCTTTGAATCTCATTTCACTTTGACCAGAACTAATCTCTTGTGTTTGAGATTCTTGATCTTTCTATCTTCAATCTGAATGGGTTTTTCTACAAACTTAAGTTTTTCATTTACCTCTATTTCCTGAAGAGGTATCACTAATAATTCGTCTGTTAAGCACTTGTTGAGGTTGCATACATGAAATACATCATGTATTCCTACCATTTCCTCTAGTAGTTGTAGCTGATAAGCTACTGGTCCTATTCTTTTGATAATCTCAAAAGGTCCAATATACCTAGGGTTTAACTTTCCTCTTTTAACGAATCTGACCACTCCTTTCCATGGAGAAACTTTTAACAATACCTTGTCTCCAACTTGGAATTCCAATGGTTTTCATCTGTTATCTGCATAACTTTTTTGACGATCTCTTGCAGCTTTTAGTCTTTCCTTAACTTGAATAATTTTGTCTGTTGTTTCTTGCACTATCTCTGGTCCAGATAGTTGGTTTTCTCCAATATCTGCCCAACAGACTGGAGTTCGGCACTTTCGTCCATAAAGTGCTTCAAACGGTGCAGCATTGATGCTGGTATGATAGCTGTTATTGTAGGAAAATTCTATTAATGGTAAATGATCGTCCCAATTTCCTCCGAAATCAATTACACATGCTCTAAGCATATCTTCCATTGTCTGAATTGTCCTTTCGCTTTGTCCGTCCGTTTGAGGATGATAAGGTGTGCTTAGATTTAACCTGTTTCCCTTTGCTTTTTGGAAACTTGTCCCAAAATGAGATGTAAAACGGCTATCTCAATCAGATTCAATAGATAAAGGAATCCCATGTAATGAAACTATTTCATTTACATATAATTTGGCTAATTGTTCCATACTGAAAGTTTCCTTCATCGGTAAGGAATGAGCAGATTTGGTTAATCTGTCAACAATCACCCAGATTGTATCATTACCTTTTCGTATCATAGGTAATTTGGTAACAAAGTCCATTGTTATTAATTCCCATTTCCATATTGGCATTTCTAATTGCTGCAATAACCCTGAAGGTTTCTGATGTTCAGCTTTAACCTGTGAACAAGTTAGACATTTAGCAACATAGTTTGCTATATCCTTTTTAATTCCTATCCACCAGAAATTCTTTCTTAAGTCTTGATACATCTTATCACTACCGGGATGTATCGTATACTTAGACTTATGGGCTTCTTCTAAAATTTGGTGACATAGGTTTCCTTGAATATGTATCCAGATCCTTTTCTTATGGAATCTCCAAATTCCATCTGTTCCTTTTTCTAATTCCTTAATCATTCCTTTTAAACCTTCAGCATCGTCCTTGATTGTTGTTTCTTGTATCTCTTTAATTTGCTCATTTAAATATATCTGCAAATTTAATCTAAGAGAGCGTACCCGTTTTGGCTTTTCGTGATACTTTCAACTTAAAGCATCAGCTACTACATTAGCTTTTCCTACATGATACTGGATATCACAATCATAATCGCTAAAAATTTCCATCCAGCGTCTTTGTCTCATATTTAATTCCTTTTGCCCGAAGACATATCTTAAACTCTTATGACCTGTGAATACAACAAACTTACTACCATACAGATAGTGTCTCTAAATCTTAAGGGCAAAAATTATAGCTCCTAATTCTAGATCATGGTTTTATAATTCTCTTCATGTTTCTTAGGTTGTCTAGAATCATAAGCTATAAACTTTTGACGTTGCATCAGTACACATCCGTATCCTAACTTGGATACGTCACAATAGAGTATAAAGTCTTCAGTTCCTTCTGGCAACGCGAGTATCGGTGCATTGGTTAACCTTTGTTTCAAAATCCTACAGGCTTCCTCCTGTTTTGGTCCCCATTCAAACTTAACAGATTTGCAGGTCAGTTTGGTTACTGGAATGGCTATTCTAGAGAAATCCTGAAGAAAACGCCTATAGTATCCTGCCAATCCAAGAAAACTTCTTACTTCTGTTGGTGATTCAGGGACTTTCCAATTGGTAACGCCTTGATCTTTGTGGGATCCACATGAATTACTTCATGATTAACCAGATGTCCAAGGAATTGCACTTTTTGTAAACAGAATTCACATTTTGAGAATTTAGCATAAAACTTTTCTTTTCTCAATAGTATTAGAATTGTATGTAAATGTTCTGCATGATCTTCCTTACTGTTAGAGTAAATTAGAATATCATCTATAAAGACAATTATGAATTTATCTAGGTATGGCTTACATATCATGTTCATCATGTCCATAAATGCAGCTGGGGCATTGGTTAAACCAAATGGCATAACCGTAAATTCATAATGATCGTACCTTGTTCTGAAAGTAGTTTTAGGAATGTCCTCTTCCTGTACTTACAATTGATGATATCCTGAGCATAAGTTAATTTTAGAAAAGAATCGAGCTCCTTGAAGTTGATCGAACAGGTCATCGATTCTCGGTAATGGGTACTGATTTTTAATTGTAACCTTATTCAATTCCCGGTAATCAATGCACATACGCATTGATCCGTCCTTCTTTTTGACAAACAACACCGGCGCTCCCCACGGCGATGAGCTAGGTTGTACAAAACCTTTTTCCAGTAGTTTGTCCAACTGTTTCCTTAATTCCTACATCTCCGTTGGTGCTAGTCGGTATGGTGCTTTGGTAATTGGTGTCGTTCATGGTATTAGGTGAATTCTAAATTCAACCTCTATATCTGGCAGTAATCCATGTAACACTTTTGGAAAAACGTCTGAGAATTTAAATACTACATGAATATCTTTTAACTCTTTTCCTTTAGTGTTAATGATTATGGGAATCATTTTACACTATTCCTCATTTCCTTGCATTGCTTGAAGTTTTCATCACAGAGATGAATTTTGTTGACTTGGTTGGCTTGTCTCCTTTATTTGTGATCTTTTCGACATTTGGTGTACTTACTTGCATAAACTTTTGATCACATAAAATACTGGCATGATTGGTTACCAACCAATCCATTCCTAATACAACATCGAATCCGGCTAGATTCATTGGAAAGAGATTAGCAGAAAAATTATGGTTAAGAATTTCTATCCTTACTCCCTGCAGGATTTCACTTATCTTAATGGATTCCCCATTTCTCCACCAGACAGTCTTGTTGAAGTTTAGTTAATGGTTGGTTGAGAAGTTTGTAGAATGAAGTATTGATAAAACTTTGGTTTGCACCAGAGTCAAATAATACTTTAGCAAAAACATCATTAACTAAAAACGTACCGGCAATCACATTTGGAATCATCTTGGCTTTTTCAACTGTCAGAACGAATGCTCTGGCATTCTTCTTGGGTCCTTCAGTTGTCTTAGCTTTGCTGGTTGTCGTTAGAGCTAGTTTCGGACAGTTTGGTTTGATATGACCATCTTCTCCACAATTAAAGCATAGCCTATTGCTAGCTTTCTTCCTGTAGTCTTCTTCCTTATGCTCAGACAGTTTGCAGAAGTTCCAGTATATGGAGCACCTTCTTGAATGCTTCCTTTTGCAATACTTGCAGTTGGGTGAAGAGGAAGAACCTGTTCCTTTTCCACGGTAGGAATTACCATAACAAAATTCTTGGGTAAGCTTTTGAGCAAGGTTCTTTCTCTGGTTTTCCTTTTGTGTACGTACCAATTCATCAGTCAGGGTGTTAGCTAGTTCTACTGCTTCTTCTATGGTTTGTGGCCTAGCTGCCTTGACTACGTGTCTAATTTCACTAATTAATCCCCAGATGTAACGAGAGATTAATACTGGCTCTGGTGAGGCCAACATAATCTTATCTTCATCTGTGCATTTACTTATTTTTATGACTGCTTCTGTCTTTTCTATCCAGCGCAAGGCTGAAATGGCTCCTTCGTTGCCTGAGAATTCTATTGGTTTGCAGGCCAAGAATTCTTTGTAAGAACAACCATATGAGATGGTTCCTCTTCTTTTTGGAATTGGAGCTTGGATTAGTGGTCCGTGATTTTCATTCACGCTATGACTTAGTTCAGTGATTTGACGTTTACTTCCAATTACAGAGTTATTATTTTCTGCTTCTTTAATAGTCTTGATAATGTATGGCATAGCATCAATAATTCCTTGTGCTACTAAATGTTCGATGGCACTTTTATTCACCTGGTTCTCCTTATTATCGTTATTCTAGTTTTCCTGATTTACTTCGTTGTCCATCTAAATTGGAAACATTTATCATGTATTAATATCACAGAATAAGTTTTAATATAAACAATCACACAAGCAGATTGATCAAAAACGTCGAGCATTGCGACTTACTCTTTATATATATATATATATATATGCATTGATTACAAATTACAACTGAAAATTAAACACACTAGTAATTATCAAAGTAAACAAATTACACACACACACACACACACACACACATATATATATATATATATATACTAGGTGTTGGCTTGTCTAGTACTGCATCTCACGCTTGTCATACTTCCAGACGAGTTTCTCTCCTATCTGACGTAGCATGTTTCCCTCTTCAACTAACTCTTCCCCATATGAGCGAAGTTCCTCCACATTTTCTTGGCTCATAGGTGGTAAGGGTTCCCCAGATTGGGACTTAAAGATAAAGATAAAGATTTTCGCCATATGAGAGAAGTTCCTCCACATTTTCGCCATATGAGCGAAGTTCCTCCTCTCATTCGCTCTTCTACTAAACCATCCTCTCTTTTTAGGAGGGAAGGGTTCCTCAGATTGGGACTTAAAGATAAAGATTCCTTCCTCAGAATCAGCTGAGTAGCCTGAGGTATGCTGACGGATCCTGTTTCCCTCTTCAACTAACTCTTCGCCATATGAGCGAAGTTCCTCCACATTTTCTTGGCTCATAGGTGGTAAGGGTTCCTTAGATTGGGACTTAAAGATAAAGATAAAGATTTTCGCCATATGAGCGAAGTTCCTCCTCTCATGCGCTCCTCTACTAAACCATCCTCTCTTTTTAGGAGGGAAGGGTTCCTCAGATTGGGACTTAAAGATAAAGATTCCTTCCTCAGAATCAGCTGAGTAGCCTGAGGTATGCTGATGGATCCTGTTTCCCTCTACAACTAACTCTTCGCCATATGAGCGAAGTTCCTCCACATTTTCTTGGCTCATAGGTGGTAAGGGTTCCTCAGATTGGGACTTAAAGATAAAGATAAAGATTTTCGCCATATGAGCGAAGTTCCTCCTCTCATGTGCTCCTCTACTAAACCATCCTCTCTTTTTAGGAGGGAAGGGTTCCTCAGATTGGGACTTAAAGATAAAGATTCCTTCCTCAGAATCAGCTGAGTAGCCTGAGGTATGCTGAGATGAAGTTCCTTCATTCTTTGGGGAATTAGGCAATTGACGATAAGCGTCAGATGTACCTTACTCACTTATACTGTAAACTAACAAATTGTCAAATAACACAAAATAATAATATACATATTTACATAGAATCACACAAGTTATTTCCTAACACAATTGGCTAAAATTTAGGTATTAACAAAACACCTAAACGGCTTAAACCAGTGGCTTTGGCTCTGATACCACCTTCTGTCGCAGCCCCTGACCCCTACCCCGGGAGAGGAAGCCGCTAGCCAGTCAAGTGGTATCGGTGTTTATTAATTTGGCAGCTGAATTTAAACATCGGGACCATAGTTAGGAAATATGTATCAGAGTTTAAAACACCAAGCTTTCATAATAAATAAATAGGATAAAACCCAAGTTTCATTCATAATACAATTATAGGGATAAACCCTAATTATTAAAAACATAAACTCCTTTTTATTTAGGTAACTTTTTATAGCCACTTCTTTGAGCTTTCAGTGATCCCCTGCTGCCTTCTATTAGCTTCACATTAAGTTACCGGAAACGCGTTTTAAAAAGATTTTATCAGCAAAAAATACTAGCGAGTGCATTCCAGTTTAGTCAAAACAACTTTCATAACTTTACAGTATTGAGAGCGATTACAATGTTTATATCTACCAATGTACTCATTCAGTATTTGTCAAGTTCACAGTTCCATGACTGTGGTCATGTTACTCATTGGCTAACTTGTCGTTCAATAGTAACGGATTAAAAGTAATGTATACAAAACCCCACATACCGACAGCAATTGTAGGATACATAGACTCAATCACAGTTAAGTATAATTGAAACAATTGAGGTTTTGTAAAACAGTTTGATAGAAAAAGAGAATGACTCACAAACGGTGAGAAAAAGTGGAATGTACTCACATTATTGACTTAGGTAATACTAAGACTTCCTGTTTCTTTTCCTGATTATTATCTATTAAAAATGTACAATGTACACGTGTTAGTAAGATAACCCAAATCACATTAACCGTACAACACGAGACAGAACTCCAATGAACTGAGTCAGGCAGAGCCTTTACATGCGTTACGAAGCCCTAGATCAATCAGGTAGGGTAATGAATAAGTGATCGGGGTTAAAATACTTACAACGAGTCAGAGCTTCGTGTTTTAGGGGTATTATTCCGGATAATATTCACACTATAGCTTTGAGAGAGAAAGAAAATTTTGAACGAGGAAGACTGAGGCCTTCGACCTCAATTTATAGGCTGATCAGGGGGGTCTCTCGTGCCCCGCGAGCCCCACCTTTGGCTCCTTCGCGGCCCGCGAGCCACTACACTAGGGCTTAGCCTTAGTTAGTCACAAGTGTAGGTCTTACGGGTGTCTAGCCACGTGGCATGCTGAGGTTCCGCCACTTATCTCTCGGTCGCGCCCCGCGAAACCCCTGGGTGACCCTGTCGCGGCCCGCGAGCAACCATAATTATTTGTTTTATTTTATTTTTAAGAATATTAATGTTATACGGGTGCGTTTATGAGTATTCGAGGTATATTATGAGTGTTGGGGGTGTTTTTGAGGGTTGTTTTTTAGGGTTGTTATAATCTCATAGTGGACATACGACATAAAAATTACAAGTTTAAATACATGCTCTTCAAAATTTGGAATTTACTGACTCTGTAAATATTTGTGCTCCTAAACCTCAGGGACGATTTTGGCAATTTACTCTTCAAAATATTTGTGCTCCTGTAGTCCTTATTATTGAAAATAACAGTCATTTATTATCTCAAATTTGGAATTATCGAAATATTTGTACTCCTATGGTCAATAATGGTCCTATTGATACAGGATATATATTGAAATCTATCGACTTACATCAGATATATGAAAACTTGTGTCTTTTTTGTAGTCTTCTTCTTTTCGTGTGTACTGACCTTGTAAAAGGGAAACAAAATAAAAATTACCAGGTACTCTGTAAAAGGGAAACAAAATAAAAATTATCGGGTACTTAAAAGAGTGTAACCCAACTTTACAAAAGTAGCTTAGCAAATTGTTGGGCTTGCAACAACATGCTAAGCCACTTATACCTTAATTCTATTTGAATACATAGAATAGTAAAACATGTTTATTTTAATTTTTGGTTCAAAAGTTAAAGTGAATTACACAAATAGTCCCTAAGATAGTAAAAAGATGAATTTACCCTCATGTGCATTGACTGGATCTAACTGAAAGTGTTGACCTTATATTTGATTATGGTTATCCTCTATGCAGTCTATGCATACTATAACGGAGCTATAGCGCTTAGCGGACATACAATCTCATAGTGGACATACAATATAAAAATTACAAGTTTAAATACAGGCAAACAGGCCTTAAACCTCAGGGACGATTTTGGCAATTTACTCTTCAAAGTATTTGTGCTCCTATATTCTGTATTATTGAAAATAACAGTCATTTATGATCTCAAATTTGGAATTATCGAAATATTTGTACACCTATGGTCAATAACGGTCCGATATAGGATATATATTGAAATCTTTGGACTTACATCAGATATATATATGAAAACTTGTGTCTTTTTGTAGTCTTCTTCTTTTCGTGTACTGACTATATAAAAGCGAAACAAAATAAAAATTACCAGGTACTTAAAAGAATGTAACCCAACATTACAAAAGTAGCTTAACAAATTGTTAGGCTTGCAACAACTTGCTAAGCCACTTATACCTTAATTCTATTTTAATACATATAATACAAGAATTATAGCACAAGTATAGATAGGGGGCATTAAGGTATAGGTTTTAATACATAGACTACAAGTTTCAATCCATTTAACATGTTTTCAACAGAAATTGACCCATTGATAGTTTCAACATGACAACATGTAACTTTTAACTCATTCATCTAAGAACGCCCTATGAAATGAGTTGATACCAAAGCTTGACTACATGCTTGACTACCAAGTTTGTAATTCATCTTCTACTCTTTTAACTTCACTTTTACCAAAAAACAGAAGCCTGTTGTATATAGTGGCGACTTAGTGTGACTATACTACAGTGTAGAAAGAAAATCAAGTAATATCAGTGCAAGACTTACATTTGATGAAGAATCTGAGTCTCATTCACCATAAAATCTTTTTCTTGTTCTCACCTTAATGAATTCAAGTTAAAAGGGAATTTGTATTAAAGGGCTTAGGGTTCATGAGGTGACGATGGTGAGTAGTTTGAAAAATCCTTATTGATGGTGAGTAAAGATCTAGGGCTTAGGGTTTCAGATGATTAGCTTTGAGGAATTGATGCGGCGTATAGGGAAGGTGAGAGCATTCACATTCTATCCACCAAATCTTAAGAGAGAGGTTTTATATTATAAAAAGTGGTTTAAGAGCATTCACATACCTTCCCCTATTTTTATGTGAGAGAGTTTTTTTATATTATGAAAAGTGGTTATGGGGGGTTGTAAGTGGAGGAGGGAGAAAATGTTACTGTTCATCTGTAAATTTAGGGGGGACACTGTTCACCCCTATATTTTTTTAATATTTTTAAAAGTGGTTGTGAGTAGAGGGGAGAGAAAATTTATAATAAAAGTAGAAAAATATATTATTTAATTGGAAGAAGAGAGAAAATATAGTGATTTTTAGTGTAATTATAGGAATGAAGACGGTGGAAGGGATGTGAATGCTCTAAGTGGTTGTGAATGGATGAGAGAGAAAATGTTACTGTTCATCTGTATATTTGAGGGGACTCTGTTCACCCTCTATAATTTTTTAATATATTTTGAAAGTAGTTGTGAGTAGAGGAGAGAGAAAAGGTAATAATAAAAGGTATAAAATATTATTATTTAATTGAAAGGAAAGAGAAACTGTAGTTGTTTTAGTGTAATTATAGGGTAGAAAATGGTGGATAGGGACGCAGTACATTTGAATTGAGCTAGGGTTGTAGTTACCCGTGCGTTGCACAGGGACACAGTTGGAAAACGTATAGCACACTTTGACAACCGATTAATAAATTTGTAAAATTAATTAAAATGGTATATTAATGGGTTATGCTATTTGTGTCGTAACTCGGCTCTAAACATGAAAATAATAACAAAAGGTAAAACGTTATAGTAAATAACAAAGGTAAAAATAAGGTAAACGAAAAAGAAAACAATAGAAACTTGGTCGGTTTCGGTGCGCTTGTTCTAACAAAGAAAAAAATTTTAAAAAATATGTTTAAAAGAGAGGAGTGCAACACAAACACCTCTTTAACTTAAGAGGAGTGCACAAGAAACACATGTTACGATAAGAGGAGTAGACCAATTTAATGTTTTGTAGTTGTGGGTTCAAGTTGAGTTGCACCAATTTAATCTAGTCTTCTTAATAAAATATTTGAGGCTTATAAAATTTTTGCAATATAATTACAAGTGGTAGACTTTCGGATCATTTGACATTTTGACCTATTCTCTTTAAAGCTATTTCATATAACTTTTAACCACCGCTACTACTGATATTGTTGAATATTTGTTGAGATTGTCATTTTATGTGTCTTTTCTACTATATTGTTTTTGCAAAATGGGCAATACTTTGGCCAATATAAGTTGATTAAAAGTCACAAAATCCTCACATTTTGACTGACTTGTACTTATTGGCCAATAAGTCAAATAAGTGACATCACTAAATCCTCACTTTTTTAGTGACCTATAGTAATTGGCTTTTCAAAAGCCAATTATCTTCAAATGAAAATGTAACGTAAGCTATTCCTTTAAAATCCCAAACGCTGATTGTTGATCTTCTTGGGTGTGTGCCTTTGATTAAGACTTTGGATGTCTAAAGTATTATCTGAAGGTAGTATTTAGGTTAAAGATTGTATCTAATGTAAGAATGTCGTGTTTGTTATGCATTATGCCAAACACCTCCAAACATTCTACCGTGAGCTTTTGGTGGTATTAACACCATTTTTTTCCATATTTTAAGTTGATCTTCTTGTGATTTTAAAACTGTTTATGCTGTCTATTCTTGTCTATCGATGTAAAGAATAGAACTCAGACACAAGAAAAACACAAACCAGACAAAGTCATCCAGGTTATGAGTTTGTCTAATCTGTTGTGATAACTTGAATTTAGAGAGAGACTCAAGAGAGAGAGAAAGAGAATAACCCCAAAACCAAGCTGGATCTGTTATGATCCCGCCCAACGACTTTATTAACCTATATTTAAACTAATTCATCAGTTTACACAGTTGGTCCCTATACTATTGCATTTGTTACAAATAAGCCCCTATACTTCTGGGGTGTGATTTTATATTTGTCTGGTGTGTCCAAGTGGGTTGTGTTTTTCTTGTGTCTGGGCATTGACAGAAGAAATGTGGTTCGATACAGTATTGCATGTTTTAAGAGAATACACATCACTATAAACCAAGAAAACCATAACCGTTTATATTTAAGAATTAAAAATATACATAAAAATATAAGCTTGTACATTAAATATTAAACGTAGATATTGAATTTGATTTAACTCGGGCAATTAAATGGAGTATATATAATTACTTCTATTTATTTCGAGCATTAAAAACGAGATACGGAACGTAAAGCTTATAAATATGTGTATGTTTAAGAATTAAAAATATATATAATGTGGGCTTTCGGGGTAAAGTTTACACCATCGTGCCACCCACAACGATTCTCTAATTCCATATCAGCGTAGTTTATCACCTTGTGTGAGTGTTAGTGGGCCTACTAGGGCTGTCCAAACTGCTCGACGATCGAGGATCGCTCGAAAAAATGTCCGAAAAATGCTCGTTCGATTCCCGCTCAGTTTGTAAATGAGCCGCTCCGCTCGGTTCGATTTGAAAACGAGCCAAGCATGAGCAAAGGTCCGCTCGCTCATTGATCGCTCAATTTCGCTCGAATTATTTTTATTAAATAATTAATATATAGACTAAATTGCATAAATCAACCTTTACGGTATACCTAAATTGCACTTCATATCTTTTACGATGAAATCGGTAAAACCCAACCTTTATGCTCATGTTTTGTAACGTTTATAACCTTTACAACTAACGTCATCCAAAAACTCAGTTAAGTTACCTCACATGCTTTGCATGTGAGGGTACTATGGTCTTTTATAACATAAATGTTGATTTGTGCAAAAAGATTATTTATAACCTAAAGGTTGATTTGTGCAAAATGTTATTATATATATAGTAAAAAAATTTTTTTTGCAAAAACATTATTATTTGTAACGGGATGCTGATTTTGAATGTTTTTGGTTTCATTAAAAATTGTTACTGCCAAAGATATAGTCATCCACCTCTTCGATCATTTTTTATTGTGTTTTAGTTACTTACTCAAAAGAAAGGAAAACATTTTCAAAAACAACTAAATTTCAAGTTAAATCAACAATAACAACAATAATAGGGTAAACTAACTTTAATATTTAAAATTTTGTGAAACTGTTAATATGATTCCAAACTATCACATTTAGAGAACAACTGCATAATTGTAAACAGCTGTAATTTGTTTGTACATCTGATTTTTAAAAGAATGATATGTAATGCTTATTTTCTTTATATATCGTTATATGATTTTATGATTAAATCATTTCTTATTGTTCTATTTTGATGAACCTTCAATGCTTTGCAAGTATTTTTTTGTTACCCAGTTACATTTTTGAAGAAAAATCATTTTTAGTAATAAAAAAATATTATCTACTTATGTGTGTGTATATATATTTATATTAAATTTTATTAAAAATTATAACGACAAAATTATACAAAGTGAAATTTCTTAATCTAAATTCTAAGACTATGTGTAGTGGTTCAATCCTCTTAGGGGCGTTTTCTGCCATGTGAACGCCACATCATCAAGGGTATTTTTCATCCAAAAAGGGTGTAGTGGTTCAAACCCCTTTCTTGCCCCTTCAATTATTACTCAATTATAGATTTTAAATATATATATTGAGAGAGAGAGAGAGAGAGGGTAGGGTTCTAGAGTGAACAATGGTTCATTTGTGAACAAAGTGAACAGATCTTGACCCTTAATTTAGTAGATGATAAGATCTAAGGGTAATGGCAATTTTGTAATTATTAAGTAATATTTCAGTAATAAACAATTCCGACAAGGGAATTTTTGTAAATGTCTTTCAAAACCAACATTGACCCCTTCCCTAATCATCGCACATTTCACTTTTTAGCAAATTATATCAATCTCCTTATTAAAAAAACGAATTCACAGTTTCTCCTGGTTAAAAACCCACTAGCGAATGATTGTTGCAATAATTGGTGCACATAGTAATCCATGGCGGCGATTTCATTTACCGGATTCCGTGCAAAAGGTACGATTCTTAATTGTGTACCTTCGTTTCGGATGGTGTATAATTTCTATTTCGTTTGATTATATGTAATCGGAAGCAAATTGTTGGGCTTGCAACAACTTGCTAAGCCACTTATACCTTAATTCTATTTTAATACATAGAATAGTAAAATATGTTTATTTTAATTTTTGGTTCAAAAGTTTAAGTGAATTACACAAATAGTCCCTAAGATAGTAAAAAGATGAATTTACCCTCATGTGCATTGACTGGATCTAATTGAAAGTGTTGAACTTATGTTTGATTATGGTTATCCTCTATGCAGTCTATACGTACTATAGGGTGCTATAGCGCTTAGCAGACATACAATCTCATAGTGGACATACGATATAAAGATTACAAGTTTAAATACACGCAAACTGGCCTTAAACCTCAGGGACGATTATGGCAATTTACTCTTCAAAATATTTGTGCTCCTATAGTCCTTATTATTGAAAATAGCAGTCATTTATGATCTCAAATTTGGAATTATCAAAATATTTGTACTCCTATGGTCAATAATGGTCCTATTGATATAGGATATATATTGAAATCTATGGACTTACATCAGATATAGATATATGAAAACTTGTGTCTTTTTGTAGTCTTCTTTTCGTGCACTCACTCTGTAAAAGCCAAACAAAATAAAATTACCAGGTACTTAAAAGAGTGTAACCCAACATTACAAAAGTAGCTTAGCAAATTGTTGGGCTTGCAACAACTTGCTAAGCCACTTATACCTTAATTCTATTTTAATACATAGAATACAAGCATTATAGCATATGTGTAGATAGGGGGCATTAAGGTATAAGTTTTAATACATAGACTATAAGTTTCAAACCATTTAACTTGTTTTAATAGAAATTGACCCATTGACAGTTTCAACATGACAACATGTAACTTTTAACTCATTCATCTAAGAACGCCCTATGAAATCTGTTGATACCAAAGCTTGACTACATGCTTGACTACCAAGTTTGTAATTCATCTTCTACTCTTTTAACTTCACTCCTACCGAAAAACAGAAGCCTGTTGTATATAGTGGCGGCCTAGTGTGGCTACACTACAGTGTAGAAAGAAAATCAAGTAAAATCAGTGCAAGACTTAGATTTGATGAAGAATCTGAGACACCTTCACCATAAAATCTTTTTCTCACCATAATGAATTCAAATTAAAAGGGAATTGGTATTACATGGCTTAGGGTTCAGGAGGTGGTGACGATGGTGAGTAGTTAGAAAAATCCTTATTGATGGTGAGTAAAGATATAGGGCTTAGGGTTTCAGGTGATTAGCTGTGGGAAATTGATGCGGCGTATGGGGAAGGTGAGAGCATTCACATTCGGGGAAGATGAAAGTATTCACATTCTATCCACCAAATCTTGAGAGAGAGGTTTTAAATTATAAAAAGTAGTTTAAGAGCATTCACATTCCTTCCCTTATTTTTATGTGAGAGAGTTTTTTATATTATGAAAAGTGGTTATGGGGGGTTGTGAGTGGAGGAGAGAGAAAATAGTCAAAATACATATAAACACTAAACAAACTATAAAACTTCGAAACTGTTTAGGCGCCCTAAGTTCACATCACCGTTTAGGCCTATTATTTTGAATTTCAAACCCTTTCAAAAACAGAGAATTTCTCAACCATCGTTACTCCTCCACCACAACACCACCGTTACTCCTCCACCACAACACTGTCGTTACTCCTCCACAATGGCGAGGAAATTTCAGAGAATTTCGAACAAGAGGCTTCTTCTTCTAGGAGAAGAAAGGAAAGCTAATTCGTGGAACAAATTCCAGTAAGTATTTAAATATTTATTCTTGTTGAACAATTCTTCATAACCGGAGCGATAATTAGAGTTCAGTGAATTGAACATTCAAAAATTTCTTGTTAATCATTTAATTAACAGTTTCAAATTGTTTTGATAGACGATATTATTTGAATATTTCAACCTGATTGTATCAAATTATTTAGGAAGGAGCACCCCCATTTATCTAAATCTGATTGTATCAACTTATATCATCAAGAGAAACAGAAAAATAGTGAATCATCGGGGAAGACAAAGAGTGGGAAAACCTACATAAGGTGTAGTCAAGAAAATTTCCGTGATATCTTGGCTAAGCTACCGAAAACTAAAAGAAAAGTTCTAAAGGAGATCCCTTTTGCAAGTATTCTAGATTTGGCGAAGTCGACTGTGAGTCAAATCAAAGATTTAATCAAGACAATTGCTCATCATTTTATCTGTGATAAAATGACAATAGTACGTAAGGGGGTTGGGACCCAAGAGTTTGCAATTACAAAAGAGGACTTTTCAGATATCATATCATGAGTATATAAATGGTAATGCTCCGGTAGCTGCTGAAAACCGAAATTGGATCTTGATCTCGTAGAAAAAATCTGCAAATTAAATAAGGGAAATAAGTACAAATAAATTTGCCCAACCAAGACTGAGAAAGTACTTATCGATTCCGATGAGAAGGATGTGATATCTATAAAGCAAGCTTTTGCTTTATTAGTTATGCATTTCCTTGTTTGTCCCACCGCACGGGGTAAACTTGGAAAGAATATGCTTTACTATGTGCAGGATCTCAATAAGCTTTTTGAGCAACCATGGGTAACACTTGCCATGGATGCTCTCAAGAGTGGCATCGAAAGCTACCAAGAAGGGAAAGGGGTACAAAAGAATATAGGGGGTATATCTTGTTTCTTCAATTTACTACTAAACAATAAATAACCGCACACATTTTTACTAACCATCCATTTGATGGAGAACTCTTTAGTCGTATCTTCATTAATATTGTGAAGTAACAACCCGCTCCTCAGCATGCAGTATAATTGAAGAAACAAGACACACCCCCTATATTCTTTTGTACCCCTTTCCCTTCTAGGTAGCTTTCGATGCCACTCTTGAGAACATCCATGGCAAGTGTTACCCATGGTTTCTCAAATAGCTTATTGACATCCTACACATAGTAACGCATATTCTTTCCAAGTTTACCCCGTGCGGTGGGACAAACAAGGAAATGCATAGCTAATAAAGCAAAAGCTTGCTTTATAGATATAACATCCTTCTCATCGGAATCGATAAGTACTTTCTCAGTCTTGGTTGGGCAAATTTCTTTGTATTTATTTCCCTTATTTAATTTGCAGAATTTTTATTTGAGATCAAGATCCAATTTCGGGTTTTCAGCAGCTATCGGAGCATTACCATTTTTTATACTCATGATATCTGAAAAGTCCTCTTTTGTAATTGTAAACTTTTGTGTCCCAACCCCCTTACGTACTATTGTCATTTTATCACAGATAAAATGACGAGCTATTGTCTTGATTACATCTTTGATTTGACTCACAATCGACTTCGCCAAATCTAGAAGACTTGCAAAAGGGGTCTCCTTTTGCAATTTTTCTTTTAGTTTCCGGTAGCTAAGCCAAGATATCACGGAAATTTTCTAGACTACACCTTATGTAGGTTTTCCCACTCTTTGCCTTCCTCGTTGATTCACTATTTTTCTATTTCTCTTCATGATATAGTTGATATAATCAGATTTAGATAAATGGGGGTGCACTTTCCTAAATAATTTGATACAATTAGGTTGAAATATTCAAATAATATCGTCTATCAAAACAATTTGAAACAGTTAATTAAATGATTAACAAGAAATTTTTAATGTTAAATTCACTGAACTCTAATTATCGCTCCGGTTATGAAGAATTGTTCAACAAGAATAAATACTTAAATACTTACTGAAATTTGTTCCACGAATTAGCTTTCCTTCTTCTCCTAGAAGAAGAAGCGTCTTGTTCGAAATTCTCTGAAATTTCTTCGCCATTGTGGAGGAGTAACGTCGGTGCTGTGGTGGAGGAGTAACGGCGGTGCTGTGGTGGAGTAACGATGGTTGAGAAATTCTCTGTATTTTGAAACGGTTTGAAATTCGAAATAATATGCCTAAATGGTGATGCGAACTTAGGGCGCCTAAACGGTTTCTAAGTTTTATAATTTGTTTAGTGTTTATAAGTATTTTGACTATTTTCTCTCTCATCCACTCACAACCCCCCATAACCACTTTTCATAATATAAAAAACTCTCTCACATAAAAATAGGGGAAGGAATGTGAATGCTCTTAAACCACTTTTTATAATTTAAAACCTCTCTCTCAAGATTTGGTGGATAGAATGTGAATGCTCTCACCTTCCCCGAATGTGAATGCTCTCACCTTCCCCATATGCCGCATCAATTCCCCACAGCTAATCACCTGAAACCATAAGCCCTAGATCTTTACTCACCATCAATAAGGATTTTTCTAACTACTTACCATCATCACCTCCTGAACCCTAAGTCCTTTAATACCAATTCCCTTTTTAATTTGAATTCATTATGGTGAGAACAAGAAAAAGATTTTATGGTGAAGGAGTCTCAGATTCTGCATCAAATGTAAGTCTTGCACTGATTTTACTTGATTTTCTTTCTACACTGTAGTATAGCCACACTAAGCTGCCTCTATATACGACATGCTTCTGTTTTTCGGTAGGAGTGAAGTTAAAAGAGTAGAAGATGAATTACAAACTTGGTATTCAAGCATGTAGTCAAGCTTTGGTATCAACTGATTTCATTGTGCGTTCTTAGATGAATGAGTTAAAAGTTACATGTTGTCATGTTGAAACTGTCAACGGGTCAATTTCTATTGAAAACAAGTTAAATGGGTTGAAACTTGTAGTCTATGTATTAAAACTTATACCTTAATCTCCCCTATCTATACTTGTGCTATAATGTTGTATTCTATGTATTAAAATAGAATTAAGGTATAAGTGGCTTAGCAAGTTGTTGCATGCCCAACAATTTGCTAAGCTACTTTTGTAATGTTGGGTTACACTCTTTTAAGTACCTGGTAATTTTTATTTTGTTTCCCTTTTACAGAGTTAGTACACGAAAAGAAGAAGACTACAAAAAGACACAAGTTTTCATATATCTGATGTAAGTCCATAGATTTCAATATATATATATCCTATATCAATAGGACCATAATTGACCAAGATACACGTCCTTGTTCTTCAATGTCCGGACCAGGTCATCGTTTTTCTGGAACGTGGTGTGCTTGATGGGATCATCAAGGTGCGGTGTCCGAAGATGTTGTAAAATCTCCGCTTTTCTTTCTCCGACACAGCAGAGAAGAATATTTGGTCACTCGATGACAGCCTGTTAGGATTCTGCAAACCATAAATGTATATGAGCTTCACAAAAAAAACACTTTAAATACAAAATGTAACACTTATACCCACAACCACCATCGTATCTACACTCATCTTCATCTCTGTCCCGATGCTACAGATTTGGGATTTTCAGTGGTTTGGTTGTAACGCAATTGAATTGTGATGGTGGTGGTTTTGTTGTGATGGTGGTGGTTGTGAAGGGGGGATTAAATAGTAAAACATGTTTATTTTAATTTTTGGTTTAAAAGTTTATGTGAATTACACAAATAGTCCCTAAGATAGTAAAAAGACGAATTTACCCTCATGTGCATTGACTGGATCTAATTGAAAGTATTGAACTTATGTTTGATTATGGTTATTCTCTATGCAGTCTATAGCAATGCTATAGCAGTGCTATAGCGCTTAGCGGACATACGATATAAAAATTACCACTATACCACCACTATAACACCGGTATAACCTATATATCATATAGCGGACCTTGACCACTATAACTGCATAGGTTATTCTAAGTTCGGGTTTTTAGGTTCGTTAAAGCTTTATTATGGTCATGGCTATAGACCCGGACTACTAAATTAAAATAAAATCAAAACCTATACCGGGTGAGCAAATGCTATTCTCGGGTAGACCGTTTTACTCCCGGATGAGTTATCACAGCTCAGTAGATCTTATAACCCTGATGAAAAACATAACCCAGATTCTTGGACAACACCAGAAAAACAAAAACGACACCCCAAACACTATACACACCTCAGACACAAGAGGAGTGCAAAATAAATACCTCTTATGTTAAGAGGAGTGCAACACATACACCTCTAACGTTAAGAGGAGTGCAGAAGAAACACCTATTAACATAACAGGAGTGCAACACAGACACTTTTAATGTTAGGAGGAGTGGAAGTAGGTTCCGTGTACAGTAGGTTCTGTGTATATAAACACAAAGGAGGCTCTTTCTTAAGAGTTATCTTGCACAAATTAGTAGAGATAAACTCCTAGATATTGGTTTTGAATATGAAGGGTATAGATTATATAAGAACACACTAATGTCAGTTTAAGTTTAATCAGAATAGGAGGATAACACTAACATTGAGAGCAGTCCAGTGGTTGGTGTGTGTGCTATCAAACCAGAAATGAGTGAGTTAGACACATAGCCCAACCGTAGGGCTGTGTGCACACAAGACCAAGGTCCCCGGTTCGAATACGGACTAAATCGTTATGTGTAAAACATTTAGGATAATCGCTTAAATTTGGGAACCCCTTGTAGGTTTTAACCCAGAATCCAAAAGGGGAACCCTGCATTGGTGTTTTTAACCAAGAAAGTTAGAATCACCATTTAGGTGATGAATGTTATCCTTAAGGGTGACTCCTGTTCCTATATTAGCACCACCATTTAGGTCAAGAAAGTTATCCTTAAGGGTGATGCCTGCTTCTATATTCGCACCACCATTTAGGTCAAGAAAGTTATCCTTAAGGGTGACGCCTGCTCTTATATTAGCACCACCATTTAGGTCAAGAAAGTTATCATTAAGGGTGACGTCTGCTTCTATATTAGCACCACCATTTGGTAGCATAAGACACACCTTTTTTTCTCAAAAAGCGCACCTGAGGCATAATTTCTTAATCATGTGCCTCATGTATTTTCCATATATATATGTATATATTTTTTTGCAACAGGTTATGTAGAACATCCTTTTTAGGTTGTACATGTTTGTAATTTCCCTATTAAAACATAGATAGAGCTTAATTGCCTTTAAATATAGGGTAAATGATGTTAGACACCTATAGGAAATACATAAAAATATAATTGTTTGCGCCTCAAGTACGAAAAGCTGACCTTGTCTCTTTTGTGCGTTTCTCGCTTTCAGTGACCAATCAAACAACATTATTTCATTCCCTTACAATGATACATTATATTTCGCCATCCATTACTACATACCAAACAATATTTTTTTTTAGATTTTGCATAAAATTGTGTGATGCGGATTTTTATTTATTAAGAAAAAATTTGGTTACCACTAAAAATAAATAATATTAATACTCATATAAGGAAAAAGTAAAATGAGAACCACTTTCAGTTGTGAGAACTATTAGAACTAAGTCTTCAAAAGGTTTTTTCAAATAATTAAAAAATACTTGTTCCAACGAAAAAATAATTAATAAAAAAGTGTCGCATGAAAAATTTACAGGAGTAAAAAAAATTATTGGTGATGTAAAAAAAATTACATCGCCATAAAAAATTTACATCAGACGTAATTACCGACTCGACAATTTTTTTTACAGATGTGTTTATAACATTTTATCTACTTTTGTGCAAAAAATCAGGGGCGGACCTATTAACAAACATCGGGTTCCCAGGAATCCATTCGGTTTTTAATTTTTAGTGCAAATATATATAATAGACTGAAAAGGAACCCATAAGTAAAATATATAGGGAACCCATAAACAAAAAAGCTTTGGTTGTCCACTAGTTAATCCGTATTATTCTTCCCTTGACACCCAGGTTCGAATCCCGTATGAGGCAATTATTAAACTTTTTGTTCCGTTTTCTTTTTTAATTTCTATTTTTTTTCTTTAATGTAAAACCCATTTAGGGTTACAACAAAACAAACCCATAACAAAAAACAACAGTAGACTGACGATAAAGTGAACAACGACAACCGTCCTCCACCCTCAGGGACCACCTCCGCTCGCTCCGGCCGTCCTCCTACGCCGACAGCCGTCCTCCTCCAGCCGCTCCAGCAGTCCTCCTCCAGCTGACAGCCGTCCTCCTCTGGCCGTTCTTCACAAGTGTGTTAACTTGTATTAGTGATGTTAAATTGTTACACATTGAAACTTGAATTTGGTATTTAGGCAATATCAGTTATGCTGAAGAATATTTCAAGTTTTTTTCAAAGGCAACCACCATCTAACATTGAATCATCATCTTCAACTAGTAAACCCTAGAAAATAGTTTCGGATGATCTTCCATGGGATCATTCCGAAAGGAAACCAATTTCATCTTATCACCCTAGTCAAAAAGATGAAATTAGACTGACATTGTTTCTTGATGGTTGCTTGCTTTCCTCTGTTTGTTCTATAATTTAATATTTTAAATCTTTTCAAGAAGTTGCAAGACCAATGCAACATTTTTAAAAGATGAAATCTCGTAGAGAACAACTGTAGATATGTTTTTTTATTTGTAAAGAGCATTTTATTTAAAGTATTTTTAAATTTGTCATGATGATGATTTTTCCATTATTGTATCGTATTTTTATTATTTGATAAACCTTATCCGACCCAAACCGGCGAACCGACCCGTATTTTTTAAGTTCCGAGATATGATATTGAAACATTTAAAAAAGTAAGCCCATTGGAAAAAATTACTGAATCCACCACTGCAAAAAATGGTAGCAGAACTCACATGAAAAGTAAACTAATGGTGGTTCTTGGTTGTCCTACTCATATAATATTTAATAATACTTTAAAGTTGCATCCTTGGAGACTTGAGAGCCCCTGATAAGCGATAACCACTACCGATTATCTACCGTCAACTTACACCGTTCTTCGCCATCGTCAACACACCCTCCCTCCGTTTCTTAAATCGTGGTTGAACTGGTGGCCACCGTCCAATTATTAAATCAGAGGTGATAACCTTCGTGCGTCACGTATTTATTATACGCGATATAGAATACGTGCAGTGCAAGGACTTGTTTACTTAATAACGTTTTATTAGTATTAAAATGACGAACTGCCACGGCAATTCGAATACCTTATTTTATGAACCTTGTCATAAAACCACTAAAATGTACTTTTTACCATAATATTATTGTTAAAAGAATGTTAAGGATTATATCTGTCACACCCCGACCGCGTAAAACAACAAACCGCGACGGAAACGTCGGGGAGTGTAGCGACTGAAATATTGTTTCACAACACATGGATTAAAAAGTTTTGTTTTATTTAGATAT
Source organism: Helianthus tuberosus (assembly GCA_030545235.1). Classification (NCBI taxonomy): domain Eukaryota; kingdom Viridiplantae; phylum Streptophyta; class Magnoliopsida; order Asterales; family Asteraceae; genus Helianthus; species Helianthus tuberosus. Next base: position 183,996,534 of record CM060408.1, on the reverse strand, counting down.
TAAACATTAAATATTGTCTTGAAACAGAACAAACAAGTTAAACATATTGTCTATCATCGTTATTAAGTCACTAAGGTCTCGTCATATCCTAAGGGAGCATGCATCCTAGTAGCAATCAACATCATCAAACATCACCTGAAACATATGTGAAAATAAAGTCAGCAAAGAAATGACGGGGAGCACAGAGGTTTTGTGAGAGTGTCAGATTCATGGCTCGTATACATGTTGTAAATAGTTGTACTACTACATGAGTCGATATTAGAAAACCTTGTTTTGTAAAATGTTTGTATTGTAATATGAATAACCAACTCAAAACAAGTTGGTTATAGTTTATAAAACTTCGATGCCATGAATCCTAACCCAAAACATTTGTTTATGTAAACCAAATTGTAAATCGTTCTCGTAATAAAACTCTTATGGTTTATATCATTTAGTAAACATCGTTGCATGTCATCATTTAAAATCATTCGTCCAAGTGAACTAAATAACGCCACGGAATGTAATGTAATAAAAGCACTTATATATAAGAAGTACCAGCGGCGTATCTACCATGCTTTTATCACATTATACCCGTCTCGTTATCAACTCACATACCAAAAACCAATTGTTCAAAAATCGTTTAACTTCTTTGTGTTATAACCCATCGTTCAATTGTTCAAATCGTTCATATCGTTCAAATCGTTCCAATCGTTCAATTTGATTTGATTGTGAATACTAACTTTTGGTCGTCTCGATGAATACATTCAAACCTTCGTAACTCGTCCATCGTTCAACTCGTATTAATAAACCACCAAAGGGTAAGTTAACAATCATCAGGTTCAGTCGTTACCCACATAACCCCCATACATAACCAATGCGGCAGTCCGATAACGAGATTTGTCAGATCCTATGTGTGACAACTCGAGTTTTCAAGGTCTCTATCCGATTTAACTTGGTACTTAATTGCAAAGCGTGTGTATATTTATTTGAGGTGCAGTATAAGTGTTATTTATGATGTGTATATTATGTGTGCATATGTTATACATATCTTGCATTAATAAGTTGAATTGTATAATTGTTATATATGAAATCTTGGCCGAAAACACCCCCACCCACGAAAACACACCCCACGAAAACACCAAGTGTTTTCGTCCACTTGGAGGCCAACGAAAACAGGAATGGGCTTCTGGGCCAGTGACGATCCGTTATAGTATTGTTTTGATTCCTTTACGTGAGAGATTATTCGGCAACCCTAACCACCTCTCAACTTATCTCTCACTCTCCTTTGACACCCGACGGCAGCCCTCCTCTCATTCGAAGCCAAATCTCTCTTGTTTGATCTTCGGTTAGTGATCTACACGTTCAGTTGACTTAAATGCTTATCATATGATTATGATGTTTAGACATGTTCTTGACTGTGATATGTGCGATCAATTGATTTCTTGACTTATTGCAAATCCTGATATCGATCTATGGTTTTGACATTTTTGTGTAGTTAGGATGGTGTAATCTTGTTTTGTTGATTTGTCACTTATGATTGTTTAATCGTGATTCATCGATATAACTGTTATGTCGAATGATGGTATATTAAATAGATGGATGCGATAGGAATCCCCATGATCTGATGTAAAAATCTGTTGTGTGATGTATATTGCTTATGTTGATTTTATACTGATGATCTTGATTCGTTGTTGATTCAATAATAGGTGACTATCATATTAGGGTTCTGTGTTAATCATATGTCGGATGCATGATGATCATAACAACTTGCAGATGTTTGATGATTGAGTAATAGTTGTATGGTAATCAGGATTGTATAATGAATTGGTAGATTATATGATTACATGGTTGGTCCGATTGAATCATTGTTAGATAACTGTTAGGGTTTTGTGAAACTGATAATGATGATGATGTACCCGACGAAAACCCCCACCTCGACCAAAATACATCTCGACGAAATCCCAAGGGATTTCGTCACCCAAGGGATTTCGTCACCTGAATGGGATTTCGCCACTAGGTGATTTCGCCCAAGAGTGTTTTCGTTGAGTGTCTGGCATATTAGTTCTGTGTAGAATGTAACTCTGTTAGTTATCAACTCCGTTAGTTGTTAATTCAGTAAACATGCTAACTCTGTTATGTCTGTTAAGTGGTTAACCCTGTTAAGTGTTAACTAGGTTATGTATGTTAAGCTTATTGTATGTGATAACTCTGTTAAGTTAAACTCTGATGGTTATTATTCCTGTTAAGTATGATAATTATGTTTAGTCTGTTAAATTTACTAACTCCATTAAAACATGTATGTAACTCTGTTAAACATGTAACATTGTTAGTCTGTAAATCCTGTTAAGTGTCTTAACTTTGTAAAGTATATTAACTGCCTGTTAATTCTGTGAAGCATGAATTGCCTGGCTTTGATTAACTGCTTTTATGATACGTGATAATTGCTTAAACACACTTCGTGACATAGATGGCATGTGAATCTTTACGAACTTGAACTGATTTAATATACGTGCATACTATAGGACTTGATTGATTACTTGCGAGCACATAGTTTAGCATACCGAGCAAACCAAGGTGAGTTCACACTCTTTCCAAGGCATGGGATTCCCAAGGGTTGGGAATGGGTTAATGATTTAAACGATAGCTACAACCATCCTCCGTGGGTAGGATGCCACGATTACACACTGGACCAAACCTCTATCACTGAAGTCCCTCATTTATATCGACTTAATCGCCGAGGCCTATGGCGAGCGGGTCATTAGTTAATAGCGCTATTAGGTTTAACAAACCTCACACCGTGCCAGTCGGACGGGCGTGTACTAATGGACTATGGGCAAAGGGTCAATGCTGATAGACATTGACTTAGGGCACCACTTATATTTTCGTAGTAGTCGATACGCACGGTCTAGTAACACAAGGGAAACCCCCACTAATCTTCGCAAACATGTCTGGGAGACCGCGATACGAATTAATACGATACATGGTTTAGAAAACGAACATACGATTTACGAAACGAATACTATAACTAAACAACCAACTGTGAACTCGCTCAACTTTGTTGTTAACTCGTTGTTACATGCCTTGCAGGTCGTTAGGTACTCATGGAGCTTGCACAGGGAGGCGCAATCGTTGTGGGACATGGCAGTGTGTGCCATGCTAAAAACATTATGTTATTTCATACTTAATACTTACTTTAGGTTTTACAGTTATGCTTCCGCTAAACACTTAATTACGTTTTTTATTTGAAACACCTTTCATATTGTGTGGTTGAATTTTACGTATTACTTGTTATGTTCAATATGATTGGTGGATTGATCCTGGTCAGTCACGCCTCCAAGCGGTGATACTCCGAGTGTGGATTTTGGGGGTGTGACACTATGGTACCATAAAATACTACTGGTCGTCTTGATCATTGTTAATGAATGTTATTCGTTATGTAAATATGTCCCAACAAGTTCGTTCACATTATCGAAATCGTTGTGTTTAATATAAACCATAGTATTCGTTTTTGAAATCATCGAAATCGTTTAACACATATGAATCACCCCAAAACAATTGAAAACAGTAAAATAGGTGAACTATGTACTCCCATTGAATTGCAAAGTATCCTCGATTAAATGAACTTAACAAAGCTCGGGCAAACCAAGGAAATCAAGTAGCACCTATTAATGGGATTGCTATGTTAATAAATTGTTGGTACACTTTATGTGGAAGTGACTCAATTCGGTTCAACTCGGTTAGGTTCGGCTCAAGATCGACGTCGCGACATTCCTCCGTCGTGCGCCCCAGAGATCGACACGCGAAGCACGAGTAGCCGCGAACCGTTTCTCGCCAACACATCACCATGACATCACCATGATGATGTCATGTGAATGAATTATCAAATGAATGCACATGAGTCCACGTGAATTCATACTTAGTCAAACATGTCATGCTATCATATTATATTATATCTCATTTGGAAGAAAAACATGACGAAGGTTCATGTTATTGTTTTATGTTTAGAACATGACGAAGTTTAAGCTGTTTCATGTATGACGAAGGTTGGAGATGTGAATGTGACAAAGTTACCAACCTTCGTCACTTGTTAAGTTCGCCATAGAGCCTTCGTCAACTGCAGTAGGTTTGTCAACCTATGTAGTATATATACAGCAACAGAAGGCAATGTAAAGTGTGCAAGTCCGAATAGATTTGAGAGAACACACTGTAAAACACACACACACTGAGAGTTTACAGAGACCATTTGCAAACACCGCATTGTAACCGCATTATGTATTAATACATTGGAGTGTTAATCGTTGATTCGTGTTTTTCGTTTTCGTGTTCTAACTTGGTTTAACTTGCCCGTTTGGATTCCGCACTCTCGGGTTCATCGGAAAATAGGGAATAGAGGTTTAAGTCGATCCTCCGGGTGGACCTAGAATTGGTATCAGAGCATTGGCTCGATTCCTTGTTAAAACCAAGTCGATTTCTTGTGTTTTGTTAGATTTTAAAAGTGTTTTTCAGTTTGCATTCTTGTTTGAAAATCATATTTCTGAAAAAAAAAAATTTACTAAACCTTGAAAATCTTTGTTTTGCTTCTTGTTTTTATAAAAACCTTGTTATACCTCATCTATACATGTTAAGATTGGGTTGTTATTGAAACTTTGTTGCAAAATTCGTGTTCGGAAAGTTTTTCGATGGCCGGTAAACTTGAAAAAATCATACAGTTCTTCGGCATCTTCAAAGTGTTCATGTTGTTCTTCATGTTCTGGGTTTCTTATTTGAATGTTTGAAGATTTGAGTTTGCTGAATTATTGTTGATATTGTTTGTTTATTATTGTTTGACAAATTTGACCATTGAAATGATGAAAAGTTGAATAACAGGTACACAAGGTAAGGTGTGGCTTGACAAAGTTGGCAAAAGAAAGTTCTTTGTCAGAGATTTGGTTTGATTTACTTTGAAAAATATCTTCATTGTCTGTGTAACAATTGTCAACGAAGATTAGGGGTGACGAAATTCTAACCTTTGTCAAAGTGTAATTCCGACGACAAAATTCTCACTTTCGTCAAAGTGTTTTTCAAACGAACTATCAAATCCTTCGTCACACTAGACTTCGTCGAACAAGAACAACTTATAACCTTCGTCACTTCTATATTGGACGAACTCCTACTCTTCCTCAAGTGTATTTTCAGACGAAGTATTAAACCTTCATCAAAAGGTGTTATCAACGAACCTTTCATCCTTTGTCAAACTTGACTTGGACGAACCTCCTAATCTTCGTCGATCATACTTCAAGTTTTAAACAGAAGCTTTCAATCTTATTTTAACTAATTATTTTAAGTGATCTTAGCAGGTATTCAATCTTATTTTAACTAATTATTTTAATTATTTCCATCCAATACCGAGAGCAAATATAGAAGCACGGGTTTATCACCATCATAAGCCGAATCTCCCACTTCCTCGTCTTCATCCAAAGCGAGTTCAATTACGGAAGAGCAGTGGGTATCGGTTACTAACCAAAGTCAAAGTGAACCGAAAATGGCTAGAAATATGTATGGTGATCTAGTACCAGTTGCAGAGCTACCAGTAACCTGTGTCTCAAACACCGATTTGTATGGAAATCCACTACCACCAGTTGCCTCACAGCAAAGCTATAGGTCTACTGTAGCACCATCATCTCTTGATCCAAGGAACTGTAGTCACACAGGAACTGCGTTTTATGCCGAAATTGTCAAGAATGTCAACAATAATGAGTCCTCGGGAAATGATAACAGTTCTGAACATGATAGTAGTTCAGTTGAAGACGTTTCAACTTCAGTTGAAGATGTTACAACTTCAAGTTCAAGTTCAAGCGAGGATGGATCAGAATATGAATCAAAAAGCGAGGTTGTTGATTCTGAGGCAAATGAGTCAACATCTGAGAGTGATTCCAGTCAGGTACGTGTCGATGAATCAAAATCTAATAGTTGTGATAGGTGTGATATGTGTGTTGGATTAAATGTTAAATTGTCTGATTTGCAAAGAAAATATGACGATTTGCAAAGCAAGTATGACGTGACATTTATCCACAATCAAGGTTTGATCGTGGTTCTTTCGAAATGCATAGAGGCCAACATGTTTCGTGAAAAGGAATTTAAAAGGATAATTGAAGCATTAAAAGAAGATAAGACCGAGCTAACAAAAATGGTTTCAAGAAAGCAAACTGAAATAAACCTTTACATCAATAGGCTCGAGTTAATGCAAAAAGAGTTGGCCTGTGCTAAGTGTGAAAGTGAGGCGATCTAGCTTAAGCTGAATAGTTATTCAAACTCTAGGTATGTGCTGGATCACATCATTGACATACAGAAAAAGAAAAAGGATGTCACGTGCATAGGTTATAAGAAGTGTCCACCACCTGTTAAACACGATTATTCTTTGATGCCTGATGAGGAAAATAAGCCTCATTTTGAGCCCTCAGTTTCATTGAACCTTGAGGAATTCACATTTGGGCTATGTTACAAAAATGAAGTATCCTCAGATTCGGATGAATCAGCAGGTGCGAAAGTGTCAACAGCTGAACGAAATCAGGTTCCTCCAGTCGTTGTTGAGGATGCTGATTTGTCAGATGATGAATCTGAGGATACTAACTCTGAACAGTTAGAAACGGTAACAAAAGAGGAAAACATACCTCTCGAAAATCACATTCTTTGTGATCCACCTGCAAAACCGTTTGTGACTGCTACAGCCAAGTCTGTTGAATCCTCATCTGGAAGCTGTGAAAGCGTGAACTTGCTTTACACGTTGATTGGATCTGATAAAATATATTCAGACAAGGATTTCCCTATCAAAAATGTCAATCAATCTTTGATTGATAAAGTTTTCGAAGACTCTACTATTAAGTTTTTGGGAAAGTCGAGCTCAGGAGTTGCAGTAAGTCAGTGTGCTCCTATCCCAAAAGCCGAAGTTAGAAAGAAATACAGAAATCAGAAATTGCAACCACAAAACAATCAACGAAAGCAAAATCACGCTGCCCAAGCAAAGGGAAAAGGCAAACAAAGCCAAAACAAGAAGACGATTCAGAAGGTGAACTTCGTGAAATCCAGAGGGACTGATAAAATTGAAACTTTCGAAAACAAATCCAACACGGATTTTGTTAAACAAAGTAAAATTTTGAAAAGAAACAGTGAAAACAACTACACACAACACACAAACGGTTGTGATGTAGGACCAAGTACCTCAAGATCACGAATTTCATCATCAAGCTCCTACAGTTATGATACTCCGAGGTTTGTTGAGCGGAGATCATGTTTCGAATGCGGTGAGTATGGGCACATTGTCAAAAATTGTCATTATCTCATGAAAGGAAAGGCAAAAGTTGATGCCCCCCATGGTAACAGTTACCATAAAAGATCTATTTCACCAAGACAGGACCCTCGTCTTGTTAAACAACGAGTAAAGAAACAGAAAAAGCAACAAAGAAAAGAAGTTGAAAAGGCTTTAAATCCAGAGGTTGTCCAAACGCAGTCTGTTAAATCAGATGTTAAAAATGAAAAACAAAAGCATATTTGGAAACCAAAGTCGGAAACTGCTTCTGGGGGAGCTACATCAATTCCGAATCATCGGGAAATGGATGTTACAATTCTCGATGATGACGGACGACCCAAGTTATGAAGGCTTGGGTTCCCCTCTCCAACTAATCTCTGAATGAGTGTGCAGGATGTTCCAGGAGGAACTATTGATAGTCTTAGGATTGTTGATAGTGGAGCGTCCATGTACAAGATCGGCGACATAAGGCTCTGAAATATTGTTACATCTAGGAGAATATTGTTGCCATTGATGGAGAGAAAGGAAAAAGAAAAGAAGACAAAAATTCCGATGAAGGAATGATGGTGAAAGAATGTGGTTGAATGAAGTTGAAAAATTCGACAAGATGAAAAATGTGCCAAAATTTGTTTGTTATGGTTTTTTATCGGGTCGACAGGAAAGATTCCAATGAAAAGTACGAGCCTGCAGCACGTCTGAAGCCTTTTGAAGATTCATGGATTTTTCTTCCACAAGAAGTTCAAAGTCCACAAGATGAACGTGTAGGGTACTTTTCTCTACGGTGTGATTGAAGAAAATGTGTTTGTTGAACAAACCAACCGGGTGTGCAGATGCCATGGTGTGGATTGAACAACCACACACTACTTCTGAGGGAGAAAGACGAAGACCTTCGTTGGTGCAATATGGAAGACCAGCCGGACCCAGAGGTTTATGATCTTGTTGTTGTGAAGAGATTTCTCGGTTAGTTGAAGTAGCAACAAAAATCGACTTTGAAGTCCACACCGGGTGGATATCCAGTTTGGGAGAGCTCTCAAATTCCTTCCAATGCACAAAGAAGTTGCAGGATTACGGTTTTGAATTTCTAATCTCCCCTATCCTTGTCGATATTTAAGCTGCTTTATGAATTATTATCCTCTCGTACAGCACTCTTTGACCAGACACGTTGATCTCGAATATCACCTCACACGTGATTGTTTCAGTATGAAACTCATCAATGTTATCATGGTCTGCACCGATTACCGTCATGCCAACTGATTTTTCCAAAATTAGATAAATCAATTCTGATTAAAATTATTATTGGTAAACGGCATTAAGGTCAAGCAAGAGTAAAACCGACATCGGAAATCGTTTTTGTAAAAATCTTTGTGTTTTTAATTTTATCATAGTTTTTACATTTTAGGGGGAGTAAATCCAAAATTTGAAAAATTCAAAAACATCGAAAAAATTTCAAAAACACAAAAACAAAAGAAAAACAAAAATGAGTTTCCTGGCCAGCAAAAGAGAAAATGATAGTACATCAGTGGTCTGCCGAAACCTCTTTAAACCTTAAAATGAAAAACGATAAGCAGCTCTATATAAGATGTTTCGGTAGGCTCACAATCATTTTAAAGTGTGCAGGGTGATATAAACCTAAATCGACTGAAGACTATGTGGGAACCACTCATTGGCATATGGTCTTAGTACCGAAATTTTGTTTGAGAGATTGCCGAGGTTCTGAGATACGTGGTCTTTATGTTGTTTATCATCTGGGTATCATGGTTGTTTCTTTTATCGAAAACAACGGAGACGAAGTCTAGATCTTCCATGATACAATACATATGTGTACATACTGCATACGACCTCAATAAGTGATAAACAATCACATGTCCAAACAAAATAAGTGATAAAATATCACATTTATCCGGGAGTCAAGTTCGTCTCTTTGCTGTACGTTAGTACTGACCTGTTCACGGACTTGCTCCTGTGCCCTCATGCATCTGAAAATCAAGTTCCTCATTAATAAGTGATTCTATCACATAGGGCTTGTTTTCAATTCAAAATAAGTGAGTATCTCACATTTTCATATACGGCAAAACAGATGATAAATGGTATACTCGCCAGTAAGATGAATTCTCGTGCATACCTTGATACGGGAATGTGTCGTGTGTGGATGAACACCAGTCGGTAAGTATAAATCATACCTTAACGTATCCCCTCGCCATGATTACATCTGATAAGTTGAGCTTATGTGGATAACAATACCGATAATCGTTATAGGATGTTTATCTAATTGTTAACAAAATGAACAATAAGAATGTTTTGGCATGATCGTACACTGATATGATTCTCTTACCCTCGAAACTCGCAAAAAGAATGTCTGTAAATATTTATTTAATGCTTTCAGTTTCTGCATCTCTGTATATACTTATTTACTACTTTCTGTCTTTACATTTCAAATTTTCAAAATTCCAAAAAGATTTTAGGTGTGTTTTAATATAAATTTTATAAAAGCCAAAAAGATTTTATTTATAAATTCTTTTAATTACCCGATGTTGGAACTCGAATCTTTGACACCTGAAATCTGATCGAAACCAAAACGACTGATTCTTCATAAACGGTCGAAATTTGCAAGTTTTGAAAGTTAAAGTCCAAAATTGAACAATTTGTTAAACTTTCAAACTGTCGGACGGTAGTTGATTGAAAACTAGTCACATGTGTGTCGTTTGTTTATGATTAACTATATTCCAAGCGGTTGTTCTCATTGCGCGTTTAGCTTTCTTGTATGTGCAGATGCTACATTCATTCCAGCTAAAGACAACGAGAACGTGATAGAAGACAAGCTTCGGAATGAAGACACGACATGGAGGCACTCAAAAGATAATGATGATCGAGTTGTCGCTGACCTATCATCAACACCACAAGGATCTAAAGAATTGAAGATCAAAAGATTCACGAGCGTAACTCAAGGGAGAGTTTATTTTAAGGGGGAGTTTGTTAACACACTTCCTAAATGAAAGGGGGAGTTTGTTGATACACTTTCTACTTACGACACGTGAAGACTTTGAAGATCCTCCGACATGGAAGACATGGAAGATGAACCTTACGAGTAGCGTCCAAGGGGGAGTTTGTTGGTACACTTTATGTGGACGCGACTCGATTCGGTTCGACTCGGTTAGGTTCGGCTCAAGATCGACGTCACGACATTCCTCCGTCGTGCGCCCCATAGATCGACACGTGAAGCACGAGTAGCCGCGAACCGTTTCCCGCCGACACATCACCATGACATCACCATGATGATGTCATGTGAATGAATTATCAAATGAATGCACATTAGTCCACGTGAATTCATACTTAGTCAAACATGTCATGCTATCATATTATATTATATCTCATTTGGAAGAAAAACATGATGAAGGTTCATGTTATTGTTTTATGTTTTGAACATGACGAAGTTTAAGCTGTTTCATGTATGACGAAGGTTGGAGATGTGAATGTGACGAAGTTACCAACCTTCGTCACTTGTTAAGTTCGCCATAGAGCCTTCGTCAGTTGAAGTAGGTTCGTCAACCTGTGTAGTATATATACAACAACAGAAGGCAATGTAAAGTGTGCAAGTCTGAATAGATTTGAGAGAACACACTGTAAAACACACACACACTGAGAGTTTACAGAGACCATTTATAAACACCGCATTTTAACCACATTACATATTAATACATTGGAGTGTTAATCGTTGATTCGTGTTTGTCGTTTTCGTGTTCTAACTTGGTTTAACTTACCCGTTTAGATTCTGCACTCTCGGGTTCGTCGTAAAACAGGGAATAGAGGTTTAACTCGATCCTCCGAGTGGACTTACATAAATCGACACCAAAATCGGGAGATCGGGTAGAATGAGGTCTCGTAAACCAAATGAGTATTGGAACTCATGTGATATGGTTTAACAAAGCCTACATTCTAAATCGGAACCTATCCTAAGTGCTTACGACCCGTTACGACCCATTAAGGTAGCTTACGCTACTTAACGCGTTGTTCGCGCAAATGCGCGTTCGAGACGCCTAACTAGTCCTATGACAAGTATTATATGCCCTAACATGTTTAAATATGTTGCACAATCAGTTTAAGTGACAAAATTTAGGTTACAATGCTTAAATACCAATTATGCATGAAAAGGGCATTTTGGTCATTTACCTAAGGCATATAAATAACCTATCATAACAACTAACTAACTAAGCGACCATAAGGTATAACCTTGGAAGGTTATTCCCTATACAACTATGGTCACAATATATGTTTGGTCGGATCCTAATGATCGACCAAACGGGTCGGGTTCGAAAGTCTAAGCGGTTGTCAAGACCGCTTGACTTATGACCCTATACAAGCAGTAGACTAAAAGTGACGAGTTAGACATTTAAGAGATATACAGTCAAGAAAATCAAGAGCAATGGTGATATATATGCGGATTAGATACCAAAAAATAAACACTCAAAAAATGACTACAATTTAAGGAATGTGTTTAGTCACGGAATCAGATTCCTAATTGATGGAGAAAGGTCTGGTGGCAAGAAATGCTACTTTCAGGAGGTTGCCAGGTGTTTTCGCTCAACGATTCCATTCTTGGGTGGTTGGTTTGGCCCTTGTTCCTATAACTCGAATCCTAGCCCGGTATATCCCATTTTAGTTGTTTACCATTGTGAACCTTACGCCTTTTTAACACTCTGATAGAGGTTCTCGGCATTGAAAAATATTCGTAAACTAAATCACACGTGTATATGTTGGCATTTAAGAGATATACAGTCAAGAAAATCAAGAGCAATTGTGATATATATGCGGATTAGACCCCAGAAAGTAAACACACAAAAAATGACTACAATTTAAGGAATTTGTTTAGTGACGACATCAGATTCCTAATTGATGGAGAAAGGTCTGGTGGCAAGAAAAGCTGCTTCCAAGTGGTTTTCAAGTGTTTTCGCTCGACGATTCCATTCTTGGGTGGTTGGTTTGGCCCTTGTTCCTGTAACTCGAATCCTAGCCCAGTATATCCCATTTTAGTTTTACACCATTGTGAACGTCACGCCTTTTTTACTCTCTGATCGAGGTTCTCGGCATTGAAAAATCTTCGTAAACTAAATCACACGTGTATATGTTGACATTTAAGAGATATACAGTCAAGAAAATCAAGAGTAATGGTGATATATATGCGGATTAGACACCAAAAAATAAACACTTAAAAAATGGCTACAATTTAAGTAATGTGTTTAGTGACGGCATCAGATTCCTAATTGATGGAAAGAGGTCTGGTGGCAAGAAAAGATGCTTCCAAGAGGTTATCCATTGTTTTCGCTCGACGATTCCATTCTTGGGTGGTTGGTTTGGCCCTTGTTCCTGTAACTCGAAACCTAGCCCGGTATATCCCATTTTAGTTTTACACCATTGTGAACATTTCTCCTTTTTTACTCTCTGATCAAGGTTCTCAGCATTGAAAAATCTTCGTAAACTAAATCACACGTGTATATGTTGACATTTAAGAGATATACAGTCAAGAAAATCAAGAGCAATGTTGATATATATGCGAATTAGACACCAAAAAATAAACATTCAAAAAATTGCTACAATTTAAGGAATGTGTTTAGTGACGGCATCAGATTCCTAATTGATGGAGAGAGGTCTGGTGGCAAGAAAAGCTGATTCCAGGTGGTTGTCAAGTGTTTTCGCTCGACGATTCCATTCTTGGGTGGTTGGTTTGGCCCTTGTTCCTGTAACTCGAATCCTAGCCCGGTATATCCCATTTTAGTTTTACACCATTGTGAACCTTACTCTCTGATCGAGGTTCTCGACATTGAAAAATCTTCGTAAACTAAATCACACGTGTATATGTTGACATTTAAGAGATATACAGTCAAGAAAATCAAGAGCAATGGGGTGACAACCGGTGATTTATGGCACCTAATTATGTGATTAACAGATGATTAACGCGATAATAACTAGTGTTTACAGCGTAAACTAACTTAATTAGGCCTTTGGAGTACCCAGGAACGTTTGTTCGACTATACAGTGGTGATTTACGGGAAATCTGCTGAATATTACGCGACAACGAAATGAAACCATATGAAATACTGACAACGCTGGCAAATATGGATGTTACACGAATATTTTATGCTTATGGAGTGTGGGTTGCGATATCGGGTCTCATAGAAATTACGGGCCGCTTAAACACGGGGATTGAGCTTGTGGGCCTTGGGCCCAAGCCCAAAACCTACAAACTAAACCTACAACTTTATGTTGACTTTTTCGCATGTTTCTTTCTTAGGTTACTTTTCAAGTTATGGCACGGTTGGAATAGGAGAACCATTGGAGATTCGAGTACTTATCGGGCGTTCAATTTTCTAGAAGTCTTAGCTTATTTGCTTCCGCTGTGCAATGAAGATACCAGTCCAGTCACACCAGCTCTGATAATTTCAGGGTGTGACAGATTGGTATCAGAGCTATAGGTTACAGCGAATTAGGTTTCTGTTGTGATACCTAGGCTCTAACCTCACTTTTCTCTGGGGAACTTAGAATATTAAAACCTGAATACATACAGAATGCATAGTACGCGAATATGGTCTCCAACCGTTGCCGAAAAACAAGCAGTTAAAATTTTGTTTTCAAACATACGCTATTGTGGTGTTTCATACACGGTGCATAAAACAATTACATACAGTACACAAAACTCTGAGAGTTTAGGAAACATGCATTTAAGACCTTTGGAAACTCATGTTGAAGTTCATTAAAGGTCATCACGTAGGAACCGCGAATATTAACTCGGGCACACACTATTATCCATATTGTCTATGATGTTTTAACTTCCCGAGCAGGCATCCTACGCATAACGAAACGCTAGTGCACAGGTATACGTGAAACTTAAGCTATACATTAACGGAGGTTGAAGTACGTCACATACGACTTTCGAGGAAGTGGCAGTTGGCACACAGTCCTGCAAACGACATGGGTCATGCTAAGGAGAAGACGTATGTCTCCGCATTCCCCCTGACTCAATAATGACAAATACGCTATGTTCGACCTTCCGTGGTAATGTCCCCTAACAACCGGACATCACATGCAACCCCAGGTAAAGACCTCAAATTCATTTTATTGAAATTTCGACTTTCACATTTACTGAGTAGATTTTCGTATCTCTACTCCTCTTAATGGTCATTGTGTCACGATCATTTCTTTCAGTATAATGAATATTCATTTGCTTCATTTCTTGAAAATTTATAGGTTACGCATGCATCGTTTGTTACGCATGTGGTTTCGCTTCGAATAAAGCGTTTCATTAAAGTTCACATATTATTTCTCTAGATCTAATTATTGATTTGTGATTCGAATGACCTGCATTTTTATAATTGTTGGCTTCTTTGTTATCAAGTCAACACATTTCCTTGAAATTTCTTGTCTTTTCAAGTTACATACATGGTTTTCGTTGTGACCATGCCGAAAGTCTTTCTTGTCGATACAAGTATTTATTGGAGGATTGCGCCGAAACTCAGTTCAATTGTTTGAACTTGTCCATTCCACATGTTCAATTCAAAGCATCATATGATGTATTGGGAGCATCATATTCAAATCAATTTTTAACAAGCACTTCAATTGTTCCGAGTCGTAGTAAACTTGTTTGGTATTCGACTCCATTAAATTGTTTGTTGATTTCGACACCATGTGGTGGTGCTTTCATTAATTTGAAGCTTGCGCTAATCTCGTTTACACATCTTATGCACGGATTTAGTTAATTATTTATTGATTTGCTTTAAATCCGCTTCGATTTATTATATTTAAGCGGTCTTAACACAATTGTGTATTATGACGATGGTACACAAATTCATTTTATATACTAACGGTTCTTTCATTATCGATCGAAAGTTTTGCGATATCCATTGCTTCTTCATCTTCGATCGAAAACAGTATTTCTTTGATGTTCCATCTTCAATTGAGAATCTTTTTATTTTTGCTTGAAACAAACATTCAGATTTACTTCATTGAACCTTTAGTTGAATTCAAACACGGTGAACTTGTTTGATCACCGCTATCATTGAATTATTTAAATCACTACGACACCTTGTGGTGTCGGTGTAAACTTGTAGCTTGGGCTAACCATGTTTGAGCGTTTTATGCAAAACACAGGTGATACTTGTTCAATCACCGCTTTATTTGAATTGTTTCATTCACTACGACACCTTGTGACGTCTGTATAACTTGCAGCTTGTGCTGATCACGATCCAGTATTTCGTGTAAACTATTACATTTGAGCTTGTTGATTCTAAGTTCATCCAGTGGATGTTATTGCTTTTAGAACTCATTTACATGTTGTGAACGTTCATACGGAATTCGATTGGTCGAAGTTCCTGTTCTTTGTTGAACTCCTGTTAACTTAGTCACACTGGTGACTGTATCATTATGTCTCGCTTCCTTTGACATCAGTTTCTGAAACACATTTCTTTTAAACCGTTGGGTTCCTATTGTTGAGGAATGTCCTTGAATTCACATGATTTGAATAAGTCTTAATTCGATTTTGTGGTCGTCCACTTTGATACTATTCGTATTTACCTACACACAACGTAACTCTAAGGAGTTAACGTAGTCTAAATTTCGAGGACGGAATTTCTGTAACAGGGGGAGAATGTGACAACCGGTGATTTACGGCACCTAATTACGTGATTAACAGATGATTAACGCGATAATAACTAGTGTTTACAGCACAAATTAACTTAATTAGGCATTTGGAATGCCCAGGAACGTTTATTCGACTATACAGTGCGCGTGTGGTGATTTACGGGAAATCTGCTGAATATTACGCGACAATGAACTGAAACCGTATGAAATACTGACAACGCCGACAAATATGGATGTTACACGAATATTTTATGCTTATGGATTTTGGGTTGCGATATCGGGTCTCGTAGAAATTACGGGCTGCTTAAACACGGGGATTGAGCTTGTGGACCTTGGGCCAAAGCCCAAAACCCACAAACTAAATCTACAACTTTATGTTGACTTTTTCGCATGTTTCTTTCTCAGGTTACTTTTCAAGTAATGGCACGGTTGGAATAGAAGAACCATTGGGGATTCGAGTACTTATCGGGCGTTTAATTTTCTAGAAGTCTTAGCTTATTTGCTTCCGCTGTGCAATGAAGATACCAGTCCAGTCACGCCAGCTCTGATAATTTCAGGGTGTGACAAATGGCGATATATATGCGGATTAGACACAAAAAAATAAACACTCAAAAAATGGCTACAATTTAAGGAATGTGTTTAGTGACGGCGTCAGATTCCTAATTGTTGGAGAAAGCCCTGGGGGCAAGAAAAGCTGCTTCCAGGAGGTTGTTAAGTGTTTTCGCTCGACAATTCCATTCTTGGGTGGTTGGTTTGGCCCTTGTTCCTGTAACTCGAATCCTAGCCCGCTATATCCCATTTTAGTTTTACACCATTGTGAACCTTACGCCATTTTTACTCTGTGATCGAGGTTCTCGGCATTGAAAACTCTTCGTAAACTAAATCAGACGTGTATATGATGACATTTAAGAGATATACAGTCAAGAAAATCAAGAGCAATGGTGATATATATGCGGATTAGACACCAAAAAATAAACACTCAAAAAATGGCTACAATTTAAGGAATGTGTTTAGTGACGGCATCAGATTCCAGATTCCTAATTGATGGAGAAAGGTCTGGTGGAAAGAAAAGCTGCTTCCAGGAGGTTGTCAAGTGTTCTCGCTTGATGATACCATTCTTGAGTGGTTGGTTTGGCCCTTGTTCTTGTAACTCGAATCCTAGCCCCTGGTATATCCCATTTTAGTTTTACACCATTGTGAACCTTACGCCTTTTAAACACTCTGATCGAGGTTCTCGGCATTGAAATCTTCGTAAACTAAATCACACGTGTATATGTTGACATTTAAGAGATATACAGTCAAGAAAATCAAGAGCAATGGTGATATATATGCGGATTAGACACCAAAAAATAAACACTAAAAATGGCTACAATTTAAGGAATATGTTTAGTGACGGCATCAGATTCCTAATTGATGGAGATAGGTCTGGTGGCAAGAAAAGCTACTTCCAGGAGATTGTCAAGTGTTTTCGCTCAACAATTCCATTCTTGGGTGGTTAGTTTGGCCCTTGTTCCTTTAACTCGAATCCTAGCCCCGTATATCCCATTTTAGTTTTACACCATTGTGAATTTTAAGCCTTTTTTAATCTCTGATTGAGGTTCTCGGCATTGAAAAATCTTCGTAAACTAAATCACACGTGTATATGTTGACATTTAAGAGATATACAGTCAAGAAAATCAAGAGCAATGGTGATATATATGCGGATTAGACACCAAAAAATAAACACCCAAAAAATGACTACAATTTAAGGAATGTGTTTAGTCACGGAATTAGATTCCTAATTGATGGAGAAAGGTCTGTGGCAAGAAATGCTGCTTTCAGGAGATTGTCAGGTGTTATCGCTCGACGATTCCATTCTTGGGTGGTTGGTTTGGCCCTTGTTCCTATAACTCGAATCTTAGCCCGGTATATCCCACTTTAGTTTTACACCGTTGTGAACTTTACGCCTTTTTTACTCTCTGATCGAGGTTCTCGGCATTGAAAAATCTTCGTAAACTAAATCACACGTGTATATGTTGACATTTTAGAGATATACAGCCAAGAAAATCAAGAGCAATGGTGATATATATGCGGATTAGACACCAAAAAATAAACACTCAAAAAATGGCTACAATTTTAGGAATGTGTTTAGTGACGACATTAGATTCCTAATTGATGGAGAGAGGTCTGGTGGCAAGAAAAGCTGCTTCCAGGAGGTTGTCAAGTGTTTTTGCTCGACGATTCCATTCTTGGGTGGTTGGTTTGGCCCTTATTCCTGTAACTCTAATCCTAGCTCGGTATATCCCATTTTAGTTTTACACCATTGTGAGCCTTACGCCTTTTTTACTCTTTGATCGAGGTTCTCGGTATTGAAAAATCTTCGTAAACTAAATAACACGTGTATACGTTGACATTTAAGAGATATACAGTCAAGAAAATCTAGAGCAATGGTGATATATATGCGGATTAGACACCAAAAAATAAACACTCAAAAATTGGCTACAATTTAAGGAATGTGTTTAGTGACGGCATCAGATTACTAATTGATGGAGAAAGGTCTGGTGGCAAGAATAGCTGCTTCCAGGAGTTGTCAAGTGATTTCGCTCGACAATTCCATTCTTGGGTTGTTGGTTTGGCTCTTCTTCCTGTAACTCGAATCCTAGCCATGTATATCCCATTTTAGTTTTACACCATTGTGAACCTTACGCCTTTTTTACTCTCTGATCGAGGTTCTCGTCATTAAAAAATCTTCGTAAACTAAATCACACATGTATATGTTGACATTTAAGTGATATACAATCAAGAAAATCAAGAGCAATGGTGATATATATGCGGATTAGACACCAAAAAATAAACACTCAAAAATGGCTACAATTTAAGGAATGTGTTTAGTGACGGCATCAGATTCCTAATTGATGGAAAAAGGTCTGGTGGCAAGAAAAGCTGCTTCCAGAAGGTTTTCAAGTGTTTTCGCTCGATGATTCCATTCTTGGGTGGTTGGTTTGCCCTTATTCCTGTAACTCGAATCCTAGCCCGGTATATCCCCTTTTAGTTTTACACAATTGTGAACTTTACGCCTTTTTTACTCTCTGATAGAGGTTCTCTGCATTGAAAAATCTTCGTAAACTAAATCACACGTGTATATGTTGACATTTAAGAGATATACAATCAAAAAAATCAAGAGCAATGGTGATATATATGCGGATTAGACACCAAAAATAAACACTCAAAAAATGGATACAATTTAAGGAATGTGTTTAGTGACGGCATCAGATTCCTAATTGATGGAGGGAGGTCTGGTGGCCAGAAAAGCTTCTTCCAGGAGGTTGTCAAGTGTTTTCGCTCAACGATTCCATTCTTAGGTGGTTGGTTTGGCCCTTGTTCCTGTAACTCGAATCCTAGCCCGGTATATCCCATTTAAGTTTTACACCATTGTGAAACTTACGCCTTTTTTACTCTCTGATCGAGGTTCTCGACATTGAAAAATCTTGGTAAACTAAATCACACGTGTATATGTTGACATCTAAGAGATATACAGTCAAAAAAATCAAGAGCAATGGTGATATATATGCGGATTAGACACTAAAAATTAAACACTCAAAAAATGGCTACAATTTAAGGAATGTGTTTAGTGACGGCATCAGATTCCTAATTGATGGAGAGAGGTCTGGTGGCCAGAGAAGCTGTTTCTAGGAGGTTGTCAAGTTTTTTCGCTTGGTGATTCCATTATTGGGAGGTTGGTTTGGCCCTTGTTTCTGTAACTCGAATCCTAGCCCGGTATATCCCATTTTAATTTTACACCATTGTGAACCTTACGCCTTTTTTACTCTCTGCTCGAGTTACTCGGCGTTGAAAAATCATCCTAAACTAAATCACAAGTGTATATGTTGACATTTAAGAGATATACAGTTAAGAAAATCAAGAGCAATGGTGATATATATGCGGATTAGACACCAAAAAATAAACCCTCAAAAAATGGCTACAATTGGTTGACTTTGAAAACGTCTTTGGATACGATAAACCCTAGGAATTTGCCTTCTTCCATTTCGAATGAACACATTATAGGATTCAATTTTAGATTGACTCTGTGAAGGGAATCGAAAGTGCGCTGGATGTTTGTGAGCATTGAGTCTTCTTCGCGACTCATGATGACGAGGTTATAAATATAGACTTCACTGTTACGCCGATATCCTCTCCGAAGACTCTTACCATTAGACGTTGGTAAGTTGCTCCTATATTGCGGAGGCCGAAAGGCATCTTTGTGTAACAAAATATGCCTTTGTCCGTCTGGTGGCAAGAAAAGCTGCTTCCAGGAGGGTTTCAAGTGTTTTCGCTCGATAATTCCATTCTTGGGTGGTTGGTTTGCCCTTATTCCTGTAACTCGAATCTTAGCCCGGTGTATCCCATTTTAGTTTTACACAATTGTGAACTTTACGCCTTTTTTACTCTCTGATAGAGGTTCTCGGCATTGAAAAATCTTCGTAAACTAAATCACACGTGTATATGTTGACATTTAAGAGATATACAATCAAAAAAATCAAGAGCAATGGTGATATATATGCGGATTAGACACCAAAAAATAAACACTCAAAAAATGGATACAATTTAAGGAATGTGTTTAGTGACGGCATCAAATTCCTAATTGATGGAGAGAGGTCTGGTGGCCAGAAAAGCTGCTTCCAGGAGGTTGTCATGTGTTTTCGCTCAACGATTCCATTCTTAGGTGGTTGGTTTGGCCCTTGTTCCTGTAACTAGAATCCTAGCCCGGTATATCCCATTTAAGTTTTACACCATTGTGAAACTTACGCCTTTTTTACTCTCTGATCGAGGTTCTCGGCATTGAAAAATCTTGGTAAACTAAATCACACGTGTATATGTTGACATCAAAAGAGATATACAGTCAAAAAAATCAAGAGCAATGGTGATATATATGCGGATTAGACACTAAAAATTAAACACTCAAAAAACTGGCTACAATTTAAGGAATGTGTTTAGTGACGGCATAAGATTCCTAATTGATGGAGGGAGGTCTGGTGGCCAGAGAAGCTGCTTCAAGGAGGTTGTCAAGTGTTTTCGCTTGGTGATTCCATTCTTGGGAGGTTGGTTTGGCCCTTGTTTCTGTAACTCGAATCCTAGGCCGGTATATCCCATTTTAGTTTTACACCATTGTGAACCTTACGCCTTTTTTACTCTCTGCTCGAGTTTCTCGGCGTTGAAAAATCATCCTAAACTAAATCACAAGTGTATATGTTGACATTTAAGAGATATACAGTCAAGAAAATCAAGAGCAATGGTGATATATATGCGGATTAGACACCAAAAAATAAACCCTCAAAAAATGGCTACAATTTAAGAAATATGTTTAGTGACGGCATCAGATTCCTAATTGATGGAGAGAGGTTTGGTGGCAAGAAAAGCTTCTTCCAGGAGGTTGTCAAGTGTTTTCGCTCGACGATTCCATTCTTGGGTGGTTGGTTTGGCCCGTGTTCCTGTAACTTGAATCCTAGCACGGTATATCCCATTTTAGTTTTTCACCATTGCGAACCTTACGCCTTTTTTACTCTCTGATCGAGGTTCTCGGCATTGGAAAATCTTCGTAAACTAAATCACACGTGTATATGTTGACATTTAAGAGATATACAGTCAAGAAAATCAAGAGCAATGGTGATAAATATGCGGATTAGACAACATAAAATAAACACTAAAAAATGGCTACAATTTAAGAAATATGTTTAGTGACGGCATCGGACTCCTAATTGATGGAGAGAGGTCTAGTGGCCAAAAAAGCAGCTTCCAGGAGGTTGTCAAGTGTTTTCGCTCGACGAATCCATTCTTGGGTGGTTGGTTTGGCCCTTGTTCCTTTAACTCGAATTCTAGCCCGGTATATCCCATTTTAGTTTTACACCATTGTGAACCTTACGCGTTTTTTACTCTCTGATCGAGGTTCTCGGCATTGAAAAATCTTCGTAAACTAAATCACACGTGTATATGTTAACATTTAAGAGATATACAGTCAAGAAAATCAAGAGCAATGGTGATATATACGCGAATTAGACACCAAAAAATAAACACTTAAAAAATGGCTGCAATTTAAGGAATGTGTTTAGTGACGGCATCAGATTCCTATTTGATGGAGAGAGGTCTGGTGGCAAGAATAGCTGCTTCATGTAGGTTGTCAAGTGTTTTCGCTCCACGATTCCATTCTTGGGTGGTTGGTTTGGCCCTTTTTCCTGTAACTCGAATCCTAGCCCGGTATATCCTATTTTAGTTTTACACCATTGTGAACCTTACGCCTTTTTTACTCTCTGATCGAGGTTCTCGGCATTGAAAAATCTTCGTAAACTAAATCATACGTGTATATGTTGACATTTAAGAGATATACATTCAAGAAAATCAAGAGCAATGGTGATATATATGCGGACTAGACACCAAAAAATAAACACTCAAAAAATGGCTACAATTTAAGGAATGTGTTTAGTGACGGCATCGGATTCCTAATTGATGGAGAAAGGTCTGGTGGCAAGAAAAGCTGCTTCCAGGAGGTTGTCAAGTGTTTTCGCTCGATGATTCCATTCTTGGGTGGTTGGTTTGGCACTTGTTCCTGTAACTCGAATCCTAGCCCGGTATATCACACTTTAGTTTTACACCATTGTGAACCTTACGCCTTTTTTACTCTCTAATTGAGGTTCTCGGCATTGAAAAATCTTCGTAAACTAAATCACACGTGTATGTTGACATTTAAGAGATATACAGTTAAGAAAATCAAGAGCAATGGTGATATATATGCGGATAAGACACCAAAAAATAAACACTCAAAAAAAGGCTACTATTGAAGGAGTGTGTTTAGTGACGGCATCAGATTCCTAATTGATAGAGAAAGGTCTGGTGGCAAGAAAAGCTACTTCCAAGAGGTTGTCAAGTGTTTTCGCTCGACGATTCCATTCTTGGGTGGTTGGTTTGGCCCTTGTTCTTGTAACTCGTATCCTAGACCGGTATATCCCATTTTAGTTTTACACCATTGGGAACCTTACGCCTTTTTTACTCTCTTATCGAGGTTCTCGGCGTTGAAAAATCTTCGTAAACTAAATCACACCTGTATATGTTGACATTTTAGAGATGTACAGTCAAGAAAATCAAGAGCAATAATGATATATATGCGGATTAGACACCAAAAAATAAACACCCAAAAATGGCTACAATTTAAGGAATGTGTTTAGTTACGGCATCTGATTCCTGAATGACGAAGAAATGTCTGGAGGAAAGAAAAGCTACTTCCAGGAGGTTGTCAAGTGTTTTCGCTCAACGATTCCATTCTTGGGTGGTTGGTTTGGCCCTTGTTCCAGTAACTCGAATCCTAGCCCGGTATATCTTATTTTAGTTTTACACCATTGTGAACCTTACGCCTTTTTTACTCTCTGATCGAGGTTCTCGGCATTGAAAAATCTTCATAAACTAAATCATACATGTATATGTTGACATTTAAGAGATATACATTCAAGAAAATCAAGAGCAATGGTGATATATATGCGGATTAGACACCAAAAAATAAACACTTAAAAGATGGCTACAATTTAAGGAATGTGTTTAGTGACGGCATCAGATTCCTAATTGATGGAGAAAGGTTTGGTGACAAGAAAAGCTGCTTCCAGGAGGTTGTCAAGTGTTTTCGCTCGATGATTCCATTATTGAGTGGTTGGTTTGGCACTTGTTTCTGTAACTCGAATCCTAGCCCGGTATATCACATTTTAGTTTTACACCATTGTGAACCTTACGCCTTTTTTACTCTCTGATTGAGGTTCTCGGCATTGAAAAATCTTCGTAAACTAAATCACACGTGTATGTTGACATTTAAGAGATATATAGTTAAGAAAATCAAGAGCAATGGTGATATATATGCGGATAAGACACCAAAAAATAAACACTCAAAAAAAGGCTACTATTGAAGGAGTGTGTTTAGTGACGGCATCAGATTCCTAATTGATAGAGAAAGGTCTGGTGGCAAGAAAAGCTACTTCCAAGAGGTTGTCAAGTGTTTTCGCTCGACGATTCCATTCTTGGGTGGTTGGTTTGGCCCTTGTTCTTGTAACTCGTATCCTAGACCGGTATATCCCATTTTAGTTTTACACCATTGGGAACCTTACGCCTTTTTTACTCTCTTATCGAGGTTCTCGGCGTTGAAAAATCTTCGTAAACTAAATCACACCTGTATATGTTGACATTTTAGAGATGTACAGTCAAGAAAATCAAGAGCAATAATGATATATATGCGGATTAGACACCAAAAAATAAACACCCAAAAATGGCTACAATTTAAGGAATGTGTTTAGTTACGGCATCTGATTCCTGAATGACGAAGAAATGTCTGGAGGAAAGAAAAGCTACTTCCAGGAGGTTGTCAAGTGTTTTCGCTCAACGATTCCATTCTTGGGTGGTTGGTTTGGCCCTTGTTCCAGTAACTCGAATCCTAGCCCGGTATATCTTATTTTAGTTTTACACCATTGTGAACCTTACGCCTTTTTTACTCTCTGATCGAGGTTCTCGGCATTGAAAAATCTTCATAAACTAAATCATACATGTATATGTTGACATTTAAGAGATATACATTCAAGAAAATCAAGAGCAATGGTGATATATATGCGGATTAGACACCAAAAAATAAACACTTAAAAGATGGCTACAATTTAAGGAATGTGTTTAGTGACGGCATCAGATTCCTAATTGATGGAGAAAGGTTTGGTGACAAGAAAAGCTGCTTCCAGGAGGTTGTCAAGTGTTTTCGCTCGATGATTCCATTATTGAGTGGTTGGTTTGGCACTTGTTCCTGTAACTCGAATCCTAGCCCGGTATATCACATTTTAGTTTTACACCATTGTGAACCTTACGCCTTTTTTACTCTCTGATTGAGGTTCTCGGCATTGAAAAATCTTCGTAAACTAAATCACACGTGTATGTTGACATTTAAGAGATATATAGTTAAGAAAATCAAGAGCAATGGTGATATATATGCGGATAAGACACCAAAAAATAAACACTCAAAAAAAGGCTACTATTGAAGGAGTGTGTTTAGTGACGGCATCAGATTCCTAATTGATAGAGAAAGGTCTGGTGGCAAGAAAAGCTACTTCCAAGAGGTTGTCAAGTGTTTTCGCTCGACGATTCCATTCTTGGGTGGTTGGTTTGGCCCTTGTTCTTGTAACTCGTATCCTAGACCGGTATATCCCATTTTAGTTTTACACCATTGGGAACCTTACGCCTTTTTTACTCTCTTATCGAGGTTCTCGGCGTTGAAAAATCTTCGTAAACTAAATCACACCTGTATATGTTGACATTTTAGAGATGTACAGTCAAGAAAATCAAGAGCAATAATGATATATATGCGGATTAGACACCAAAAAATAAACACCCAAAAATGGCTACAATTTAAGGAATGTGTTTAGTTACGGCATCTGATTCCTGAATGACGAAGAAATGTCTGGAGGAAAGAAAAGCTACTTCCAGGAGGTTGTCAAGTGTTTTCGCTCAACGATTCCATTCTTGGGTGGTTGGTTTGGCCCTTGTTCCAGTAACTCGAATCCTAGCCCGGTATATCTTATTTTAGTTTTACACCATTGTGAACCTTACGCCTTTTTTACTCTCTGATCGAGGTTCTCGGCATTGAAAAATCTTCATAAACTAAATCATACATGTATATGTTGACATTTAAGAGATATACATTCAAGAAAATCAAGAGCAATGGTGATATATATGCGGATTAGACACCAAAAAATAAACACTTAAAAGATGGCTACAATTTAAGGAATGTGTTTAGTGACGGCATCAGATTCCTAATTGATGGAGAAAGGTTTGGTGACAAGAAAAGCTGCTTCCAGGAGGTTGTCAAGTGTTTTCGCTCGATGATTCCATTATTGAGTGGTTGGTTTGGCACTTGTTCCTGTAACTCGAATCCTAGCCCGGTATATCACATTTTAGTTTTACACCATTGTGAACCTTACGCCTTTTTTACTCTCTGATTGAGGTTCTCGGCATTGAAAAATCTTCGTAAACTAAATCACACGTGTATGTTGACATTTAAGAGATATATAGTTAAGAAAATCAAGAGCAATGGTGATATATATGCGGATAAGACACCAAAAAATAAACACTCAAAAAAAGGCTACTATTGAAGGAGTGTGTTTAGTGACGGCATCAGATTCCTAATTGATAGAGAAAGGTCTGGTGGCAAGAAAAGCTACTTCCAAGAGGTTGTCAAGTGTTTTCGCTCGACGATTCCATTCTTGGGTGGTTGGTTTGGCCCTTGTTCTTGTAACTCGTATCCTAGACCGGTATATCCCATTTTAGTTTTACACCATTGGGAACCTTACGCCTTTTTTACTCTCTTATCGAGGTTCTCGGCATTGAAAAATCTTCGTAAACTAAATCACACGTGTATATGTTGACATTTAAGAGATATACAGTCAAGAAAATCAAGAGCAATGGTGATATATATGCGGATTAGACACCAAAAAATAAACACCCAAAAATGGCTACAATTTAAGGAAAGTGTTTAGTGACGGCATCTGATTCCTAAATGACGAAGAAAGGTCTGGAGGCAAGAAAAGTTACTTCCAGGAGGTTGTCAAGTGTTTTCGCTCGACGATTCCATTCTTGGGTGGTTGGTTTGGCCCTTGTTCCTGTAACTCGAATCCTAGCCCCGTATATCCTATTTTAGTTTTACACCCTTGTGAACCTTACGCCTTTTTTACTCTCTGATCGAGGTTCTCGGCATTAAAAATCTTCGTAAACTAAATCATACGTGTATATGTTGACATTAAAGAGATATACATTCAAGAAAATCAAGAGCAATGGTGATATATATGCGGATTAGACACCAATAAAGTAAACACTAAAAAGATGGCTACAATTTAAGGAATGTGTTTAGTGACGGCATCAGATTCCTATTTAATGGAGAAAGGTCTGGTGGCAAGAAAAGCTGCTTCCATGAGGTTGTCAAGTGTTTTCGCTCGATGATTCCATTCTTGGGTGGTTGGTTTGGCACTTGTTCCTGTAACTCGAATCCTAGCCCGGTATATCACATTTTAGTTTTACACCATTGTGAACCTTACGCCTTTTTTACTCTCTGATTGAGGTTCTCGGCATTGAAAAATCTTCGTAAACTAAATCACACGTGTATGTTGACATTTAAGAGATATACAGTTAAGAAAATCAAGAGCAATGGTGATATATATGCGGATAAGACACCAAAAAATAAACACTAAAAAAATGGCTACTATTGAAGGAGTGTGTTTAGTGACGGCATCAGATTCCTAATTGATAGAGAAAGGTCTGGTGGTAAGAAAAGTTGCTTCCAAGAGGTTGTCAAGTGTTTTCGCTCGAAGATTCCATTCTTGGGTGGTTGGTTTGGCCCTTGTTCTTGTAACTCGTATCCTAGACCGGTATATCCCATTTTAGTTTTACACCGTAGTGAATCTTACGCCTTTTTTACTCTCTGATCGAGGTTCTCGGCATTGAAAAATCTTCGTAAACTAAATCACACGTGTATATGTTGACATTTAAGAGATATACAATCAAGAAAATCAAGAGCAATGGTGATATATATGCGGATTAGACAACAAAAAATAAACACTCAAAAAATGGCTACAATATAAGGAATGTGTTTAGTGATGGCATCAGATTCCTAATTGATGGAGAGAGGTCTGGTGGCTAGAAAAGATGCTTTTAGGAGGTTGTCTAGTGTTTTCGCTCGATGATTCCATTCTTGGGTGGTTGGTTTGGCCCTTTTTCCTGTAACTCGAATCCTAGCCCGGTATATCCCATTTTACTTTTACACCATTGTGAACTTTACGCCTTTTTTACTCTCTGATCGATGTTCTCGGCATTGAAAAATCTTTGTAAACTAAATCACACGTGTATATGTTGACATTTAAGAGATATACCGTCAATAAAATCAAGAGAAATAGTGATATATATGCGGATTAGACACCAAAATATATAAATATATAATATATAAATAATAAATTAATATTAGATGTTATCCTAATTTATTAAAAATATAACTTTTTTATTACATGGCATACAAAATTATAATTATTCAACTCGTGTAAAGCGCGGGGTTTTTAAAAATTTAACTTTTTTTATTATTTACTATACAATGTTACATTTATATAACCCGTATAATACACGGAATTTTTAAAGATATAACTTTTTATCATTTGCTATGTAAAATTTGATTTATTCAACAAGTGTAATACACGGGGTTTTTAAGGATATTTTTTTTTATTTGGTAGATTTTTCAACCCGACTATACACGAGTTTTTTTAAAGATATGACGTTTTTAGTATTTAATCTACACATTGTTTTTAAAGATATAACTCTTTTTAGATCTATTCAACACGTGTAATATACGAGATTTTTAGAGATGCAATTTTTTTTATCATTTGGTAGATTTATTCAACCCGATTATACACGGGTTTTTTAAAAATACCACGTTTTTAGTATTTTTTATACAAAATTACATTTATTTAATCTGTTTAATACACATGGTTTTTAAAGATATAACTTTTTTTTTATTATTTGATAAATAAAATTACATTTATTTAACCAGTACAATATACGAGTTTCATAAATATATAACTTTTTTATTTAATATATAAAATTACATTTATTCAACCCGTGTAATACATGGGGTTCTAACCTAGTATGGGTTTTATATTCAATATTCAAAAAAGAAATATGTGATAAGCTTAAGAAGGCGTCAAAAAATTAGGGTAAATTACACTTTTATTCTTTTATATTTCAATTAGATTGTAATGGATGTCCTTTAACTTCAATAATTACAGTCACAATCCTTTATTTATAAAACACATTACATCCTATGTCCTTTAGCACTAACATCCTTACTTTTTATTTTTTATGGTTAAATATAGCCATGTCATTGCACATGAGGGTCTATTTGTCTTTTTACCCATTTATTTAAAAAATTTAAAAATAATTAATAAACACACACACTCTACTTTGTTCTCTCGATCCCTCCAAGGCAACCACCACCACCCACCATCACCGGCACCACCGCCCATCAACACCGGCACAACTAACACTGTGTTCCAGAGTTTACTAATGGAAGGAAAGGAAAAGAAACAAAAAAAAAAAGTAAAAATATTTTGTGTTTCAGAATTTCATTTAAGTAAGGAAAAGAAAGAAAAATAAAACATGTCGTGTTCTCGAGTTTCATTTAACGAAGGAAAAAAAATGAAATGAAAGGAAAACTAGGCTAAATTATTTAGTTTTTCTTTCCTTCCGATTTGGAAGAAATGGGGAACGACATCTTTTTTTCCTTTTCCGTACTTTCCTTTCTCACTTTTACTTTCTTTCTTTCTTTTCCCTCGTTAAGTTAACTCGAGAACGTAAGCCACCATCATTTATCTTAACTTGTAACAAAGTTCTCAGACATTTTATTGTGGGTACTACTTATCGTTCAACAACTTTTGCAAGAAAATAGGCATGGGTCAAAGAGAGACGTTTATTACATGCATCCTTCGGTTTTTCAAGGTGAATATGAAGCTACTTTAGTTGGCAGTATGTCACCATTTGTCCATTAATTTCATTTGTTTCCTTTTTTTCTAATTGGGTTAATCAAGTAAGTTTCAAATGCAGCTCTTTTGTATCTAAGTCCCTTCTCATGTAACTGTTTCTATGTGGTTAATAAAGGGTTTAGGGTTTAGTGTAATATTTTAGTGTATTGTGTTAATTGCATATATGTGTTGTGTGTAAAGAGGCGGATTAGGGTTAATGTTTTGAGCCTAACAACTTACATATATACCTGCAGTGCTAAAAGTTGGAGATGTGTTGCAAAACAGTTATTAAATGAGTGTGCACAAGATCTTATTGATCATTCTTTAGCATTTATTCCGGTGCTCCTTACTATAGCAAGTTTATTTGTTTGCCTAGCACTTGTAACGAAGGATATATGGTTTTTAAGGTCCTTATGGAATAGTGGAAAAGGTATGCAAAAAGATTAGTTTTGCACACCAAACACACCACTTTTGAACTGAAATGGTCTGTAAAGACGTTAATTTGGGTCACATAAAAGAAAATGAAGCAAAATAATTTACACTATTTTTGGTGGGTTCATCGACTATAAACTATGAGACATTCCACTTACTGGCTTTAGAAAGGAATAGTGGATGGTATTATATAACTTGGTGAAGAAGTACTTCAACTAACAAACCCAAACTTTTTAATTGATCTTGAGCTTGGCTTGAATTTTTTTAAATTAATATGATAAATACAGACATCAAATGTAACTCTACATTGGCAACACTTAATGTGTTATGTGTACTAAAGATATTGGTAATGTTTATACAGCATGATCAAGATTATTTTCCGTATAGGAGGGAAAGATTATAAAATAGGGAAAGGTAAGATTGTTTTTTGTTTTGGTTACGATTAATCTTAAAGTTTCTATCATTGTACTACCCGAAAAGAATAAATGGATGATTTTTGTCTCCATCTGTTCACTCACATCAGCTAAAGAACTCATAAGATGTTTAAAATCAACCAAAGATTATGCCTTTGTAGATTCTGCACATCCAGTTAACACTGGAACCTCACCTTACATCTGATCTTCAAGCGAAGGTGGCTCGGGAGAATATGTTTTCTTGCCGAAGAATCATTCAATTACAATAAGTCTTAATTTCTATCTATATTTCTGTTTTGGTAAATAAAAAATAAACTATCGTAGCAATTTAGTGAACAAATTTGTAAGTGAGTTAGTGTGCTTTATGAAATAACAATGAAAGTAACCGAGATAATGCAGCATGACACTCGGGATTTTTTGAGCCTTTACCGAGCATTCAAAATCATATCGTTACTAAATGCTTTCATTTCTTGTGTGAATAGCCCGTACGGTTCTTAGAAATCTGTAACTTGACTTGACAATACATTCCCGGTCCTTAACAACTAATTCAAGTAAGTAAATGATTGAGTTATTAAGACTATAAACCCTTTTTTTTCAACTTTATTTTCTTTTTCTCTCCCCACCCAAAAAAAAAAATTCCCTCAGTTAACTCTTTTGAGCTTAATCCGTCTGTTTCAAAACCCGCAAATTACAATTTGCGTAAATCACCCATAACCCAAAACCTTTTATTTTTACACACCTTTATTTTAGTAAAATTCGGTTCTTTTAAAATACATAAAAAATATGTGACTTAGTCATCTTGTGAATATTTATTTTATAAAAAAAAAAACAAAAATTGTTAGTTGCTTGAAATAAATAAGCAAATTTATTGCTTATAAACCTTTAGTTTGTACCTAAGTCACAAATAAATAAAATTTTCAAAACAAAATCGCCATTTAACGCCTTTAGCTACTTTTCAAATAAAACTACCATACCCCTAACCAAAGCCTACCCTTTAAAGTCCTATTGATATTTACAAAGATTATGTTAAAAAGGAGGATGTTTGATTACTTGTCAAACATATGGTAGGAGTATGTTCCATACTGGGACTAAGCGTTTCCCTTATACATCTTCGGCCGAGTGTTGAGTGATCACTTGTGATGTGTGTGAATTTATATATAGCTTAATGAAATTTTAAAAGGCATGTTATGCCTAAAAGTATTTATTTTTCTCAAAAAAGGTTCTAAATAAATTATGTCGAATATGATTGTAAATAATGTAGAAACAAGAATAAAAAGAACTTGGATTCTCGACACTCTACAACAAGACCTAAAAACTTCTTCTTTACCAATTCCATTTAGGTGTATAAGCAACACTAAAGATTTTTGCTTGAGTACAAGTAAAGATTCAAATGTGAGTGTATTTGATATGCACCAAATGCAACATATAAATTATATCAAATAAGGTATAAAATCAACCCAATTTTAGTATTAATGTTGGAAAAGGTGCGTTTCTTTGTATACTTTTGATTTTCAGGATTAAAAGAGCTTAAATGTACAAAAGAAACAAATTAACGACAAAAACCAACATGAATACAAAAGAAGGGAAGTTGATACATCATACCGACCTTCTGAGCTTCACCCCAAGACAAAAAACAACAATTCGGAAGACAAGCATTGGGTTGTGCCCCACTCAAGATTCCAAAAAGAAAAAGACAAACAGAAGCAGACAAGAGACACGGGTCGTGTCCCATGAACACTGGATGTGATCAACTCCTAGATATGCAAATCTTGGATAGTACAGCAAGTACAATGGCTACGGGGTCGTGCTGTTGACACACGGGGCCATGCACACGTACGGACTGACACGACTCATTAAATGAAGATAGAGAAGAAGGGATCACAGGGTCATGCCCCATTGGGTACGGGGCCGTGTAAATTGTCTGTTTCCAACTATAAATATGGGTGTTTGGTTTAATTGCAATCCATCCCTTGGCAAACCACCTCTCCCACTTTTGCCATCCTTTGGCAGCCTCTTCTCACCACTCCAACACCATCATCCACCACAATCATTAGAGTTTAGAGTGTGCAGTAGTCTTACGATCCAAGATCGATCGTAAGAGCCTTTTTCAAACTATGGCCATACTTGGCTAATCTCTTACATCACTTGGTGAAGACAATTTTTTATGTATTACTTTTAATTTCCAATCTTTGGTTAACTTTTTAATTGGGTTTGTATTAGTGACTTTAATAACTAGTTTTTTTATATTGAAAGTGAATTTTATTCTATCATCTCTTCATGTTTTGTTGATTAACTCATTCGTGTCTTTACGGTCTATATAAAGCACGTTAACTACCTGGAAGGGGGTTAGAAGGGTGGTTTTGGGTAAGTTCTTGCATCGTTTTAGTGTATAGATCCTGTGAGGACTTGATTCAAGCTTACTAAGACTTTCTTTGTGGCAGATAACATCAAATTGGGGGAAGTAAGAATGACTTGAATCACTTATAAATAAACTACTATTAAAACTTTAAACCGGCCTTGCGGGACTATATCCCTATTGACTCAGACCAATATGGCCGAGGTAGCGTCGCCTCCAAAAGAGGGACATACCATATTTTGCATTAATAACTTAATTATCTTTCAACATTCCGGCCTTGCGGGAGTTTATCCCTGCTGACTCAGACCAATATGGCCGAGGGTAGCGTTGCCTCCAAAAGAGGGACATGCCACTATAACTAAGATAATCTTTTAAAAAACCGAAAGTGCGAAAATCATCAAAGGATACGTAAAAGATAAGTCGCCATAATCGCTTTCAACAACCAAGAGAAAACCGCCCACAACTCTCATAAATTTGCTTTCACTCTCAAACCCAAAAACTACGCCTCATCCCAAATTGTTATTCATTCACAATATCACACCCAATGGCTGTGAAATAAAATATAATATTTAAGCCTGGATAAAGCCTCAAATTTCCTAATAAATTATTATTCATTCACCTTTGTAAAACATACCACCAACAATCATAGAGTATGGTACTTTCCTAACACAATCGACCGGTTGTACATTCCATCAATCGAAGCGTTCTTCGATGGATTATGTGGTTTGTTATTTGCTTATGTAAGTTAAAACTTGAAGTTGGTATATTTGCTTAAATTTTAGCATATGTATATATTTTTAGTTTTTAAGTTAAATACTCGAAACCCGGTTAACCCGTACTCATAAAACCCAAACCCGAATAACCCGGGGGAAATTAGGGTCGGGTATGAGTAGAACCCAAGGAATCCAACCCTAGAAACCCGAAACCCAAAAGTACAACCCAAATCCCGAACGATTGTATCAACCATACATCCACCATCAGTACCGAGATCAGCAAGATTAGCATTTCCTTCAGTATCCGTATTCTCAGACTTAGAGGATAGGCTGAACCTAGAGCCACTACCTTTACCAGCAAACATATCCACATTCTCAGCCACACAGGATGGACAAAATGAGCACTCTAAAACCTGGAAAGAAAAGGAAAATGATAATTAGATGGACTTACTCAAAAATCAAAATACATAAATAAATTCAATCCACTTATCAAATTACTTCATGATCTGAATCACCAACACCATCACCGAAATGTAGTTTATCAAATTGCTTATTAAACCAAACTTCATCTTTCCTATAAGCTTTCCGCTTCTGGATTATGGGGCCAACGTCCTCCCGAGAATCCGGCCGCAGAACCGAAATGCTTTCAAACAAAATAGCCTAACACAGTAATAAAAATAAGACAATGTAAAATGACGAGAACTTTTTTATCAGTAAAATGTGTTGATGATATACATATATATATGCATGTAAAATGACGAGAATAGTTCAGTCGATATTGTAGACCATACCTCTAAAACAGGAGTAGCTCCAATGAAAAGGTGTTGACCGGTTCCACCTTTCTCAAACCACCACTCTTTGGCATCCTCCATAGTGCTATGCGGGCGGTCCTCGGTGTACTTTGCCCAGTTGATGCTTTCACATGCGTCAAGATTTGATACCATCCACCAGTGTGAAAGTAAACGAGTAATTAATTAAGTATAGAAGCCAGTTGTGAAAGTAAACGAAAGTTTACAAGATACAGGGGTTAAACGTGTCAACATGTTAATTCTTACCTCTGAGTGACCTTTTAATGAGCCCAGGGCTTCGTAATATTCAAATATACTCTCAAGAATAAGTGATATCAGTTTCACATGTTTTCGAGATCGTTATGTAAGTTTTCAAGACTTTGGGTGAAAAGCGTCAATGTGATGAAACTAGTATTTCAGTTATCCTTTAATGAAACAAAACCTAACAGAGTTTGGTTATACTCCCATGATCCTTTACAAACTATCTACAAAGATTAAAAGTGCCAAAATTGAAGTTAAATGAAGTTATGAGGACCAGGGACTGAATCTGCCAAACAAGAAACAAGTTTTAACCTGATTTCAAGGTTGTCACGGGGCGTGTAGACCCCCTTTGAATCCTACGTGGCCCGCGACAGACGCCCAGTTCTACAAAATGTTGACAGCTGCTGGTTGCAGCCTGTTCCACCGCCTTAAACCCTTCCAAATCGAAACGGTGTTGGAAGGCTCAATCATTTGCGTATTTCGTACAAGGCCACCCCGCTGGAACGACATACTCACCACATGCGGCCAACTCACGGACCCATGGGTCGGGCTCGCAACACCCAAATAGATATATCACTCATGCCCCTCGGTCCTTATACAAGGATTAATGGTCTCAACTTGACACCTACCCATTCACATGATCTAACAGTTCATTCCTTAGCTAACCATACCATTTGTAATCATTGTAACATTTGTAACATGTATTTCACCCCCGAAGTTATAAAACTAAAAACAATTAAAAGAAAAGGGGGACATGAACTCACAATCTTGCGTCCTGCAAACTAGTGTAACTCAAAGATCCGGTGCTGAAGTCGTGCAACTACCTACACACGTGCTATGTTTTATTAGACGGATGGGTCGTGCCACGGCTTTTAGTCTTAATTATTATGACTTAGCATTCTTTGAGTTACGTTTTTTGGTGTAATAAATATTATTCCAAAGTATATAATTATTTGTTAAAATAATAATATTTTAACTTAATTGACTTGTAATCCTTCCATGAATAATTTTCGCCAACGCTGGGTATACATATATTTGTATTTTTAGGCTTGTGTATTTACCAAGTATTGGTGGCGTATTTCGGTGTGTATTTGTATGTACGAGTGTACTTATTTTTATTGTATTTATTAAGTATTCTTATACTTAATTCTTGTATTTAAACTTTTCGGAATATTATTTTTAACCAATAAAAATCACCAATTTATATTCTTAAAATATATATTTTAAGAAAACTTTTATAGAAAATTATCTATAATTCTTACTTGGCAAAAATAATTATATTTACATATAAACCTCAAAAATAATATATTTTCAAGATTATCTTAGAAAATATTTTATAAATCCATTTTTCACCCAAAAATAATATATTCTAAATTTGTTTAATAAAATATATATTTTCTTCAAAATAATATATCTTATAATAATTCAAGAAAATATATATATCTTTTCTCTACTAAAAAATAATGTATTTTCTACTTGACAAAAATATGATATATTTTTGTAACACTTGTAAAAATTATAATTTCCGTTTCTTTGTTTTCCGAAATACCATTTAATTTATTTGTCAAAATATATGAACTTAATTCCGGAATATATATGTAATCCATATTCCTTGTTCGGTTTGCCCATATTCGGGTATAAATTATATATTTGTTTTCTTGGAATTTTGGCATTATTTTTGTATTACAATTTTTTGGTATTTTGGTAAGTTATATGTTTTCAAGTCCTAAAATAATATAACTAATACACATAATATACAAGTAATCACACAAATTGTAACATCTAAATATATATTTTCCTAAATATATACTTAGTCACTTTTATTTATCAAAAACCAACCTCCAATATTTGTAATTTTTTAACAAAAATTATGGCAAATTTTACATGAAAAACCATGGTTAAAATTTACTTGTAAACACTTGTTTAAAAATATTTTTTCTAAGTGTTTAGATTCTAGAAAAATTTTGCCATAGTTTCCCCTTAAAAATGGAGGTTTCCATGCTTTCAAAGCATAGCATTTTCTTTTAAAATCATCACCAATCAACAACAATTCAATCAACACTTACCATGAGCCAAAATCTTACCATTTACACTACATCATGAACTTGAAATTTTGTAAAAACTTGTAGTAACTTAGTATGTTATTTAGTAGGTTTAGTTACCCTCTAAAACATGGTTATTTGTTTATATAAATCACCTTCTTGTGAAATTTAGTCCTTTACAACTTACTTGAAGATTTTCTAAAAATGATTTTTCTTGTATTCTTCTTGTTAACAATGTGCTTCTAGTCTTGATTTAACACCAAAAATGTGATTAGTTTCCTTAAAAATCATGACTTTGTAAATCTTGTAAATAAACTTGGTTTCTTGAGAAAATTAGTTTTGTAATCATCCATTTACAAGACTCTTAACATGTATCATAATTCATTATACACAAAATCATCTTCATTTTCAAGTTCATGAGAAACATAAAGGATGATCATCTTGATTTACACAAGATTTACCCTCTCACTTGCTAGATCATGTGTTTAATCAACAATCTAGCAAGTTTCTTATGGTGATTAACATCATAATCACAAGAAATCAACAATCAAGATTCACACATACACTAAAACAACATAGATTCTTATCATTTTAAGCTTTATGTGAAAGTTTAACTTCTTGTTCTTTCATGATCTTTATGTTTAGTTACTTACATGATCTTTTAACCCATCAAAAGAGAAGTAAAAACAAGTTATGAGAGTCTTACTACTAGCACAAGGCTAAGGAAGAGATCAAATATGATGAAGATGATGAACTAGGTGGTTAAAAGCTCTTGAGAAAGGTCCTTCAACTTCCTATGGCTCCAAGCTCATTAATCTAGCTCCTTGCACCTTAGTAACACCTTGGAATGGATGAACAAGACTTGAAAGTAGTGGTGGTGTGGTGGTTGTTCTCGACCGAGACCAAGGAGGAAGGGAGGTAGAGAGATGAAGTTGTGAATGTTGTGAAATGAGATGAATGTTGCTACTTGTGGTTAATATAAACAAACTCCCAACATCACTTAAACTCTTGGATATTATGTTTCTAAAGCATGCAACATATCCATTAAACAATTGTTAGAAAATCATGGGTGGGTCCACCCATCCAACCGTCGCCAAGGGGGGGGGGGGGGATAAGGTTGAAATGCAATTGATAATTAGATGTTATGGTTAGAATCTAAGTGTTAAGTTAGTGTTTTTAGATGTTATGTAATTATAAGACATGTTATGATGTTCGGTGACCGTAACTAGCTCGGTAATGATAAAACAATGCTTATAGTGAAAATTTGGTGTTTCGGGTAGTGTCCGGTTGTTCGGTTGGATACCGGTTCGTTAAGGTGCTAAATTACGCAGTTTAGTGTGCTTTATGTTCCCTTTTGTGACAGTTTTGATTCCCGACACCTAGGAAGGTATCTGGACCATTAAACCATAATTCTGCATAATATTGTGTTGTTAAAATGCTGATTTTTGCTGAAAATTGTAGAATTCTACAGTTTGTGTGAGTTTTAGGCACTTTCCGGCACTTAAACTATCACTAGGAAGGCAGTTTTATGATCCTCACTTTCCTACACACTATACTGGTGTAACTCTTGGTTTCTGGCTCATTCTGTGTCTTAATATCATGTCTGTCTAAGTACTGAACTCCCATCAGTACTTCTAGTTTGTCTGATAACTGTGCTAACTTTGTTTCGTGCATCATTTGAATCATAATGTGTTGCATGCAATAATGATATGAAATCATGCAATATGTGATGCACTTGTATGTATATGACAATAATCAGAAAATATTCATGTCATTAATTCAGATCAAGCACAGTCATTAAAGCACTAATTACTGTTTAACATGTACAGAATTACATGGAAAATTGACAGTTGTCACACCGATGGTTCGGGGAAGTGCCGGTATGACAGCGGGGTGAACAACATCAGTTTTTGGGGCTGGTTCAGGACTGATTAACAGCAGAAGACGGAGGCGTTATGGTGTTTTCGGTAGGCCGTTGTTGTGGTAGACGTACTAGTTAAGACGATGGGGGTGACCGGTGGTAAACACTTGTTTTCCGGGGCTGTTAATATTGATCAAAAGAAGGTTCAAGGCTGTTCGGATGTTAGTTATGGGTTTGCGCAGCTGTTATACAACGGTGAAAACAGCAGAATGTTTCGCAGGTGCCTTGATCGTTGTTTCGTGATAAGAGGAGACCGGCGTGGTGCATGAAAAGCGAGCAGAAAGGATCCGCCAAAGCAGGTGCCTTTGGATTCGCTCGTTTAGCAGTTGAAAGAAAACGTAATAAGCGGGTGGCTTTGTTTTCTTGGTCAGTGGAGAGGCCTCTTGGAACAAGTTTGATCGGGAAAAGGTACGTGTGTCAAAATAAAGAAGGGACTGGAAAACTACACGGTCGTAAGCATTATGGTGTTGGAGTTCAAGTCGGGTGGCTTTGGATTTGGCCGGGGAAGAGGTCGTCAATTCGTGATGAGTCAAGACTGTTAGTGAACGTTTCTAATGTGATGCCATGTTACATGTTATAAGTGTAGTGAGTTTTTTTAATTTGGGTTGAACCGAGAAGACTTTGGATGTGATCGAGGTGAAGATCGGGTGTCTGGAAAAGTCGTAATGGTTCGGAACTGAGGTGGTTTGGTGCTACAGTGAACGGTTCGAACAAACACCGATTAAGGGGGTGATTGTTGGGTTTACTCGGGTTTGTTCGCGGGTCATTGGTTCGTCACGTTATCGGGTCACGTGTTCGTTTACGGGTTATGAAAAGGGTCAATAATAAGCTGCACGTTTAAAAGGGATTTACCCATGTTTTAGAAGATGCTGCAAATAATTCAGAAGTGGTCAAGTTTGACCGAGCTTATGGGAATAAGCTACTCAAGTCGTATGCGGAATAAAAGAAGCTTTATTTGGAATATTCTTTCGGCACATGTGTTTTGTTTTTAATATAAATAGGATTAGTATTGAGATTTTTAATATACCCTCTTTTGATTATTGAATATAGTAGCCATTTTATAACCTTTGCAACTTTTCCTTCACATATACTACATACATACGTAAGTTTGTTTGAGTGTATAGGTAGTGTGTTGAGGGGCTTGTAACCAATACCATATTCTGGGGTGTTAGCCTTAAACTCGTCGGCCTCCAAGAAGGTTTCGAAGACGATAAGAACATTCAAGCCTCTAAGGTATCTAATAGCCGCTTCTCTATACTTAGCTTCCTTCATTAGCACATCGAGTTTCCACAATGTCAATAGATCTTTCACTCTACCAACGATAGCTTTGTTATGAAACATTTCGAATGCCTTAATGAACTCGGACATGTTCACTTCCTTACACTTCTCATGATTTAACTGTTTATGTTGAGTGCCAGAAACCGTACCTGCGTAAGTGGCCTTGCTTGACATGAACTGTAACACCCCGTATTTCGAAAGCCAAAGTCAAGTCAAGGTCAAAGTCAACGACCGATCGCGCGACTTGGCTGATAGTGAATTTCTTTTATGTGTTTAACTTTAGTTGAATTACGTGGAGTAAGTGTCAATAATCGCAGTAATCGACGTGTGTTATTCGCTATTTAATCGACGTACGACTGTGAACTGTAGGAAGTAACAATGCGATAAAGTCAACTAAACGCTGATCAATCTAATTTAATCAACATCGAATCGCAATCGAACTCGCAACTCAAATTACGCATTTGGTTATGGTTATACATGTGTGTGTGCCTTATGTGTTACTTGTGCATGTTTATTTATGTTATGTGTGGTAATCAATCGAAACGCAATCGAATTCAATCGCAATCGAATCACAAACGCCAAACGAATACGAAATAAGGATGATTGTATGTTAGATATAGTAGTTGGGATTAAAAGTAATTTGATAAGCAACTATATCGCATCGCTCACTCGAATCACATCGCAACGCGCTACACGCTAATCGAAACGGCAAAACTCTTCGTGCCGAGCACTCGAACCAGGTGCCAGCCGACCGAACAGCCGCCCGGCCGGACTGCCACCCGAGCGAGGTGCCATCCGACCGAGGAGCCACTCGGCCGGGCTGCCACCCGGGCGAGATGCCATCCGACCGACAAACCCTTGTCACTTTCAAACTTTCTACTTTTGGCAACTGACGTTCGACCAGCTCGTGCTCCCCACCTTTTCTTCGATTTCTCTCAATTCCGGTAAGATCCCGTCCTATATCTTGTACTTCCTTAATCTACACGCACTCCTACACCTTTCTATCTTTTGAATCTTAACTTTTAACCGCGAAATCATCAAGATTCGAGGTGTTCTAGGATGACGTCATCATGTGTTCTTGAAGAACTTCATGTTTTGGCCTCAATCCACCAAAAACAACTTGAATCCGAAAGATTTCCACATGAATAATCAAAGATCTTTCGTAGATCTAAACATATTCATGGTAAAAGGGATTGAAAGATGATTTCCCTCACTTTCTTTCAACTCTTTTACACTCAATACACTCAAACCCGATGGAACCGGAGCTAATACTGATCGTTTGCTCATTCTTAGTGATGTATCAGTGCTAGATCCAAGTCCCATCCGAGAGATAGTGAATTCGGGTTGGACATGAACAACCGTCTCGGATCGTGCACTGTCGGACTAGGGTGATTCCTGTTCGGTCATGTCATTAGGGACGAGATGGGGTTCCCATTGTTTAAACCAGTCACCACAACGTCTCGCTCAAGTTACAACTGTCACACCCCCAAAATACCACATGCGGGAACCCCCGCGAGGCGTGTGACGTACCAGGATCTAGCCACCAATCACATTGAACCCATACATGATTTAAATAAAACTTCATTTAATAAGATAAAGTATTACATTACAAAAAATATAACTCATTGTATTCAGCGGAAGCATAATTCATTTGTTAAGTTTACATAAACCGTTTGTGTGAAAACCATTAGACTTGTCTCGCGGTCCCATGTATTGCGACCCATGACCACTCCAGCATCCCAGACAGCAAGTTCCATGATCCACATAATCTACAACCTGCGAGCATGCACACACGTGTATCAGACAACGCTGGTGAGTTCATAGTTTTACGAAAACGTTAGTTACCAAGTATTTAGTTCAGTTCATTGATTACAATGTTGATAATACCTCGGATACAAGACGGCTCCTGATTTATTTTGCCCTTTCCCCAATGCTCCTATCAAAGCATTGGTCATGACTAGGTAATTAGTTCACACTCGTCCTCTCCGGTACGGTTGAGGGTGCCAAACCTAA
Source organism: Helianthus tuberosus (assembly GCA_030545235.1). Lineage (NCBI taxonomy): Eukaryota > Viridiplantae > Streptophyta > Magnoliopsida > Asterales > Asteraceae > Helianthus > Helianthus tuberosus. The sequence goes on along the minus strand of CM060408.1, from coordinate 183,954,878 downwards.
GTAGCGCTACCAACTAATACCTTGTTACCTCTCAGGTAACCAAACAACACGGAGGGACTTTAAAGGTGATAGGACGAGTATATTATCCAACATTCTAGATTTACCACAAGACGTATTCCTCTCAGGAATATCCAATTGATTTACCCAAACCCATCCCTCTCAGGGATGCCCAATGACTGTCCCAACCATCGGGACGCATGCTCAAGAGAAATGAACTCACCTTAGATTTGCTCGGTAAATTAGTTACGTATGATCCAACTCAATCAACCAATCCTAATGTGGTTACCATACAACAATCAGTTTGGGTATAAACAATCAGTCACACATCTTTACATATTCTAGCAAATAAAGTCATGTGTACACATTTCAAATTGATCATACACCTAACCCGTTTGCATACCATCACCTAGTCATGCACCTATCATATTACCAAACTGAATAATCATGTTCCATTCACATATAGACCAACAACATTCTGATCACATACTTTCCTTGATGCAACCCAATAGCACATGGTCCGAACCAAGGATATGCGGCCCACTACATGAACCCAAAACTAATAACCAGTTTAATTTTGTGCGGCCCATTAGCGTATCATGACCCAACCCAAGTTGTATGGCCTGTTCTCAACTGTGAAACCAGTTGGGCTCGTGACCCAATCGTTTTAAGGTGCGGCCCAAATATAGTCAATTTCCATAGCTCCCCATATTTTTCTAATTAACATCTACAACAGTTAAAATGTTTGTCACCATGTATTACAACAATTATTTTAATCATCCAACTATGCACGACTCATTAATTTGTGTAGCCCACATAGCATTTAAAGTCCACTAACCAATCATGTGATCCACTCAAAGACTTATGACATGAACATGCAACCCACTGTTGTATTTAATGCAAACTAGCAATTAAGCATTAAACTCGTCAGTAAAATATATATTAAATTGTAGTTGATCAAGATAACATGGTACACAAACCGTACTTAAGGAAAAAGGTTGACAGAAGTCCAATCATACGTTGAAAAGGTAACCTTCGATTCAAGACTCAAATTTTATACATTATCTAGTAAATTAACTACATAATTAAGTAATCTAATGAATCCACTGTCCTTAAATCATATACCCTCAAAAGAATAATAATTATAACAATAACAATATTAATAATAATAATGGTGTGCAATTTGATCATATGTGGGGGCATCGAAGACACGTGTGGTGCGGTTATGTATATCCAGTCCAATTCAAGTCCACGTATTACTTATTTGCTGGTATAAATTGTTACACCCCTACTCAATTCATACCCTTTTACTTACACATACTCATGCAATCGAACATATAATCACATACCCTAACACAATCAAAACTAGTATCACAAGAAACTCAATTAATTATTCAATGTTTACTAACCAGTCGATGTATAGAACAAGACACAAGGAATGATCTTCAAGGAAAAGGGCTTCGAGAAGGGGGGAGGGGGTTTGTCGTCACAACATATTAATGAGGTGATGGTTGTTTAGGGTTTGCAATACTACATTGTATTTTAACACCTTTAGTTTACGTACAAGAAGCAAAAGGAAGGGGTTGGGCCAAGTTAATCACAACAACATGGGCCAAGTTGTTTCACAAAAGTTGGTGGCCCAAAGATAAAAGTGACCGACCCTGGCCCAAAGTAGTTAGGGATAATTTAACGGAGTTATTATACATTAAGTTTAACGGGAATATGACGGCACAGATTAACGTCACTGACCTAGAAAGTTCGGGTTGTCACATTATCCCCAACTTGAAAGAAATTTCATCCCGAAATTTGACAAGTAGCTTGTCCAAAACGGCCAAAATATTAACTCATGATCCAAAAGGACGAGATGTTAACTCAGGATGACTGTGGATTGACTGTGGATTTTCCGCAGGTACCACATCATCCCCAACTTGAATGGGAATTTCGTCCCGAAATTCGTCAATGACAGCAAAAGTTGTTTCAACCGCTTGAACAATTGAGGATACTAGAGCTCTATCCAACGTTCGCGTTTCCGCGTGAACTCCGGTCCACGTCTTGAGTTCCAACGAACTCTCACAATTGAAATTCGACTTTGTTAACAGTGGGTTCCTCGAGAAGGGTATCGCAAGTGTTGCGTCGAACAGATGCTTCTTTAGGTTCGAGACATAAATGACATCGCGTACATTACCTAATTCGTTAGGTAACTCGAGTTTGTGAGTTATATCACCAACCATTCCAGAAATCCGAATGTTCCAGCGTCCCACAAACTAAGCTTGCTATGTTTCCCATAGTGTACCGCATCCTCCCAGGGTGAGATTTCCGATACATTCACCTTCAGCGAACTCCCAGGGTTTCCTAAGCTTATCAGCTTCCTTGACGGTCACGCGTTGCCGCCACACGATTTCCGATCTGAACAATCTTCCCAAGAGGTACGAGTACAAACTCTGGATCTGTGATTAGCTTGTCACCCACCTTAGTCCAACAAGGAAGTTGGCATTGTCATCCATGCAATGCCTCAAACAGAGCTGTATGCATACAAAAACAGTAACGGCTGCAATAGAGCTCACCCAAAGATAAGTGTCCTTCCCAAATGTTTACTATAGTCAATCACGCACATGCTCACCGCATGTCTTCGTGTGTCAGGATGGTTCGTTACCCTGCCTGGTTGTCCTACAGTGATAAGTAATGCTCATGCCTAGATGTGAGCTAAGGGTGTTGCGCATTGCCTGCCATAAATCGGGTATATCTCAAAATCAGAGATACAGGGGTTGGCACCTCGTGCCCAGATAGCTGCCCCTCTCAGAGGAATATCCACAAGCTGTGAAGACTCGTCAGTTTCTTTGATTGCAGGAAGGTGTGCTGGTAACGTGAGACAATCAACGATCACCCAGGTGGTATTGTTTCCGTTTCGAGCTACAAGTAGGTTAGCGACAAAATCCATGGTAGTCTGTTCTCATTTCCATACGGGTGTTTCTGGTTGCTGATACTCCACCTTGACTTTCCCACAAGTCAAACATCATTCTCATACATTGCTGGGTGGGCCTTCATGCCCGGTCACCAGTACAAGATTTATAGACCCTAATATCTCTCGTCAATACCCAGACGACTAGAATATCAAAGCCAGTGTGCTTTGCTCAACACGAGTTCCCTACAGTTGCCGTATAATGATATCCACATTCGTTCCATGAGATAGCATATATCATCCGACCTGCCTCAGGTTGTTTCTCCATGCCCCGCATGAGTTCAACTTGAAAATTCTCTTCCTTCAGTTCTTCGGTTTGAGCAGCGCAAATCTGATTAGGTAGGTTAGAGTTGATGGCGTGCTGCGAGGCTCGTACAGGTGTAGGTTTCACAGTCGAAATCATTCAAAGGTTCCATCCTGCGATGCCATCACATGACTAGCTCTTTTCAAAACCAGGGTACACGGGAGGCCCTTGTGATCGGTCTAAGTAGTGCATTCGGTACCGTCCAAGTAATGCCTCCAACTTAAATCCAAAGACCACAGTTTCCATCGCAGGTTGTGTGTCGAGCAGTTCCTCTTTGTAACTCCATTACGTAAATCATCATTCTCTCGTGTTGCATCGGTGTTGTGACAACCCTCATAATTACATGTATCCGTACGATTAATTAATAATAAATTGTGCTTAATGATTGTGCAGAAAATTGACTAAATAGTCCTGAATGTTTTCCTAAGTGTTGGGAATTAATAGTGTTACAAATAGTTACATAAAAGACACTATACGGAATAACTTAACACTTTAACGGAACGGTATCTAACCAAACAACCGGGCATTACCCGGAACACCAAAATAATGCTAGAAACATTGTTTGATTATTTCTTGACTAGTTATGGTCCCCGAACACCATAACACCCACTAGATATCTACTAACTAAAACATGTAACCTTATACTTAGAATTGGACTATTATTTACCTACTTACCATCAAAAGTTTCACTTAACCCCCCCCCCCCCCCCCATGCCCATTTACGGTCCAAGGGACCCACCAAATCACCACCATACTTCCAAGATCTAATTCCTTATTTTATTTGATATCTTGCTTGATTTGGTAAACTAGATATTGTGAAATGATTATAAGTATGGTTCTAGAGATCACAACATCACTTGATTCATATCTTCACTCAAGATCACCCCACTCCCTCAACACCTTTCTCTCCCTCTCGGCCCTCCCTTGTGCCGCCGCCACCACCACCTTGTCACCACCATCATTCCATTTTTAAGCTTAATTCAAGTGTTAGAATGTGATTCTTGGAGCTTGAAGCTTGTGGCTCATCAAGGAGTCCTCTTACTTGCTTTTACACACCAAAATTCATCATCATTTTCTCTAGTAATCTCCCCTAGCTTTGAGCTAGTTGTAAGTTCTTGATTAACCCTTGTTTACTTCTACTTTAATGGTTAAAAGATGTAGTATGTTGATTATAACTAGAACACTAAAAGACTTGAATCTTGAATCTTGAATCATGAGATGAAATATGATGATACATGATGAAATATTGTTAAGATGATGTTGTTAGAAGGTGTTGTGATCATATGTGCGTGTTTTATATTGACTTAATCGCCGAGGCCGATGGCGAGAGGGTCATTAGTTAATAGCGCTATTAGGTTTGACAAACCTCACACCGTGCCGGTCGGACGGGCGTGTACTAATGGATCATGGCAAACAGTCAATGATGATAAACATTGACTTAGGGCACAACTTACTTTCGTCAGTAGTCGATATGGTAACGGTCTAGTGGTTCACATGGGGAAGCCCCCACTGATTATGGATATGGTTTGGGGAAAAACAAAGATACTGGTTAACTCGTGGTTTACGAAACAACTTATGGTTTTCCAAACAAACTCTTAAAACTAAACAACCAACTGTGAACTCGCTCAACTTTGTAGTTGACTCCTTGTTACATGCCTTGCAGGTCGTTAGGTATCTATGGAGCTTGCACGAGAGGAAGGAGTCGTTGTGGGACATGGACATTGTGTGCCATGTTAAACTTGCTAAACTTATAACTTATGTTTTGGTTTTACATTTGATGCTTCCGCTGTTTAACTTGAAATTGATAACTTATGTTTTGAACACCAATTGTATTGTGTGGTTGGATTTTATTTACTTTATATACATTGTTCAATATGATTGGTGGCTTGATCCTTGTCATGTCACGCCTCTAAGCGGTGATACTCCGCTTGTGGATTTTGGGGGTGTGACAGATTGGTATCAGAGCCATTGGTTATAGTGAACTTGGTTTTAAAAAGGGAAAAGTTTTTTGACAAAACCAGACTATAACCTGTACAGTGCTTAACGATCCACGACGACGCTTCGCTCAACGTGCAAGACTCGACACAATAGGTGGTATGATTCATGTTTATATTTGTCTGTTTGATAGTTCACATAGTGCATTAGTTAACGTGATAACTGCTATTTGAACCTTGTGTGCTTACTCTCTTCTGTCATCCCACGCTTAAGCACTTTCGCGACACTCTTCTCACTTACGTTGCTTCGTTGTGAAGATCATGAGTGGACATTTGAACTTGACTCAAGCCCAGCTGACGGCTCTAATCAACGAACGAGTGGCTGAGGCACTCGCAGCTGTCCCTGCAGGAGGTATAACCTGCCATATCAACCCATCTTAGGACGTTTAGATCCTACGCTCGCGAACCAACTCTTGTGGTTAACCTTGTCTTTTACTCTTGCGCCACAGGTTAACATGCTCCGCCTCCCGTATGTACGTTCAAAACATTCATGGATTGCCGACCTAGTACTTTCAGCGGCACAGAAGGAGCTGTAGGTCTTCTTCACTGGTTTGAGAAGATTGAGTCTGTTTTTGAGATGTGCGAATGCCCTGAAGCTCATAGGGTGAAATTTGCTACTGGAACACTCGAAGGTGCTGCGTTAACCTGGTGGAAAGCACAGGTTCAACTGCTAGGGCTGGCGGTTGCTAATGCCACCCCATGGAATGACTTCAAAGATTTGATCAAAGAAGAGTACTGTAGTCGTGATGACATCCACAAGCTAGAGGTGGAGTTTTTCAATTTGAAGATGACCGGGTCTGAAATCGAGGCATACAGAAAGAGATCGAATGAATTAGCTATCTTGTGTCCTACTATGGTGGATCCGCCTATCAAGCGTATCGAGCTGTACCTTAAGGGTTTAGTGCCCGAAATTCAGAGCCACGTGACCTCATCTAATCTTGGCACCATTCAGCAAATCATCCGGTTGGCTCATCGTCTCACTGATCAGGCAGTTGAGCAGAACAAGCTGCCCATGCGTATTAGCGCTACTGCTACTTCTGATGCTCCCAATG